>OY728147.1:106691392-107941392 GCA_963277665.1 Viscum album | reverse complement strand
TATGGAAGACCATCCTCTTAACCAAAATAAAGGTAGGAGTCTCAAAGCCATACCTACAACAATGTACATGGCCACCATGGTTAATCAAAATAAAAAGCCAATTAGGCACCCACCATAGGGATATTATATTGATAACTTAACTCACATCATCAATAGTTACATCCTAATGATCCCAGTCTCACTATTCTAATTGATAACTAAACATGCCTCACATGCATGTTGTCATATCACCATATGAAGCTCCACCCATACACCCATATTAACATACCTCAAGGAATCCATCACATCGAGACACAAATATAATAATAAATCTTTTTTATGTTGTTAACATCAAACATATCATAGAATCCTCATCCATGATTATCATTGAAAATTCATCCACATGCCTTGGTCTCACCCTTCCATGGATACCCTCACAACATCACAACCCATTGTGGGTATAAATGAAAAATCACACTATCACATGGCTAAAACTCAATTCACTATGATCCTGAGATGAAATAATCATCACTAGGCTTTATAACTTACCCCATAAAGGTCAAAACCCATGGAGAATATTTCATGATTTGGTCTTAAATATATAAGGAAACCCTCATTCCATTACCGCATTCTGGGCCTTAATCAATAGTAACATCCATATACCCATACCAAGCCACCCACTCTTGGGTGCCAATACCCCTTGAGTATCCACACACCCGACTACCCCTATATGATATCTTTAAAATTCATAAGAACATAAATGACCCAACCCTTAATGAATTTACCCAAAAACACCCTTAAAAAATAGAAAAATGACAATAATAGGCATTTTGTCTCACCACTCCACAATCAACCTACAACATAATGGTATCACATCACTAGTGCATAAATCTATCCCAAATTACTCAAACTTAATCCAAGTATTAGATATATAAAAAATTCACCACATTAATTACTATACATTAAAAACCTAATCAATATATAATCCTAGTTATGTAAAATTTCCTCATAAAGCTATATTTGAAAACACTATATAAGTTGTTTCTATAACTTTAAATAATCGGACCCTGTATTATAATGAAGGTGATCAACCAAAAGAAAACATGTGAATACCACATGAATCATACATGAAAAATATTATGCATGAACCCACACCACTTTTCACCCTAGGACAATAGAAAAACCAATAAATCGATAATCCCAAAACATTGTACTTGTCATAATCAAAACAACTCAACCATAATAGTGAAATCCTAAAACTAAAATCTTAACACCACGGTAACTTGGATTTATACTCATGAATGTGCCATATGGGAACAATACATAGCATTTATCCCAATTTCTGACTAGTCCTATCTCTAACTACCATATCCCAAATAGTAAGACAAAAAACAAGGCTTTGATACCAATTTTTAGTATCCTTGATTCATTTCACCTCCACTATGTTTGAATTGGGTTCCACATAAGTCAAGCATGTATCCTTATATGATATAAAATTCCGACCAGTAGTGAGGCTAAATTTATAAATATGGGAGACTATACTCTCTTTGGTACAATTAATCATAAATCAAAGTGGAAGAAATTTAGTCCACACTCATCATATAAATAACCCAAAAATAAAATAAAAATAAAAAATACATACCATCAATAAACAAATAACAAAACCATGATATAAAAAAATATGTAGTAGTAAGGTTATATAGTTATATATAAATTATTGGATTCCCCATGGACAAGTATTATAATAGAATTCTCAAAAATAAGTAAAATAATGGAGATGACAAAAAGTATGGTCTCAAGTCTATACCAGATCCCATATCCTAGCTTCTACCAAGATCTAAAACTCATCCATAAATAGATGGGACCTTTCCCTTATGTAGATCATGAACCATAAATTCTAATTGGGTACCAAGGCCCTCGAGCTAGGTGTGAGTACAACATAGTTTTACACCATTAATGGTGTCCCTAAACATACCCAGTATAAACATGCACTTGTATAATGTGATATGATTGAAAATAAATGTATACAAAAAAAAGGTAGTAATAATAAATATTTTATAACCATAGGTACTTGATATACACTAAGGTGCGACCACACTTTATTTGGACAATATAAGGGTGTCTCTAAGAATATTATATAATGACTAACTTGGAATCACATCCCAAGTCAACAAAAGGTGGGAATATCATCCTATCATAGTAAATCAACAAGTACGTGGGAAGTGCGTCCCTATAGCATTGTTTGTATAGTGGTCATGGAATACTCTTGATGTCATAATAACCAATACATGGGAAATAAGTCCTTAAAATACAGTCATAACCATGGGAATAACATATCAAAACTGATATATACAAGAGAGAAGCATGACCCAATAAAAACTTTAAGAGAGGTAATAACATCTCTAGAGATTGTAATTATCAAAAGAGGAAAAAAATATATAGTCCCATAATGCATCATATAAGATAGAGAATCACATCCCACAAGAAACCATTCATATCTTAGAATCACATCCCCTTCCTTGGAAGAATAATGTCATGGATAGTACATCCCACCCCAAAGGGTAATATCAAATAACTCAGCATTTTATCACAGTACTATCATCATCCAGACCATCTGGGAAATATATTTCATGGCCTAGTGGTCATCATGTCCCAATACCACAGGCATAATGTCCCTAATCATGATATCATCACAAAATGGGTATTTCATCCCTGAACAACATAACATAAGAAAAGTGGGAATTTCATCCCATACCTTACCTAATAATAAAATGGACATGTTATCTTATTCCATAGGAATAATCGATGTAACTAGTCACATTGTCCTATGACAACACAATTGATGGAGTGTGGAAGATTCACCATGTACCATAAAGATATCAAGGAAACTGAACAACATGTCCCAATCCACATGTATATCTCATAATGATAATAACATCCTTGACCACATTATTATATGGTAAATAGGAAATAGGTCACATAAAAAATATAAAAAATATCTTATTGGGCATGTCGTCACATTACTTAGGCATCATCAACATAAGTGGGCATGTCATCCTTGGATATTGGTAATATCAAAGTTAATGGGAAGGTCATCCCACACTCAAACAAGAATATAGAGTGAGGGACATCTCTCACACCTTATGAAAATAAAAAACAATTGGGAATTGTGTCCCAAAATATACCATGTCATTACTAAATTATTTAGAAAGATATATAAAAAATAATAATTATGTTCCTATAAAATCTACCACATATTAATTCTAAGCTAGGTTGGGCCTCACACACCTAACCTCTTTCCATATTCAAAACCAATGCATAAATTATCAGTTAACATAAAATCAAAGGGGGAGGAACACTCACCCGATACATAAATACTATAAGACCAAAATTCTAACATATAATAACTAATAATCTATTTAGGTAAACCATCAATCTGACATCAAATTATTCACACACATATCATACTTTGAGGTGGATAAGGGAACCTATTCTAGGTCCACTATATCATGGTATACAAAGGATACATCATTCTAGGTTTTAAGACTATACTTCCTAAAACATTAATTTACACCCCATATACCTCAATGTTCATGTTAGTAAGATATATTAAAAGAAAATATAAACATATCCCTAATTGCATATTCTCTCTCTCAAGCACTGAAGGGAAAATCCCAAGCAATGGATCACATTGGGAACTATTGTTTACACAACTATTATATACAAGGAGGGAAAAGGTACTTAAACAAACTCATAATCATTATAACACAACTCAAGCTAACCACCAAGGGTCTTGATTATAAGGTCCCCACACTTCAGTTCAATCCTCAGAACATTAGTGGTAAATGAATCATTGCATAGTGGTCAAAGGGTCTATCATGAACCTGGACATCCTTACCCAACTCATATTGGTCAAGGGAAAAAAATAAATTTATTTTTAAGTCAATTGCACATGGGTGGTAAGACCACATATCATATCTCTAATGAAATAATAAATAATCCATTAAGAATGGTTAGGGACCACCTACTCAAAATGGATTAACCCTCAATAAAATATTGACCACCATTTATAGATATTATCCAATCCCAATAAATCTCCACTGGTTATCATCCAACCACACAAGGCCATAAATCCATCAAAAATACATATTAATTAATTATAAAGAAATTACAATCAATTAATAAAATGAATTAAAATTTAATTAATTTATTCATAATAAATGGATAACTCACTGGAAGATGTAACAATACCTAAAACGTAAGAAATAGAATGTAGATCACTCCTGAAACACCCCAAAACTTACTACCATAAAAATACTCAATAAAAGAAATTGATTTATCAATTTTTCTTATTCTAATTTGTTGAAAAACCCAAAATAAACTAGTTCAGTGTCTTATGTCAATTTAAACCACACAAAACCTCAAGGTTTCATCCTCCCAGGACATCCTCTATAAAGACACACTGAATCCCCATCATCCCAAACCAATTCATCCATAATCTATTGAAATTTAAAATGAAACCCTCACTCAAACCCACCAAAATTAGAGAAAAAAATAGGGAAGGAGATAAAGAAGAAGAACAAAAATAGAAATCACCATAATGATGAAATACAACACCCTTGATTACCATGGGTCAAGGGGAAGTGAAAGTGAGGGAGGAAAGATAAAGGGGAAGCCACCCCCTGGTCTTAGACAACCAAAAGGAAGAAACCCTTAGGGGTTTTTAAAATCAAAACATCCAAAACAATATTTTACCCCTTTTTTTAAAAACATTTATGGGAACCATTAGGTACTCATTGCACCTAAAATGGATATTTGGTGGCCCCGGATAGTCAGTACTTAACTCATGCACCCTCACAAGGTACTTAGTGAGACCCACTTAGGTACCCAATAGACTTATTTATCCATTGAACTATATCATTATGCCAACCAAATCCCAAAAACATGCTATGTAAATCCTTTAACCAAGATAAAAACTTGGAAACATCCTATATATAATTCATAACGTGTCTACACTTTCCAATTATCAACCTGAATGACAAAATCTAAATTGTTATTAGTTAAAAAACATTATAACCCACCTTTTCTCTAAAACTAACAACATGAACTAGTATAAGGTGTTACAACCTCCATACCATAACAACTCCTTCCCCCCAATAATTCTTCACATGAATCTATTATGAACTGCATTGATCACTAAAACCTGATGCATGGAATGAAACCATATTTATCACTAGCTATGATCACACATAAAATAAACCCAGTTCAGTGGAACTATAGAACATCTTAGACACCTCATGCCCTGACCCATCATAAATGATGGTCATAACTTGAAGGATATGCATAGATCTTCATCCGAGTCGTTACTCTCAATTGTGTATGTTAATAAGTAGTTGGTACATCATTACACTAACTAACATAAAAAACATGACGTCCTAAACATATTGGAACTTTTTAATTAAACCAAATTTATAATTATGCCCCACCATTGATGGAATTAACGGATTCTCAAAATGTTAATGTTGCTCACCCAAAATTGATGTAACCTATTTGAACTAGACCAACACATTCCTGAAATCACACCCAAGTTCCACTATAACATATTAGACTCCTACCCACAATCTCATACCCGACACTCAAACAAAATATAAAGATTATCCCCATTAAAAAGGGTTTCATACTCCTTATGAGTATCGAAGGACCACATAACTAGTCCTAAAACCAGTCAAATTCCCAATTTACCACTGTCCAGTCATCGAACGCACTAACCCGCTCTATTCCTATGATTCTGTACTAAAATATGGTGCTCACTCACTGAACACATATATATAAAAAATGGGGGTTTGTCTCTAAAATCCAATAAATTACCCTTAACACTATTGTTCTAGGTTTTTCCATATGCATCATAACTGAAAAACACCATACACCACCCAAAAAGGGATGGAATAAACAATACTAAGGGCGGATTCTCATCATATAAATTCCCACCTCATTGGTCAATTAATACCAACATCATATAATCAGACAAACAATGATACCTGTGAGACCCATACCATTGCATCCATACAAAACTACCCCATAAGACTCACTCTAGGGATTATAATATTGCATCAGTCTATGAAGCCACTATCCAAAATCACTAAGGATCTACCATAACCTATTCGGTCTGACAACATAACCATCAAATCAGTGACCTATCAAACTTCTGTGTGAAATACACATTCAAAACCACTATAAAATCCCTCTATCCCCACTAGAAAACTCAAAATTTCATTGGAACCCAACTTTCTATAAAAATAGTTGAGGAACCAACCAAAGAACCATTAATCAACCTGTTCTACTCAAATGGTTAGCATTATGCTAAATCCATTTTCCACCTCACTGGTTCTTACATGAACATGAGGCTATATATAATTCCCTTACATTGATCAATAAATGATAAAATTACAAGGGTCAATACCCCTATAAAAAACAACATGTCTCAAACCTTTTCATATTCATCTCATACCCGATCACACCTCAAGGGTGATCATCCACAAAAATATTAGAATTCTTCAACTTAACTATAAGAAATCAGGAAGGATAAGGGCTGTTAGAACCCAACATAACATGCAGACACCTCATGAGGACTTATAGACCATACATGTATCAAGGGACCAAACACACATCTTTATAGACCAAACCAAAAACTAGAAATGTTTCAAAAGGAAAAATTACTCCTAAAAAATTTTATAATGATGTAACAATATAAGACACATGTACTAAATACACATTCTCCCAAACCTTGATATTTTCTAAAACCCATCCATCAACATATATCACATTCCATAAAAGGCCAATTATTCTTATCCAAATATTAAGATCACCAGTCAAATATCGATCTTAGACCAAATCCATCACAAAAATCAACCAATACTACACAAAAGAACACCCCTTTAAAAAAATCAAAGGAGTCTTGAATCTATAAATACAATGATTCACATGAATACTATGGTTAATCAAAATGAAAAACTAAGAAGGCTCACAACCTAGTGCTATCCTATCAATAAACCAACTCACATTATTTAGTTTCAACTCCCAATGATCCTTGGTTCACTGGTTTAATCGACAAATTACCATGCCTCACATGCATGTTGGTCATGTCACTACACAAATATCTACCTATTCACCCATATTAATATACCTCAATGCATCCATCATTCCTAGAAAAAAAATATGATCACACATTTTTCTCATGTATTTAAAATAGTAAATATCATATAAGCATCCACCCATACTTATTATAAAAAATAAACCACATGAATAGGTCTCACCCTCTTTTAGGCCACCCTAAAAACATCCCAACCATCATGGGTATAAGTAGGAAAAAACCCTTCTATAGGGATAAAACTTATAGTAATATGATATTAAGATAAAAAAACATCACTAATCATTTCAACCTAGCTTATTGACCTTAACTCACAAAGGTTAAAACCCATGAAATATATTTCACGCTTCATTATTAATATTTAAGGCAACTCATGTTCCATCTCCCCATTCCATGCCTTAATTAATAGCGACATCCCTATGCCCATACCAAGATAAACACTCAAGGGTGAAAATACTAAATGGGTATCCATATACCAAACTACCCCTTTATAGATCACTATGACATTCAAAATCACATCGACGATGCTACACCCAAAAAACACACCCCACAATGCCCTAATTGAATAGAAAAAGGATAATAGTAAGTATTACATAGTTATAATCCCTAATCACCATACAATATAAGGGTCTCACATCACAAGGGTATAACTTTATCCCAAGCTACCCTCTCTCATTCTCTGTATCAAAGAAATAAATTATTCACCTTTTTAATTACTAAACCGTAATAACATAATCAAAATACAATCATAGTTAAGTGAAATTACACCATCAAGTTATATAGAAAAAAACTATATAAGCTGTCATTGACACTTTAAATAATAAATCCATGTATCATAATCCAGGAGAACAACTAAAATTAAGCACAAAAATATCATGTGAAACCTATGTGCTAAATATGATGCATGAATTCATACCTCTTTCCACCTTTAACCAATAGAAAAATAAATAAATCGATAATACGAAAACATTATTCCTTTCATAATCAAAAAATCTCAACTGTAACATAGAAACCACAAAAAAATACTGATTCTTTGGTAACTTGGATTGATTCTCATATAGGTGTTGGATGGAAAAAATAAGTAGTTTACATACTAAGTGATGTCTAGTACTATCTCTATCCACCATATTTAAAATAACAAGACTACAAAACCCCATATTACTGTTATTATTATTTAGTGATTTAATTTTGAGTTTTATGGTTTTTGGAAAATTTTAAGGCTTTTAATTTTAAAATTTCAAATGGTTTTAAGGTCCACATGGTTATACCACACAGTTAGGTAAACCATGCAGTGCTTTTTGTGGTAGTGTTTCATTCATAAAAGTTCCATTTGTAATAGTTAGAGAATGGGTATTCAAACCATGAATGGTCCTAGAGGAAACTGTGTGATATTGGGGGGGGACCCAGTAGCCTCTCCATGGTTGGTGCATGGTTTGGTAGACTATGCAACCAAAATTTACCGCTCACCTATATTTTTATTATTGTGAAATTTATGGTTTTCCCTTCTTAATTTTAAAACCCATATTTCTTATTCTCCACCTCCCTTATGCGTTACACCATCCCCAACTGAGATCTATCCTTTGAATACCTCCCCTCATTTGATCTACCTTCATCTTGGGTGATTCCTAGTGAATTATTAATGGGTTGAGATTAAAACTATGAGTTAGGGACTCCTCTTCCCTCTCTTCTTCCCTTCCTCTCGAATTATATTCTCATTCACTATATTTTGATTTGGTTAAATCATAGGGGTTTCAAATTGAACTAATTTTTTTCTTTATTCTAGGGTATGTGATCTCTTATTTGGGTCTTTATTATCCCATAATAAAATCTTGTTCCATTCATCATTGATTTGAGGTAGGTTTTCCCTGTCCAAACTTCTAATTTTAGAACTATTTATGGATTGAGATCTAATTTTTTTTTAAATTTTATAATGATGGTATTGAATGCGTTCGTATTATTTCAAATAAATATTTTTTTCATCATCATTTTAATGGAAAGATAATGGTTTTACCACTCATTTTATTATTTTTTCAATAAACCCTACATACCTTGCGTTTTCTAAAATTCTTGAATGGCCTTTGTGAGTGGATTTTAAAATTTTAAATGGTGTTTCGATTTTCAAAGTGAATTATAAAAGGTTTTAAATGTAATTTAAAGTGAAACTTGAAATACCATGTATTGATAAAGTGTTTTAAGGATTATTTTTAAAGGAATTTGAAGTTTATAAATGATTTGAACCTGATTTAATCTTGAGATAAGTTGAAGGGTGGTGTTTTGGAACCTTAGAGGTTTTTAATAAAAGTGATTGGTACTTTAAATTGGTTTCCAAATGTTTTTAATCATGTTTAATTAGATTTTTTGGAAATTATTTCAAAAGTGTCTCTTAATGGAGGTTTTTAAAAACGATGGTTTAAAATTAATTATTAAACCATTAAAGGAGGTGAATTGGAACTATGAGTCTATTTTGAAAAAAGGCCCGTTGAAACTTCTAAAACGATTTATTGAAACATTGTACAAGAGAACCTCTTGAAACCCATTGATTATTATTGGTATGAATTGTGTACTGAGGGTAATGCCTTATTTTTCGTGTGGTGTGATGGATTTGTGAACATGGTCATTTCTTTCAAGGGTGCAGGAGGTAAGGTGTGAGTTATTTTTAGATGCCTTTTTATTATTCCTTGTAATTTTTTATTTATCACCTCCATTTGATATATGCCATGGGAAGTACTAGGAGACTAGGTAAATATTTGAGTAAGTTTTATCCCCAATTTGGATGGTGCTTCGACTAGGGGTAGTGGCCCACTAGACTGAATGAGATAGTAAAATATATTGTGTCCATTCGATCGAGTGAATTAACATGAAAACTTATCTTATGGCTTGGGGTAGTGGTGAGATATCAGGAGATTTTATTATCAAATAATTTTATAGGACTACTAGGTACATGACATGTTTTTTAGTTCCAAAATAGGTTATGTGTTTCTAGTTCAGATCATGGTATGTGAGTCCTATGATATTTCCCCGAATACTTAGATCCATTTTAGGATTATCTGAAGTATCTATTTTATTATGATTGGTTTATATCACCAAATCTTTTTTTCAAGGATCCAATATTTTATTGGTTCATTTTATTGATTAGTGTCATGTGTGTTTATCTTTAACCATAATATTGGTCTTCAGAATATTTTAAATAATTGATTTTAAAATGTTTTTGAATAATTTGTTTAATTTTTAATATTTTAAGTAAGCTCTAACCCTTGGCTTGTCTTGTTTTCCATTTAAATGGTTTACAACAATGTTTGGGAAATAATTTTGGATTAAATAATTTAAATACATATTTTAAAGTGGTTTTAAAGTGAGATATTAGATAAAATGTCTTATATTCAGGAGATTAATTTAAATTCACTATTTTCATTTATGGAAAATAAAAAGGAATTTTATGAAATGGATTTGGATTTGATATTAGATTTTCATGAACATATGTTTGAGAAAACCATTTTATAATTTAATTTTAAACTATCCAAAAATGGATTTATAATTAATAGTAAAGTATTTGTAAAGAGGAGTGATGACCTACTAAGAATGCTCATGCTCATGCTTATTATTATATTTCCAGTTTCAAGTTCCATTTTATCTCTTGACCACTAATGGAGCATTGATTGTGTTGGTATCAGATAATGATATATGGTCATGAGGAGTTTAGTTTCTTATTCAATTTATTTATTTTTATTTATTAAATTTACTAATTAGGCCTTTCCTATTTTCAGTTATGGTAATTGGTGGATAAATTATATATGTGAAGATTTGTGTGTGGCTAGTGGAAAATGTTTTTGTAGTAGGAGTTAGGGTGAGTGGAGAGATTGTTTTTAATTTATATTTTTTATACTTGTTTTATTTTTTATCAACTTATCTTTATATGTTTTGGAATATATGTACAACTTATATATGGATCAAACTAAAATTTCAGTAGAATTATTTTTCCAGTTGAATTTCATTTATTTTGGTGAAATCAATACCAATGTGGTTTTATTTGATTCCCAGTTACTAGTTCTCAGCCCGTGGGTATCAGAAATACCCATCATGCTAGTGGTAGTTCAGGATGAGTGCGGTTCAGATGGAATCCCAGGTCATTTCATTACAAATGGCATCAAATCCTAGGTTCTACACTGGGATTTAAGGTTTTTGAGTATCCATGTTTTTATTTGGGATATATTTGGGTATAATGAAAGATAGTATGGTCATTGGGACTCAAGAGGTTGGTTGTGAGTGCAGTCCCAATCCCTACCTATCATGAAGACTCTTGAATCATAATGGAAGACCAAGAATTGAATTTTTAGTTCATAACATTTTTTTGATTATCATTGATTATTTTTTGATCCTCATTGGAATGATATTAGTTTACTTAGGGTTTTTGTTAGTTTTTTTCAATGAGAAAAAAGAAAGAACCAGTGATTCATGTTTATCTCACATGGATTGAAAAATTATACAAGGACCTAGATCTTACTTCTAGAAACATCTTAGGGGTAAATGAATGGTTGTAACAAGGTATATCAACTAGGTGACCAAGTCATTCATGGTTATTCATTCCATTTGGATTTATGTTTAGGCTTACCTTAAGTTATTCCCTATGATAAGGATAAATTTAAAGATTCCTGTGATATATTGAGTTTTTTGGATGTTTTTTTGGTTGGAAATGTGATATTCCCTTTCATATGTGAGTGTTGGAAAAAAAATAACATCAAATGGAAAAAGGGAATTTCATAAAAGGGTTTTTTTCAAACCAATTTTGATTGTAGTTAAAAAAGGGAATCATTTATCAGGAAATTTTTTTGCTTGGTTGTCCAAATAGAGTGAAAATGGTTTTTAAGGCTGCTTTAATTTCAAAGGCAAGCAGAATTTAAAATTACAGTATGTGTAAAGTGGGTTCAATTTGTGTGAAAAAATAAATTGGGTAATTTTATTAAAAAGTGATATCAATAGTGTGTGTTTTTTGAGAAATTAATCTTGAATTCATTTTATTGATATTTTGGATTTTAAATAAAAATGGAGTTTATGACGTGTAAATGATGTTCCATGTTTCACTGGATTTGTTGTTTTGGATTTATCCCCAAGTTATGGTGGGACTATTCAGTTTAATTTCTAGGGCATGAATGAGTTAAATTAATGTTCTATGTTATTTGGTTTTTTCCTCTTAGCAAAGTCTTAGAACAACATGAAAGGTTTATCTTGTGGAATGAACCTCATGGGGGGATTCCTTTTATTTCTTAAATATAGTTTATCTAGTTGTTGGACCAACCTAGATAATTAGTTTATTCCTTTTTGGGGTGTTTAGAATCTATGGGGTGAGTATCTATGGTGTGATTTAGGTATGATTGATCTGTTATCTTGTGGTAATTTGGGGTATTTGGGTTTGTCTAGAGATTATGAATTCTTTCATATCTAGTTGAGTTTGATTTTTTGTGTTTTGGAGTTTGATAAATGTTGGTTTCTCTTGTGGTTACTTATGCCTCTTGTGGTTTTATAGTAACTCTTATTTTCTCATTGTGAGTTTTATTTGTGGACTGTATTTTAGAGATTTTGATTTTATTGGGTCAAATATGGAAACCATGAGTGGGTTCATGGATATTACCAATGTATATGGTTTAGTTTTGATCTTGTAGAGTTTCTTGGATTCTGTTGGATGCACTATGGGTGGAATTCTACGAGTGAGGTTTTGGGATACCCTATTTTTAGGTTTATAAACTAGGGTTAGTGTTATGTTTTTGTGTCTTAAATGATGTTCTTTTAGAGAGTATTGATCTTATATGTGGTCTTTTTATTTTTCTATAGTGGTTGTATTTTCTTGGAGACTCTTTCTTTTTCTCATAAGAGTTGAGGTAAGTTTTTGTTTTTCACATGCCTTAGGAGTTTGGGTGGATTTATCTTGGAAGGATGTGATCTATAATTTTATATGAGATATGTGGAGGTTGTAACCCTATTGTATTAGACATGAGTGACCTTGTGATTTGTTCTTGTGAGGATAGGACTAGTGTTGTTGCGATAAGCAGCCGAGGGTGATGATTTTTTTGGGGGTTTCCATGGAGCAGTGCCTGTGTGGTTTAGTTTATAGTTTATTCATGTGTGGTATGGTGACCCTAGTTATGTGACACCCTTCATTTCACTATGTAATTATTTAATTATTTAATTTTGGTCTATTTTATTTCTTAGAATCCACGGGTTTGAGTTTTATTTTTTTGGAAATATTATTTGTACTATGTAGAGGTTGTGAAAGATTAGGAGTAACCATAAGAAAAGCATTCATGGGGGGTCTATCAATAGAATAGTTATAATTATAATGGTTTCACATAAATCTATGGAGCATTCAGGGTACTAGGAGTGACTGTGTGGGTCCTTTTTGTGAAGGCAATACCAGCTGTACTATCACCACACAGTTTGGTAAACCATACAGGTTTCCCAATTTGTTTAAATTTGTTTTATTTTCTTTTCAAAAATAACATTAAGAATTTTTAGGAGTTTTTATTCCCTCATTACCCTTCCCACCTATCAATATCCTCTTCCCCTCCTTACATCACACACCATCACCCTCTTGGGAAATCCCCTTCATGCAATCACCCCCTCCTCCTCACCCCATTGCATCGCGTGACATCTATGGCCATGAGGGTCTATGTAGGAATCCTCCTCCTCCCTCTACCTATACCAGGATGTGGCTAGTAATTTAAATTAGGGCCTCATTAGTGGCAACCCAATCTCTTCTAGCTTGCATTTCCCTCAATTTCTAGTGTAATCTCACTAGGTAATTGTTTCTTCTCCTTCATTGTATTCATTTACTATGATTTCTTCCCCTCCTTATTTCACCCTAATTTGATGAAAACCTAGGGGTTTTATTTCATCCTATTTTGAAACTATTTTTGAATGTGAAGTGTCTATAAGGGTGTATTATTTCTTATTTGAGTATCCTCTTCTAAAGGAAAATCATTTCAAACCATTTTGGTAAACTTGCCACAAATTTGAGGTAAGTGTTTCTATGGAACCCCCTTTATTAAATGTTATAAATTTCTTGGTGTGTTTTAAATTATTTTTTGTGAAATTATAAATATTTTTTCATTCCATAATAGTATTAAGTGACGTTTTATTGTCTTTTTATCTTGGTATGATCTTAGGCCGCATGCCAAGTTCCTGTGAAAATGCTTGTACAACCCTTTAAAAATGTTTAAAATAGTTTTTATTATTTTTCTCAAATTTAATATTATCCATCATACCTTTTTGGTTTTGGGTTGGATTTAAAATGGTTTAAAAACATGGCATATACTTCAGTTATATTACTAGTGTTCTTTAAATGCTCATTTGTATTTATAAAGATGGATTTAAATATTTTTAAATAATGTTTAATATCAGTTCCATTTTAGAAAAAATGGTTTGATTTATTTTAAAAGGGAATTTCATGCAAAGTGTGGGATTTAAAAATGAATTAAAAAGAAAGGTAGTTAACTTGGATTTTAAAGGATTTTTAGAAAGTGGAATTCCCAAATGGATTTTCTAATGTGACTTTTGAAAAATGGATTTCAAGAGGACCTTCAGTGTGTTTTGAAATATTGGTTTTAAAGTGATATTTTAAACGACATTTCAATAGAATTTAAGAATAGTACATTTGGATCAGACTTTATAGTGGTGTGTTATAAATGAAATTTTTGAACTTTTAAATAATTTTACAAAAGGGAAAGACCCTCTTGAGACCCATGTGTTCACCTTGGATTGTCATGGATTGTAACCTAGTGGGGGAAGATTTTTATTGACATGTATGTTGGAAGACTTATGTTTGGATATTTTAAGGGATGTTACTTTTGAGGGTGCGGGAGGTGAGGCATGGGTGATTTTAAAATGATTTATATTTTATGTATTTGATTCCTGATTTATTACCTCGTTTCTTGACTAATAATGGGAGTCTATGGTAAATAATATGTGTCGTGTGTGAGGGTAAACCTTAGTGTGACTATGGGTTTCCTTGGGAGGCACATCCAGGCCATAATGACATGTTTATTCTAGGAGTGGTATAAACCAATACTAGAGAATTATTTTTATATGTTTCTATTGGAAAGGATACCTAGGGACACCTTATTGTTGGTCTCATGGGTGAGTATGTCCAAGTGAAATCAAAACCCTTGTTCCCATAGAATAATGCATTCCAAGGATGTTATTATAGGTGGTTTAGCATGACTCATGATGATATTGGAAGGTTTATTAGTTCTGGTTTAGGTTCCTTATCACCAGTTTAGATCTTTATTTACTAGATCCCATGGACAATTCCCATGAAACTAGTCCCTTTTAGAAACTTTAGGGGATTTTTTTATTATTAAATTGTCTTAACTTTGTTTGATTGATTGTATTAGCACCATTTCTTGTTTGTGATTCCTTTATATTGGGCACCCTTGTATGGTTTATTCATTAACTTATGTGTTTTTGGATTACATTCAAATTAATTTTTTTATAATGGCTTGAAATTATGATTTCAAAAAGGATTTATTGTTATTTATTGAAGAGTTTTAAAGAAATGAGTTTTCCTAGATTTTTTTATGAAAATGGGATTTTCATGGGATGTTTGAAAATTTGGAAATGTGTTTTGGTCTGTTTTCCATGATTTAAAGGTTTAATTTAAAATGATTAACTATCCTTGTATTTATTTAATAAATGTGTGGTTTCTTGAAAGTGTGCATGTGATTTTTTAAAAGAATGTGAAAAACCTACTTTATACTTTATGCTCAAACTAGTATTTTATAAGCTATCTTACTAAGGGTTTTCTTTTATATTCGGTGGGTTTGTGGTGGATGACTAAGTTCTTATGTGTACATGACTATTTAATCTCAGTATTAAGTTCTTGGTTCATCTTATTACCACTATTTGAGCATTGGGTGAGTATAGGATAGTTTTTTTTATTTCATTTGAACAATGTTCAAATTACCTGATTTTTGTAGGACCTGACTTTACTTTTCTAGAATGCCTATAAAGTTTCACTTTAAATGATTTACTTTGTACAATTTTTTTGATTCATTATATAGATATAGGTGTAGTGATATTACGGTGGATGAGGATATTCCCTAGAAGGAATTTTTACAGTATAGGGAGACTAAGGTATGAGGGAGGTTTTTGGTCCTCATTTTTTATTGCTTTTCTTATTATCCATTTTTTTATTTATAATTTTTTTATTTAGTATGAAAATATAATATATTAATGGGTAATGATTTATTTTCATTGTATTCTAATTTTCACATTTAATCTGATTATTTGGTAAAAACAATACCTAGTGCATTATTATGATTTAGATAGACAGCCTGAGCCAGTTCAATGCAAACAATATCATAGGTATGGGTTGTTATTTTCTATAGGATCCTAATCCTAGGAATACCCTTTGTTATTTGGGCCATCATGGTAAGACCGAGTTAGATTTGGTCATTGGGACTTGGGTAGTAGGTGTGGGGAGAGTCTATATAGATATTTAATTCCTTGAGCCTTGAGATTACATTGGAAGTTGGTTTGAATTTTGAATTAGTATTTCATTGGATTTACCATTGATGATGTTTTTATTTTCACTAACATAGTGCATGTTACCTTGGGTATTATTTTGTATTTTTGTTTGTAAACATAAGATGGATCAGTGGTGTGAGGTTGGTTTGAATGCCTTGATAAATCTAGGTAGAAACCAAACACTTGATCTTGAAATGTCTTAGTAATTAAAGTGTGTCTGGAATATGTTCTATCAAACCATGAGACTGAGTCAATCATAGTTCCATATCCCATTTTATTTTTTATTGAAAGTGATCTCAAGATATCCCTGGTGGAGGGGGATGAGTCAAGGTAGGTCTTATGATATGTTGATAATGTGAATTTAGAATTGTGATGTGCCTCCTTTTTTGATGTGATTGTTGTGTAAAATGGGTTTTTGTGAAAAATGTGTATTTTATGGAAAATAATTTTGATTTTAAAGGAATACTTTGGGGTTTTTTATAAAAATTATTTTAAATTTCACCAAAAATAATTTTGTTTTGGGATTTAATCTTTTGATCTTTTTTTATGGAATGAAATTGGTTTTCTAGACAAGATTTAGTGTTTTTTTAAATTGATTGATTATGTTTTTTTGAAGACAATTTGGTTTAAAAAACTCATTTATTTAATTATAAAACAATTTTTAATCCCATGGTTTTTGAAAAATATATTGTTTTTATTTAATGAAAATGAAATGATAAAACGTTTTTGAAGTTATTTAGAGATTGAGATTTTTGAGAAGCTCGGTTCATTTCAAAAAACATGTGAAAATGTGAAAATGTTTTGAGATTTATTTAGGGAAATGAATGATTCTAAAAGAGTTTGAGTTTTTAGAAAGTAAATTTTTGGAAAATGGTTATTTTGGAAAAAATGGTTTTAACTCCTTTAGGAATGTTATGGTTTTCAAATGAAAGGGTTTTGTAATGCGAGTGGCCTTTTTTGTTTCGAATTTTTGGATTTTTTCCATTAAAGTGGGTTGGGATCATTGATATTATTTATGAAACATGTTTGGGCTGCGTCTATGTTTTATTGTATATAATGTATGCTTCCCAAAAGAGTCTCGGTAAGGTTTGAGAGTTTGATTTTTAGAGTAGTTACTCCCTTGTTCTTTTAGATCTTTACAATACTCCATGTGAGTGAAAAATGTTTCCCTTCCCATCTCCTTTTTTGGTGATATAGAAGTGTGTTAGCTATTTTTTTGCATGGGAAACTAGGATAGGTGAGTCTTGGATAGTCAGTTGGGTTACTTTATGAGGGTTTATCGACTTTAAATTTTGGGGTACAAGTTTTATATTAGGATGATGGTTTGTGTTTAGGTTTCATGTTTACTGATTTTAGATCCTAGTATCCTTGATGTGGATTTTCCTTGGTTTTTATTTTGTGAGTGGGTTTGGATTAAGGATAAATTTTTTCATAAATTATGTTTATGTGATGATTGTTTGGATTTTTTTCATGCCTATTGTTATTTATTCCTTATGCGAGACAACTTTTGGGTGATTGTAGACTTGTAAAGAGGAAATTTCAAGTGTTTTAATTCATTTTTAAAATGTGGAATGACCTTGGGTGAGTGATTTGGGTGGATAGGACAGGTGGGGAACAAATTTGGGTTATGTACTATTAGGTGTGAGATCAGTTTTGGTTGGGTTCACCATAAGTGGGTAGCCTAGGTATGGGGTCTTAGTTTACTATTATTTCTCTTGTTTTTTGATCCAAGTTAAGAGTCCATATCATTTATTTTTTGGAGTCATGTGATTAATCTCTTCTTTATTTTGGTGTTGATATGAGATGATTTGATTAACCTAGTCTTGTGACCTTTAGTGGTTTTGGATGTTTTTATTATAGTTCATTTTAGAGAATCAATCTTAGGATCTTTAATATTTATTAGTTTTTAGATCCTTTTAGTGTTTCTTTGACTGTGTTTCCACTTTATAGATGACTTCTTTGTAGATTTTTGTGGTTAGTGGAATCCCATGGTCTATTTTGGTTTTGAGGTAATCATCATCATCTGGGTGATACTCTAGTTGTAGGAGTGTCCATTTGATACCTCACTATTTGAGTTGATTATAAATGGATAGAATATATTCATTTAGTCTCCCTTTATTTATATATTCTTATTGGATACTAATGGATGATTACCAGTTAATTTTGTTATCGTTTCTTGAGGATTTTTTAGTTCATTTGAATTTATAGCATGTTGAGTGTCTCCCTTCTAGAATTTTAAGTGGTTGATGCCTTTATCTTGACTCAGGAAATTTCAGGATCATAAAGTGGCATTTTAGGGAATTTATGAGACCTTTCATGTCACTATAGAACTCATTAATTAATTCAATTAAATAATTTGTGACTATTTTATTTTTTTACTTGCCTCAAGATTGAGTTTTTACATTTTTTTAGAAATATGTTTTGTACTACGCATGGGCTGTGCATAGTTAGGAGTAACCATGAAAAAAATGAACAAGGGTCTATAAATAGGAGTTTATAATTGGCATAGTTAGTACACAATTATATAGACTATGTAGGGTTATTGGAGTAACCATGTATGTCATTTTTGTGAAGGCAGTTTGGGCTGCATAGTCATAACAAGGTTTAGTAAAACATGTGGGTAAACCATGTGGGTTTCCTAGTTTTTTTTATAATTATTTTATTTTCTTTCCAAAAATAAAATGAATTGTTTTTAGGTATTTTTGTTCCATCATTCCTCCCCTCTCCAATTGATCTCTTCCTCTCTATTTCTCCTTAAGTTTTACACCACACCATCCTAGGAGAGCCTCTTCACGTGAACTCCCTCTCCTCCTCTCCCCCTCATGTCATGCGATATCCACAACCATGAGGAAATTCATACACAACCTCCTCATACTCCCTCTACCACTACTTTTACATGACTAGGAAGCCAAATTATATCCTCACGTATAGTCTCCCCCACTCTTCTAACTTTCATTTCTCTTAATTTCATGTGTGGCCTCCCTAGGTATGGGTTTCTCCTCCTACATTATGTTCTTTTCCAATGATTTATTACCCTCCTCATTGCACCCTAATTCGGCCAAACCCTATGGGTTCTGGGTTATCCTATTATGACTCAATTTTTGGGTGTGTAGGGTTCATCGGGATGTCTTGTTTACTATTTGAGTTTCCTCCTTTAAATGTGACGTGTTTCATACTATTTTATCCCTCCCACTGTCAATTTGAGGTAGGTGTTTCTATGGAACCATCTTTTATTACATGTTATATATTTCTTGATGTGTTTAAAATGTTTTTCATGAAATTATAATATTTTCTATTTACTAGAAGGATCATGTGATTCTTGATTGTCTTTTAATCTTGGCGTGGGATTTGGTTTCATGCCAAGTGCCTATGAAAATGCCTATATGACCATTTAAAATTTATTAAAATGGTTTTTAATTATTTTATTGAATTTAAAATTATTCAATATTACATGTTGGTTTTTTGGATTTCAAATGTTTTAATGACATGACATGGACTTAGTCTACATTCCAAGTGTTCTTTAAATACATGTTTGAATTTATAGAATGGGATTTAAATATTTTGAAAGTATATTTAATGTCAGTTCTATTTTGAAAAAAGGGTGAGATTTATTTTAAAATGGGATTTCATGGAAAGAGAGGGATTACCAAATGAATTTAAATGAGTGGTGTGTTAAATTGGATTTCAAATGATTTTTATAATGTTCAATTCCAAAAGGGTTTCTAAATGTGATTTTAGGAAAAAGGATTTCAGGTGAACCTTCACTGTGTTTTGAAATATTGGTTTTAACGTGGTATTTAGAATGAAATTTCGAATGAATTTAAGAATTATGCATGTGGATCAGCCTTCTAAGTGGGGTATTTTAAGGGTCTGTTTGGAATTTTTAAATAATTTTACAAATGGGTGAGACCCACTTGATCCCCATGTGTTCACCTATTCCAATTGTGGCTTGTGAACCCATGGGATATTCTTTGTATTGACATTAATGTTAGAATGATTATGATTAGATATTAGTTTGGGGATATTTCTTGTGCTGGTGTGGGATGATAGGTGTGTGAAATATTCAAATTATATATATTTTATTCATGTGATTTATGATAACCTACTTTATTTTCTAGTCATGTGAGTCCTAGGTAGATATTACATGACCTATGTGAGGGAAAACCCAAGTGTGATAGTAATTTTCCTAGGGAAGTGAAACCTCACCTCAACTAGATGGTTAAGATAGAAGGAGTGGCATGAACCATTTATAGTTAATTATTTTTATATGTTCCCATGGGAAAGGAGACCCAAGTACACCATGTTGTAGGTCCCATGAGTGATTATGTCCAAGCAAAAATTACACCCTTATTCCTATGGATGAATTTATTCCAGGGATTTTATCACTGGTTGTTCAGAGTGAATTTTCATGATGTTGATAGGTTTAGTAGTGAGACATAGGTTCCTTGTTACTAGTTAAATACTGTTATTAATATATCCTAGTTGTGATTCCCATAAAATTAGGTACTTTTTAACCCTTTAGGGGATCTAGTTTTATTCTTCGATTGTATTCCCCAATTTTGATTGATTGCATTAGAACCATTTCTAATTTTTGATTCCTTGAAATTGGGTGATCTCGTATGGTTTTTTCATAACATTATGTGTGTCAGTATTACTTTAAAATTACTTTTTTACAACGGTTTTAAATTATTATTGGAAAAAGGAAAACACTTTGGGTATTTATTAAATAGTTTTAAAGATATGAGTTTTCCTTGAATTGTTTTATGAAAATATGATCTTCATGGGATGTTTGAAAAAGAGAAAACTATTTTGGTTCATTTTCCTCAACATAAAAGTTTAATTTAAAATGATTAACCATACTTATTTTTATTTTATAATAAAGGTTGTTTTTTGAAAGTGTGAATGTGATTTGGTTTTATAAAGAAAGTGAAAATCCTAATTTATACTTTATGTTCAAACTATCATTTTATAAAATGCATTAATAATGGATTTATATAGATTTAGTAAGTTTTGGATGCTTACTAAGTTCTTATGTGCTCACACCTATTTCATCTCAGTTGCAGGTTCCTAGTTCTCTTTTGGATTTCTCTTTGAGCATTGAGTGATTAGAGGTTAGTTTATATTTTATTTTAGTCAACCAGTGTGTCTATTACCTGATTTTTGTAGTACTTTTCTTTACTTTACTATAATTCCTACAAAGTTTCCATTTAAAATATTTAATTTTACCAATTTGTATTTAAATTATTTCTATGGTTGGATGTGTAGTGATATTTTGGTGATTATTCTATTTAACAATTTCGTTATTATTATTTTTTAGATATTTATAACTTTTTCATTCGATATAAATGTTTGATATATAAAGGATCTAGGATTTATTTTTTATTATATTATTATTGTCACATTTATTCTGATTATTTGGAGAAACCATTTATAAGTGCATTACTATGATGCCCTGACACTTGTGTTCTAGCCTGCAAGGATCAAGAATCCCCTTTGGGTTAACAGTGGACCAGTTTAGGCATCCATATGATATAAGAATAGTCTGGTGCATTATAGGAAAGGCCTATGTTGGTTTTATGAAGATTTATTTAGTTATTTCTCTTATTTATCTTTTTATTTGGTTCTTTTATGGATGTGAAACTTTGCTGTGGTTTGAGGTTTTTTAGGTCTTTCATGGAATTAATGTTTTTTGCAATGTTTCATCTCTAGGTGTGTGTATCTTTGGATTTAAAAATTTTATATTAATTATAAAATAGTGTTGAGGCCTACATTAGGTCTCTATTGGATAGAGAGCCTATCCAAGTGGTTGTGGTGGCCATTTGTGTTAAGTTTTTTCAATTAGATATAATTTTTTTCAAGCGTTTTCATTCATCTTTTTTGAGGGATGACTTTATGGGGGAATAAAGTAGCATGGTGGGGAGATTATAACAACTAATGTTACTATTATTATTATTTAATTATTTATTTTTTAGTTTCATGATTTTTTTATTCTTTTAATTTTAAAATTTTAAATAGTTTTAAGGGCCACATGGTTAGTTTGCATAGTTAGGTAAACCATGTGGTGCCCATGAGACAATGCTACAATATTGATTATGTTATTTGTCATGGTTATCACATGGGTAGTAAAAAAATGTAGAGTACTAAGGGAAACCATTTAATATGTTTTTGGGGTTCTAGTATCCTCCACATGATTGGCAGACAGTTTGGTAAACCGTGCAACCAAACTCTACAGGTCACCCATTTTTTTTATTTTCTCTGGAATTTACTATTTTACCCTTTTTAATTATAAAAAGCCTATTTCTTATTATCTACTTAACTTGTGCATCATGAGACCCCCAACCAAAACCCCTCTATGGAATGCCTCTCCTCATCCAATCACCCTTCCTTTTGGATGATTCCCAAGGTGTTGTTCATGGTTTGATATCAAAACTCCGAGGTAGGGACACCTCTTCCCACTCTTCTTCCCTTCCTCTAAGTTTCTATTATCCTTCACTATGTTTTGATTTGTAGAAACCCTAGTGGTGTAATATTTACCTGATTTTTGTGATTTTATTACTTCTATGGTATTTTTTCTCTTTTATGGGCCTTACTTATCCCACAATCAAATATTGAAACATTTTTCTATCAATTAGAGGAAAATTTTCTCTATGTGAAAATTTTGTAAATACTTATGTCTTGAGTTCTAAATTCTCATTTAAAAATTATAATGATATTATTACATGTATTTATAGGATTTATAATAAATAAATTGTGTTTAATCATAATTTTCATGGGAAAAATGGTTTTCCTACTTTAAAGGTTAGTTTTTAATTTTTTTAATAAATTATACACACCATGTGTTTAATAAATTTACTAAATATTCTTTTTGAGTGGATTCTGAGACTTTAAAGGGTGTTTCAATTTGAAAATTTAATTCTAAAAGGTTTTAATTGTAATTTAAATTGAAACTTTAAATTCCATGTATTGTTAGTGTTTTAAATATTTTTTTGAATGGAATGTGTGTTTTATAAATGATTTAACCCCATTTGGTTTGTGAGATAAATTAAAGGGTTGTGGGTTTTAATGAAAGTGGTTTGTTCTATAAATTTATTTCCTAATGGTGTTAAGAATGATACCTTAGAAAAATGTTTTGAAATGATTTAAAGATGGGATTTTAATGGATGTTTTTTGAAATAATTGTTTTGGAATGAATTATCAAACCATTAAAGGATATGACTTGGAACTCTAAGTCACTTTTGGAAAAGGGTTGTTTGATGATGTTTAAATGATTTTTGAAATAATGTGTAAGATATGTAACACCACGGGATTTTATGAAAAATATTCTTTTAATTTCATTAATGTCTTGTGTTGTATGCTACACCAAGATTACCTTGCGCTATACGCAACACCGTATTAGCTTGTAGTATACGCAACACTATTCTTGGATCGCGTTACACATAATTTTGATAATAGTTATTCTACGAAACATTGAGTATATATATATATATATATTCAATTTATAAATGAAATATGGTTGGATTATTTTATACGAAAGAAAAAAGGATTCTTTCACAACACGCAACCCTGACTTGGCTTGCATTACACGCAATTGTGACCTTCCTCGATAGCGTGTGTTGTACGCAATACCGGGTTTTACTAAACAATGATATAATATTATAATATAGCCTTTATGAATATTATTAACTAAAATTTGAATTTTATAACATTATTATTCATCTTACACATTTTCTAGAACATGGTATAAGAACAAAATAAATTTTTCGGGTAAAATAAGTATTTTTCAAAAAATGTAGTTTTGCCGCCTTTTGATGGCACACCCACTTTAAATCTAGTTTTGAAATGTTTATAAGTACAATTTGACAAAATAAAATTCTTCTTTGGAATCAATAAATAAAAATTTACTTTGGATAAATTTTTCATATTATTCTGGTAACTTTCATATTTTGATGAATAGTAAAAACACGCTATATTTTAATTAAAAACAACTTTTTTCATCGCAATAATTTATATGGTTAAATTATAATATTTAATGGTTTTAAAGTATAAATAGAATATTTTTTTACCATTTAATAAAATTTATTCCATTAGCATTTATTTTACATTAAATTCGTAAGTTAAATCAATTCAATCTTTTGCAATGTTTTAAAGAAAAACCCATTTTCTTTCAACAATGGGATTAATTTTAATTTAATTTATGAAACTTTTGTGTATTGAATTTGGAAAAATGGATTCCATATTTGGAATCAGTGGGTCCAAATTATGTTAATAAGTGACTTTTTATTTTTGGGAATTATGACTAGTAACTACGGTAAATAAAATTTACCGTAGTTAAAGGTAAATCGGGTAATTAAGGGTAAATATAATTTTATTAAATTACCCTAACACATGTAAAAATTCTATTTGATGGATAAAAGTATACCCATATCACCTAATGGTCAGATTATATTCATTTAATGGACTTTTTCCCATGAAAATAACTTAATTATTATTAAAACCAAAGAAAGTGACAACATGTCACTCTCTTAAATCTTATAAGTATATTAATTTTAATTTAGTGATAAACTTCATGAAACATCGAACATGAGTAGTCTCCAGAAATATAATAAAATTATCTACATCATATGAATTTATTTATAATTTTTAGGGATTAAATAATTATCATTAATTATGACACAATAGTGATGAAGAAATTGTTTATCTAGTGAAAAATCAAGAATACAGTCTTTATTAAACTAATAGTGACCATAAAATGCATAAAACCCTGACAAAAACTTATTTTCCATGTAAATGTAAACCATAATAATCCAATGGTCGAATATTAGACCATTTGGAGCCTTATAAAAGTGATTATGACACTTATATTATTTTATCTTAAATGATGCCAAAGTTGTCACCTTCATAATTTAATAAATATAACAATTTAAATATTTTGATTTTAAGATGATAAATTCGAGTAAAAGTATTATTGTGAAAGTTATTAGATTTATATTCATCATATGATTTTATTTTTAATTTTTATTCAACAAATAAGTATATTAAATAATTATACAAAAATGTTGCAGTATTTATTTTATTAAGAGATAAACCAAATAAATGGATTTAAAAATAATAAAATAAATATTATATGAACTATTTAATGTTCTACACAAATTTTCTATATACATATGACATTTTATGAATCTATTAAAGATTTTAGTTCGAACATATCTTCTGTATATATTTTATTTAAATTCAAATAAATGAATAGTGTCAAAATTGACACTATTGTTATTTTATAAAAATAACATATTATAAAATTGTTTAAAAATCACAAAAAATATTAAAAAAATTATAAATTTAAATTTATATGGTCTATAATGTTATAAAGTAAAAAATTATGGAAAATTCACAACAAATAAATAATTATTTGTTATAATTTAAAATTTAGAATTTTATTACCAAAATAAACTTAAATAGATTAAATAAGGATAAATCAAAATGATAAAGTTTAAAATAAGATCCAAACATGTCTAAATTTGATTGGTTGATGATATTACAACCCTATCGCATCTAATATTAGAATATGAGTCATTTTTGGAGGTTTTTAAGTGGGGTTATATTTATTATAAATTAATATTTTTAAGAATTCCAACGGTGCCCCTCTCCTCCCTTATAAAAGGGAACCTCCTCCATCTCTTCCTCACACCACTTTGAGCCTTCAAGATCGGCCAAACCCTGCCCATTTCACTTCCACACTTCCCTATAAACATCCTAGAGGTCCTGGTCTTCTTCAAAGACCAATTTTAGTGCCCTAAGAGGAGGTCTCAAAGAGGTGCTTCAAAGAAGAGGAGGTTCGGATACGTACGAAGCATATCAGACCTAAGGTAAGGGATAATGTTGCAAATCTCATTTTTATCTGAGATTTCTTATTCGTAAGTATTTACTGGGGTTATTTCTATCATCCATGTCCATGTTTTATAAAAGTGTTTTCATGTATGTTTAAAGTCCTTTTTACCCATTTTTGACTTTTACTATATGGTATGTATGGAATCTTACTATTACGAGGTACTTTTTGACTTTTCCGAAAAAAGTACGAGGAGAATGTTTTTTTAACTTATACGGTATGAAAGGATTTTTACGGTTTTATAAAGCCTTATTTTCATGAAGATTCCTCCAAAATATTTCATGAATATTTTCAACAGAATCCCTTTCTTTCAAAATTACATGACATTTTGTAAAAAGAAATTGATTTTGAAGAAGAAAGGATATTTTCCTCAAGAATTCATTTTAAGTGTTTTATCAAAACCATTTTCCATCTAAGATGACTTTATTTCATATGTGTATGTTTCAAGTATAATGTCTCTATGATTTACATGGTTTCACTTTTCTTATTATGAAATGATATCCATTTGTTTTATATGGATTATGTTATGATGGAATGATGTTTATGAAACCCATTTTATTCTTTGGGTTATGATGAATGTTTTAAGTTTATTTTTGGGGAACAAGTAAGAATGATTTCATTATGAGATGGGTGGGACCTATATCTCCCTCCAATGCATTGGGTAATGATTTTATATCTCATGATATAGACATGGCTGGAACAATAAATTAATCCGGTTCAGTGTTACAGGACTGAAACGAGGAGTGAACTCAATTCAGAATGGGACTTTGTCCACTAAGATGGTCTTGGAAGCAATGCCCTGGCTACTATGGAAATCATTACATGTGCTTAATGGATGCCACAATTACATGTTTTATTCCCATGCTATTTTATCATGTTTTATGTTCCATTATGATCTATGCCTTATGTACTTCCATGTTTTATGTCGTTGCTCAAGATTTTGATGTTTAATCATTATGTTCATGTTTTTAAGTTCAAATGTATATGGTATAATTTATTTTATCCATGCTTACCCTTACTAAGCATTTGAGATCACCCTTTTAATGTTTTCTTTTCCCCAGGATATAAAGAAAGGTTTTAGGTAATAAAAAAAGGGAAGATCTTTATGGGAGATATTGAAGATCTTTCACCACGATTAGAAAATTATGTTCCAAGTTTCCAAATACACTAAACTATTACAGTCCTTGTGTGTCTGTTTTTGTTATGTATTAAGTATTCTGCTAAAGTAATTTAATGTCCATGTACACCAAGATTTTGGTCTCTACAAGATAACCTCTTAATACATATTTATTATTATTGGTATGTATTGTATACCAAGGGGAATGACTTATATTTTTTGTGGTGTGATATATTTGTGATCAAGATTGTTTCTTGTGAGGGTGTAAGAGGTGAGGTGTGATTTGTTTTTAAATGATTTATATTATTCCTTGTGATTTTTTGATTGCACACCTCTATTTAATATTTTTCATGTGATGTCCTAGGTGACTAGGAAAAGATTCAATTATGTGCAATCCTTATTGTGGATAGTTCCTTGACTAAGGGGAGTATACTACTCGGCCGAATAAACAAGAAGAATAAAGAATGGATGTTAAAACAAGGTAGCTAATGAGACATATTATCTTGTGTCATAGGGTAGTGGTGAGATTCCAGAAATTTTTATTCTCAAATAGTTCAAACAAACTAATAGGGACATGAAAAGTTATTTTTTTTTGGAATATGTTTTTTCTCTAGTTTGGATCTTGTTACGTGATTCTTAAGAGATTTCCCATGATGCTTAGATGATTTTTAGGACAATACAGGGACTCCCAATTGGTATTCTTTTCTTTTATCCCATACTTTTTGTTTCATGAAACCAATATTTGATTGGTTTATTTCATTAATTAGTTTTGTGTGTGTTTATATTTTACCTTGGTTTTAGTCTTTGTCTTATTTTACTAATTTATTGTAAAATGTTCTTAAGGGTGTATTTTCTTTTAAAAATTTGAATCATTATTTAACAATTAGCTTGGATTGTTTTCCTTTTAAATGGTTTTCAATAATTTTTGGAAAATAATTATGGATTAAATAATTTTATTGTATTTTTTAAAGTGGTTTCAAAGTTGGTATTTGGATGAAATAGCTTGGGCTAAGGGAATGTATTTAAAGTAATTTTTTTTATTTAAATAAAATGTAAAGGAAGATTATGAAATGGATTTGGATTTGATATTGTTTGTTTATGAACTTATATTTTAAGAACCCATTTTCTAAATATATTTCAAAGTACACAAAAATGTATTTATAATTATATGTTAAGAATGTGACATGGTGGGTGATGACCTAATGAGCATGTTTATGCTCACACCTATTATTATATTACTAGTTTTAGTTTTCATTTCAACTAATGGCCACTCCTGGAGCATTGATTGTGTTGGAATCAGATAGTGACCTATAGTTATGATGAGGTTATTTATTTATTCTATTTATTTAGATTTATTTATTTCATAAACCAAATAGTCCTTTATGACTTTTTTGTTATGGTTATTGGTGGATGCATTCTATATGTAGATATTTGAGTGTAATTAGTGGTGGCTATTTTTATGGAATAAATTAGGGGCGAGTGGATGAATTTATTTTATATTAAATTGTTTATATATTCTTTATTTTTTATCTACTTTTGTATTTTTTTTCTCATGTAAGTATGATTATTCATGGATAATGCTGATTTTTTTGTAAAATTCCATTGCTAGTTTGATTTAATTTTTTTGAGTGGAATAATTCCCAATTTGGTGTTCTTTGATTCCTAAGCACTAGTTTACAACCCATGGTGATTAAGAATTCCCTTCAAGCCAACAATAGACTGGGTTGGGTGTCAGTTTAGATGGAAGTCTGGGTTAGTTCATTTTAAAGGAAAAAAACAAGGCTCTGATACCACTATGTAGCGTCCTCAATTTGGGTTTCCTTCACTATTTCAAAACCACATGCTACATATCTCAAGATCAACTCCCCATATTATAGAGTTTATTGACTCACAAAGACGGTCTATATATAATGTGGGGAAAATATAATTTATTAGGTATATTTAGGCATGAATTATAGTGGATGCAATTTAGTATACTATCATAAAATAAATTATTGAAAAATAATATAGACATTAAAACTATATGCTATTAATAAAAAAATGGCAAACCCATTCTATAACAAAATTCATAGTAGTAACGTCAGAAATTCATACATAAATTAATAGATCCCCATGGGTAGATCATATAATAAATGCCCTAAAAAATAATCAAAATAATCAAGATAACATCAAATTTTGTCGTGAGTCCATACCCATTCCCATATCTCAACTCTTACCAAGCTCCATAGCTCATTAATTGACATAAATTCCATTTTCCCCACCTATATCATGAACTATAAAGTCTAATCAGGCGTTAAAGCACCCAATAAAGGTGTGACTACTACTTAGTAGAACAAAATCAATAATATCTCTAAATATTTTTAGTATAATTTGGTGTATGTACAATATGATATGCTAATAAATAAAATTTTATTGGAAAAGGAAATAACAATAAATATGTCATAACCACTGGTACTACACAACCAACCAAGTGTGACCATACCTGATTTAGCTAGTTCTAGGGTGTCTTTGAACACAATGATCACTATGGATTCATATCCCAATTCAACAATAATTAGGCATATTATCGCTTTATAGCACAATAACTATTACATGGGTGGTGTATCCTAATAAAGTAGATGGGATAGTGGGTATAACATCCCCATGATATCATAATTATCAATACATTTAAAAGATGACTATGAAATTTTTTCCATGATACACGCATAACATTCCCCAAAATGAAACATACAAGCAAGAATCATGACCCAATAACATCATTAAGAGAGGTAATATCATCCTTATCAACCTGCATGATCACATGAAGAAAAAAATCTCTAGTCTTGAGCCACATCACATAAGAGAGGGTATTAAATCCCATAAAAAACCATTCACATCCATGCATCACATCACCTTTCTTAGAAGCATCACATCATGGGTAGTACATCCCACTTAATTTTTTACCACTATCATAATCATTAGGACCGCATAAGGAATATGTTCCATGTCCGAGTGGAAATTGCATCCCAAATCCACAGGAAAAACATCCCTGATAATGAGTTCATCACATAATTGGTATTTTCACCCCTTAATAATATAACATATGTTATGTGGGTATTTTATCTCATAACATATCCAATAACACAATGAGAATGTTATCCCATGCCATAAGAATCATCAATTTAATTGGGAAGTTCATCCCATGGTATCAAAATAGATAGAATGTGGGTATTTCATCCTGTACTATAAGGATATCAAGTAAATTAAGCAACTTGTCCCAAGCCACATGCATATCTCATAATGGGTAAAACATATTTAACCACATCATCATATGGTATGTGGGAAATATGTCCCATATCACATGTAACAATATAATATTGGGCATGTTGTCCCATGCCTTAGGCATCAACAACATAAGTGACCTTATCATTCCAGGTCATAGGCAATATAAGAGTGAATGGGTGAGGTCATCCTACATTCTAACATGATTATAGAGCGATTGGAATCTAATCCACCTTATATAAACAACAAAATAAATTGGTGTAAAATACCAAAAGATAAACATAAACTCATTATGTAATTACTAATATCTTAGGAATTTTGTATAAGAAAATCATAATTAGGTTAGAATAACATCCAACTCACCTTAATTCTTTTCTAGGTTATCCGTCACTTTTCTATCTACTTTCCACATTAAAAAATGAGGAACAATAATATTATCTACTATAATCATGAAAGGGGAGAAAAACTCACCCAATTATCATTCCTTTAAGGAAAAATGGATAATAAGGAATCACTAATAATCCATTCGAGCCAAGTATCAATCTAAACTCATATAATTCACACACATAATTTACTCAGATTAGGAGAAATAAACCTATTCCAAGTCCACTATATCATGCTTTACCAAGGATATATCCATCTAAAATTTTAGGATATACTTCCATAACTTTAATTTCCACCTCATGGCCCCTGATGGTCATGATATCAAGATAAATAAAAAATAAAGTCCAAACATAATCCTCATAACACACACTCACTCTCAAGTGGTGAAGGGAACATCCAATGTAATAGATCATGATGTCCACACTTGTTTACACATATCCTATATGTATAGAGGCTAAAGGCACCTAAAAATGGCCCTAAACATTATAACACAACTCATGGGAAGCCCAAAAGTTCCCAAGTATAAGGGCCCCAAACTTTGGTTCAATCCTTTGGCCATTTATGGTCAAGGAATCATAACATAGTGGTTAGAGTTTCCATCATGACCTTGAACATCCTTATTCAACTAATATAGGTCAAGGGAAAAAATTAAATTTAGTTTTAGTTCAATAACTCATGGGTGGTGAGATTACATATCACATATCGCATGAAAAAATTCATAAAAAATTGGGAATGGTTACAGAACACCTACCTCAAAATAGAGTAATACCCTCAAGAAAAGATCAACCACTACCACCTAATCTCTCCCAAGACCAATCGAGCTCCATTTTCTAATATCTATTAATATGAGTCCCTAACCCCATCAAACATATATCTTAATTACATATGAAATAATTATAACTAATTAATACAATTAATTAACATTTAATTCATTTAGTTATAATTGATAGATATATTAATGAATGGTGAAACGATCCCTAAAATTCAAGGAAATGGGTGTATATCAATCCCAACACACCCTCAAAGTCAACACTATCAAAATAATTAACAACTAAAATCAATTAATCTATCAATAATATTCCAATTTTATGAAAAACACAAAATAAACTAGGGTAGTGGCTTACCTCAAGTGAAACCACATGAAACCATGAGTGTTCAACCTCTTGAGACCTCCTCTAGCTAACCCGCAATGAAAATACATTGGTGGGATCAACTTTGAAATCCTATCTCCAACCCACCAAGATTAGTGACAAAAGAGGGGAAGGAGATGGAGAGAAATAAAGGGAAGATAACACACCATAACAATGAAATATCACACCCATGATTTCCATGGATTAAGTAAAAGATAAGGAGATGAAGGAGAAGGAAGGGGAAGACCTCAATTTACATATAATATAGCTAAAATAAATAAAATCTGAGGGGTTTTGAAAAATAAAGCACCTAAAAGCACATATTTATCATGCTTATTTAAAAAATTTATAGGAACCACCAGGTGTTTGGTGGACCTACATCAACCACCCTATGACCCCATATAATAGGCTTGTAACCTAGGTCCCCTCACCAAGTACTTAGTGACACCCAACTAGGTATTAATTGGCTCTCTAAAACCATCATCCTACACCATTATGACAATCTAAATCATTAAGTGTTATAAAATTCATAGAAAATTTGGATTTTAGCCTATTAAGGGGTAATTTTAAGAATTCATACTCAAATTCAAATTTATAAAGTTATATTTATATTTTGGAAGTATTTTGGGTTTATTTTGAGTCCTAAGAGATGTAATAGGTGTTCAATAATGTTTTTGGAGCTTTGGGAGTGAGTTGGATATTTTTGGAAGTTTTGGTCTGGTGCATGGTTTGGTGTAGATGGCATAGTGAAAACCCATGCATCCCTCTGAGGATCAGTGAATTTTTAATTCATTTTTTTCTTTAACAGTGTGTTTATAATGGATTGAAAATTATTAAGGTCAAACTATTTATATTTCAGAGAAAAATGTTTGGGGTGGGTTCCCTTCAGGTCTAGAGTGCATGGCTTGTGAACGGTTATAGAATAACCATGAAAAAAATTATGTCAGAGGTGTTGGATCAGTTAGTTCATACTACACGGTTGGCACACAATTTTTAAAATTGTGTAATACAACCTAGAATAATTTTATTTTGGGTTAAAAACTATCAAAATACCAAAATTCCTTCTTAGGCTTTTATCCTTTTCCTCTCCTCTTCCACCCTTGTCCGCATGAAGACCAGGGGGTCCTCCCTTCACCCTCTTCAAAATCCATGATTTAGGGTGGTTCTTAGGTGTTTCCATTAGTATTTTAGGGTGCATTTCCTCATAAATTATCTATCCTCCTTTTCCTCCTTGTGGTTGATTTTGGTCATCTCCTCCTAGGGTTTCAATTTGGATTTCACTAGAGCATAGTGGAATCAACCAAGGTTGTTGGGGATTTGGCATGGCTTGGTGAGAGGGACTCCTAAGGGAATTTATACATTCTTCCACTCATAGTTTCAGTGGAAGTATGATTACTAGTGTATTTTCCCTTTATATTAAATTAAATTGAATGTAATTTACTTATAACTGGGCATCACATGTTATGGCCTTTTCCTGGATTGGTTTAGAAGGTTTATTGAGGTCCTCCTGTGGATGGTTTGTCATGGTTTCAGAAGGAAGAAATACCCCGATGAGTTTACTATCTGTATTCCTTGTTGGATTTAATAAATCAATTCATTGTTAATTGTTTTAATTAATTAATTTTATTTTATAGAATGGGTTAGGTGCTTCCGTTTTTATCAGAGCATGGGTTAAGGCCTGAATCTTTAGGTATAATGTTTTATTTTTCTATCATCTTACTATTTAATAGTCATTTAGATAAATTTAAATGATTTATTAGCATGTTTATACCCCGTTAGGTAATTTATGGTTTTAGTTTGGGGAAGATTGGTTTTTAGATGCCTCAAAGTGGGGTTTTGTTTAGAAATACCCCTCTCTTAGCTTGATTTTTGAGAATACACCTTTTGTTTTCATTTTCAATTCATATAGGTGGAGAAGGTAAGAAGTGTGGATATACTCCTCATCTTAGAACCATGAGTGGGTCTATGTATATCCCCTTATTAGTGTGATCTTCCATATAGGATGTGGTGATGAGGCTTACTGGTTCATAGGGGCCATAAGATGGTCCTGTGATTTAGTTGAGGTTGGATGGGAGGTCATCCGTAAGGTTTTGGATTTAGAAACCTCTGAGTTAGTGGTTGGTTTTTTTATTAGTATTCTTTGGAATTTTCCTGGAATATAGTAATGATTGATTTATTTTACGTGTCTATTATGAAATCTCTTGGATGTCAGGTTGATTACTTGAGGTTCATTTGGGTTAGGTTAATAGACTGGATATTCAAGGTTGGGATCTGGAGGAGACCTTTTGGGCTGAGATACCACCATAGTGTGTTGATCATGGTAGGGAGAAGTTGATTTGATTTTGGAGGTGGATCTAAGAGACCCCAAAGAATTCCATTGAAGAAATTTTTTTGATTGAGGATCGATTATCAACTCTTGCGGGATTCTTGGAGATGTTTCTCATGAGAGGCTCATCCGGAGTTTTTGGATGTGGTTTAGGAACCCCTCACAAGGAATTTTTCTTGATGATGTTCCATGGGGACTGGGGATCCCCACATTACGTTTGACATATTTGATGGTTTTTAGCATCCTTTGGTAGATTTTTGAGTGTATGTGATATAGGGGACTATAGGATCCCTGATATTTGTTGACCATGAGATTGTATGTGCTAATAATTCTTTAGTTTGTTTGATGAGTTTGAGAGTTTACCAAATCATGTTTATTTTATATGTCCAAGAGGTTTGAGGAATTTTTTCTCGGGTTTTAAATGTTATAGGAGAACTTTGGGTTATTAGTAAACTAGATGTTAGCCTTGAGTTTGATTTGGTTCTATGATTTACTGATTGGTCATGGTTATATGAACATAGGTAGTTAATAGATGATCCATAATAGTGAATCCTCCTAGGATAATGAATTTTTACCCAGAAAGGGGTTGGTTGTATGTGGTTCTATATGTTTTAATAGACATGGGTTATAGAAAATTCCCTTCCCAGAACTTATATTTTATATATTCAGTTAGTTCTATAGGACTATCAAAATTTGGATAGGTTTTCTCAGCATTACTAGAGTTCCTATCACTAGTTTAGATCATTACATTGGAGTCCTAAATCCCAATAGGGTTGCATGTTCTAGTTATGGACACTTAGGATGAGATATCGGGTCTGAAATTCATTCCTATTTACATGTAAGTATTTCATAAGATTCTAGTGTATATTTGGGGGATGCACCTAATGTCATGTGGATGGGGTTAACCATGTACTATAATTCCACTGGAATGGGCTAGAGTGGGAGTACATTTATCTTAGGTTTCACCTTATATATTTAGGCTAACTATTTATAATTTTATTTTTTAATCCGATTTTATTTATTTATTCACTTTTTTATTTTATGCCATATGTTTTTAGGTTTCTACTAGTATGGGCATATCACATGTTAAACACACTTGCATATAACAAAAGATGATAGGTTCAATGTTGGGGGTGCTATATTGAGATTTATTTCTTACCCTATTTGTGTTAACCTCAATTCCTATACATTCCATATGCACACTTTTAGGTTGATCATTGCTTTCATAATATATTAGGCATTTCTTGCATGAGTGAGACTGATCGTGTGGAGTCTGAGGATTGAACTATTATAGTTTGTTTGTGTAGATATTAGGTATGTAGTATGGACCAGAGTTAGTATTAGAGTCTTGCGTATTTCATTTTTAGTTATTTATTATGTATATGTGATCCTAATGGTGTGTACTTAGTGGTTGTATGTTTATCTTGACCATGTTTCTATATTTATTTATGTGCTCCATTTATTATAACATGATTTGTTTTAGTTATTTCCTATGTATACTCTGATGGTCAATTATGGATATGTAAATGTTTGGTTTATTTTCTATATTATCTAATTATAATTAAAGATCATAGTATCTCAACTGTATGGATTAGGAACTTATCGTTAGTTAGTATCCTCTAATGCAAGGGGAGGAGCACTTGAGGGCTCTTGGCAAGATGAATCAGGTGAGACTTCAGATTTCCCCAGACCCATTCATTACAAAATGATACAAGATCCTTCCTTTTCTTATCTTAATATTTTGGGTATGCTAGAAAAGTGCTATAGGAATGTGTTATAGCTTATGATAGGCCCTATAATGGTTCACCTTGAACACCTTTCTATAGGAAAGTCCTTATTACAAGGGTGATGGGATTATTTTTCTTTGATTTTTCAATTATAGTTTGTATATTGATTAAAGTATGATGTGTATTTGAGATGGTTATTAATTTTTTTGTGGATATTATCCTATAGTGGCTAAAGGCCCATGTTTGTGTATTATATTAGGCACATAATATTTACATGACATATATCTATTTGTGTGTGATTTCATTGATGATGGAGGTTCAATTGTTTGAAGTGTCTATAATGACCTATATGATGTTGTTCCATTTAGCACATTGACATTATCTTACTCAACTAAAAAATGTATTTTCTTTTTTATTATAGAACATGTGAATCATATGTAGAGGTGTTCATTGGTTATGATGATGTATTCCCTTTGTATAGGGATTCATGGATACCCAAGTGGGTCGGTGTGGGAATGAAATGCCCTAGCTTTGGCTCGATGAGTGATCGTGTTGTTGATCATGTCAAATTAGTTGTTTAATTTTTACTAGAACTTCTGCAGTATAACAACAACCCTAGTTCATCTCTCGGCATAGCCTTAGATAATAAATTTAAAAATAGGTTTTTGATTATAAAAATAGAATTGGAATTAGATTTTGGAAAACATGGGGTTTGATGATTAAATATGGCAATAGAAAATGAAGGCGATAAAATAAAGTTGAAATAAACAAGATTAATTAAACGTGATCAACTCAGAGAAGTCTCATGAGACTCATCCTTCGTAACTTAAAGAGAAAGGGTATAGATATTTTAATCCTTGGTTTGTAACAACTAGTACCATATTTTTACTGAGTTTATGCTATGATACCTCCAAGGGTTTAGTAAAAAAAACACAATGATTCACCGGACACCACCGATGATTGGGTAATTTGTGTCCGACTTCGTAACCGAAACTTACCAAGGAAACACATGAATAACTCAATGTGATGTCTAGGTTTGTATGTTATTTCTTTGTGATACCATGAAATGAATGTGAATTTCCTTGAAAGTTCTTATGTGAGTTTAATTGACCAATATGAAGCACATAAACCCCGCAATTTAATGAGGGGAGAAAAAGGGATGAATGGTGTGTGAAACATCACAAGAAAGAGTCCCCCCAAACATGGTCATTTGATTATGAGTATAATATACCAGTATATAACTCAATTAAATAAGAATAGATTATTAATAAAAATGACATACAACCTAGAATTTAAAAGACCATTCAAAATAATACAAACATGAAGCTCGAGATTATATCACGTTCCTCCCCGGGTGATCATAAGGGGTTTAGAAATCCATGGGAGGGGAGGAAAAAGAAGATTTTGAAGTAGAACTTCCGATAGCATCCATAACATCTAGGAATTATGAGAAGAATACTTTGGGACTCCAAAATGGCAGCACCTTGCCTCCTGGTCTTACTCCAAAATGGGGTGTCCAATGTTTCAATTTATAGGCAATGTCGGAGGTGGTTTTGGGAAACCCGATTTCAATAATCTTATTGGTTCCTGGTTTTGGAAGATCAAATAGTCATAAATATCTTTTTACAAAACTAAAAATTTGTTTCTAGACACATTTTATACCACCATGTCAAATTTTCAGTCCATATATTGACTATAATAAGAGATACAACTAAAATACCGAGAAAAAGTTCTGACCCCATGCAGATTCATTTTATTGGACATATCAGTTAGTATAGGCCTTTTAATGAACTAATTGGGATTTGGTTCCTTCATGAAAGTTGTAGCCCACGTTGATATGTATCTTCTCAAAAACTTTAATCCAATTTTAATTCACAGATATCTCGTATCATACAAAACAATGGACATATGTTTATGGGATTCTATGAAGTTTGACCCATTTTCCTTCTACATCATTGTGGGCTCTCCAAATCACCTCCAGCTTCAACAAAATCATTAAAACAAGTGAAATTTATCTTTTTTATCAGTTAAAATAGAAAAACTATTTAATCAATCATTAAGTGAAATTTCTTATTATAATTATAATTTTCAATAAAAAAAATAGTTTAATACATTGTATAAGGGTGAAATAAAACAACGAATCATGGTATGATCACACCCCTATACCTAAAAATTTTCACTCCTGGGAAAAGTATAATATCATAATCATGTCCCATTCATAAATCATAGGTTTGAAAAAAATTAAATAATCTTTTTGAAATATAATTCATCATATCTCATTTATGGAATCAATTTTCCTTTCATCTTTCTTTTCTCGCATTCGAATTTGTTCAACTTCATTTGTTCACCCATTCAACATGTTTCAATATACGTCACCTAAAAAATTTCCCTCTTCACTAAAGGAACATATGAAAGTGGAGTTATGCTATTTTACTATATTTTATGTGATATTAACATATGCTTTCCAAGATTCTCAGTTCTTTACCAGCAGAAACTAGCGTGCTACTCAAGAGGACTTACCACAGGTTGTTCTGAGGTTCAAGGGTTGGAAGGATTTAATGTTTAAAAATACGATGTAGAAGAGGAGTGTTTAATATCTTATATAAAAAAATGTCAAATTCATAAAGCGTTCACATTGAATTTATACATTTAACCCCTCACAAAGTGTATCACCTCCAACTCACTCTCCCCATTGTCCATTTATTTGGGTCACAACCATGTAGTGAATAATAACGAGTAAAGATCCTCTTTTCTCCATTTTTTCTTATATTATGTTTTTTATGTACAAAACTATTTTTTTAATATTAACTGTTTTTGGAGATAAAGAGGGAAACATGTGTAAAACAACAATGCAATATGGCTTGTGAACCCACTACCTAAGGAAGATATAGGCACCCTTTATATCAACCCATAACAATGATTTTCTCCCCAAAATTCCCATAGAAACACCCTATCACCCACACTTGCTGAAAATAAACAAGAATATACACAAGATATGGGTAGGTAAGGATAAATTATCTTTTAATATGGATACCTAACAAGAATTTAATGGTCTCTAAGCCTTAAAAAGGATAAAATGTCAAGGTGGCAAAAAATAGAGGTTAAATTTTCAAAGGGATTTTTAATGAACGATTACCTCTATCATGAATGTAGAATACTTGAATATTATGGATTAAAAAATAATCAAGGAAAGTTCTAGTTTGTATACATGACCTGAGACTCTCAAAAAAGTTATTGAAAGGAATAATATGCAATAAATGGCTTAGAATGTCTCTCAGATAAGGGATTAAAATATTTGTTAGTGCTAATGAGGCATGGGATTCAAAAATCCATTAAAAATATAAGAATGATTTGAAAATACAAATTCTAGAAAAAGATTCCATATCACAATTCATTTGAAAAATATTTTTCCAAAAATAATGGAATTTTCCACACAATCGATGCAAGCATAAAAAATGATTTTGGATATTCTTTTTAAGATCAATTCTTATCTAAAAACACAAAATAAAGAAAAATAAATCAAAAATTTAAAAAAAATTCTGTTTTTTTTAATTTATTTTTTTGTTTTTTTTAATCCTAACTATGACATGTCACCGTCCCCCACACCTAAAAATTACATTGTCTTTAATTCAAGTATTTTAAATAAATAGACAAGTAAATAAAGGTAGGGATAAGGTACAACTTACTAAGTGGTGTCATATGTGGAATATATCAGTTGGATTTCCTCCACGAGATGCTTTATAAAATCCTCATAGAAGTGTTTATGCCTATTCCCATTGATAGTAAAACTCTTTCCACTCTTCTCATGAAAAACCTGTATAGAACCAAAAGGGTAAATATCAGTAACAGTATAAGGACTGAGCCATCGGGAACGAAGCTTACCTGAGTGGATATTTAGCCTAGAATTATACATGAGAACCTTATCACCAATATGAAAATTATGTGGATAAATCATCCCATCATGGATATCCTTTGTCTTCTCTTTATAGATTTGGGAGTTCTCATATGCATCACATCAAATTTCTTCCAACTCCTGAATCTGCAACTTCCTATTCTCACCTGCATATGAGAGATTCACATTACATTTTTTAACTTCCCAATATGTACGATGCTCTACCTCTACTGGGATGTGAAAAACCTTTCAAAAAAAATCCTATATGGTGAAATTTTTGTTGGGATTTTAAAATTTGTACGGTACACCCAAAGTTCATCATCCAAGAACAAACTCTAATCTTTCCTATTGGGTTGTACTATTTTTTCCAAGATTTGCTTAACTTCATGATTTGAGATTTCTACGTGTCCATTAGTTTGGGGCTGATATGCTATGGAAAATTTATGAACAACCCCATAATTACAAAGAAAAATTTTCATGTTACGATTGAAAAAATGTGAACCCTGATCACTAATGATAAATCTTGGTAAACCCAACCTATTAAAAATTTGGGACCTAACAAAATCAGCAACCACTCAAGAGTCATAAATCCTAATGGAATCTTCTTCAGCCCATTTAGATACATATTCAACAACCAATAATATATAAACAAATCCAAATGAATCTGGAAAAGGCTCCATGAAGTCAATGCCCCATGAATCAATGATTTCATAGAATAACATGGGTTGTTGGGGAATTTCATTCCTCTTGGAGATATTCCCTGTGAATTGAAAATGACCACATGACTATCAAAATAGATGAGTATCCCTATACAATGTTGGCCAATAAATTCTTGAGTCAAGGACCTTTCGATCCATATGTTTAGAGACAAAGTGACCCCCGCAAGCCAAAGTGTGGCAGAAGGTCAAAATATATTTGAACTCATGGTTAGAGACACACCGACGAACAACTTGGTCACTACAAATTCTAAAAAAATATGGGTCAACCCAAATGTACCATCAAGAATCATTCTTAAGTATCTAGGATTGTGAAGTGATGAAATCAGTGGGGACCCTAGATACTACAAGAAAATTCACAATTTCTGCATACCATGGGGTAATTTCTACAACATCACAGAGGTTATCATGAGGGAATAATTCTCCAATGGGAAGAGGTGAGTCAACATGATGGTCCAGTGGTGGGGAAATCCTGATAATGTAGTCGGCTACCACATTTACCACTCCTCTCTTATCTCTAATATCAAGGTCAAACTTCTGGAGGAGGATCATCCCCCGAATGGGGTGGGGCTTAGCTTCAGGTTTCTTTAGGATGAAACAAAGGGAATTATGATCAGAAAAGACAATGATTTTTGACTCGATAAGATATGAATGGAATTTTCCAAGGAAAATAAAATACAAATAAGTTTTTTTTCAGTGGTTGTGTAGTTTTTCTAAGATGGTTCAAGGGTATGTGAGGCATACACAATGACATGTGGAGCCTTCTTAACCATTTTCGATAAAACTTCCCCAACTTCAAAGTTAGAGGCATTAAACATAAGCTCAAAGGAGAGATCTAACATTAGTGGTTGGATGACGGGAGGTGATTTGAGACTCCTTTTTAGTGAATTGAAAGAATCCTCACAATTTTTATAAAACAAAAACTCAAAATCTTTTTTTAATAACAGAGACAAGGGAAGTGAAATCTCACTGAAGTCTTTAATGAATCAGCAGTAAAAACTAGCATGAACCAAGAAATATCTCATCTTAGAAACAAATTTTGGATATGGGAGGGTTGAAATTAATTCAATTTTAGATTTAACAACTTTAATTAACTCTTTTGAAATAACATTCCCAAGAACTATCCCCCTTTCAACCATGAAATGACATTTCTCATAATTTAATACAAGATCTTTTTCAATGAAAAGACAGTGGATAGAACCTAGGTGAGACAAACAATCATCAAAGGAATTTATATAAGCTATGAAATCATCCATAAAAACTTCCATGCAATTATCTAGGTACCTGGAAAAAATAATCAACATACATCACTGAAAAGTACCGAGATCATTACATAGACCAAAAGGAATCCTTATGTACACAAATGTGACAAAAAGATATGTAAATGTTTACTTTTCTTGATCCTCAGGGCTATATGGATTTGAAAATAACCTGAATATACATCTAGGAAACAATAATGGGACTTACCATCCAATCTTTCTAACATCTGGTCAATGAAAGGTAGAGGAAAGTGGTCCTTTCTCGTGGATTGATTCAGTCAACGATAGTCAATACAGACTCACCAACTATTTTAAACACATGTTGGAACCATTTCATTCCTTTAATTAGACACAACTGTTATTATAGTTTTTTAGGAACAATTTGATTTGAGATAATTGATTTACTATTAGATATAGGATAAACGATCCCAGCAGTAAGTAATTTACTGACTTCCAATTTTACCACTTCAAGGAGAGTGGGATTCAACCAGTGTTGAGACTTCCTTATGGGCTTAGCCTCATCATCCAAAAGTATATGGTTCATACAAATAAGAGGGTTAATCCCAGGAATGTCATCCAATGTCCACCTTATTTCCCGTTTTACACTCTCTCAAAATATCATGCAATTTTTATTCCTACTTTTGAGAAAGGTTATTGTAAATAATGACGGGAAATTGGTCAATACCCTCAAGATAGGCATATTTTAAATTATATGGAAGTGGTTTTAATTTCAACACCAAGGGTTTTTGGATTGAGGGAGTAGATTTAAGGGGATTTAGGTCTATTAAAATGTCTATCTACTCATGTTTATTCTCTAAAGATAGAGAATATTTTGAAATGAGATCTGCAGAATCATCGATGGTCATGGGTACCTCAGAATGAACACACTCATCAATTAAAGCACAAAATTTACACTTTTCAGAACCCACACAACACTCAAAATACAAATCAATGTTCAAATCATCCAAAGGTGAAGAATATAAAAATGAATCAGATAATGGTTCATGGAGATAATTGTGCGTGCGTGTATTATTTGAGAGGACTTCTATCGAATATATAGGAAGAGTGGAGTTCACTTCAATGGCGTGTTTTATAGCCTCAAGGATTTTAAAACTTACCTTTTCTCCACTAAACTCCATGGAGAGTGTACCATTGTGAACTTTGATGATCGTATTTGTTATTTTGATTAATGGCCTCCCAAGTATGAGAGGGGAATGTCTTTGAGTTTGGGTATCATCCATCTTAAGAATATAGAAATCTGTTGGAAAGATGAGATTCTCCACTATTACAAGGACATACTTGAACACACCATATGGGTGTGTTGTGCCCTAGTTGGAAAGTTTCACAATGATTCCCATTAGTTGAAGCTCTATAACCTATAAAGAAGTGTACATAGAGTAAGGCATTACATTAATTGAAGCACATAAATCAATAATTTCATCTAAAAAGAATGTCTCCCCTATAGTGAAAGGTATCATGAAAGTTTCCAGATCCTTTCACTTGGTTGGAATTGATGGTTGAATCGAGGCCAAGACATTCCTTCCCAAGTTTACTCTCTCATTCACCTTTAGTCTCCTTTTATGGGTACAAATATCTTTAAGAAATTTGGAATATTGAGAAATTTGTTTAACAACATCCAATAAAGGAATGTTAACTTGTACCTTTTTAAATGTATCCATGATTTATTTATCAATGTCATTATCACAATTCTTATTAGATTAAGATATTATTTAGGGGAAAGTAAAAGTAATGGATTGTTCATGGGAATCATCAATGATAATTTCTTTTTTTATTTTTGGTTTTTTCTACATTGGAATCATTTATGGATGGAGAAAGTGTGTTTTCAAGAGGGGGACATACCTGTTGTGTAGAATAATTGGACGAAGAAGCTTCCATACCACTACGAAGTGTTATTGAACATAAATTACCTTTTTCCTTAGAATTATCAATGGGTTGGTATGATAGTTTTCTAGAACCTTACATATTGATCTCACCGATAGTGTTTTCCAATTGTCCCACTTAAGTTCGTAGGTCTTGAATAACCGATTGTGTAGTATGTTGGAATAGGCGGTTTTGGGATTCCATTTTCTTCACCATGTCCTTAAGTCTTGGTTCAAATTTGGGAGGAGGAAGAGGATTATTCATAGAAGTTGAGGGGTAATAATATTTCATACCTTGGCCTTGTTGATAAAATTTTTTCTTGGGGTGGCTCTGGTTTCCTCCTTGTTGGTACTGTGGTTGTGCTTTCCACCTGGGGTTTGGATTTGGACTAAATGTTTCTTTCTTTAAGGGTGGTGATTGCTGAAAAGGAAGCACTGGGAATAATGATGCGAAAGACTCAGAAAAATCCTGAAGTTGTGGGTACTGGTCAGAAAAATGAGTGTTATCAGGGAAAATACCACAATGTAAGGTAATATAAGAAGAATGTGAGTTACCTTATTCTTGAGATAATTGCCTTAGAAGGGTATGAATCTCATCAAGTTTATTATCTACTTTTTTTTATATGGATGAATGACTTACCCCATGAACTCTTTAGGTTGGAGAAATTGCTCATGTACCAAATTGTTGTGCATTTTGAGCCATGTTGGCTATTAAGTCACGAGTGACAGAAGGAGTTTCATCAACAAGGGAACCTCTAGATGTATCATCAATCATTCCATGATCTATGGGGACAAGTTCCTCATAGAATTATTGAATTATTAATTTTTCACTAATTTGGTGGTGGGGGTATCTTGAGAAAAGTCTTTTGAATCTCTCCTAGTATTCATGAAGGGTCTCTCCTTGTGATTTACTTATTCCACAGATTTATTTTCTAATTGATGCAGTTAGGGAGGCAGGGAAGAAATTATATAGAAAGAGTCATTTAAGGTCATTACAGTCCCAAATTATGGTAGGAAGATAGTATATCCAGTCTTTGGCTACACCATCAAGGGAGAAAGGGAAGGCCTTGAACTTAATTAGGTCATTATACACATTTTGGGGTTTCATTATGGAGAACATTATGAAAAAATACTTTATATTTTTGTGAGGATCCTCACTGGGAAGACCATGGATTTTTGGAATTAGTTGGATGAGGCCTAATCTCAGCTCAAAGTTGGATGCTTCCTTGGGATATTAGATGTATGCAGGTTGGTACTCCACATCTAGGGTGGTCAGTTCTTTTAAGGTTTGATTATTTGTAGCCATATTTTCTTAGGTTTGATTGGGTTCAACTTTTGATTGTTTTAGGACCACTTTAGGATCCAAAAGGGGTTATTCAGAGTTACTTTATTGAAATAATCTAGATTTCTTGATTTTTCAGTGAAGTGTCCTTTCATTTTCTAGGTCAAATTCAAGTAGTTTTTCTTTTCCAAATCTTGTCATGAAAAAATGATGTCCAGTTTGATTGATTGATTGATTGTTTTTGTTTTATTTATTTTTTTATAGATGATGAATGAAATAAAAAAATAATAAATAAAAGGTTAAAAGAAAATATAATGTTATATAATAGAATTAGAGATAGAGGGAGAGAGAGATAACACATAAAAACAAACAAGAATAACCAAAAAAACTTAAAAAAAAAATCAAATGAAGGGTGGGATATTGAAGAGAGTAATAATTAAGAAGTAAAATAAATAAAAAAGTAAATAAATAAGAAAAAATTATCTTGGATCCCCAGAAATTACGCCAAAATTTGATTGCGTTGTCGAGCATGTCAAATTAGTTGTTTAATTTTTACTAGAATTTCTGTAGTATAACAGCAACCCTAGGTCATCTCTCAACAGAGACTTAGATCATTAATTTTAAAAGAGGGTTTTGATTATAAAAATATTAGGGGAATTAGATCTTGGAAAACATGGGGTTTTATGATTAAAGACGACAATAGAAAACAAAGGTGATAAAATAAAGTATAAATGAACACGATTAATTAAATGTGATCAACCCAAGGAAGTCTTGTGATGCTCATTCTTCATCTCTTCAAGATAAAGGGTATATATATTTTAATCCTGGGTTTTTAACAACTAGTACCATATTTTTACTAACTTTATTCTAGGATACCTCCTAGGGTTCAATTAAAAACACACAATGATTCACCAGACACTGCCGATGATTGGATGATTTGGGTTCAACTTCGTAACCAAAACTCACCAAGGAAACACATGAAGAACTAGATGTGCTATCCAAGTTTGTATGTTAATTTTTTATGATACCATTACATGAATTTACATGGACTTGAAAGTTCTTATGTGAGTTTAATTGACCAATATGAACCAAAAAAACACTACAATTGAATGAGGGAAGAAAAAGGGATGAACAATGTGTGAAACATCACATGAAAGGGTCCCCCCAAACATGATCATTTGAGTTTGAGTATAACATAATAGTATATAAATAAATTAAATAAAAATAAATGATTAATAAAAATAGCATACCACCTAGAATTAAAATGATCTTTCAAAATAATACAAAAATGAAGCTCGAGATTATATCACATTCCTCCCCAGGTGATCACAAGGGATTTAGAAATCCATGGGAGGGGAGGAAGAAGAATATGTTGAAGTATAACTTCCCATAGCCTTCAAAACTTTTAGGGATGATGAGAAGACTCCTTTTGGAATCCAAAATGGTAGCACATTTCGTCATGGTCTAACTCCAAAATGGGGTTCCCAAGGTGCCAATTTATATGCAATATGGGAGGTGGTTTTAGGCACCCTGATTTAGATAATCCTCTTGGTCCCTGGTTTTGGCCGATCAGATAGTCATAAATCACTTTTAACAAAAAAAAGTTGTTTCCAGACACATTTTCCATCTGTATGTCAAATATGGAGTCTATATATTTAATATAATAATATATATGGCTAAAATACCAATAAAAAGTTTTGACCCCATGCATATTTATTTTATTGAAAAAATTAGTTCAGATGAGCCTATTAGCGGACTAATTGGTCTTTTTTTCCTTCATGAAAGTTGTATCCCACTAAGATATGGATCTTCTCACAAAATTTAACCCCATTTGGATGGAATGATTTCTCGTATCAAGAAAAACAGTGGAAATGTGTTCATGCGATTCCTTTTAGTTTGGACCATTTTCATTTTACATTATTGTGGCCTCTCTGAATCACCTCTAGCTTCAAGGAAATCATCAAAAAAATTGAAATTTACATTTTTATTAGTGAAAATAGAAAAAATATTTAATAAATCACGAAGCTAAATTTGTTATTATAATTAAAATTTTCAATAAAAAACCAGTTTAATAAATCGATATAAGGGTGAAATAAAACAGTAAATCATGGTACGATCAATGAAAAAATGGATTACTAGAGAGATGGTTGGTTGGGACAAAGCTAACCCAAGGATGTTGTTTCCCACTGAATATTAGAAGGTCCTTAAATCGTGATATCTAATGTGTCATGCGGTGGGGGTCCATGGGCCTACTATCTATCATGAGATTTGGTGGACGTGGTTGATATTCTAATTGGTGGGGCCCATTGTGGTCTACCATCACTAGGGGATATCTATGTGAAGGGGTTCCTTTTTGGTTAAGCATGTGGTTGAATTATGCCTTAGGGGTTTATCATTGGGAATGATTGTTCTTAGGATGATCCCCAAGTAGAGGGTGGTCACGTGGTTAGCATTGGCTTGTGTGGTGCCTCATTTTTATAGAGGATCATTGAAGGTGCTCCAAATTGATGGTGGAGATGACCTATGTGAGGGGGGAGTTTTGTGGTTTATTCCCATTAGTATATGTTCCATAATATGTGAATCATGTGATATTGAGTTCAATTTTAGGATCGGGTTGTATGAGAGTGTGAGGCTGTTTTGTTTGGGTTAGTATGAGTGGCTTGTTATGCGAGGGAACATGTGTACTAGGGATATGATCTTCTGATAGGTTTGTGAATTAGTGGGTTGGATCATGTCTGGGTCCTTTTATATTTTCTTTCAGATCTTGGATGGACCATATCTATTTTTCTTGGTGGACCTATTGAAGTTGTTTCTCATGGAGCGGAGTAGGGGAAGCTATATAGTAGGGAGCACGCCATTGGATATTGGTGGAATAAATCCCCATTGTGTGTGGAATTTTTGTAATAGAAAATTTAATTCTTTGTAAGTTGGGAATTAGTGATGGTTGGAGTTTTGTACTGGTAATTAGGTTTGAGAAATTTTTTTATTCCTATACATTATGTTTGATGATGGATGGATCATGGGCTGTGGAGTTTATCATTTTGGCCGTGAGATAACTATAAGGATACTTCTATGGTGGGGATAATCCTCTTGGTTGAGGTGGTATTAGAATATTGGTGTGTGGGTTAGTCTAAATGTATTTGGTTTCATATAGAATACTTGGTCAGGAATCCAAATATGGTTTCAAGTGGATTCTAGATATCCTCATTTTTCTTGGGTTGGAGTTGGCATGATCTAAGGGTGAGTTGGGTTATTAGTATGTTAGTGTATAAGGTCAATCACTCTAGTAGTAGATAGACTGGAGAGGTTAAACTATCAGTTTTGTAAATATTTTAATGTAGTGAGTTGGAAACTACATTATGAATGTTTTTTGCAACATGGTCCATAGATTTTTGAGATTAAATAAAGGATTTTGAAAAAAAACCTATGCATATGTGCTTGTTAGGTTGAGCTACACAATAGAAGCACATTTTTCATTTAAATGTAGGATTAGGTTCGTTGTTTATGAATTGGTGGATGAGGTAATCCAATATTATCATTTTAGTGACCACTAAGGCTTCTTGGGGGGTGATAATCATTTATGGTAGGGAGTTTGTAATGATAAACATCATTATGGGTTATAAAATTCAATGGAAATTTGAATTTTGGCCCATTGAGAAGTCATTAGGTGAATTCAAATTAAAATTAAAATTCAATGAGTTAGAGTTACTTTTTGAAAGTGTTTATAGTTTTTTTGAGGTTTAGAAGGTGGCCTGGGTTCTTAGACAAGTTTCATGAGATTTTGATATGAGTTGGAGATTCTGGGTAGCTCTTGGATCAGAACACAGTTTTTCATGAACAACTTAATGAAAACTAGGTATCCCTTTGATCATTAGAGATTTTTTGATCCATTTTATTCTGAAACAATTTTTTTAGCATAAATTGTGATTGGTTAAGGGTAAATCATTCATATTTCAGAGAAAATTGTGTAGGGAGAGTGACCTTCAGGTTTAGGGTGTAAGGATTACACATTGTTATTAAAGAACTATGTGACAACCATGTGAGATGTTTTATAGGGGTTCTAGTGATTTTTTACATGGCTGACACATGGTTAGTAAACGTTATGACAAAACTATGTGTGATATATTAGATTGGTCAGTTCATATTGTATGGTCGATACACAGTTTGATAAACCATAGGTATAAACCTTGTAGATTTCGAATTTAGGTTAAAAATTAGGAGACGACTAAAATGACCCTCAACATTTTAGCATCCACCTCTTCCTCTCATGTGTACGTTTGAATAAGGGGGTCTCCCTCCACTTTCTTTATCTTTAAACGCCTTGATTTATAGTGGTTATTAGGTGTTTTCATCAAAATTTTAAGGTTCAGTTCAACCTATCTCCCCATCCTCTTCTTCTTTATTCCTTGTAATTGATTTTGGTTGTCTCCATTTTGGGTTTCTATATAAATTCTACTAGAGCATGGTGGAATCATCCAATGATGATAGGGATTTGGCATGGATTGGTGAGATGGAATCCCAAGATAGTGTTTGTATGTTTTCACTCACCATTTTTGTGGAGGCATGATACCCATTGGATTTTCCTTGATTTTTAATTAAATTAAATGTAATTGAACAACATTTGTTAGTGATTTTTCATAGATTGGAATCAAAGGTGCATTGCGGGACTTCCATGAATGGATAATCATGATTTTAAAAGGATGAGTCACCTTGTTTAGTTTACTAGATTTATGAATCATTGGATTTAATCAATCAATTAATTATTACTTATTTTAATTAATTTAATTACATTTTATGGCATGAGTTAGGTGAATTAGTTTTTTGTATAACATGGGTTTGTGCCTAAAGATTCTGTGGTTACACTGTGAGGTAGGCTGGTTTTTTTTATGTATTATCCCTATTTAATAGTCATATAAATTTGTTTAAATGATTTATTCAACTTTTGACTGGACCTTGAAGGAAGTTATAGTTTTGTTTTGGGGAATATTGGGTTTTAGATGCCTTAAAGAGGGTCTTTTTTCATAAATTCCTTCTATATTGGCTTCCTTTTTGAGAACACACCTTGTGTGTGATTTAGAAATGAATATAGGTGGTGAAGGGGATGCGTGTGAATATGATTATAATCCTTGAATCATGAGTGGGACTGTATGTATCCTATTTTAGTGTCCTTTTCCATATAAGACATGGAGATAAGGCTTATTGGTACTCAAGGGATTTGGGATAGTCTTTTGAGTTAGTCAAGGTTGGATATGTGGTTTTCCTCAAGGTTTTGGATTTAAAACCCCTTGTGTGAGTGAGTGGTGGTTTTTTTATTGGGACTATTTAGATGGTTTCTAAAGGAAATAATGATTGACTTATTTGATGTATACTGGGATATCTCTTAGGCATTAGGCCAGTTACTTGAGGTTTATTTGGATTAGGTTTATAGACCAGCTATTTGGGGTTTGGATCTGGCAGATCCCTTTTGATATGAGATGACACTATGGGGTGACAAGAATGATTGGGACCTAGTGAATTAATTTTAGAGGTGGATCCGAGTGACCCATATGGATTCCCTTGAGGGTGCGTTGTTAATTAAGGATCGATCATTGTCTACTAGGTGCCACTTTAAGATTTTTCTTATGATAGTCTTGGCCTGAGTTTTTTTGGATATAGTTTAGGATCCCCTTATATGTATTTCTACTTGATGATGTGCATTGAGGACCATGTGAGATCTGTATTATGTTTGAATACTTTTGAGGGTTAGTGGAAGACCATGGTGGATATTTGATAGTTTATGATTTAGGGGACTATGGTATCCATGATCTTTATTGACTCTGATATGGTCTATGATATTAATTCAATGATTTGGATGATGTTTTTGGGTTTGATTGACCCGCATTTTATGGATAATGACCAGGATATTTGAAGAGGTTTTTCTTAGGCATTGGATGTTAGAGGAGACCTTTGGGTTATTAGTATACTAGGTGTTAGCCTTAAGTTTTATTTTGTGATATCATCTACTAGATTTTTGTCGTTATATGGGCATAGGGAACCAATAGATGATATAGAGGAGTTCATATCTCCATAGGCTAGCACATTTTTACTCAGCTAGGGGTCATGTGTCCATGGTCTTAGAAATTTTTATGGACCTAGACAATAGTATATAACCTTCCCCAACCTTATATTTTATAAATTTTATTAGTTATATAGGAATATCATGCTTTATATAGGTTATTTCAATGAAATTAGAGTTTCTATCACAAATTTAGATCATTCCATTGGAGTCTTGGGGATTGGTAGTGTTGTGTGTTCTAGTTTCAGATTCTTAGGATTAGATTATACGGTCCAAAATTTATACTTTTTCTCATACAAGCCTTATAAAATCTTCCAGTGTAGATATATTAGATGCGACTGATGTCTTGAGTCTGGGGTTATCTATGTGCTCCAATTCCTCTTGCAAGGTTCAGATTGGGAATATATTTACCTCAGGCATCACTTTAGATCCTAGGGCTACCTATTTAATCTTTTTATTTTGTTCACCCCATTTAATTAATTAAATTTTACATTTGTTTATTTTATTACAACTATTATTAGTTTTTACTATAACAGACATATCCTGTTTTGCATACACTTTCATATGAAAATAGTTCATTGGTTCACCATTTGGAGTGGCCTAATGATATTTATTTCTCACACCATACATGTGATCCTCAATACACATGAAAAAATTATGTATGCTTTCTGGTTGATAAAAAGTTATATGAATTATTGTGTAGAGTGAAAGTGTTTCTTACTTGGGTAGGAATGATCATGTGGAGTCTAAGGATTGAGATGATGTAATTCATTTATGTGTAGATTAGGTATGTGGTAGGTATTAGATTCGGGAGTGGATCCTTGTGTATTTAATTTTCAGTAATTTATTATGTATATGTAATTATTTTGTTGGGTGATCAATGATTGTATATCTATCTTTCCTATGTGTATGTATTTATTTATACTCTCCATTTATTATATCATGCTTTTGTTTCAATTATTTATTATGCATAATCTGATGGTCGATTATATATATTCCTGTGTTTGGTTTATTTTTAATATTATTTCACTCTAATTCATGGATATAGTCTCTAAATTGTATGGATTAGGCCCTCACCACTAGTTGGTAGACTCTAGTGTATGGGGAGACACACTTGAGACCTTATGGGAATCCAGAATGGGTGATGTGTTAGGTCACCCCTAGCTAGTTCATTATAGCCATTCAACCTTCTAAACCGATGAAATTTACAATGCACCACCTCCATTTAAGATAACACCTTGAAGAATTTCTCTCAATCATTCCATATGCATATATAGATGTTAATTTTTATTCTAAATCCAAAAATAAAAAATATTTTATGGTTTTAAACTCATTAGAAGCTAATTTTTCTCCAGATTTATCAACATGACCAAGTGAAAGGTGTTACATGGACGTCTGAATCCATTTTTAATTTATGATAGTGATGTGGATGTTGTGACTAGTGAGGTGGTAGTGTCAGTGTTACAATATGTTAATGGAGAGTATGGTTTGATATTTTTATGGATTATAGGGATAACTATAGTGTATATGTGTTTTTTTGTTGGTGATAATGTAGGTTGGGAAAGGGAGAGTCCTTGCGGGTGGACACCTAGTAATATTGTGAGTGTTTATAATGGTTTAAAACTACCCAATGGATATAGGTTATGGTGGTAAGAGTCTCTAAGGGTTGAATATATGAAATCCAATGATATTCCCAAGGGTTGGATAGAGACTTAAACAATAAATGCTGATATCATAGAATGTTTCCTATAGCTAGATAAATAAATGATGGATGTGAAATTATAGTGAGTTCCAAACTGGTAGAAAACTTCTTGTACATGGATTGGTGGTGGTTATTCTATGGTAGTGGTTTTGTGATGTTTTGTGAAGAAGATGTTATGTGGTTTGAAAGTGTAAATATATTTTAGGTAATGGAATTTGTTAGATTGTTCGATGATGGAAAACTATAAATTTTATTGATTTTTATTTATTTATTCCATATATGGATTAATTAGTATGATTAATTCACAAAAACACATGAGATTTTCTAGGAGGAACTAGTTATGTATATTTTTATACTCACCACTAATTTATATATACCATTTTTCAAAATATTTGGATAGAGTTTGTGGTGGTTTCGGGTGACCTTATCTCTAGAGACTTGTTGCTGGATGCAGTTGAATTATACCTTACCCTTGGTATAGAGGAGATGTTGAATTGTGTTCACATTTCCTCTATAGATTAGATTTATATGACATGACATGAATTTATATCTGTTATTAATTTATCATGGATTGAAAATTCATCTTATCATTAATTTTTTATAGTTTTCTTTTATAAATGTAAATTCCTTCCATAAATGTGTGCTATTATACCCTTGGTTCTAGTCACCAACTTGTGGCTTATTGAAGGCAGGCTTGGGGGGTCACACTCTAACTTGTTTCTGACTTAGGTGGGGTCTCATTGGGGGGAGGTTCTTTAAGTCTCCACACCTTTATGAATTCATCAAACTCAATCTAAAGGAATCTATCTATCCCTCCTGACATGACTTGTGATTCATGGGCCTAAAATCTTCCACCATACCACACTTGAACATGATATAATATCTCAAGGATCCCTATAAATAATTTTGAAAACTTACTTTCCACATTGAATATTTACTCCATTATAGGAGTGAAACAAAATCACAATTCGATATAGACATCAATGGAACTCTACACTGCCTCATTATCTCTACCATTAAAAAACACATCAAGCCAAATAAATCACAAAACTAGATAAAACAACACATCATTTTATTTGAGTAAATTATAAAGTTCCCAATGCATTATGTGAGTACACTGAGGGGGGCGGGGGGTGAATTTATGTACACAAATTTTACCAATTTTTTTTTCTCTTAGACCTTTTTAATTTAAACCTCTACACTTGTTAGAGTTAATGAAAATCCCCTATTTATAAACAAAATTATACCACATGAAAGATAAAAAGTAAATGAATAAAAACAAACAGTCTTTTTACAAGGCTCTCCCCAAAAGTGGGTGAATACACCCTTTATAAGTTTAGAATGATCCGATATACAAATTCTCCACTAGAAATCAATCAATAATTAAAACTGGGTTAGTTATCTATCGCCCTGAAACAATGGTGGATAAGTATGAAAATTTTCCCAAATTATACTATAATCCCACCAGTTTTATTTATACTAGACTACCACAATTGTTATTTAAAATGGAATCCCACTACTATTCACAAACACAACACTTAATATAATGAGAAGGATCACCCAAAATACAATCTTCCACTAAAACACAAACTGATATTTCTCTTTAAGCCACATGATTAAACTCATTCTACACTTTCTCACTTCAATTAAAAGTCTTTGAATGGTACATAATGTAATCAAAAATACAATTTTAAGTCATCTTAGTACTATCCTAAATGAGTGGAGGATACCACTTCCACTTAAGCTCATTGAAATAATATAATGAATAACTGAATATTACTCAAGATATTTCAATTTGTTTTCTAATATAATTATTCGTATTTAATATCAAAAACCCACTGCACACTCATCATGAAATGTATATTTCATGTGCTTAATTCATGTAAAATTCAATTCATAGTATTCTTATATTATACATGCATTATTTCATGTTCATGAAAATACACACACTGCCTATACCTCCCTTGATTGTAGTGTTTCTATTCACATGAACAAACACATTTCCTTCAACAATTAGAACACCTCATGGGTATTCCACTTTATATGAACATCATATTTATGAATGAATATCTCATATATTATACACCTAATTTACTGCCGAATGATCTTGAAAGTTTCATGCATGTAATATACTTCAAACGCATACTTTACTACCTTCGATAAATACATCATGCATGTACACACATCAACAATAGCATCTTCTTCATTTCTTTCATTCAGGTAAATCATGAATATTATCAAAAAATGTCTTATCATAATAAAATCCTTCATAGGAACTCAAGATCATGTATGGTTTCCCTCAACCTTAAGCTATTCATGCAAAACTCTCATTATGCATGAATATTTTTATGTGTGATTATCATACTCCATCATAATATAATATGCATTGCCTTTATCTTATTTGTGTAACACTATACATAGCCTTCTCAAACTCCCTTCATGAAAAAAATGGACGAGAGACTTCCTTGTATACAAGACTGACTATCCCAGTTCAAAGCCTTTATGTGAGTTTGAAAATTCATAGGTTCTCTTTGTTCATCATGAAATCTAGGGAGACTCTTGTAGAACTATCCCAAATGATTTTCAGATCATATCTTAAAAAAAAGGAGTGGGTCAAACATATGTTGAATTCCTCACTGGTTCTCTTCTCCTTCATGAAATCCAACGCTTTTCGGAACTCTTATTCATGAATCGGAGCATTTCCATAGATTTTGTTCTCTATTAATATTCTCTCAGAAGAGAGATAAAATCAAAATAAAAATGAGCTTGTTCTATGGTATTTATAAACAGTTGTAGAGACCCAAGTTTGACGTACATGGAAATTACATTAATTTTTCGAAATACTTAATACATAACAAGAACCAACACTCAAGGACCGTAATAGTTTAGTGTCTTTGGAAACTCGGAACATAATATTCTAATCGTGGTGAAAGATCTTCAACATCTCCCATAAAGATCTTCCCCTTTTGTTTTATTACCTAAAAACTTTCCTTAAATCCTGGGGAAAAGAAAACATATAAAGGGTGAGATTAAATGCTCAGTAAGGGTAAGCCTGGAGAAACTAAAACAAATCATATACATTTGAACTTAAAAACATTAACATAATGTTTAAACATCAAAATCTTGAGCAATGAAATAAAACATGGCAGTACGTAAGGCATAGATCATAAAGAAACATTAATCATGATAAAATAGCATGTGAATAAAACATGTAATTGTGGAAACCATTAAGAACATGTTATGATTTCCATAGTAGCCAAGGCATTGTTTCCAAGACCATCTTAGTGGACAAATTCCCTTTATGAATCGAGTTCACTCCTCATTCCAGTCCTGTATCACTGACCCAGATTAACTTGCCGTTCCAGCCATGTCTATCTCACGAGATATAAATATTTACCCAATGAATTGGAGGGAGATATAGGTCCCACCCATCTCATAATGAAATCATTCTTACTTGTGCCACAAATTAAACATATATCATTCATCATAACCCAAAAAATAAAATGGGTTTCATAAACATCATCCCATCATAATGTAATCCATATAAAACAAATGGATATCATTTCATCATAAGAAGAATCAAACCATGTAAATAATATATACATTATAATTGAAACATAATCATACTAAATAATGTCAACTTATATGGAAAATAGTTTTGACAAAACACTTCAAATGAATTCTTGAGGAAAATATCTTTTCTTCTTCAAAATCATTTTCTTTTCACAAAATGCCATGCAATTTTAAAAGAAAAGGATTTTGTTGAAAATAATAATGAAATATTTTAGAGGAATCTTCATGAAAATTAGGTGTTATGAAATCGTAAAAATCCATTCATGCCGTATAAGTTAAAACAACATTCTCCTCGTACTTTTGTCGGAAAAGTCAAAAATTACCACGTATGGTAAACAAAAGAAATATTATTTCCATAACACTAAGTAAAAGACAAATAGGGGTAAAACTGAATTGAAAAATAAATGTAAGAATATTGAACACTTTATGAAAAACATTTTTATGGTCATGGATGCAAAATATAACCCCATTAAATACTTACGTATAAGCAATCTCGAATAAAAATGAGATTGAAAAATTATCCCTTACCTTATGTCCGATATGGTTTGTATGTATCCGAACCTCCTGTATAATGATTTTAATAATTTCATTGACTTATTACAGAATCATATTAATTGTTATGATATCATATATGGTTCACTTATGACTTTATATTACCCATTCTTTTCTAAATTCCATGTTAAAGCAGTGTTTTGGGTAAAATCGTTTTATTTATCGTACGTGTTTGGACTTGTTGTTCTTGATATTATTATTACTTATATCATGATTTACTTACTTCCATAATTTAAATCATGATTTATAATCATATATATTCAGTATATATATATATATATAATAGATAGATAAATGAAATAAAATACACCGTTCATGGAAACGGTAGGCCGTACGTACGCATGAACGCTGTTTTTTTCCTTTCCTTATTGACTTGAATGGAAGTAAGTAGATGACATATATATATATATATACATAAATTCAGTAGCTTTATCATGTCATATATTTCATTATTATTCATTATATATACATTATAATCATTCTTGAATGGTTAACATGGAGAATGAATCTCATCGCGTCGTGGAGACGGTAATCCGTACATACGTACGAGCGATGATATCATTCCCATAATTATTGAATTGAATTAGAGTGGAAGATATAATATCTTAGAATCAGTATGATTTTATAATAACTATATATAGTTATTCTTTAAACCATTATACCCATCCAAGTAAGGTGGTGGTGGAAAAACAGATTACACCACAATGTGGAGACGATATTTCGTACGTACGCACGCGCGGTGATTTCTTTTTCCATAGGATGGATAGAAGGTGAAATGGGGTTGTTTAATATTTATAATAACATATCAGTATATTAGTGATACTTATTTTATTACTTTATAATGAAAAAACAAAATAAGAAGAAGTTGAAGAAGAAATAAAACTTGAAAGAACCGGTAGAAGAGATTACCTCTTCTTCGACGCACCTCTTTTAAGCTTCTTCTTAAGGGACTAGAGTTGGTCTTTTGAGAAGACAAGAACATCCAGAATGTTTCTAGGAAAGTTTACAATATAAATGGGCATGGGTTGGCTGAGCTTGAAAGCTCAATGTTTTGTGAAGAGGAGAGGAAGGAGGTTCCCTTTTATAAGGGAGGAGAGAGGCACCTTAGGAAAAACTTAAAATATTATTTTATAATAAAGTCAAATTCGGTTTTTAATAGCTTAAAATTAATTTATTTAGAAGATAAAGTGGGTATGGGTCTAAATCCCCTCAACCAATAGGTTTTAGACAAGTTTAGGTTATTATTTTAACCTTATCGTTTAGATTTAACTTTTACCATGTCTTTTTATTTTCTTACACTATATGGTTTATAAACTTACTATATCAGGCCAAAAAAACCCCAAGCGGTTCATTATTAATATATATAACCTTATATAAGTCATTTATCCTAACCTTAGATTTTTAGGAATATAATAACAATTAATAATATAATATTTTTTTTAAAAACTATTTTTTTGTCGATTTTGACACTATTTGGTAATTGATTTTTGTAAAAATCATAACAGCGTGATTAGTTCGAAAAAAGTTAATTGAATCAATACTAACATGTCATATTGACCTAAAAAATTAGTGTAATTTATAAAAAGTCTCAAATTACATTTATTTGGGTATTTATAACATCAATTATGTTAATATTTCATTAATAAGGTAATTACTGCATCATTATTGTGTCATAAATAAATTAATTTATTTAATGTCTAAAAATTATAAATAAAATACCATTATGTAGGAAATATTTTTATATTTTTAATGAATATTTATAGTCGAATTTATCTTATTTATAACCCTATATTAAAAATTTTTTAGTTATTAAACTTTGATTTTAACTCTTTTAACTCTTCTTTAAATAAAATAATAATAAGTGTCCTAATCTAATCCAAGTGGACCTAAAGGGTAATATTTTATTCCTAAGGTTGTTTTTGGTCGAATTACTCTTATCCAATAGAATTATTACATGTGTTAGGGTAATAATAATATCAATTTTACCCTTAATTACCCTATTTACTTATAACCATGGTAAATAAAAGTAAAAAGTTACAATTCACCAAAAATTATTTTTATCTTATTGAACCACATTTTACTCCTTGATATTAAACTTGTCTCTCGAATTTTTGAAATTTCACTCACAGGAGTGGTAAAATTAAGTTTTATGTAATTTTTCAAATTCTCATAGGAGGTGGGTAAAAGACGGTGAAAAGTTCAATAAAATTTTTATATATCTAAAATTATTATAAAATGACTCCAATGAATTACATTGAACTTATATAGGTATTATGTATCAATTTTTACCTAAAATTAATTTAAATAAAATAAATAATTATTTAAATAAAATGTCGGTTTTTAAATTGTAACCCAGTGTTTTCACTATTCATTAAAAATTGAAAGTTTTCAATAAAATACAAAAAATTCACCCTAGGCTAAATTTGATATTCTGAATCCAAAAATGAAGTCCATTTTGAAAGATAAAATTTATAAAATTTCAAAAAATGGGTATTACTATTCATAACAGCTAGTTCATAATAATATTATAATAAAATCTCGTTTTGTGAAATTCAATATTGTGTACTACACACGCTATCGAAGAAGGTCTTGATTGCGTGTAATGCAAGCCAAGTCCGGGATTCATGTAGTGAAATCTCCATTTGGTGTTGCATATAACATAATCAAAACTTATTTCATTTATACATTAAACAAAATCTATACTTAATGTTGCGTAGAATAATTTCCACAAAACAAACTTGAAATTGTGTGTAACATGAGCCAAGAATAGTGTTGCATATACTGTAAGATAATACAGTGTTGCGTATAGTACAAGATAATCTTGATGTAGTGTATAATAGAATACATCAAAGAAAATAATATATCTCATAAAATCTCGAGGTGTTACAATAGTACCCCATTGAATTAGTGCTAAAAAGAACATAGTGAGTCACTCATTTCATCTTCTCATGTGATTCATTTTTTTCAGGTTATGCATCGTAAGAAATCACCATCATTGAGAAATATCATATTTTCCTTACACTGTATTTCATCGGTTCGATCTTTGTTTTATCATGAAAACAAAGTTTCCTGAGATTTTGTGTCGCGAACCAGCTCGGGTCGAACCTGAACCGGTCACCCGAGCTAGCTCACGGCAAGTCCCGAGGGGTGTTCCCGATCCCCCCGGGATGGAAACTAGTGCAGGGCATCAATATTTTATCATTGGGAACAATTTCAGCCCAAAAAAAAGCAGGATCAAGGCAAGAAAACTAACTAAATATAACAAATAAACTCTAATAGCAGAAAAGAAATAAAATCCACACGACCAAACATACCTCCATGTGACCTCACAAATCACCACCCAGCCAAAGACTAACCTCGCTCCAACACCGAGCGACTCAAACCAGAAAAACCTGAACAAGGATAACCTGCAACTGAAATGGTAAAAGATAGGTGTGAGTACAAAAGTACTCAGTAGGTAAGCCCAATTTTTTTTTCCAATTCACTGCTGGTGAGTAAAGAATTTACAAATTCCAGGTTTGAACTACCATGTATAAAAGTAAGCTCCCATAATATTTCACTTGAAAAACCAAAACATGAGACATTTCCCTTATTCTTTTTCAAAAGTTAGATTCCTTTCATTAGTGCCAAACTCATTCTAAAAGGGAAAGAAGTGTTACATCATTAAATTTTACACAAAGAGAATAAAGCATTTTCCTTTGAAAACCACTTTCAAAAAGTAGAATAGTATAAGCTGTAAAGGACAAATAAGAGTAAACAAGCAAGGAAAAACAAGTAACCATGGGTGATCCTAAAAATCCCTAGAAAACCCCTGGACGTTCTCGGGTTCAGACTACCTACTGGCATGGTACTCCATAGTCAATAACCAACTGGCCGCCCTAACAGCCAACCGGTGGCACACCCCACAAGGACTACCTACCAAGGGGGGACCAACTCGACTAATCGTGGTTAGCCAGCAACCGTCACTCGATTCTCTAAAAGACGCCCAGGAACCCACAGTGGTTTTAATAATACTGTGTAAGTGTGAGGCCCTCGCACACGTGACTCATCTCACTACACTTTCCAACCCCTTACACGGACACTACTACACGACAAACCTCAAAGGGAAGTCCCACTGTATAGATGCCCCATAAGTATGTATATATATATATATATATATATATAATCACTTCACATTCCAAAAAGTTCCAACTGGGCCGCCATATCATTCAGCATTTAAACCATTAGATACCAAGGTGTTTCCAAAATACATAACACATTCCATCACGTTGAAAACCAGAAACTCACTTAGAAACCAATTTAAGGAAAACCAAACCACCACAGACAAATTCCAAAATCCAGTTCAAAGGCCAAACAAGCATTTCCTCTATCCAAGTTTTCAAGAGATCACCATATTCCATAAACGATACACCCACCATTTTACACACACAAAAACCATTTCAAAACAAAGTACAACGATATTTTCACATTTTGTAAGGTACCCATTTAGCAATATCACAAAAAAAACACACTGTTAAAACCAGGAAAGATAATTTCGGTGCAATGTGAGAAATAAACAGATTTCAATTTCAAAAAGTTACCAATCTATCCATAACTATCTAGTACTACTTTAAATTTACCAAAAACAATAAAATATCAAAGAATAAATAAATTTCTAAACTTAAAGTCGAGTGCAGTGGAAGACCTACCTCGAAGTCACAAAGTGAACTCGACGACACATCACACCTCGCGCAGACGCGTACGTACGCGCAAGAATATGACCGCAGCGTTGCTGAATTATCCCGCCGACACGCTGCAACAAACACTAAAACAACAAAACAACAAACCACAGATATAAAAATAAACTCAAACAGCAATCATCCACAAAAGACTACCTCGGCGAAGACGCGCTCGACCATCGGGGTTGCGTGCCAGTTAAAGGGGAGGCGCGCACTGGCAGGGAGACCACCGGAGGTCAGGAACCGAAAGTCGAGTGAACCTCTGGCCGGTGCAAGGCTGTGCCGTCAGAGGTGGCTGGCTGGAGAAGGCCGCACGGAAGGAACAGGGGCCGCACAGGCAGCGGCCAACGACGACAACGGGGAGCGGGGGCCGGGACCGGGGGCCACGCGGATGGCACTGACTTGGGCGAGGAGGGACGGTGAGCGGGGCACGACGGTCAGGAGGGCCTGAGGCCGGTCGGAGGACGGGATGCCGGGAGGAGACCGACGGAGGTCGGGGGTCGCGTAGAGGCCGACCTGGGGGGTGAAGTGGAAGGCCGGGCAGGCGGCTGGGCATGGCGGACAAAGGGAGAGCAGAGGAGGGGGAGGCCGCATGGGTGGCGTGAGGGTAAGGGGGGATTAGGGTTTAGGAAATATATATATATATATATGATAATGATAATAATAATAAGGATAATAATAATAATAATAATATTATGATAGAACAAATAAATAAATCAAATCAAATATTAATAATAATAATGAACTTTACATTAAAAATTTTAAGAAACTTTATAATAATAATTATAATAAACTTTGTGATAATAATAATAATATGGAAATAATAATAATTTAACAATCCTAATAATAAAAATAATGATACAACAAAACTAACGTTTATAATTATAATACTGTCAAAATATATTAAAATATTATTATTATTTAAAAAATCGTGCAGACACACGATAACCTAGGCCAAACACACGACCACCTCTAACGTTGCGGTGTCCGCGCACCAACGTGAAACCCGCCAACACAATTAAACATTGAAAATTTCAAACCGGGACCTAGAAGGAGTAAAATAAGGGCGTCTGCGGTCGGGGTGTGACATTTTGATTATATTTGGACATTAAAAATGATCAAAGAAACATCAAAATCCTTGGATAATTTTTTTGATGATGTTTTAATGGAGCTTCAACGCATGTAGAACAGTCAGGCAAGGCTGAGGTTGAAGATGAGCTTGACGATCAGATCAGAAGGCCCTGATTGAACGAATCGATGGTGGGTGTTCTTTCCCCATTTTTCAAAGTGTACCTATAGTTTAATCGAACATCCCACATCAAATCCAACTCCATTCCATGATAAATTTATAACACAAGGTGCGTTTTTAGTTGATAAGAAATCAGTTACCGAATACATCCATAAATTGATGACACCACACTATTCCATCGCATCCATCCACCACTGTGCTTCCCTGGACAATAGTTCCACACCGCTCTTGTGAGCTACCCTACCATTCTATACATCCCCACATATAATCCATGCTGGCCATACCAATATTTAGGTTGATTCTAGTGCCCACCTATGTAGTGGTACACCAGAATCCCTTAGCTAGTTGGTTGGCTCTATATTTTTTGATATAAAAGCACTCCATTGAATAACTTACATTCCATATTTCCAAATCCAACAAAAATATTATTCAATTATACCAAATCTACTATTCTCGAAACTATACCACAAAAAACATCAAATATTTATTCAAAATGAACTTCATTTTTCATCGACTCTTCTTAAAGAGTTGTAAACATTGTGTTACTTGAAACCACTAATGAACATGTCTTTTTAACTACAAATGAGCTCAAAAATCATTACAATAATTGTTGATTTATCTAAATAAACACTTAAAACCAAAGCATCATTTATAACATATAAATAATTCTCAAGGAAAATTCAATGTAATAACACCATTCATCAATCACTATAACATTAAAATTTCATCAAACAAGTATACTAATAACAATTACAAAAAAAATATTACTTTAATAAATTTGGGTTCTTCAATATCACCATTTGGATTTTTTTAATTCCCATTTCACATTCAAAGTCAATTTTTTCTTCTCCACCTTACTTTATAATAAAATCAAAGATATAAGTATGGTAAAGAATTCAACTCATCTCATTCTATAACAAATGAACTTATTATCTTTTTAAATCTCCTCATTTTATAAGAGATTATACTTGAGAGAAATTTAAATTTATATTATTGGGAGAAGGAAATAATCACATTTCTTAAATAAATGAGTCATTAATTAATCATATCTAAGTCTACTTGGGATAACCTAATTTAGAAAACAAGGGTGATCAATTTCAACAAAAAATTTGTCCATGAATTTTTTCTTAATGTGATTCCAACATTGAAACCTTTTTAGGGGTTATTCAAAAGATATCCAACTAATCAATTATATTCATCTTGAAAAAAATTAAAATAATTAAAATGTAATAATTTACTTCTCTTTTATCAATCCAATTTTATTTTTTCATCAAATTATCAGTTTATCCCCTTCTGATTCTGATTTTTTATTCATATAGAGATATGATAAAATACCTCTTCAATGAAAAAAAATAATTTATATAATTTGAAATCATTAGATAAATTACTTACCAGAACTTCAAATATTCATTTGATACCAGTTGAGATATTCAAATCTGGTAGTTGTCCAACTTTTCTCCTCCTAGAAGGATGATCTTCATCCTTATTCTTCACTATGATTGGATTTCTTCAAGAATGAACTTCATGAAAAATTTGGACACCAATTGAAATTGATAACTCCATGATGTATAACCTCCTTGATGTTTCATAATATTTTCACAGTACTCATATATTCTAAAATACCCCTGAATATATTCCTCACCATCAATTCCCCATATAGAAGAAACAAAAAACAAATATACATGAGAATAAGGTGGTTCTTTTATGATTTTCAGTTAGAGTAGTAGGGATGAGATTTATTTATCAACTTAGAAACTCATTTCAATTATTCTAAAGTCTTAAGAAAACTCATCATGCTTGATCCTTCCTTGACTTTCCAAATATTATTATTTAAGTAAAACATGTAATTATTGCTTTAACTTCTTAGACAATTCTAGCTACTCTAGACATTTTACTAAGAACTCGATTGATACATGATCATAATTATTCTTGTGTGTAATATTCTTTTTAGAGTAATATTTTTAACATAAGAGTCCACTGATGTTTTTTCTTTGTCCTTCAATTGTTATATTTGTTCCGGAAACCATGTCATACATTTTTCAGAAATATTCCCCAACATTCTGAACCTTCCACAAAAATCTCTATAAATTATAGGGTTATCCCTTTCAGAAAACCGCTCATGAAATTCTAATTTTTTTATCTTGATTTTCAAGCACAAAATCAACCATTTTATTTTATTCTGATATCATTTTCCTTTTATGTTTCAAATTTCTTCCACTATCATTGGTGTTTATTATATATTTTTAAATATAAATTATATATATTCTCTTCCATATAAGAAACATATTTTAATTGGTGTGACATTCATACCAAAATTCTTCTTGGGTGTAGCTTTCTTCATAATTTTCTTAAATTTATTCTCATACATCAACCCCATGGGAGACTTTTTTTCTTTTTGTAGTTTCTTCTAAATTTTTTGTGGTGTTTTATTCATATCAATATATATATAGGGAAATGTTGGTATAATCCATCACTCATCATATCTATAACCACTAGTTGAAATAATCACAGAAGTCTTCAGGACACTCAAATGTACTCTTGGTAGACTAATTATTCTTCATTTGTGAATTATAATTCAACTCTATAGGATTTGTCTTCACATCAGATCTGACACCCCTTAATGCTGGCCTTTTTTAATTATCACGAAAAAACATATTATGAAAATAATCAATGGATTGATGCCCAAATTTCCAACAACACTAACAATAGCCAACAATAGCCAACAAATATTTAATTCTTCTTATTTGATACAATTTAGATAACTCTGACAACTTTTTGTTTTGGATAATATGATTCTTCATCTAATATCTTTGTAGTGAATAAGAATTATTACTCTTATTTGTATCCACATTTGATGAAATAATTTATTTTTTAGTAGTATTCTTCACCCATGTTTGACAAGAATTAATTTTGGATCCTATACTTATAGATGAAATAGTATTAGTACAAACATTAACTTCTAGATCAAGTATTACCTATTTTAATGAGATTAAAATAGATTTAACTTTAGATAATATCAAAATATTCTTTCCATTAGAATGAGTATTTTTATAACTAAGACTCTTTTAAAAATTAATCTTAAAATACTTTCTAATCTCATCATTTTGTGAAGATTCGGATTGGGTGTTCTCTAATTTCTAATCTTGACTTCCAACTCAATATATTTCATATTTAGAGAGTTATTCTAGTATTCAAGTGATTTCACCATATCCTCACATTCTTTATGGAAAGTATTTAATTATTTTACCATTATATTTTTCAAATTGACTTCCATTTCAAGACAATTCATATTGAGGAAAATTTCATAATCCTTAACAAATTTCAATTTGTCTTCCCATTGACTCTTAATTATATGAACTTGATCCTAATGCATTTTATTTTCAATCAGAAGAGAATTATTAAACACTTTAATTATATTTATATTAACCTCTAAATGAGCTTATTTATTATTCATATAGGTTTTCTAAATTTTCTCCAATGCATGGATCAATTCTATATAAAAGTTTTTAGACACATCCTTCTCACAAAAAATCCTTTGAAATTCATCTTCAACCAAAGTGAATCTTCAATTCAATTCAATAAAAACTGTTCATTTGATTCTTCATCTGGGTTGAATGTCTCATCCTTGTATTTTATTTCAAAATGAGAGTCATTTATACTCATAGTAGATTTATGATATACTTCAAGTGCATGAATCATAATAATAAGGACCTTCTCAATTAATTCTTTCTCAAGTACATTTCATTTCAATTCTTATTCAATATTGGAGAAATATTCATTAAAATGTGATACAATTTCTTCTTTGTATTAAATAATTTGTGTGATAATTTTACATCTTTGAAAATTCTTTTCCAAGGATTGATCCACATCCTCAGCTTACTTTTCAAGATATGAATTTTCATCGTATAGTCCCTTGATAAAAGAAAATATATAAGTGACAACCTTGGTAGGAACATTATTTAGATAATATTTTACTTCTCAATAAAAAATACTGAGTGATTTAATAAATTATTCTTCATCACTGCTTGAACTGAAATCATAAAAAGGTTATTTATCAACTAATTTAAAAGAGTCTTCTAATAGAATACCATTATTACTGCATTCACTTTGTAGTGTACCCTATTTCTTCTTCAAATTCTTACTCAGCTTCATTTCCTATATATTCTGTATGTTCTTCATGGTTTTTATAGAAACCTCCTTGTTAGTACTGACATAGATAGAAACTAAAATTTTAATATGTGAAAAATATATTACTTATTAAAATTAAATTATACACTTCATATATGTCTGATAAAAAAATTAGTACAATAAGATAGATCCAATCAGATCTATAACCTATACTATGATACCAATTGAACTGACCAGTGGATCATGCATGTACACTGAGTAGGGGGGTAGATTTTTCCACAAATTTTACTGATATTTCTTTTCTTTACTCTTACCCCTTTTTAATTCGATCCTCGACACTTGTTAGAGTGAATGGATTTTCCCTATTTACAAACAAAATTACACCACATTCAATAAAAAAAATAAATGAATGAAAACACATAGTATTTTTACAAAGTTAACCCTTGATGTGGGTGACTACATAATTTATATGTTTAGAATGATCTGATACACATATTATCCACCAGAAATCAATCAACAATTACAATTGGGTTAGTAAGGTATCACCCAAAAAACATGGTGGGTAGGTATAAACCTTTTCCAAAATTATACTAGAATCCCACCAATGTTCTTTATACTGGCCTCCCAAAAATCTTATTTTCATTGTAATCCCACCAGTGTTTACAAAAAAACACTTAACACATTGAGATAGATCACACAAACTTAAAGCTTCCACTACAACACAAAACTAATATTTCTCTTTAAGCCACTCAATTAAACCAATTCTGCATTTTCTCAATTAAAATTAAAATCTTTGACCTCTAATAAATGCAATCAACAATACTATTTTCAAGTTAGCTTAGTTTAATCTCCTGAATGAGTGGAGGACATTACTTTAACTTCAACTCATTGAAATAATAGAATGAACAACTAAATATTCCTAGAATTCAAGTTTTTTTATAATATAATTCTATATATTTAATCTAAAAAACCCAATGCACACTTATCATGTAATTTATATTGCATGCGATTCATGCATATAAAATTTAATGCACAGTCTTCTTATTTTATACATGCATTATTTGATGTTCATGAAAATATGCACATTTCCTGTACCTCTCATGATTTTAGTTTTTCTATTCACATGAAAAACATAGTTCCTTTATAAATTAAAAAACATAATGGGTATTACATTTTATATTAACATCAAATTTATGAATGAAAGTCTCATATATTATACATATCATTCATCGTCGAATGAACTTGACTATTTCAATCAAGAAATATACTTCAAAAACATACTGTATTACCTTCGACACATACATCATGCATGTACACACATTAACAGTAGCATCTTATTTATTTCTTTCACATAGATAAATCATGTGTATTATCACACAATGTCTTTTCACAATATAATCCTTCATATGAACTCAAGATCATGTATGGTTTTACTTAGCCTCAATATATTCATGTGAAACTCTCATTATGCATGAATATTTTTATGTGTGATACTCATACTCCATTGTGTAATATAATACATGGCTCTTTATTCTTCTTCACGTAACACTATAAACATCATTCAAGAAAACAAAAATTAATGAGAGTCTTCCTTGCACACAACACTGACTGTCATAGTTCAATTCCTTTATGCGATTATGAAAATGTGTCGGTTCTCTATGTTTATCAAGAAACCTAGGTAGACACTTGTTGAAATATACTGAATACTTCACAGATCATATCTTCACAAAAAAATATGATTTTTTCAATCACATGTCTGTTGAATCATAGGTTACAATCTCCTTCACGAAAGCCAATGATTTTCGGAACTCTTCTTCACGAATCAGAGTGTTTCCACAGATTTGTTTCTCTCTCAATATTCTCTCGAAAGAGAGATAAAATCACAATAGAAATGATCTCATTTTATGGTATTTATAGATATTACTTCACTGAATGTGTTCTCCAAAAAAATGGTGACCACTCTTTTCATCAGCTCATGAAATGCACTGTATCAAGTTATGCATCGTATGTAATCACCGTCACCGAGAAATATCATATTTTACTTAAACTGTATTTCATTGGTTCAATATTTTTTTTATTATTAAAAAAAAAATTCATGAGATTTTGATCATATTTGAATGTTAAGGATGATCAAACAAATGTCATAACCCTCAGATTGATTTTTTTATGAGGTTTCATTAGAGCTTTGATCCATACAAAACACTCAGGCAGGGCCAAGGTTGGAGATGAGCCCGACGATCAGATCAGACGACCATAATTGAATGAATCAATGATGGGTGTCCTTGAAGATAAAATGAAATTGGGAATCCCATAATGAATTGAACTCTGTTTTTTCCTCCATTTACAATACAAGGTGCATTTTTAGCTGATCAGAAATTGGTTACCGAATGCTCCCATCAAATACTAGCACTACCCCATTCCAGTGCACCATTAAGCTGACATGCCACCCCACACGGTGTCTCCACACTACTCTCGTGCACTACTATGAAATGATATACATCCCCACCGATCAACCATGCCATCCTTCCTAAGCTTTAGGTTGATTTTAGTGCCCACCAATATAGTGACACACTTGAATCCCTTAGCTGGTTAGTTGGATCTATATTTTTTGATATACAAACACTCAATTAAAAAACTTCCATTCTACATATCAAAATACAACAAAAATATTATTCAATTATACCAAATCCACCATTCTCAAAACTATAACACAAACAACATTAAATACTTATTCAAAATAAAAAACATTTTTCATGGCCTCTTCTTAAACTATTGTAAACATTGTATTAATTTTAAAAAATAATTACACATGTATTTTTATCTAATAAACATATAAAAAATCATCAAAATAATTAGTTATTTATTTAAAGAAACACTTACCACCAAATAATCATGCCAACTTATGAATATTTCCCAAGGACAATTCAATGGTAGAACACCACAATTCAATCATTGTAACATTATATTTTCATCAAACAAGTATACTAAAAACGATTATGAAAAAAATATTACATAAATAAATTTGGGTTCTTAAAATTGAACATAAAATTAAATTCAACCTGATTTGTACAATGATTCTACATCATATCAATTTATATTTAAATCATTACTTAAAGACCACATCCTTTCTTAAGGAAGGAAAAAAATACCTCAATTACAAAACTAGTGAACATAGACCAATAAATAAAGTAGGTAGTGCATTATCAGTTGCTTACATTAAATCTAGGAAAGGAAATATTATATAATACCTCAACTCTACATTATGATGATTAATAAAATAATAAAAAAATTAAACTTGACTATTTAATCACTTCCACATTACTTAAATGTTGTAAACTACTCATTACATGGATATCAATAAAGATGATACTATAATACCCTATATCGATAGGGAAAATATTCAATTTAAATTTTTATCCAATCAATAAAGGAGTTGCTAATTTTTTTTCTATACCCTCACAACAGATGAACGCACCTCCAAGACACATGATCTTTAGTTAATTTTATCCACTCTTGAGACTCCTTTACTCAGGATCCCATTTATAAGGATAGTGTTAGTCATCACATCGTGCACAATTTCCCAATCTATTTAATCATATAACACACTAAGAACCCATATCACTATAATTAAAAGAGGAAATGGTTAGGGTTTCCCTAAATATCTTCAAATTTTCTAGCTTATACATCATGGAAATCCTTAACCATGAAAGTGAATCTAACCAATATTGAAATAAATCATAAATATAGTACATATATCACAATGGAAATAACTTCATTATTTATATTAAGATTAATATTAACCTATATACATCGATAGAAATAGTTATTATATTTCATGCTATATCGATTTCTCATAATGAAACCAAGGTGGTTTGACCCACAAAATTCAAACTCTACCAAACTAAACTCTATAAAAGTATAGTTTAAAATTCTTACACAAATAACACATATTTAGGTTATCATTAAAAATAATTTCCCATTATATATCCCAATATGATAATATCACTAAAAAATTCATTCTCACATAATTGGGCATCATCACATTCACATTGATAAAATGATAATGAGAAAACATACCCTACTAAAATAATTTCAATCCAAATTTTATATAATGAAACTAAAAGGAAAATAATGAAGTGATATTATCTTTTTATCTCAACCAGATACTTTTGATAACACCAAAATCCTATAAGGTCATATAGCTGGGCCATAACACATCACTCTCCAAAGCATGTAGCTGGGTCAAAACAGATCACCCATCAGAACATGTAACCAAGTCACAAAAAATCAATATCTATAATATGGAACTGGGTGAAAACAGATCACCCTTAAGAACATGCATCTTAATTTCAATTTATCACCCTCTATAATAGGTATTAGGGTTATAACACATCAAAATGTATTCTTTATAACTATTAAAAACAAATAAATGATCACATAGCATAAGGAAAACATCAATTGTTATAATCAAAACCAAATTTGGTCCAAGAATATGAAATTAACCTCCAAGTGAAGTTATTTATCTTCTATGTGCAAATAATTACCATCCACCACTTTTCTACCAACCATAAAATAATCTCATCATTAAATAAGAAAACCTTTCACAACTAATCATAGTCTCAGATATCTCCTTTACCATCTCACTACCCACGAATATTCAAACCTTAAATTTTTTAGGAAATCACAATTAATATCATAAATTTAAATAATTGTAAGCAAATATGGCTCAAAAATCATAATAAAAATTTTAGAGATATAAATGAAACACAATGGACAATAAATGAGGGCATAAACATTAAATAATGAAAAAATCACCACCTTATGAAAAGAAATGAAATAGGTAGTCAAAGAAAGACCAACTATGAAAGGAAATAATATGAGGTAACATATACATATGAATTCAGCTACCAAACACTGCTCACAAAATCTAAAAAATATGAGATTTTATATACTCTAAATAACTCAATACTCATTATGAAAATAGGTGTAGTATACCAATTGTGATCCGATTACCTGAATAACACCAAACCAAGTCATCAAAATACATTAGGTGCACATCCTAGTCACTAGAGTTTAGCATAAACACCAGGGGAATAATAAAAATTAGGTCATAGATGGTTATCCCACTTAAAAATAAGAGAAAAAGAAACAAGGGGTCTACCAAAAGTTTTCCATGACCCGAGTGGTTGATGAACAATTAACCACAAATACCAGTATCTTCCATCAACATACTTGTTAATCCAACCACAAGGAAATAATAAATGAACTAAATATAGGTATGTGAATATATATATATATATATATATATTAACTAGACCTATAATCTCTCATAAAATCTATAAGGTAAAATAAAAAGGAAAAAACAAAAATACACATAATTGAAAAACCAAACATATCCCAAATGACCCAAAGGATGAGTTTCATGTATGAAATCCATATAGTGATAACTATGAAAAAACCTTGAAATTATATTATATAATCTCAGCAAAGACTTTATATGAACACCAGATTATAAGAGGATCTAACTCCTAAGTCATCAGGAACTTATAGAGAGTAGAGAACACTATACCACTATTGAGGTACTTGAATTCAAGCACATGATGTTTCATGTCCACAATAGTGTCCATGCATGTCGTGATCATATAATTACTTATTAAGACACTACCAACATGCCCCAACTTAGCTTTAAATATCCAAGGGTATGTATAAATATATATATGCATTTATACATATACGAATAAACTATTTTAAAAAAATAACAAATATGGAATGTAGAAGGTAATAAATAATCATTAGACTAACATATTAAAATCTATTAAAGTTAATACTTATACGGGGGAATTCATACCTAACATACATGATTTTAAACTCACCTTGGGATCTGATATGGATCAGGAAGGGAAACAATATCCCCCATCCTAGTTGTCACAAGTCCAATAACCAAAAAGTACACATATACACTCACACATATGAGTAGATGCGTGTATACCAAGAAAATGTCTAACACTTATCTTAGGGTTAATGTTAAAATGGTATACCAATTTAGGGCCTCAACATATCATCGGAGAATAAGGGATAGGGTATACATAGTCAGCTTATTGCAAGCCCATCCAAACAATAATCTCCAATCAATAAATACTCTCTTATAATTCTTATAATAATAAGATATATCCATACACTTAATCTCATAATCATAACACATGAATCAGAAATAAAACTCCAATTATAAGTCACACATAGAAATTACTGTTATTATTAACATGAAATATAGAGTATAGTGAACCAAGCCTTGTTAAACTTATTACTATATGAATTTTAACATAAATATCCATTAATAAAAAACATATATTGAAAAGGACCAGTGTATTGGGAATAATAGGTATATTAAACATCAACATGAAAATAAAGAATCTTAATTTTAATATCCATAATGAGATCCTAAATCCATTTGAGAACCTAAGAATTCCTGGGATAACCTAGGTAATATATAGACAAAATGGGTGAGCTAAAAATCCCAATAAGGGGATAAACATGACAAGGAAACATAATGTGTGAGTCAAAGGTATACCATGATATCATAAAAGATAAGGCTCATGAGTAATAACATGGGAGAATAACATAGAGAACATGTTATCATAAGATTATGGAAAATAGTAAATTTTGTCGAAACACAAAACATGTCATAAGCATAAGCCAAGGATAACTTCTAAGATAGCAACGCTTGGTTGACAGAGTCCAACAGTGAATTAAGTTTACTCCCTAATCTCATAAATAACGTCTCATTAGACAAAATATTTACCAAATGCATTGGAGTGCTATTTGGTTTCACCCATCATAATATGATAATGATTATATAATCTATAAAATGAAATAAATAATAATAAATAAACATAATAATTACCCATGGAAAGAAAATGGGTTACATAATCTTGGCTCATATCATAATCAAAAGAGATTTTATATGAAAATCATTTGATAAATGATCACAAAGAATGTATAACCTTATAAAATTAAGGGAGAAAAAGATAGTTATATATGTTAGATATATATATATATATATAATTTATAATTATTATACAATATTAAGTAGAGATATAAAGTGAGTTAGAGAGATAATGGCCATAAACCAAAGAAAAATGGTGGTTTAGAGAGATCCCTTACCTCGAGTCCGACTTGTCACATACATTACTTATCTTAAAAAATAATAAAATAATGTTAAATATTTACTTTATTAATAACCTTTTTAATGTTTATTATTCCTTTTTATCTATTACCATTTAATATTCAATTACTTAATTAATTAATTTCACATCATATATTTTGATGATATTCGGCTTTTATGACTAAAATGAGTTTAATAGGTTGAAAAAGGTAAAAGAGTTCATTATTACATCATATCTATAATAATAATCATAAAATAATTATAATTTTGATACATAAATTGTACTTTAAAGACAAATTATGAAATATGATTATGAAAAATGAACTATGTTACAATAATAGAAATGTTTGACCGTACATACGCATGCGTAACATTTACATTTTTCAATGATCATTATGGAAAGCAATTAAGAATTATTTTATCATTAAAAAATTATCTCTATATAATAAATATAATATTATTTATTTAAATATACATATATATACCATCCATGTGAGGAATTAATAAAGTACAAATCACATCACTTTGTGGTGGTGACAATCCACATGCACACATGAATAATGTTATCATTTTTCAATGAATGAAAAGGTAAAATATATATGATATACTGTTTTTATAGAATTATAAATATTTAATGAATATAATATATATAAATTAAATCCATAATTATATCCATCCATAAGAGGTGGTGATGGAAAATGAATTACATTGGTTCGCAATGGGGTAGTCCGCCATACACCAGAACAATGGTTTAATTTTCCATTTTATGGAAGAGAAGATGGTTATAAGTAATTACATTAACACAATAACATATAATTATATTTAATATATAGTTTTAATTATTTAATCATGGTTTAATAAGATTTTATGGAGGTTTAATAATGAATAAAATGAAAATTCTTGGTTAATAATTATACCTCTTCTTATGAAAACCTATTTAGATTTATACCTACATATTTAATAGGATGGGTTTATAATCAAAATAGGGACTATAGTTCATGAAAAGGGATGTAAGTAAGGTATTATGGTAGGTAATGTCTGAAACAAAAGTCTCTTTAAGTGTGTATAGGATAGGATATGGGGTTTCCTTTTATAAGTGGGAGAGATGACACACTCGAATGTTTTGGAAAGAATAAAATATTTAAATTTATTATTCAGAAAAAATGGCTAAAACATTTACCATTACAGAATATTAAAATATATAAGGTCTAAATATGTCCATAAAATAGAAATTATGAAAGTTTTTAGGTCATTTCAACCCTTGTCTCTTTAGTTTAATCCCCAGGTAAACCTATTTTAACCTTAACCATGGTAATAATTTTTTAATGTTTTTACTATCCATTATGGCCAAAAATTAAGTTGATATAGTTAAATAATATTAATTATTATAATTAAAAATATGTAATATGATTTATAAAATTTAATCCACATAATTTTCTTAATTTAATTTTCAATTAAACTGACAAAATGCGAAGAAAAAATAGCTTTTCTAGAAAATGCGTTATAAACCTAGAAAACACAATTATAAAAAATTTAGATATAAATATTAATAAAATAAAATTAATTATTTTTTATGTAAATAAATAATATATTTTTTACTTCTAAATCAAATTCAAATCCTAATTATACTTTTTAATTTCTTTATTTAATGAAAAGAAATGACAGTTTCATAGAAAAATGACATTTTTAATTATTCACAAAAAAATAAATATTTTTAGAAAAATTATAAAATTTCACCATAGAATAATTTTGGTATAATGATTTAAAAAATGAAACACTTATTATAAAATTAAAATTTTAAAATTATATAAATTATATTATATATCAAAAAGAAATAAAAATCATTTTTGATGAAAATTTATTTTTGAAGAATAAAATGCCTTTATTTAAAAATTGAGTGATTATTTACTAATAATTTATTAATAAATTTTTATTTCATAGTAAATTTATATGTATTTCATATTTTTTTAATCCTATTCATACCCTCTAATTTAATATTTAGTTTATAACAGTCATATTTAAATAGTAATATTTCATGGTTCCTTTAGGCTTAATTTTTTGTGTTGTATACGCTATAGAACGTAGTTTTATTTTTAAAATATTAGGGTGTTAAATTATTTTCCACTCTGAAATTTCACCCTAAAAATTTCACATTATATACTAATATGAATATAGGTTAGGGTACTTATTGTTCATAGCTTCATCCAGTTCCTAGGTTGCCTCTTCATATTTATGGTTCCATTGTAGTACTTTGACTAGGTGAGTTGTCTTATTGCATAGTAAATTATCTTTATGGTACAATATCTTAAATAAATACTCCTTATAAGAGTGATCATTATCCATCTATACCAGATATTAATTTATTATATATGATGGATCTATTATATACCTCATCAAGAGGTATACATGGAATATATTATGTATTTGAGAAAGGGTTAGTGGGAGTTCTAGTCGATAAGCCATAGCTATGATATGATCGATGATCTCAAAGGGGCCAATTTTCCTAGGTATTAGTTTTTCCTTTATCCAAAATTTTATGAATCTCTTCCATGGATATATATAGAGACACTTTATCCACATATGATGGATCTATTATGTACCTCTTTAAGAGGTATACATGGAATATATTGTGTATTTGAGAAAGGGTAAGTGGGAGTGCTAGTCGATAAGCCATAGCTATAATGTGATCTATGATCACAAAGGGGTTGATGTACCTAGGGATTAATTTTTCATTATTCCAAAATCTTATGACTCTCTTCTTTGGATATATATAGAGACACTTTATCCTCATCCTCAAACTCTAGGTCTCATCAAAGATTTTCAGTATACCAATTTTATTGACTTTGAGCAGCCCTAATTTGTTGCTGAATTATCTTGACCTTTACTACAATTTTCTTATCTATTTCAGGCCCTAACAGATTTCATTCACCAACTTCATCCCAACAAACAAGTTTTCTACATATATTCCCATAAAGGTATTCATAAGGACACATTTAGAGGCTTTAGTGAAGGTTTTTATGGTATGTGAACTCTACTAGAGGAAGATATTAATCTTGTCCTCCTTTGAAGTCCATAAAGCATGATCTAAACATATCTTCTGGTGTTTAAATTGTCTTCTTAGATTGGAAATTATCTTGAAGATGATAAGACTCACTGAATTTTAACTCAGTATTTATATAATGTTAGAGACTCATCTAGAACTTGGAGGTAATTCTTGGGTCTTATTCATATATAATTAAAAGTGGTGTTCCATGAAGATTCACCACCTCTTTGATGTATATCCTTTCAAGTTGATCAATTGAGAAGTACTATCTAATTTAAATGAAGTAAATAGTCTTTATAAGATGATCCACCACAATACATATGGCATTATATACTCTTGATGTCATTGGAAGGCTAACGACAAAGTCTATAGTGATGTTTTCCCATTTCTACGTAGGTATTGCTAATGGTTACATAATCCCCTTAGAATATTTTTCTTTTAAATTTCACTTGATAACATACTATAAACTTTGATATATATTCCATGATCTCATTTTTTATAATATCCCACAAATAGGTCTCTCATATATCTCGATACATATTCATGTTCTCTGGACATATGGAGAAGGTTGAGCTATGTGCATCATTCAACATATCTTTATTTATCTTCATGTTTAATGGTATGAATAGATATTACCCAAATATTATAATTAATTATTCATCAATTTTTATCACTATGTATTTACCTTTTCTTATAGCTTCCACCTTATTCTAAACTTTCACATCATCTATTTGAGCATCCTTTATCTTATCCAGAAGGGATGGTTGAGAAATCATTTGATAAAGTAATGATAATGTTCCTTCCTTTATTATTTCCATGTCATCTTTTTAAGTCTAATAAAATTGGACCCTTCCCAATTTTCATCATTGATAAAGTTTCAAGATTATTTATACATAAATAATCTTCCACATTTTTTTCATACCAGTATGGTAATGGATTGAGCAGTCATAGTCCTTGATCAAATCTAATTATCTTTGTTGGTACATATTAATCTCCTTTTGTGTGAATATATATTTGAGGCTCCTTTGATCCGTATATATTTCAAACTTCTACCCATAGTGATAATGTCTCTATATTTTCAATGTAAAGATCATTACAAAAAAATCTAGATTATGTGTTGGATAGTTCTTCTCATGAACTTTTAACTACCTTAAGATGCAGGCTATCACTTTGTCATATTTCATTGGTAAATAATCCAAACCCTTTTTTAAGAATCACTATATACCATAAAAAATTCATCACTTGAGGGTAGAATGAGGACAGGTGTAGTGGTATGCCTCCTTTTCAACTTCTTAAAGCTCTATTCACATTGACTAGTCTATACAAAATTTACGCATTTTTGAGTAATCTGGATTAACAGGTTTGCAAATCGTGTGAATGTTCTCATAAATCATTGGTAATATAAAACTAGTCAAATAAAAATATGGATCTCTATTACATATGTTGTTTTGGGACCCTCCTCAATTGAATTTGTCTTATAAGGGTCCACAAATATCATTTTACTAGTGATAACATTCTTAATAATGATAATTCCTTCATCCAGAACTCACATTTACTGTATTTTTTATATAGATTATATTTTTAAAAATTATTTATAACAATATTCAAATGATCCTCATGATCCTCTATTCTTTGAGAGTATATTATAACATCATCTATAAATACCACCAAAAAATTATTTAGGAAATCTCTAAAGACTCTATTTATTATGTTCATAATGATTTTTGGTGCATTAGTGTGTCTGAAAGGCATCACTATGAACTCATAGTGTCCATACATTGTTATAAAGGACATTTTGTGAATATCTTCCTTCTTAAACCATAATTGGCGGTATCTAAACTGAATGCATGCCTTAGATAAATATTAATTCCCACATATTTGATCGAATCATCCCTCTATCTGTAGTAGAGGATACTTATTCTTGATAAGGGTGGTATTGGAATAAAAAATCTCAAATTTTTTTAATGAAGCTCTCCAGGTCAGGCTCACCTGGAGGTTAATCAATAGCAACTCTGATGCGATTGATTTTTTAAAACAAATATTTCTTTCTAAGATTAAAAAAAAGAAATTTTAATCATATTAACTCCTTAATTTGGACCTCTATTAGACAAACATTCAACAACATCATGGATAACTCTATATGGATGGTTAATACAAATTCTAATATAAACTTTTGGATGGATAATTAGACTGGTGCTCCTCTAATCTCTTGGTTATCTTCTGACTCCCCTCCTGAGAATATCAACTCCACTATAGGGGAATTTATTCAATCCCACAAACATGTTCTCCCTGACAACATTTCTCAAATTATTGAAAACTATCACTTTTCTAACATCGAGGATTTCTTCATATGGGAACCTGCTCATAATGGCATTCTTGACTCTAAAATTTTTTATAGACATATTTTTCAAGACTAGAGTCCAACTTTTACTGGTTGAATTACTTTAACAAACCATGGATTAAACCAACAAGAATCACTCTTATTTGGCATATTTCTCATAACAGAATTCCTACTGAGGTCTGTCTTCAATATTTTGGTTTTCAACTATGCTCCAAATGTAATTTATGCAATCAACATAGAGAAGATTCTGATTATCTTTTTCTATCCTATGCTACTTCCTCTACTTTATGGAACAACATTTTTGATATTTTTAATTGAATATGGATGATTTTCGATGCTATTGACTTGCATATAAAGAGATGTGCAGATCATGATGCCTCATAGAAAATTAAAAACATTTTTCTCACTACTATTACATAACTTCTTCATGTTATATGGTATGACAGAAATAATATCATATTCAATAAATGCTATTTAAAATTAAATTAAGGTAAAGCTTGGATACTCATTATGATTCAAGAAGCAGCGTCAATTCAAAAAGTGCTTTGTAACAACACAATTGGTGACTTTGAGATTCTTTTCAAACTTTGGATTGATGGAATTTATAGTCCACCTAAGCGCACTCTTGAAGTATCCTGAAAAACCCTGATGCCAGGATGGATTAAAGTTAATGTTGATGGTGTCTCAAAGGGTAATCCTGTCCGACAGGCTGTAGTGGGATTTTTAGAGATTATAGTGGGTAGTGTCATGGTTGATTTTTTAGTAGTTGTGGCACCACTTCGTCGCTAGAAGCAGAGATGATGGGTGTCATCAATGCTGTCACCCTTTCCATTCAAAAAGGTCGGATGAACATCTGTTTAGAAAGCGACTCAACCACCATTGTTCAAGCATTATGGAATAGAGTGAATCAACTTTCTTGGTTTCTCACCACTCGATGGATGAAATGTCTGGATTCAATCCTGGGGATCAACTTCATTGCTACACACATTTTCCGTGAAGCCAATGTGGTTGTAGATGCTCTTTATAATAAAGGTTTCAACTGGGTTCTGACATGGTTGGATGCCTTTCCTCCTGATATGCTTCATTTTTATCAAAAATATTGTAAAAAACTCCCATCTTTTCGTCTCTTGTAACCCCCTTTTTATATATGAAATAATTAGTTCTTTGGTCTTTTGACCAAGGAACGACCTTAAAAAAAATTGATATAGAGGAACATTGAACCATCCTTATTCTTGATGAAGAGGAATTCCACACCACATGATGAAGTAATTAGGCATATAAAACCCTTTTTCAATTCTATTTTAGCTACATTTTCAATTTTTCAACTCAACAATGTAAAATCTGTAAAGAGTCTTTGATATGGTTAGAGCTCTAGGTATAAGTTTGATTTAGAACTCAACCTCTCAGTCAAGAGGAAAACAAGGAAACTATTTAGTGAATACATCAGTATAATCTCTAAAAATGGGAATGTATTAAAGCTTTATTCTCTCCATTTTCTTGATTATTTTAGATATAAATGTTTTCTCATAATTTAATTCTATCAAAAATTGAGCATGAGATTCCAAAGGAGATACATCCTCCTCCTTACACTTATACAGAATCAGAGAATGAATTGGGATGTGAAGAGTGATCAACCTATCCCAAAATTGTTATTTTCTTTATATAAGTTCAACCAATCCATGCCCAAAATAAAATTAAAATTCACTAAAGTAAGTAAGACAATATTTTTTTGGAAGACCTTGTAAAAAGAATTAACTAGGGAGGAGTTATATACATTGGATGAAACAATTTCCATATTTTCTATTCTCATAGATATCTCAAACTCCACATTTTATGTGGTCCTTAAATAGTTCTACTAAAGCTACAAGATATTAATGAATTCATATAACTACAACAAAAAAGTACATTCTCTATTCTTGAATGGATAACTAGCATACTTGTCACCATATTGTTTTTGGGATCCACCTTTGTAGTAGTGATAAAATATGTCCTTCCTTGATATCTATACCTCGGAGGTTGTTTTCACTAATTTACTACATTGAAACTTTAATTTGGGCATTGTATTATATAATACTTGAATTTATTTTATTTTAAAAAATATACTAGAGGTTGAGTAATGACCTGAACTTTATTTTTTTTCATCTTCATTAGTGGAATTATTAATTTCCCTTTGGCGCTAATTATCCTGATACCCCTCTTTTCCACATTTGTAACATCTTCTAGTTTTTTATAAAAATTTCTGGGATTCTTGTTCCCACAATTTTGACTCATGGGATGTTGGGTTTTAATTACCCTCTATTATTTACATGTCATCTCAAAGAAAACTATATTTTATGTTTTTATCTTCAGTCCCATGAGACCACTAAGATTAAAAAATCTCTATCTAAACTTTGAGGGAATAATGGAAAATATATTTATAGCTTTCAAAATCCTAAATTTCTAATGATTTTCAAAGACTCAGATTTAACCCAATAAATAAACGATCCACCTTACTTTTGATGTTGATGGAAAATACAAAGGCATATAGTGAAAGCCTTGTGAAGTTTTCCTTATACACCCTGATATAACCATATTCCTTTTAATTCAGTCTAATGAACTTTATCCCCATTTTAATATGGAGATTTTAGGAAAAATATTTATTAAAAAATATTTTCTTGAATTATTCCTATTCAATGGAATAAATATCCTCTTTGGACTTCATGTTGTTGATCAGTGTCCACCACCGTTTGTCTTACCCCTCCATGAAATAAAAAACAAAAAAAACTTTATTTTATTTTAATAATTAAAGTACATATAATATATTATCAATATAGTTAATCCATTATTTTATGATGATGGGATTAGAAGACCCACTGAATGTATGAGATAATTTTTACATAAAATACTTGGTTGTAACTTTCTCTTTCCTAGGAGAAGAGTGTTCTACATGATTCATGTTATTACACATGACTTGATCTATTTGATCCCATATTTCCATAAAGTTTTCAAACTTTTCTCCCAAAAGGTTATTCATATAATTGGGGTAATCATCAAATTGCCTATCACATCAATTGTTTGCATCGTTTCTCCTATTTACCATCATTTACTAAAAAAAGAAAAAAAGATGATAATACATTAACTAATAAACAAAAATGGAAGACTATAAACTTAGGAGTAATAACTTATAAATGATAAGTATATCCTAACTTATGATTCTATAGGATTAATTCTAGTTTATCCATTTTAATTTTTCTATTAATTTTTATAACCTAAAATATATATTCAATTCCTTTATAATTTTTTATAAATAGTTTGCAAATTTTTCAAAGAATATCCCTTAGGAGTGTAAAACTAGGTGTGTAGAAAGAGCTTTGTTGTGAAATAGGTGATAAACAATTCAAATCACAATACTTCCTTTTTAGTGTTGTTACACTAGGTATAATTATTCTAGATCCACACCCACTTGTAGTATCTAGATAGGGATGTAATTAATTGAAAACCATTCACTCTATACTTTACCAAAATTCCTGGTGATTTTCTTATACGTATAATTATCCATAGGGTTCTCACTGAAGAGTTCTAGTCCTAATCCCCAAAAATATCCTATCCATAATTTGATACCAACCATAGAGACCTAATAATTTTTAAACATATTATTATATGATTTTAAACATAAATACCAATTAATACAAAACAATGATAAGAAGGACTAGTTTCTTTGGAATTATACTTACATAAAACATCAACATGAAAATAAATAATATTTATTTTAATATCTATAACTATATCAAAAATCCATTTTATCTTCTAAAACTAAATGATATAACCTAGGGAATATATTGACAAAATGGGTGAGCTAAAACACATAGTAAGAAAATAAACATGATATGGAAACATAATGTGCGATTCAAAGGTATAACATGATATCATAAGTGATAAGGTTCATGAGTAATCACATGGGAGAAAATGGTATCATAAGACCATGAAAATATAATAAATTTATCATGAACATAAAATATTACATAAGTATAATTAATGTTTAACTTTCAAGATAACATCACATGGTGAACATAATACCATAGTGTATTAGGTTTAATCCTTAATCCCATAAATAATGTATCATGTGACAAACAATTTAACCAATAAATTGAAGACCTATTTGGGTGTACCCATAATAATATGTTCATGAATATGTGTTACAAAAAATTAAATAATTTATATGTAATAAGAATAATAATTACCCATGGAAAGAAAATGGGTTGCATAGTCTAGCCTCATATCATTATCAAAAGAGATATCTTAAGGAAGGAATTTGAGAAATTGTCACAAGTAATGTATTAACCTATAAAAGGAATAAAGAATAAACTAGGAATTAATATGATATACATATATAAATAATTTATAATCATTCCATAACATTAAATATATAGAAAGTGAGTTAGAGAGAGAATGGTCAAAACCTTAAGAAAAAGGGTGGTTCAGAGAGATCTCTTACCTCAAGTCCAACTCATCACGTACATACCTTATCTTACCAAATAATAAACATATGTTAATTAGTTAATTAATGATATTTTTTTTCATTTTTTTATTCCTTTTTATTTATTACAATTTCATATTCATTTACTTAATCAATTAATTTTATATCAGAAATTTTGATGATATTTGGATTTTATGAACAAATTGACTTCAGTAGGTTGATAAGGGTAAAAGATTTTACTATTTTATAATATATATAAATATAATCATAATTTAATTATCATTTTTATACATTATTTATAATTTTAAAACCAACCATGAAATATGGTTATGAAAAATGAACTATGTTATAATTAAAGTGACGATAAGCCCTGCATATACATGAGTAACGTTTCCATTTTTCGAAGACCATTATAGAATATAGGTAAAAATTATTTTATATTTAAAAAATTATAATTATATCATAAATGTAATATTATTTATTTAAACTCACTTATATACACCATCCATGAGATATGGAAAGGAATAACGAATCACATCCATTTGTGGAGGTGGTAATCCACACATTCGCACAAAAAATGTTATGATTTTTCAATTAATGGAAAGGAAAGAAAATACATAATACATGAATTTAAAAAATGATAAATATTTTATTAATATAATATATATATACACATTAAATCCATAGTTATACTAGTCATGAGAGGTGGTGATGGAAAATGAATTACATCGGTTCATGAGGGGGTAGTCTGCCATATACATGAATGACAGTTTCATTTCCCATTTGATGGAAGAGGATATGGATATAGGTTATGAAATTAAAATAACAAAATATAATTGTATAGAATATAAATTTTTTATTATTTCATTATGGTTGAATAATATTTTATGTAGGTGGAAGAAGAAATAAAAATAAAACACATGGTTAAAAATTATACCTCTTTTTCAGAAAACCTCTTTAGGTTTATACCTAAATCCTTCATAGGATGGATTTTTTGATAAAAATTAGGAATATAGTCCATGTTTAGGGATGTAATTAAGGTATTTTGTTGGGTATTTTTAAAAAAATTCTCTTTAATTGTGGATATGTGAGTATAGTGGGTGTCATTTTATAAGTGGGGGATATGACACACTTGGATTTTTTATAAAGAATAAAATATATAAATGTATTATTCAATATAAATGGATAAAAAATAGACAATTAAAAACTATTAGATGATGTATGGTATTAATATTATATAAAATACAAATTAGACAATATTTTTGGTCATTTTAATCCTTATCTCTTTAGTTTAACCCCCAATAAATTGGTTTCAACCTTAATTGTGGTAACCGATTTTTACTATTCATTACGGAAAAAAATTAAGTTTAAATTATTACCAAATATTAATTATTAAAATTAAAAATATTTAATATATGATTTAAAATTCAATTCATAGAATTTAAATAATTTCATTTAAAATTAAACCTACAAAAGTAAAATAAAAAACGATTTTTCAGAAAAATATGCTTTTAAACCTAGAAAATGTACTTATACCAAAATAAGATATAAAGATGATTCAAATTTAATTAATTAGATTACATATAACTAATTAATACTTATTTTAATTTGAAATAAAATTACAATCATAATTATACTTTGAAAATAATTTATTTAATGAAAAGAACTGATAGTTTTACAAAAATTGGTATTTTTCTCTATTCACTGAAAAATCACTCTTTTAAGAAAAATTAGAAAATTTAATAATAAGATAATTTCTATATGTTTATATAAAATATTTATATATTTTTTGGAAAATTTTATTTCTTAAATTTACATAAATTATATTACTTTATCTTAAAATGTAATAAAAATAATTTTTGAAGAAAACATGTTTTTGAAGTGTAAAATGTCTTTACTGAAAAATTGAGTGATTATTTACTAAAAAATTATCTATAAATTTGTATGTAATATGATATATATATATATATATATATATTATAATTTGGTTAATCTTATTCATAGACACTAGTTTAACGACTATGTTATAACAATCATATTTAAATAATAATATTTCAGGGTTTGTTTAGGCCCAGTTTTAAGTATTGTACACGTTATTGAACATAATTTTCTATTTAAAATATTATGGTGTTATAAATATATAGATAGAGAGATAGTGTTAGGTAGGTGGATGGAAATATGGAGTGAGATATAATTGAATTCATGAGCATCCGGGCTAGTAAGTGGTTCACCCCAAGTCCCTCTCCCTAGAGACACTTTACTCAATAGAAAATTCAATTCATGATAATTGTAAAAACAAATATGAAAAAATATATCCATATTATAAATTAAAGCTAATTACACCAATTAAAAACTAAATTTTAAAAACTAAATTCATTATCTAATTTAACATAGCATGTATTTCCGGGCTCTATCCAAGAAGAAATTTATTATATAATTTTTTCATATAGATATTAATAATATAAAAAATTTATAACTATGAATAAAATAGAGAATAAAATTTTAATTAAATTAAAAATTCAAATATTTAAACACGATATAACCATTTATGAACAATTCATAAGTAATATCTATAAATAAAATCTAAATATAAATATTTTATAAATATATATTCATTATGGACTTTCCATAATCTTGAATATAAACAATTTACATTAATTATAATATAAACCCTTTCTTATTATATATATGGATTATATTTATGTATTATGATATTTTTTGAATTATAAAATATTTGAAATCAAATTTCTGTTATTTTTTTTATGAAAAATCAAAATATCATATACTTAGATTTATAAATAAGGATCTAAATTTGAGCAGTCCAAATTAATCATTATGAACATGTCATAATAATCTCAAATATAAACACTTTATATTTTCCCTCATTTTAGTAATTTATGAATAATTTATAAATTACATCTTATGATTATAAAATAGAACCTTTTATTTATTATCCATTATTCACATAATATAAAATTGAAAAATATATTCTTAATATTAACACTAAATATTAATAGAATACTTTTAATAAATTATTTCAGAGAATTTAATTAATTAATCATAAACAATTTATAATTAATTAATTTATAAAACATGATTATAAATAAATAAATATCCAAAATATACATTTTCCATTATTTATAAATATTTTTTTAATAATTATATGTTTAAATACCAATTTGTTTTAGTAATTTAAGGTACACTATAGATTTTTATATGTCACGGTGAAATCATATAGGATTTTTTTAATAAAAAACTAGAAGAAATAGTGTGTAGTAATCTATAGAGAACAATTAAATCACAAGATAATAGTTCTATAAAAACTGGGTTCTTCCATGACCACGTCTTATCTATATATACTCATTTGACATGTGCTAACTCCTAACACAAAATGAGTCCATAAGAGCTCCCACCACAATGTAGTGAAAGCATGGTGGCCTTTTTTCATCAATGAGAGAACCTCTATAGTTTCTTGCCATATAATATTTGAAGTGGTGAAATATGAAACATAATAATATATTTTTTCATGTTCTTCATTTCTCGACTTGTTTTCACAAATCTTAATACATGGATCACTCTGATACAACTAAAGGGATTTTTAGGGTATTATAATGAATATTGAATATAGAAAAATAAATTAAAATCCCTCCCACAATATATTCATGTAATATTATAGAAACCATGTAAAAGTAGAAATAAAGAATCTTTTAAAACCATGTACTGTTCACTAAATAAGTCGATGAAACATATTGATCCCCATCGCATGGGTTTGAGAGAGATGACTAGATTGGAAGTCAAAAGTCTCCCACCTCTAAAGGTATATATGATTTTTTTCCAAAATCGTTAGGAATATGAATGGTAATTATCACCCTCCAAAATGTGTTAACATCTCATAGTGTGAAAGCAGAAGATGAATAAAGTGTCATTCGTCTAAGTGCCTTAACCAAGGCTTCAAGTAAGCACCATAATAAACACACTACCATCACATGATAATGGATTTATATATACATGAGGAAAATAATCAACAATTTATTGTATTAACTTATGCAATTAAATAAATGACACTACTGTAAATCGGTCCTTTAACAGCACTAGTAAAACAACATTATTAGTGCTATAGAAGTGCTAATAATGTAAGCGATATTAAAGGGTTATCTTTAAAAATACTCTTAAAAATCATTGATAAAGTCCCCCTTTAACAATTCTAAAAAATAATGACAAAGGGATCCTTTATTTGATATTTTTTAGTGGTTTTAAAGGCCACCTTTATCAGCGTTTTTTTAGTGATGTTAAAGAGGGCTTTTAACAGTGCTAAAAAAGCACTGATAAAGGACCCCCCCTGATAAAGGGTATATTTGTTTCTCACCCCACCCACCCCATTATCAATAATTTAGAAAATACCACCCTCCCACATGGGATCCTACCACTAGTGAGTTTCAAACTTGAGACCTCCAACTTACCAACGCCATTTCCACCCCCTATACTATTTTTTTTATATTTTATGATATATCTACAAATTTTTATATATATATTTTTTTACATTTTTATCAATATATTTATATATATATTTATATATATGTTTATATATATGTTTATATATATGTTTATATATATGTATATATATATATATATATATATATATATATATTTTAAATACATATATAAAGTATGTTTTTGTGTGAGTGTGTATGTGTGTGTGTGTGTTTATAAATATATACAAACATACATATATAATACACACAAACACACACACACACACATATGAATATATAAATATAATTATACATGTTTCTATTTCTTTACATATATTATATATTAATATTTATAAACCTATATTAGAATATATAGATAAATATATATATGTTTTCAATACACACACAAATATATATATATATATATATTAATTTAAAGGTATATAAATATCAATACATTTGTATTTTAAATAAAATGGATATTAGTTTTTATTTAGATAAGGTTTATATATTGATAAATATATTTTATATGTAAATATGTTTAATTAATTATTTATAAAATTAATTTTTTATGTGTGAATATATAAAACATATGTATATATATTTATATATTTTATTATAAATAACATTACGTTATAAAAAAAAATATAATTTCAAATCTATAATGTCAATATTAATGTAATCCCTGAGAATAAATTCAGTCCTCATTGAAAAAGGAAAAAATGACCCCCTTAAATGAGGCTGAAAATCCATCAAATGTTACAAAATTGGGGCACCCCAACTAAAAGCTTAGTTCTGTATGCCTTATGGGCCTTTCTTTTTCTTAAAAAATGTGACATATGGTTTTTCAATATTATTGGGGTGTAGATATAATTGCAGGATATGATTTGATTTGTGGTAGAGTCTAAACAGATACCCAGATCAAATGTTATGGCAGTTTTAAGTTTGAGTTACATTTTCAACTTAATTTAGATCTTTTATTATTTTTTTTATTTTTGTATCTTTAAATTTTTATTAAATTACTATTATTCAATTAAAATTTACAAATTATTATTTTAAAATATTTTTTAATTATTTTATATGCCATTTTCACTAAATAACTTCTATATTATCTGTAAATTCCTATATATGCTTATCTAAAGCATATTTAATAAATATATATTATATTAATATCAATATCAATATATTTATATATTAATGTATTATTTTTAAGGATTTTTTTGAAATATACCATTTGTCACTGCTAGTAAAAAAGCACTGATACATTAGAGGGGTTCTTTATCATCTCTTCAAAAAAAGCACTGATAAAACATCCCATTTATCAGCACTTTTTAACAAGTACTAATAAAGACCACCCTTAATTAGCACTTTTTTAAAAGTGATGATAAAGGCCCATTTTTATCAGGTATTTTTTTACTAGTGATGATAAAGGGAGGGCCTTTATCTGTGGTGTTTTACAAGTGCTAATAAAGGTCCCCCTTTAACTGTGCTTTTTTATCACTGTTAAATACCCCTTTTAACATTGCTAAAAAAGTGTTGTTAAAGACACCTTTTAATAGTGATTTTTCTAACGCTGGAAAATGGGGTTTTTAACAATGCTTTTAGCTAGCGCTTTTAAAACCCAAGCACCGGATAAACCCATTTTTTTAGTAGTTTGAGGTAATTCTTTGGTCAATTAATTCATCACATACATGAATGAAACTCGCTTTTATGTTTCATCTTATGAAACAACTCCAAAAATTATAGCTAAGTGGTAGAGTTTATCTACCCAAGTCATTGAAGCCAATAGTGTTGGTATGCCATGAATATGATATAGCCATGCATCATATACATGTTGGAGAATATCACAATCAATTTCTTCTTTAATTTATATGGTATTAGCATACCTTTGGATTTCAAATAAGTTCCTTTAAAAGAGTTTTTATGTTATATTTTTAGTTCACTACCTATAGAGAAAAGTGTATTTTGACTATTTCTAAGTGATCACTATCAAACTCATGGGTTGAAAATAAATTGAAATTGAGGTCTATATTTTGTATACATATTTCATATATTTAGTTTATTCATCTTCTAAATTATTTTATAGATTGAATTTTTTTATGTTATACTATATTAGATATATTAGTTATAATTAAATTCCATAATTGGTATCAAGTATACATCTAATAATGGATGGAGGAAATTTTTGAATTGTTTTTTTAATTTTTTTTGAAGAACACTATATTGAATACAATGATATCTAGATTCTACTACTTATGATTTGACGTGGTTTAATTTAATATATGTTAGGTTTTTTGGGTAGAAAACACTTATCTAAATATAGGATAATAATCAATAAATTTAATACCATATATCCAAAGATGGTTTGTTTGAATTGAATGAAATAAAATGACTGACATAACTTACTATTATAATTAAACAGGACTTTTATCCTTAAAAAATAATTGAAGGGGATTAATTTAAAGATTATAATGGATTCTATACATCTAGGATAGTCCCTGAGTTATAGGAATCACTAAAAAATTTATTAGTATGATTATTCCTTTTTCTACAACCAGCTATAACCATTATTAATGGAAGAAAAAAAATGAAATTTATAGTTTCAAAAGAGTTTTATATAATGACACACAAAATTATTCTATAAAAATCATGATATTTTCCTCCCCTTTATATGCTCTAAGGATGATTTTTAAAGATCCGTTATATTTTAAAACTTTCAAAAAATGTTGGAATTTATGATCAACCTCATAATACCTATTTTTTAATTAGTGTTTAAATTATTTAAAACATTAAAAACATTTTATAATGATTTGTATGATCTAAAGATGTCAACATTTAACCTTATAATCTTAATAACAGGGTCTCTTTAATAAGAATAGGCAACCCACCAGCCTATATAGCCCTCAAGAGACCACTCATCTAGATACTACTCTAGGAAAAACACACTTAAACATGGAGCTATTATCATGTAGGATCCAAAAAATAATGGTGAAACTAGTTGACATGGTAAATAACTATTAGTCTTTTATGTTTATTTTTACAGGGGTTATAAAATACCATTACCCAATTTCATGTAATTTATTTATCCTTGTTTGTTTTACTCTTTAATTGAGTGAATCTTGGGGTTTCTAAGGATGGAGATCATTTATTAGGGAAAATTAATTAATGTTTGGGGATGGATGTTTGCTTGAATTAATGTAATCTAGGTAGATGTGTAATGTATTTGCAGGGTTCTCCCTGAGTTCGGAGAATTCCCAAGTTGGTTATGGGTTTTTGTGTAAGGATATGTAGTTTTTTTAGTTTTAAGGATAAATAAACACCATGTAATAAGAGTACACTCAGTGTATGTTCTATAAGAAAGATTTCATGAATCTGGTGCACAACATGAAGTTAGTACACACCATGTAAAAATCTAACACTAAGTAATAATAAGAAATATAGTTTTATTAAAATGGTGATATTTTTTTCTATGTATATAATACCTAAGGATTAAATGACATGAAAAGGAATTACACTCCATGTAAATGTCACAGAAAATCTTTTTAGGTTTCTACACCGATTAAATTTTATTTTACTCTTCCACATATCCTTTAGATCACGACCTATAAGGATTCTATGATAATTTTTAGAGTCTCTATTCAATTCTGATTGATTTATTAAGTGATGATCAACATTATAGTTGGTTTTCATATCTATGAGAAATTAATCCTTTCTGATTATTCATTTATTTGATCATGGTAGCATCATTGCATTGTGTTATTAGATCTGTTGACCCGTGGTGATGTTTCTTTTTGTTTCTTTGTAGATCACTTGTATGATCTTGTTCCGGGGTATGTTTGGTTTTGGTGCTGATGGCATGTATTCTTAAGGTATATTGATTACTCTTCTCTACCAAACATTTTATTGAATTGAATCAATTCTAGTATGTGTAGATTGATTATAGGGCCTCTGTTGTCAATGTTTTTATCCTCTTGTTGGTGGAATCTATGTGGGTGTGTACAACCACAAGTTCTAAGGTAGGTGGTTATGTCTCTAGACTATGTTGGTGAACTACATTACTCTTATTTTGATAAATTGTTTTATTAAATTAAATGTCATGATATGATTTATTGGATTTGTGTGTGTGGAATTGTTTTTTATTAAGGATGGGTTTACCCCTAATTTTGTTAAATGAAAATGGTTTTCAAATTGTTGTGAAATGGTTTTATGAAATGGTTTTCAAATAATGAAATAATAAAAATGGATTGATGAATTGGGTTTGAAAATAGAGCAAATTGGAAGCATTGGGTACTTAGGTGTAAGGATAGTAATATGCCTCCTCCACTTTTGGGGTGTTTTCTCATGGGGATTTCCTTTACTCTATACGCTTATTGTTTTAGGGACTTGTTATACCTATTGGGAGGTTCACTTTTTGGGGTGTTCCTATACCCTATAGACTTGATGCATATGTCCAATGGCTTGATGCGTATGTGATTGTCTATGTTAGGTATGAGTGTCCCAACAATCCAGACCTAGTGTGATCCTTAGCGTGTTGGTACCTATGCTTCTTTTCTAGTTTTAGGTACTTTTGGTTTGTACTATTTTTTTTACTTCCATGGATTTTTATATGAAATGTGATGCATAATTTGTTTTTAATTGATATATCTATTGATATATTTGGATACGAAATGATTTGAAAATAATTTTCTTGATTTATTTGGAAATGTTGAAAAAGGATAAATTAAACAAATTTTCCATGCTTTTGATATAAAATTTTTTAAACAATTATCATTCCTTATTTTCTTTAAATTTTAGCATTATTGTATTGTTATTCAAATAAATGATATGGAACACTTGGGTGAGACCCTATTGAGCTTGTTATCTCACACCCTAAATATCTCTTTAGCGGTGCGTAGACCATGTTATGTATGTCGATGCAGGGAAAGGAAAGGTTCCATGGTCAGGCAATGAAGTTTTCTATCATTTGGGATGGGTATCTGGTGGTGAGATAGTGGGAGTATTCTCATGCTATCACATGGAGCAGTTTTTTTATTCTAGTAGTCCTTTTTGGTTGGACTTTTACTTGGTGATTGTTTCTTCTCTTATGTTATTTGGTTTCTAATGCTTGGTTTTAGTTATGGAATATATTAATCTTCCCCTATTACTATATTATATATATGGGTGTGCGTGTGTGTGAGCGCGCCATGTATTTGCTTCAGGTTGGGCGAAATTGTTCCCTCTATTTGTTGTTTGATTCCTGGGTGCTATTCTCCAGCCAGTGGTGATTGGGAACGCCCTTTGTGTATGTGGCATATTAGGTCGGGTACCAATTTTAGAGGGTATTCAGGTTGGTTCATTATAATTTGGTATCAGATCCTCAATTTTTCGAGTTTGTTCTTGTCTTGGTATGTTTTATAAAATTTAGATAGGATTTTTAGGACTTGAGAAGTTGATTGGGGGATGTGCTTAGCTAACTCTTTCCATGATGAGACTCAAGTCACCATGTGATGTAGGGTTGTGTGTATCCTATATTGAGTTATTATTGTTAATATTAGTTTTTTCTTATGGGATCTGTAACTTGAACTCATATTACTCTCTTGACTAATCATTTTTTCCAAGTGTGAAACATTATGCCTCTGAGACATGTTCCGCAAGTTCCTCAGGAGGGTGCAAATAATTATCCTCAAGGGAATCCTATGATGGATTAAAAATTTATCAAGGATATTGTGAAAGCAGTACGTTCTATTGAATAGAATGAACCCCAAGTTCAGAATGTAGTTGTTGTGGTACAACTTGGAGATGTATGAGAAATATATTGATCACGATAGTTCTTGTATGAGAAGAAACCATACTTTAAAGGTATGAATGAACCGAAAAAGGTGGGGGACTGACTAGACATGATCAATCAAATATTTGACATCCTGGATACCCCCGAGAGTATCAATGTAAAGTTCACAACATTTATACTTGAGGATCTCAATAAGAATTTGTGGGATTCTATGGTACAAGAAGATAGGAATGCTTCCTTTGACTGGAAGGGTTTCAAGACAATCTTCTTCCATTAGTTTTTTTCAAAGTCTTGGATAATGGAAAATTCTCTATATCTCCTCAATTTACAGTAGGTAGAGAAGTCAATGTTAGTGTACACCAATCGATTTGCAGAGATAGTTTTATTCACACCATATGATATAAATAATTACCTACTAAAAGCTCATAAGTACCTATAGGGTTTGCGACTGGATATCAGATCATATGTATTTATACCGCAACTTTAATAATATATAAAGATAGTGGATAAGCCTATGATGGAAAAAATTATAAAAGAAAAAATTGGATATTATGAACCTTGTCTTCCACTTAGTTGTAGTTTCAGTGGTGTGACTTGGAAAAAGTGGAAGTGGAAGGATCATTGTAGGAGTGGTGGAGGTGGTTCTTAGCAGCATGCCTCATTAGCACCTCTAATTGTAGCTAGTGGTGTTCCCATGACTTTCTATCAGTGATTCAAGGTCGGAAACACATGAAATTCTTATCCTTAACCTAGAAATATGTGTAATGAATATGAACATCATGGTCATATGCAGTGTTTCTATCAGGCTATGTCAACACCTCGATATAGCTAGGGATAATCGAACCCGAAGGCTACTGTAATGCAGTCAGATTATTCAAATACTACAGGGCTATATCCACATGACTTAGGAGTGAAACACCTTCATGTAGTAGATGAGTTTTCAATAGAGGTGGGAACATGTCCTGTGATAGTGAGAGGTGCCATATTTATTGAATCCTCAATAGTGATTTATTTATTTGATACAGGTGTTTTCTACTCATTTAAATTTGGTTATTTTATTGATATCATTAACCTTCCAATAAAACTCATGTACTTTGTTATGAAGTTAGAGATAACTATTGTAAAGAGGAAAAACCAAGGGTTTTGTTTTACTTCTTATTCTATATCAATAGTTGATGCATAGTTAGTCTGGGATTTTCTTATTCTCAACCGAGATATATTTTACATCATTATAGGGATCTATTTTCTTGTTAATCATCATGATGAGGGTGAATGTTATCATTAGCATGTCTCATTTCTTGCAGATGATAGGAGATCATGAGTTTTTTAGGGAGAGTGGTATCTGAGGTCTGGTCATATATGACCTTCCCTCCCAGAGCTAATAAGTTAATTTTCCACTATAACCATTTTTTCCAATGACTTTTCTTATATTTTTGATCTTACCACAACTGTTCAAGGTTTTATAGATGCTTTCCTAGAAAATTTCCCCAGGATTCCTCCATAGAGAGAGATAGAGTCAGAGTTTATAATTGATCTGGTTCTATAAATGCAAACGATATCAATACCTTCTTATCTCATGGAACTAGAAGAGATGAAAGAGCTAAATATTTAGTTAGAGGACCAAATGAAAAAGGGTTTTATTCACCCTATTGTTTCTTCTTGGGAATCCTTAGTTCTCTTTTCCAAGAATTCTAATGGTTCACTCTGAATTTGTGTGGACTATCATAATTTTAACTGAGTAAAATTTAAGAACATGTATCCTTTTCCTTGTGTGGATTATTTATTTGATCACTTAAAGGGAGAAATTGGTTTTCAAAAATTGATCTTTAGTCGGGATATCATTATCTCATAGTTTGGGAGTGTGATATACTATAGACAACTTTCTGGAGTAGGTATGTCCATTATGAATATCTTATGATTTCGATTGGAATAAGTAACAAACCTATAGGTTTTTATTGCTTTGATGAATATGATATTATATAAGTATCTAGAAAATTTTATAGTAGCGTTCATTGATGATAGTTTGGTTTATTCAAGACCCGATCACAAGAATAAGATGAAATGAATTTGGACATGGGATCCTGTTTTGATCTTAACTGATCTTAATAAAGGATATGTGGTATTCTGTGATGCTTTTGAAATTGGTTTTGGTTGTGTACTCATACGAGATGACAATGTGGTAGCTTACACCTCTTGTCATCTTAGTCCGCATGTGAAGAATTACCCCACTCATGATTTAGAGATTCCTACATTCAAACATGCGCTTAATTATTGGAAGCATTATTTTTTGTGTAAAAGTTCACAGTGTTTTATGACCAAAAGAGTTTGAGCTATATATTTTCTAAAAAATAGTTGAATCTTAGATATACATTTTAGGTAGAATAAATTTATATGTTTGACTTCTATATTACCTACACCACAAGGAAGGAGAATTTCATTGCATACATTATTAGCAGGAAAGTACCATCACAAGCTGTAAATGAATCAATGGAGGAGTGTAACCTTATGGAGTTTCTTTCTTAGTTTCATATAGATAGTGAGAATGATGTTTCGGGAATTGTTTTTTCTAGTGTTCAGTTATCTTAATATATCCTTGATTCTATTCTTAAAATCCAGTAGTAGGATGACGAGTTCAAAGGATTATGAGAAACCCTATATGGTGGGGATATCGTTTCTAGTTTGTCTCTATCCTTATATTGTATTCTTAGTTTTGGGAATCATTTTGTTATCCCAACATCTATGAGGAGCTCAGTTTTGTTTGATTATCATAGTTATTCATGGGAAATTCATATGAGCACTATGAAGATGTATTATGATATGATACAATGATTTTGGTGGCCGAGTATGAAGCGTGCCATCACTAGTTATGAGTTTTGCTATTACACCTAACGATATATTAATCCAGAGCATCTAAAACCATATACTTTGATTTAGCCTCTTCTAGTGTCTATTTTTAAGTTGGATGAGGTATCCATAGACATTGTTTTTGGATTACCATGAACTCCCTAAGGGAGGAATTCCATCTGAGTGGTGATTTATTGGTTGAAGAATACAACTCATTTATTTCGATAAAAGAAACAAAAAAGTTGAAGATATGGGTAAGATGTATGTGCTTGAAATTGTGAGGTTACATAGAGTTCTATATACTATTTTTTTAGACAGGGATCCTAGGTTTACGTTGAGGTTATAGAGAAGTATCCAAGAGAAAATAAGGACTCATAGATATGCTTCATGGATTTGGGATAGCCTTATGGTATTGATTGTGTTTTCTTATAATAATAGTTTTCAGTCTTCAATCAGAACAATTTGTTTGATGCTTTGTATAGTCACCCATGAAGATCACCCTTTTATTGGTCTGAGGTGTAAAAAGATTCTTTGGTGTGACCAAGTTTGGTACAGGAGGCATTTTTGAGGATTCAGGATATATGTCGGTATATGGTTATAACATAGATTTGGTATAAATATTATGTGGAACAATGACATTGTCCTTTGATTTTTTCCATAGGTGACCAAGTTTTCTTAAAATTTCCCCCTCAGTTGTGTCACCACTATCTTGGAAGATAAGTAATGTTAGCTCTGAGATATGTGGGAACATTTGAGGTCACTAATAGGTATGGGTAGGTTAATTATAAGTTGGAATTTATAGTTTTTTGATAGGTAGTCATGATGTTTTACACGTATTTAATCTTAGGAAATATCATCCTGATCCATCTCACATTTTGAGTTGGGAATAAATTGAGTTAGAACTAGATGTTTTTGTTGTTGTTAATTCAAAAGAGATTGTGGAATCTCAAGTGAATGTCTTGAAAGGGAAGTCTATTCCATTGGTCAGAGTGTTATGGTGGCACAGATCATATTCTCACGAGACTTGGGATTGTGAGTCGTTGATGAGGGATAAATGGCCTTACCTATTTACCAAACTTCATTCTTCCACATGACTTCCCAAGGATGTAAAACCTTATGGTGGGGAGTTTTTAACATCCTATTACCCATTTTAAGGTAATTTACTTCTCCATGCTTGTTTTACTCTTTAATTGGGTGCTTCTTAGGGTTCCTAAGGATGAAGAATATTTTTTAGGGAAAATTAATTAATTTTCATGGATGGATGTTTGTTAAAATTAATGAAATCTGGGAAAACATGTAATGGATTTTTGGGGTTATTATCATGTTTGGATAACATCTAAGTCGGTTTTGGGTTTTCTTGTAAGGATCTATAGTTTATGTAGTTTGTAGGATAAATAAATGTCATGCAATAGGAGTAAAATCCATGTAATTTATGCAGGGAAGATGTCATGAATCTAGTGCACAACATGAAGGGAGCACACACCATTTAATAATAACTGATTTATTTTTATTAAAAATTTTATGGATTTTTTGGTGCATCTGACTCCCATGGATTACATGATGTGTGAAGGGATTACACACCATGTAAATTTCATGGACATTCCTTTTAGGTTTCTTCATTGGTTGAATTTTATTTCATTTATATATATATATTCTTTTACTCTCGACCTAGAAGGCCTATCCAGTGATTTCTTGAGCCTCCATTCAACTCTAATTGATTAGTTCAACGATTGATCACTTTTGTGGTAGGGTTTTTTCTCTCTGAGAAAGTATGACTTCTTGCTTCTTCATTTATTTGATTGTATTAGAACCATTATGATATGTTATTAGATCATTTGACTCATGGTGATGTTTCTTCTTGTTGCCTTATAGATCCATTGTGTAATCTTGTTCCAAGGGCCATTCTTTCATTGGTTGTGGTGAAGCGGGTGTGTGTTCTTGAGTTATATTGATTACTCTTATCCTACAACCCTTTTATTTAATTAAATAAATTATAATATTTGTACATTGAGTATAGGGCCTCCTTTTTTATTGTTTTAATCTTCTTGTTGGTGGATCCTTTGTGGGCATGTGCGACCATAAGTTGCTAGGTTGGTGGTTCCTTGTCTAGCCTGTTTTGGTGAACTACATTTCTCTAATTTTGATAAATTGTTTTGTTAAATGAAATGGAATGGTATGGTTGATTTGATTTGTGTTTGTGGAATTGGGTATTTATAAAATATGGTTTTCCTTTAATTTTGGTAAATGAAAAGGATTTTTGAAGCATTGTGAAATAGTTTTATGAAATGGTTTTCAGAGCATGAAATGATGAAAATGGTTGATGGATTGGTTTGGAAAATAGAGCACCTTAGAAGCCTTAGGTACTTGGTTGTAAGGTATAGTAATAGGTATCATCCACTTTCAGGGGTTTTTCTCAAGGGTCTTTCCACTACTCCTTAGGCCTCTTGTTCTTGGGACTTGTTAGAACCACTGGGAACTTCACTTGTTAGGGTGTTCCTATTTTACTCTAGAATAGATGAATATGTATAGTGGATTTATTAATATGTTATTTTCTATTTTAGTTATGAGTTTTCTAGATATCCTGAGACAGTTTGATCCTTTGCATGTTGTTACGTGTGCTTCTTGGATAATTTGGGCTACTTTTCATTTGTACTATTTTTTTGTACCTCCATTGATTTTGATATGATATGTGATGAATTATTTGTTTTTTACTTGATATATCTACTGAGATAGTTTTATATGAAATTATTTGAAACCGATTTAACTGATTTATTTGTAAATATAGAAAAATGGAAAATTATACTATTTTTCCATGCTTTTGATATAAATAATGTTAAACTATTATCATTCCTTGTTTTCTTTAATGTTTAACATGATTGGATTATTGTTTATATACTTGATATGGAGCACCTAGGTGTGACCCTAATGAGCCTACTCACACTCAACATACCTATTAAATGGTGTGTAGACCTGGTTATTTCTTTCAATGTAGGGAAAGGCAAGGTAATGAAGTGAGGTAGTGAGGTTTTCTTTCAGTTGGGATGGGTAGTTAGTGGGGAGATGGTGGGAGTCTACCCATGATATCACATGGAGTAGATTTTTTTACTATTTTAGTAGTCCTTTGTGGTTGGAGTTGTACTTGGATATTTTTTGTATTCATTATTTGTTTGGTTTCCACTCTTTGGTTTCAATTATGGAATATATTTATCTTCTGTTGTTTCTCTTATATATATATATATATGTTCCATGTCTTTTCTTATCATTGTAAAAAATCATTCCCTATGTTGTTTTATGCATAGGTGCTAGTATCCACCTCTTGGGGATTGATAAAACCCTTTTTTTATGTAGTGTGTTAGGTCAGATAATATTTTGAAAGGATATTTTGGTTGGTTAATTATAGGGGTGTTATATTCTCTCTCTTTTAGAGAAAAAAATCCTCATTTTGGACCCCATAAATCAAACTTAGGAAGTTCTATAACAATTCTAGTTTTTTATTGGCTCTAATACCATTTTTAATAATTGAGACTCACTAACTAGAAAAAATACCCCACAATCCAATATGACCTTTGTTTCTTAGTCTACTAGGAACCACTAATTGACTCTCATAAATGTTTCATCCCATATATTAAGTGACCCATGTCCCTGAACGGTCACAAATCAATATAAAAAATATCACCACTGGACCACACATGTTCTTTTAGTGTGTCTTTACCTTATTTACACACACCATAGGAAACTTTCCAGGAGGTTACCTATCTTGAAACTACTATGGGACAAACATTATAAACTATGGAAATTTGATCATGTTTACTCCCTAAAAGAAATACATACCCTATTAATGGGGGTAGTACCTATTATTCTTTTACGATTTTCTTTTATAGGTGTGTTACATAAATATTTATAAACTATAAAACATTTACAATATAGCTAAAAATTTAAGTAATAATTTTTATGCGTTATACCGAAATGTATGAATTTATATGAAATAAATGATTTTGTAACTTTCACCACATTATGTTTTTATTAATTACAAACCATTCCATGGAGACATTCACTATACTATGTTATTTTCCTTTAGTGTATAATTATTTTAATATCTCATGGGTATTAAATGCTCAAATAATTTTTTTAATTTTACCTTAAGTAAGATCACATGTAACAACTCATTAAATTATATCCAAAACTCTTTTTGGGTATCCTTTAAAATCATCTTAGAGATGATAAAATTATGATCTCAAAGTTTTAGAAAAAGTAATTATAATAAAAATTGTCATCATTCACATAACCACCATGAGTGGCTCCATAAGAATTTGCATAATATAGGAAGGTCATTGAGGCACTTCCTCGCAAGAAAAAAGAGTAGAAAACTATATATAATCTAGGAATCAATCAGAAATAATTATAAACTAGGAGAAACCCCTTGCAAAGGGATTTGATGTGATCTCGATCAAAAAAATGTACCTGTATATCCATTTCTTCTAGATATATCTCATACATTACACATAATAATTATAGAAGTAATAAATTGATCATGATACACAAATTATGTCAATCTCATATAGGAATAATTATAAAATTTTGATTTTATGATTAAATCCTGAATAAGATAAATGAACTCATCTCATATCATTCATCCAATTAGATGATTACATCACATGTTACTCACTTAAAAATCACTTCACATGTTTCTTATATAGGTATTACCACACACATATTCAATCATTCTTAATCAAGGTATCATATGTTATTCTTACCATACAAGAAGATAAATATCATCTTGATTAATAAATACCTACCAATTGATCAAAAAATTACACCAACGCTCTTTGATTAGATCTACCTTAAGGTTGAATTAAGTTATGAATAAAAGTATAATGGTTCACAAGTGAGATTAATTATAAATCATTGGTAATGTAAATTAATATGAAACATGTACACTAATAATATTGATGAGACTATGTATGACACTCTATATAATATACTCAAGTGATATATTTAGAAACAAAACTCATTGTATCACTCATAAGTAATATTTTTATCATTATATGACCCCTTACTTTCAATAATATTAAAATATCATTAGAACCCATGAATTTTCATAAAAATAATCATGTAGGGATAACTCAATGTTATACTTCAGTGTGGGGGGATAATTATCATTTTAATTTTATGATATTTGCAACACATGTAATAATGATAAAGTGAAAATTCGTTTCAACTACATGATACATATTTATAATATTAAAACATTTATGACATAATTAACTTATTTTTTTTAAAAATAGATAATATTTAGAACCATTTATAAGGATATAATCATTATTTTAGATTATTATTAATAAGAAAAGATGTAACCCATACATTATGTTCTTATTTTACCAATATATTTTAAACTCTTTTTGGATATAATTTGAAATGGATTAGTATCATTTTTTTATATTTTGAACATCTTCATGTTCAAATATAATCTCACCAAATTATTATAAATTATATATTCTAAAAATATATTTCTATGAAACAACCAATGTAATGCCTCAAAAATTTAAAGAAGGAACATTGTATTCGATAGAGTGTATGACATACAACACCAAGTGAAGGTACCTGGCACATAGTGGAATCCCATAAACTTGGGATTTAAATTTTTTCCCATCGAAGATCGACATGATCTCATTGTTGTGAGTGAAATTCTTCTCGTTTTAAGATGAGGATCTTGTGTGAATAGTTTTAAATATAAAATTAAAACCATAAAATACCCGATTAGATTCGAAGATTCTCTCAATGTCAGCTCATCATCAGCGATTTTTACTCAAAGAATCTAAATCCAAATTCCTCTAAATCATCCACATGCACTTAAAGAAAGTATGGGAGCATTGATCATTGAAATATAGGTGCTAGTGTAGAGATTTAATGACTTGAATCCAGAGACTCTCTCTATATAATGAAATAGAGAGAAGAATAAAGAGAGATAATGAATACTATATAAAAATCACCTCTCTTCCTCTATTTATAGCATGTTTAAAGATTACCTAGAAATGCTTACTCGACCACCAAATAATTAACACACTATATAAAAAAAATTTTGACTACTAAACCAAGTCATAAATATCATTTATTATTATTATTTCCTGCTTGTAATATAATATATATATATATTACATGATAATACCCAACCCATAAAATCAGCTCGATGTTCCCAAAAATATTAAATGAACCTTGAATATTTTTAACTAATATTCATTCAATTAATATTTTTAATATATTAACTTTAAACTTGTAAATATATTTAATAAAAAAATTCAATGCCAATTAATCTTAACATGAATAATATGAATTTATTTATTTCTTTGCTGATTGTATATCCTTGGACAAATCCTGGGCCCCAGTGGTGGGACCCACCATATCCAAAATACATATTCAAATGAATAAGTTAGATTATTGAATATGCTATTGTGTGTAACCCTCTTGGAATTTATCTCAATAGTAGTGAATATAATTCATAGACCAAGAGTGGGATATAACAACCCATAATGACCCCTAAAGAGATAAGGATAGTCATGGCAATGGAAACCAACCTACGAACATGCACTGTGTAATATAATCTATTTATCTTTCATATATTATAAAGTAGGATACACACCCATGTCATCACCCTTTCTTTATTTATAGTTTGTTGATCTAAATAGATGGACTTACCCTTTAATTCTATGGTCATGGTCTTATGAAGGTACTACCATCCTAATCAACATGGCCTAAGATATATTACTTCCTTAACCTGGATGCGACAAGTCCTTTCCTGACCATTCAACCAATGCCATACCACTAATAAAACACCCAATAGAAGCTACCTCTCCATGATTTTATTATCATGGTTTTTTACTTGCATTGAAATAAAAAATCAAATGATACACAGTGGTAATGATCTCAAGTCTGAAGAACATTACACATGCCTATAGATAGAAACATCCAATGACACCCAAAACATATGGTGTTCCTATTTGAAGGTCTTTCCTTATGATCTATCTTCTAGATATAACCCAGGGAGAACTTCATGAGAATACATGTTAATACATATGATCCCCTAACACCTGATAGTAATAAAAATATTTTACCCATTTAGTATGATTTATATATACCATATAACATATGTTTAAGATTAATTTCTTAATATCTCGAGGTTCTCATTATAGACTGGGACCTTCTATAACCTTTTGATATGAAAATTAATCTATGGAAATTACCACTAAATAATGGACATAAAAATGTATAAACTATAATGATAAGAATTAATCATGTATATCGAACAATATACATGATATGTTAATCAAAAGTACAAAATTTTTGGGTCTAATGCACTCACTTCAGTTGCTCGGTCTACCACATTTCTATTGTGTAGTTATTCTGCTATTAGTGACCCCATCTCCTTTAATAAAAATTATTAATAGATGGTATCGCCAAGTATATCCATTTTGTCAACTATCATAAATTTAAATCTTGGCTAATAAGAATATCATAATTTGCAGTATGATATTTCTTTACTTACTAGGTCTGATTCAAATAACTAGAACAAATCATTGTATATAAATACATCTTAGTTTCCTCAAAAGCTGAAATGTACTCAATATTTATAGGTCTGGCTACCACAAACTTATATGATATGTCTCGCTCATCACTTTATCCCAACTAAGATATTAGATAAAATAGATCTAAGTAATAATAGTTTGTTTCCCTTGAATAATAGCATCCTTTCTTCTCCACATCTCAGGTACATATCTTTTATACTTACTGAAGTACAATCAGATTGTTCTAACTACTTCAATTTAAATTCTCTTGGATATAACTGAAATTTTCCCACTATAAAGTATATCTTGGAAATATCATTTCTTGTTCATATCATGGCATACATTATTGATCCATCAGTTAATCATATAGATTTCAACTCACCACATTAATCTCCTCCCATGTCCTAGACATGTCAACATGGAGATATTATTCCATGTGGAACTATAAATTATTCTTCCCTTGAATTGTTCCAACTTTTATTTTTAAATACCATTTAAATATATGTATTATTGACTAAGTATAAGAATGCTTTAGATCTACCTCGGTAGATCCTATTTTCTAGAACTTAGGTTAATACTTTAAGTCAATCACTAGATAATTACTTTCATCCTAGTATTAACTAAACAGAAGACCAATAGTTGTTTTCCCTTTGTTGTTGAACATATTTTACTTGTAAAATAATGTAACTCCCACTAACCACTAGTAGACACATAATAAAAATTCATTCCAATTGAATGTTCTATGATGTTGTTGCTTACTTCAATCCAAAACTAGGCTTCAGTAACATGCAACCTTTATTTTTATTTTGTGAAGTGACCATACCTTTTTGGTTGTATCGTATAGACACATTCCATGATTGGTGAGCATGACATACAATGCTCAATAATGATCATATAAATTAGATATGACAAGTAAAATTTTAATGGATTTGGGCATACTAGCATTGTATAAAAAAACTATCCTTATTGGTGCTGCACTTTTACCATCCATGTATCATCTCACTTGAACACCCATTGAAATATTCAAAATTATAATCCCCTATTCACTTTGATACATGGAATCCAATATTGAATTTTAATTGGTCCTGTCAATTTTAACTAATTTACATATACTTCTTACTTATAGGAATTTATTCTTCTCATTGAATAATATATCATTTCACGCAATGAATAAAAAACCATCCCCATGGTTGTACCTTCCTATGTAGTATGTGTCTCTAGAATATTCTTTTTCCACATGCACTTGTGGAACTAGTTCTTATTCCAAATACATGTGTATATCTATTATGAACTAGACCCAATTTACTAAATTTACCACTATATTTAATAGATATGTGCACCCTTATATAGAAATTTCATCTATCACTTGAATACCACTTTTATTTCTTAGGGATTTATGTAAGATTTTAAGAAACTGTTAGGATAATTACATTATATTCACAATTTATAGACTTGAATTTTTTTCTTGTAAGTATTTGAAATATTTCTATATATATTTCCAGATCTAGGCAGTGAGACGACGTGGGATTCTGAGCCCCGGTGTGCCCAGAATTAATTTTTATAGAATTATTAAATATATTTTATATTGTGAAAATGTAGTTAATTAAAGAAAATGGGATAAATCTTAAATGGTTGATCATATTAGAAATCTGAGACCACTTTTGTTTACAGAATGTGGTGTTTACCTTAAGCACGACATAAAATGAGTTGAAGAGGGATGTTTGGAACCCTCACTCATTGGTGGTACGTTTAAGTGGATTAATTAATCAATCAATCAATTAAATTACTTTAACCTAATATTTGGTTATAAATGGGTCATTAGGAATAAATTTCTAAGGTTGGATCATAATTATCCCATCTGTTAGTGAGAGCTCCTCCCCTCATTTGTTGACAATGAATGATGAACCTATGTGTAAAGACCCAGAAATTTCAAGGAAATTTTTTTCTTAATTTTCTTTGGAATTTTACAAGAACGCAATTTCTGACGACGCCTGATTCCGAGGCCCGGTGTGCCCGGAATCAATTTCTGAAGTTTAGCTCGGGTACGTTCAGTGAACGAATGAGTGGGTTTTTCTAACTTTTTAACCGGTGCACAAAATCAAATTATGAGGGCACCGATGGATTAGCAGCGCTGGTAATTGCTTAAGAAGATCTTTTTCGGAGTTGCGTTTTCACGGGAGGAGTTGTTAAAAATTTGTGGAAGATAAAATAAAAAGTGAGTTACAATTTTTATTTCTTTAAAGTAGTTATATCCTTTGAGTGGAAGTTAGGGAACTACCCTTGAGAGGTTAAGAGGGTGGTGGGGCCCACACGAGACCCTAACCCCCCTTGATCTTCCCATAACCCCCTTGACCTCCCATAACTCACCTTCCACATTAATATTTTAACTCCACTTTAAATTAAGTGACTCCTCTCCTCCTCACCTCCCACATTAATTCATGACACCTAAACATTAATTAATTTGACAACTCAAGATCAATTAATTAAGTGTGTTGGTTTTGAATTTTGTAATTTTGAATTCATGGCATGGGTAAATAAAATAAGGTGGAGCCTTATTTTATTTTGGTTAGAAATGTTGTGTTAAGAGAAAGGGAAGAGAGCATTTGAGTTTTGAAGAACCTCCTCTGAAGAAGAAGAACTCTTCATCTCCTTTGTTGAAGAACGTGAAGAACACCAAAGCTTCAACCAAGAACGTCGTCTCATCTTGCACCTTCTCTCCACGTAGAAGGAAGCGAGACACCGCATTCTTCATCGGGCGATCACCGACGACGTTCCTTCTCCTCTTCTTCCTCCGCGTCAAGGTAGGAGACACCACCGCGGGGAACGTCGCCATTGATGAAGACTCACCCTCCGACGTCAATGGAATCGGCACCGATCTTCTATGACGTCCGATCACCGTGACGCTTGCCTCTTCCGCGGCTCGACGATGTGTGACGTCTTTGCAAGGTAGGGGCTTGGTTTTCATGTCATGAATAATTTTAGACATTCTTTGATATCAACGGCCAACTGTTATCAAAATAATGGAGGAGGTCGGACCGCACAAACACGGCCGAACCTCCTCCCCTTTTATTTTTCTGGTTATCTATGTGGATTGAAATGGAAGTGATGCAGTGTCGTCGCACCGTGCAGGAATTTAGAGAATCACGATGAAGAAGTGCGGCGCCGTCGTGCTGTGCCTTTGAGGTCGAACGAATCCGCGGTCAAAGACGGGCCACGGAGAAGGGGCGCAGAGCCGGAAAACCACGAAGACAACGATTTTTGAACGTTGAGTGCGGATTGATGGGCGACGACAAATCGGGCCAAAATGGTGTTTGAATTCCTTCGCAGTAAAGATCGGGTCCTGGGAGGACTGTTGGCGAAGGCAGCAGGCGAAACGGACCACCGGAGCACGTTTGGTGGTCCGCAGAAGGCGGCAGTGGCGTGCCACCTGAGCAAACCGCCGTGACTGAGACGCGACTGTGGGACATGAACCGGAACGGCTGGGCTATTCCAGGTTTGAGGCGGTGCGGCTTTAAGCCGTGCCAGGTTGACAACCGGGGGGGTTTGTAACCCCCCGCACCCGTCGCGCCGCGCTAGCGCGAGGCCAGCCGGCTGCCCAGGCTGGGCCGGGCTGGTCCGTGCCCAGCTGGGCCGGACCCGGACCTGGTTCGGCTGACCCGGGGGGGGGGGGGGGGGGGGGGGTTGGGCCAGGCCGGACTGGGCCCAGACCCCCATTTTCGGACCTCTTCGGTCCTTCGCCAATAACTTGGGATACGGACCTCCGATCGACGCACTATCAGTTGTGATGAAATTCTTGGATTGAGACGGTCGTTTCGGTATGTTACACTCATGGTTTCGGAGAACTTTGGGTTCGGCCGAGTTGGTTCGTACACGAAACCAACCGGGCCCTCGGAGCGGAATCACTTATAACTTGAGCTCCGGACGTCCGAATGACGTACCGTCGAATTTGTTGGTTTCCTCTTGATGAGACGGAACTTTTGGATTACTCTGCTCGAGGTTTGGACGCTGTCGGAGTGCGGTTGTGTTGGTTCGCTCACGAAACTAACCGGGCCCCTGGAACGAAAAAGCCAATAACTCACAGACTGGGCGTCCGGTTGACGCGCTGTCTATCTCATTGAATTCCTCTTGATGAGACGGAACTTTTGGCATACTTCGCCTGAGTTTTGGATGCAGTTGGAGTATGGCCGGGTTGGATTGTACCCAAAATCCAACCGGGCCCCTGGAACGGAAAAGCTGATATCTTTCAGACCGGACGTCCGTTTGACGAACCGTCAGCGGCGTTGGTGATCACATTGAGAAACGGTCCCTATGGGTATACCCTATGAGAGTTCGGGGTACAGTTGAGATACGGCCGGGTTGGTTCGCACACGAAACCAACCGAGCCCCTGGGACAAAAAGGCTAATTACTCATAGACCGGGTGTCCGATTGACGCGCCGTCTGTTGCGTTGAGACCCCTATGACGAGGCGGTCCTTTGAGATACTTCTTAGTGGGACTTGTGATACTTGGAGTATCGGCCTGTAGCTCGTGGAGCGGACCCTCCCGGAGACGAGCATACAGAGTACGGAGACCGTGTAGCTGGCTGTGACCGATGACTGCTTGTCCGATTCGATTCGGAGTGACTAGAATAGCCCAGTGGATTGCACTACTGTGTGAGGTGGCAGACCTGCGGTACTCGACATGAGGAGTACCTCTGTAGGCTATGAGGGGGAGCACTACTGTGTGAGGTGGCAGACCCGCGATACTCGACAGGAGGAGTACCTCAACAGTCTTAGGTTAGTGAGCAGTACCTCAGAGTCATGACAGGACCACTATACACTCTAGAGATGGGGCTCTTCAGCAGTTACAGTTTCGATAATGAAAATCCTGTTTTGAGCTGAATCTTTAACTCTTGTGTTTCCTCATGATTGAGAAGGGTTACTTGATAACTTAGGTATATGTATGGGCATATACCTAAGTAGAGTTTATCTATTGAGATCTTATTTGTGGTTATCCTTGTTGGTTTTAGTGAGACCTTGAGGGTCTTGGGGTCCCTACTAAGTATCGTTATACTCACCCCTGCACTGGCTATGCCCGCACCTCGTTGTGTTGGTTGCAGACGACGGGCAGTGCTGACGGAGGCCGAGTGTTCGAGGACTGGACGGTACCCGGAGGTGGACTACTCGACGAGTCAGTATCTGGAGGTGGACTTCACGGCAATATGACACTCGGAGGGGGTTGACGGGCGAGAACATTAAGGAGCCGCACTATCTGTACCTACCCTTCAGGTAGGATCCATGGTGGACGATCCAGGAGCTGCGCTATCTATACCTACCCTTCAGGTAGAATCCGAGGAGGAAGAACGAGGAGATTCTTCCTTTCTTCTAGCTGTTTTTCTTTTTCTGTTGTACTTTTGTTCAGTTGTAGTTGTATTTCCAGTTGGGTTTGTATTCTGGCCCATTTACTTTTCAACACTTTTTTGTACTTAGTGTTTTACTTCCTCTTGTACTCTGTGGTGTTTTGTTACTTTTATAAAGGCAATGCCTTCCCATTTATCAGGATTTACACCTTTGGTGCTAGTCGCCAGCCCCTGGCCTATGGAAGGCGGGCTTGGGGTAGTCACGACACGGGCCCTGAGGACGGGTCGTGACACTATAGATCAAGGAGGATTGAAGCACAACAAACACACTAGATACTTTTAATTGTTGTGAAAGCATGTTCCAAACTAAATATCCATCCAAAAAATAGGTAGGAATAATCTCTTTGTGTTTTTCCCTTAGATTAAAAGAATTGAACAGATTCATTATTTTTCTTGATTTTGTGCCATTTGGTAACCTTGCATGTGCCCAAGAACTGAGATTTAATTTTACTTCTTTGATTTATCTAACCCAGGAGAATTTTCTTGATCATTGTTCAAGAAAACTTATCCAATGATCGTAAAAAACTTAGTTCGTGTGATTTTGCATCCTCTGTTCTTTAAGTTCTTCACCGATGGAACCCCATGAATATTGGTTTGACAGTTTTTAGGAAATCCGAGCTTGATCGAATGCCTGAGTTTATGGAGGATCTACAAAATATAGACAATTCTATGATTAGATTCATTAAAATGAAAATAGGTACAACCTGATAGTTTTATCATTGATCATCAAGGATCGAAGATGCAACTGTATAAAGAATGAAGAACAAAACCCTCATTGATGACTGAAGGAATTTTATGGAGAATGACGACCAACGAGTGCGAGATTCAGCCAAATTTGTGATATATGGGAGTAAATGAGATATAATATATGGAAGTTTGAACAAATTTTAAGCATGGATGAATATTTGGAAAATTTATAGATTCAAGAAAAATATCAACTACATGCCATGTAGTATGAATAACACACAACCTATAGCCTCCCTCAGTGGCGACTTGAGGGTTTTGGGAAAATATAAGGATGAAATGACTTGTAATTACCTTGGCATTACATCTACCTCCTTTCCATGTTGGTGATCCATGTGATGGACCACATGTCCAACCACATGTTGTGTACCAAAGTACATGGACATGGGGTCTGAGCACATAAACATGACCACAGGACACATTCCCAGTCCTAGTTAGTCATGACGAAACATTTATTCCACCTACATGGTGTGTTCTACTACATGGGGTGGATCCATGTGTTGGCTAGGGACATGTCTAGGCTATGTAGTGGGACCACACACCGGGTGGGTCCCCTAACACACCATGTTTCCCTTGAGCTCCTATGAGCGATATTCAAATGTTTGTATCTTCTTCATTTGAACTCATATTTTGGCCCATGAGTAGCCTATCCAGAGTTTTTTTCCATGTAGAACATGATGGTGCCCTTGGAAGTATATTTCAAGATACTGTATCAAATGTTACAGGTTTGGCATGCACTAAGGCAACACCCAATGATGATAGTGATCATACAAAATCCCTAGAGTATCCTAGGTGTAACCCTCCAGTTGGGCTTGGTGGTGGCATTCCCCGAAGATAGTACTAGAATCACCCTACAGTAGGAATAGGAAGTGGAGTTCCCTGATGATATTTCAAAGTTTCCCTCTAATAGGACTAAGTAGTGGAGTTTGTTGACATTTCGGGATTACCCTCCACCTGGACGGGGTAGTGGCATTCTTCAATGATAGTTCCACGATTACCCTCTAGTAGGGATGGGTAGTGGAATTAACTGATGAAATATTAGAGGTGTAACCCTCTAGCTAGGATAGATATCAGAGTTCCCTGATGAATCACCGAGCATACCATCCATTAGGACTAGGCAGCTACATTCCCCAATGTCTTTCTTAAGCGTAACTTTCCAGCTGGGCTGGGAAGTTGAGTTCCTCAATGACTATCAAGGTAGGGACCTCTTTTCATACTAGGGAATGGGATCCTTCCCTAGAATTTAAGTCACCTTGACTACGTATAAGAGTGACGATGCATGATTTTACATGGCTTTGGAATCACTTGAAATAAGAACGTATTCCCCATTAAGATGAATCCTTGTAACACGACCTAAAACCATGTGGGTGAGTCAATGCCACCAAAATAGGATAGTATCTAGGTGTTGTAATTGATTCCCTTAGACTTTTGAGTTCAGGGTGGATTCATGTGGTGATGGGCATCACAAATGGTCTACATTTGGAATTATTGGCTACTCTTCTTCTTGGGCTGATATGTGAGATGGAGATCCCCTTACTCTCTTGTTTGGGTTTCTTTGAATGAGTATGTATATATATATATATCCTTATTTGTTTCACACTCCTTCGGTTTAGTTACTCTCCTTCCAGGAGAGGTGAATACACGTTGGGTATTCCATGTAATTTTCGTGCTTAGCTTCTCATGGATAGATGAGTCCACTATCTTGATATAGATAGTGAAGACTCAACAAGAAGTTCATCTTCTCACCGGGTTAGGATCCTTGTATTTGGATGAGTTCACTTTCACTCTCATGTTAGTTTGATCTATACTCTTTTACTGCAACTTGTTCTATCTAATGATTTCATCTTTAGTTGTATCTATTACTACTCCCCCTTCACCCATTTAGGGTATTCTACTGGGTATGTCTATACTCACACCTGCATAGGATTCACCCACACATGTTGTGTCTTTTACAGGTGATGGATAGGTCGAATATGACTTTAGAGGAGTTCATAGGTACTGGGTGATTGAACCACATATGGTGGTCATTTCATGGGATATAGGAGCTGGGCTCCCTCAGCTATTTATTATTTTCCAATTTTCTATCTGGCTGGGAAACATATCTGGTTGGGTGTTTATTTTTCCCCTTTTATTTTCAGTTTACACTACCGTACTTCATACTATTTATAGTTCCATGTATGTTTGGTTTATATATACTAATGTTTCATTTTTATTCCTTTCCCTCTTCAATTTTTCATTGAGTTGGGTGTGTGTGTGCATACATTTACATAGGAAAATTCCTCCCCAGGTTTATTTGTGACTTTGGTGGTTGTCTCCACCCCTTGGCCTATGAGGGTGGGCTTAGGGTAGTTGCGACACAAGACCTATCTTGGGTTAGGTCATGACAGATTGGTATCAGAGGTAGTTCATTCCTAGGGACATTTTTTGGATGTTTACCCTTTAGAATATTGGTTAGATTTAGGGAAATAGTTTCAATGTGTATCGAGTGTGTCTCTCAGGCCGGGGAGTCTTGTGATGGTGCGGTGGCCAACATATCCATTCGCCAGAACCATAACTACCTACTTGTTGACTCAGTTTGTTGAGACATTTTTTTGCAGGGACCAATGGTAAATTAATCATATAAGATTGAGTCTTTGAATATCTTTCTTGATTTATCTCCCAATTTTTGTTGATATATATGTATATATGCTCATATGACCATGGAAATCCTTGATAATTCTCAGAATACCTTCGTGAAAACAGCCGGGCAGGATATGAGATTCAATTCTTGATGAAGACCCTATGAGAAAAGAGTCCTAAGTTTAGGGTCAATATTGCAATCCCCTGCCTCTAGGTGGGAAGGTAGAATCACCTCCACCTATCGAGAAATAGATCCTCCCAATAGATAAGGTTGAGGATATATGGAGACTGAGTGCACTCCATAAGTTCTGGCATCAGAGAACACTTAGGTTCCGTGGTGAACCAGATCCTCAGACTGCAGAGGATTGGCTAGAGTCAGTGGTCCATAATTTTAGGCTTATTTGGACCCTAAAGGATCAGATGGTGGATTTTGAAGCCAGTCTTTTCCATGGAGCAGCTGGGCGTTGGTGGAGCTTGGTTACACAGATGCACGATGAGTCGACACTCTCGTGGGACAACTTCTAGAAGATGTTTCATGATGAGTACTACCCCTCCGACTTATGATCCATCTAGATTCAAGAGATTCTAGAGCTTCAACAGGGAGTGATGAAAGTGTTTGTGTATGCATCAAGGTTCACATACCTTATGTGGTACTCACTGGTCATGATCTATGATGGATACTTCCGGGCATGGAAGTTGGAGCAGGGAATCCATAGAGAGATCCATTCTAGCATAATTCTCTTGTGTATCCCCACCTATGCTGGGGTAAAATAGAGGGAACTACTAAAAAAGGGAATTATTTTAGACATATTCTAGGTAGCTATAGTTGTCAGTGGTCACAATAGAGTTGAGTCATCTATAGTAGCTAATAAGGGTCATAGATCTCAAAACCAGAGAGCCTACCACAAGGAGGCTCAGGAACATGGTCATATGTGGCCAAGGCAGTGTATAGGACCATTGTAGCCCATATAAGGGTGGTTCTTTACTTGTGATGGGTGAGGTCACAAGGCATGGGGCTGACTAACAAGACATGCTGAGCAGACCAGGAAAATAATTTATAGACCACCCTGATATAGATGACATCATGATCAGGGATCTTTTATGTGGGGAAAGGGTGGTCCCCAGGGAGGTGGAGATGGAAGTAGAGTAGGATGAGATATAGGTGGAGTATTGTGATATGAGATCCTTCCACCACCACCACCAGGAGGCCATTGTCAGGCTTAGGGAGTTAGCAGTCGGGGACACAGACAACTGTAGGATTTGGATGTCTATGATTCTGCAGTGCATGAGATGATTTGAGGTACAAGCTTTCTTTATTCTACTTTTGCCTCAGTATTAGTAGACATAGGTTATAGTCATTTCTTTTTCTCTCAGCTCTTGGTGCAAGAGCTAGACCTCCCAATAGTGACACTAACACACCGACTTCATCTTGAGGATACTACTAGGAATAATTCTTCTGTGTATTTCATTTTCTAGCAGTGCGAGATATCAATTAGAGGATAGAGGTTCATGTGGAACCTGTTGGTCTTCACGATGGAACCCTATAAAGTCATATTGGGTATAGATTTAATTTTCATGGTCTGAGACTGATTTAATATCACCGTATAAAAGTTATATGCCTTCACACTGATGGAATGAGATTCTCCTTTTTGGTGAGAGATTTCTTATGGTGGGACAAGTGGATGTTGCGAGTGAGAGGTTAGAGCCTATAACCCATAAGTTAGTGAGTGTGATCCTTGGCACAAAAGACTCTTTTTTCATATGTGTTATTTCACTTGTAGAGGATTATGTGGATGTATTTCTTGAGGATGTTCTAAGATTACCACTGAGTTGGGAGATGGATTTTTTCATTGACTTATAACCAAGGACTACCCCGATATCTTCTGGGATGTATCATATGAGACTAATGAACTCAGAGAGTTATAATATTAGTTGGAGGGCCTTTGTGAGAAAGGTTTTATAAGACCCAGTGTGTCCCCCTGGGTAGCTCTAGTCCTGTTCTTGAAAAAGGAGGATGTGAGTTTATGATTTTGTGTCAATTATCTTCGCCTGAACCAGTCCACGAAAAAGAAAAAGTACCACTTTATAATTATTAAAAACCTATTTAATTATTTGTGAGGTGTGAGATGGTTCTCCAAGATCGATATCAGGTCTAGACACCAATAGTTGAGGGTTCGAGAGGTTGACATTCCGAAGGTGGCATTCCATTGTGGTTATGGACACTATGAGTTTCTAGTGATTCCATTTGGTGTAAAAGATCCCCCTTCGTCTTTATGGATTTGATGAACTATGTATTCCATCCATAACTATACTATTTTGTTTTTTTCTTCATCTATTCCATACTCATATACTCTACAACCAAGGAAGAGCATGAAAAGCACTTGAGGATGGTCCTGGACTTACTTCAAGAGAACTAGTTTTTTCAGAATTCTCTTGAAGAGCCAGTTTAGGATAAATGAGGTTCACTTTTTTGGGCATGTCATTTATGAAATTGTTTTATTCATGGATCCAACAAATATTGAGGCAGTGATTTCTTGGGAGACACCCAAAAATGTATCAGAGGTGAAAAGATTCATTGTCTTGACCGGACACTAGAGAAGGTTCAAGGTGGCATTCTATAGAATCACATACACTTTGAACAGCCTGATGAAAAAGAGAAAACCACTTACATAGTCTAAGAAATTCCAGATGTCCTTTGAGAATTTGAGGTAGAAGTTGAAAAGTGCTCTAATGTTGAGACTACCAGAGGAAGGCATTGAGTTCATAGTGTATTGTGAGTCATCGAAAGTAGGGATCGGTTGTGAGTTGTTGTAGTGGCAAGTAGTCATCGCATACAGGCTAAGGAATCTGAGACCCCGTTAGTAGAAATATGTGACTCATGACTTGGAGTTAGCATTAGTAGTTTTTCCCTTAAGACGTGGAGACACTCTCTTCTGGGAGAGAACTTTGTAGTTTACTCAGACCACTAGAGACTTAGGAACATATTCACTCAGAGAGACCTAAATATGAGACAACAATGATGGTTAGAGTTCCTAAAATACTATTAATTCATGATAGTATACACTATATGGAAGAGAAAAATCAAAACAGATTCACTTAACATGAAGTCCCATGATTGATTAGTGATGAAAGCATTAGAGCAGTTAGCTTTCATGAAGTTGACCCTGGTGGAGTAGGTGGACTCAAATTTTCTTTAGTCGATGGTGTTGAATCCATCACTCCTAAAGCATGTGAAAGAGTCCCAACTAGGAGACATCAATTGAGAGTTATTATGTAATTAGATATACAAGATAGATATTATGAATGATGGAATCATGTTATCTTATTCTAGGGAAAAACAATGGTTCTAGTCACGGTGCAAGAGGAGGTGATACAAGAGTTCCACACTTCTCCCTTATCTGTATATCCCGATATGGGGAAGATGTACATAGATATTCAACAAAAGTTTTTGTGGTCTGGTATGATATGAAGTGTAGCTGAGTTCTTCTCATGGTGCCTCATCTTCTAGTAGGTGAAGTATGAGCATCAAGTCCCAATAGATTTTTTACATCCCCTTGAGATCCCAGAGTTATAGTGGGACGTCATATCCATGGACTTAATCACAGGGATTCCATGCATAGTGAAGAGAAATGATTCTATCTAGGTAATAGTAGACTGAATATTGATGTTAGAGCACTTCCTTACCACCAGGGAGTAGAGTTTAGTGGATAGTTTGGGGCAGTTGTACATGTGGGAGATCATTCACCTTCATGTGGTACCCTCAATGATTTTCTCTGATTGTGACATTCCGTTTACATCATGATTGTGGAGAGGTCTATAGGAGGTGTTCGAGAACTAGGTATGGATGAGTACAACCTTTCTCCCCCAGAATGATGGGTAGATTGTTTGCACTATCTAGGTGTTGGATGATATACTGAGGGCTTGTGTGTTGGACTTCGACCAGAGATGGGAATATCATCTTCCCATGGTAGAGTTTATGTACAAAAAAAACTATCACTCTACCATCAGTATGACACCTTTTGAGGCCCTATATGGGATACCCTATAGGTCGCCCTTGTGTTGGAAAGAGATTGATGAGTCATCTATTGTGGGCCTAGAGTTTGTGTAGGTTACAATAGATAAAGTTCGGGTCATCTATGAGTGGATGAAGACCTCCCATAGAAGTAATAAATCCTACATAGATCACCTTCATAGGCCCTTTGAGTTCATGTAGGGAGACTATGTCTTCTTGAGAGTCTCCCCATGTTGAGGAATGGAGGGGTTTGATTAAGGATGTATGTTATCCCTGAGGTTCATCGGGCTATTTGAGATCATGAAGAGGGTTGGAAAGGTCTCCTATCACCTCACCCTACCACCATGTCTAGAGTGGGTAGACAATGTCTTCCACATGTCACAGTTGAGGTGATGTATACATGAACCTATGAACATCATCGACTAGGGTGAGCTAGACATTGAGGATGAAACCACCTTATTAGAGAACCTAGTGGTGATCGAGGACCCACATGAGAGGACCTTTTATGGATGAACCATCCCATTGGTTCGCATACTGTGGTATCATGAAAACATTAAAGAGAGTTTCTGAGAGTGGGAGAGCCAAATATGGGCTCAGTATCTCGAGTTGTTTTCCTAATTATTCTTTTCGAGGATGGAAATATTGAAAGAGGTAATGATGTAGTGACCCAATTTATTTCCTTTTAATACTTTGAAATATCTCTATACATATTTATAGAGCTAGGAGCTGAGACGACATGTGATTCCGAGGCTCAATGTGGTGAAAATTATTTTTTATAAAATTATTAAATATATTTTATATTTCATTCACATGGTTAATTAAAGAAAATGGGATAACTCTTAAAAAATTGACCAGATAAAAAATATGAGACCACAACTATGTCTAGAACATGGTGTTTACCATAGGCATGACATAAAATGAGTTGACATGGGTTATTAGGACCCCTCACTCATTGGCAGTATGTTTAAGTGGATTAATTAATTAATTAATTAATAACTTAAATTCATTTAACTAAATCTTTGATCATAAATGGTTCATTAGTAATAATTGGCCAAGGTTGGCTCATAATTATCCCATCCATAGATCCTACCCTCCTCCATTGACGATGAATGGAGAACCTCTGGATCAAGTTGGATTGAAGCACAACAGACACACCAACTTTTCTGATTGTTGTGTGAGCATGATCTTCACTAAAGATTGATCCAAAAAAGTTGTATGACTCATGTTTTGGTGTTTTATTCCCTTATATTAAAATAATTGATTATATTCATTCCTTCTCTTGAATCTGCAGATTTTTTAAACCTTTCATGCGCCCAAGAATCGAGATTTAATTTTCTTTCCTTGGCTTATCAAACCCAGGAGCACGTTCTTCATCATTTTACAAGAAATCTTGTCCAATGATCATAAAAACCTTTTTTTCTTGTGCTTCATAATCCCCAGTTATTTGTGTTCTTCATTTATGGAACCCCAAAAATCCCAGTTCAATAGTTTTTGGGAGAACTAAGCTCGATCAGGTGCCCGAGTTTGTGGCTGATCGATGAAACATAGAAGATTCTATGAGTAGACCACTGATATGGATTTGTTGTTACTAAAATAGGTGCAACCCAGTAGTTTGAGGGTATATCAACAATGATCAGAAATGTGGTTACATGAAGAGTGAAGAAAGAAACCCTCATTGATGGACAAAGCCATTTTTCGGTGAACGAAGGCTGGTTAATGCGAGATTTGGCCTGATCCATGAGATACGGGAGGAAACGAACTAGGATCTATGCCAATTTGAATAGACTCTAAGCATGAATGATGATTGGTAAAATTCAGAGATTCTGAAAAAATCATGACTACAAGATGTGTAATATGAAGAACACATAGCATGTAGACTCCCTCAGTGGTGACACTATGGTTTTGTGAAAAGATAAGGATGAAAAATCATGCAATTCCATTGACACACCATGTACCTCCTTTCTGTGTGAGTGAGCCATGTGATGGACCACATGGTCAGCCACACACCATGTAACAAAGTACATGAACACGGGGTTTGAGTAAATAGATACGACTACAGAACATGACCCAAGTCCTGATTAGTCAAGACATGACGTGTAGTACACCTACACAACTTGTTCGAAATCATGTGGTGGATCTGTGTGCCCTCTAGAGACACAACTAGGCTGTGGAGTGGGAACACACACCGTGTGGGTCCCCTAACATGCCATGTTCCCCTATAGATCCATTGCGTGATATTCAAACATTCTTATCTCCCTTTGTTTTAAATTGGATTTTGGCCTGCGAGTAGATTATCCTGAGTGTTTTTCTGCGTAGAATGCAATGGTTTCCCAAAAAGTATCTTTTGAGATTAAATGTGATTTTTTTGGTTTTGTCATGAATTGAGGAGACACCCAATGATGGATGAAATCATATAGAGTCACTAGAGCATCTTGAGCACAATACTCTATCTGGGATGGGTAGTGGTATTCCCCAAAGAAAATACCAGGCTTACCCTCTAGTGGGAATGGGTAGTGGAATTCCCCGATGATCTTTCTAAGTTACCCTCTAGAAGGATTGAGTAGTGAAGTTCCTCGAATTGCAGTGCCTGATCATCCAATGCATTGAAATTTTGTCTGGTGAATCACTATAACTTGGTGCAAAGTGTGTCACAACTTATCTCATCGTTATATAATAATACTTTTACTCAAACAAGGGGGTCTTGGGAGTATAAGATGCATCTCATAGTATTGGACACGTAGACCCTTATACATATAATGCCACTTAGATGACAAAAAAATTACCATTTAAAAATATAATTATTAAAAATCACCATGAAATAATTAAATATATAAATAAAACATTCACCAAACATACATTGGATGGTCTTAGGATCATGATCAGTCAATATGAATTAACTCACGCATTTTAAATTAAATTTAAAAATAAATTAAAATTTCATTATAACATACTTGAGAACATTTTTATTGAATTAAAATTCACTCTTATTTTAATTAAATATTTTTAGTTTCTCAGTCCCATTAATTAATTTAATTTTAAATTTGAAAATTAAATTAATTGATTTATTTAAATTATAACCAAAATTAAATTAAATTTGAACCCAAAAAATTAATAAAAAATATTTTTTAAACCAAAAAATATATTTAATTAATTAAATTTTAAACCAAAATTAAATTAATTAAATTAATTATTTTTTAATATATTAAAAATAAACGGTCCCCAAAACCCCAATCATGGACTTTACAGGTTGGGTTGAACGAACTTTGGATGAATCTGGGCTGTACAGACCTCATGCAGGGCGTGTTCTGGGATAGGTGGGCCCGTCCAGACCCATTTGGGGTTGGGAAAACCCACTAATGCCAATTTTGGGGAAGAGGGGTACCTCATGCTAGAGACCATAGGCAAGAAATCTGGGATATGATCAGGCTGCCTGAGGAGTCTGTTGGAGGAGCTGGTGATATGGGTGCCAACCGAGAAGGACCACAACACCACATCAACAGACAGAAAGAAGGCCCATGGATCCATGATAGATAGAGAAACACCGGATGTGGTAGCACTACACTGGAGCTATCCAGATCTGGGAAAGAAGGTTGGTCTTACTGTCTATTGCTGGAAAAGGAAGCTCCAATGAAGGAGGATCCTCCGTAAGAGGGGATGACTTCAGTTGTTTCTACCTCAACAGATCTGGGATAGGTGAGGCAGTGGTATCCCTATAGGGAAGAATAGGAGAAGGGCTTGACAGTGGGGTGAGGTGCTTCTCTGTAGAGGACCATGGACGGAGAAGGTCTCCACATGGGAGGTGTCATCGTGGATAGCTCCAGTGGCCTAGAGAATGAGGAGGGCTCCGATTGGGATGGGAATACCACACAAGGGTTGAAGAACCCGACAATGCTGGATCTGCATTGTGGGGTAGGGCTCAAAGGATGGAATGAGCGAAGCATGAGGTGGTGAGAGAAAATGGGGTGGAGGCTGGAGATGGCACTTGGGTCTGGCCAAAGGGTTAATGAAGGAGCTTGTGGCTGATGCCTTTTCCTAGAGGGAGAACACCGGTATGGGGTGCGACCATGACTAGTAAGTGGGAGGGGTGAAGGGTCCACACATACCCCTTTGTGGAAAAAAATAATTGTTTTCCTTTAAAAAAATCCAGCCGACCAATTATTTTGTTTTGTGTTTCCTAACTTGAAAAAGTCCATAGTCGACCAAAATAGCCACCCCTTTTGTTTTTTTATTAACCAAAAAACCATGTTTTTGATGACCCGAGAGACACCCCTATAACAACTTTATAAGTCTAACAAAAACAGAAATAATTTAAAATTAATTAAATAATTAATTATATTAATTAATAAAAATAATTTATTAATCTCCCCTTGTTGGAGAACCCTATTCCCATCACTAGAAACCAGTTGAAAAAACTGGGTTCACCAAAATTGGTCATGCAGACTACCTTTGGGTATATGTAAATTTATTTAAATATTTATAAAAAATTATGTTTAAAAAACCATAAATGACTGATTTTAATCCATTTTTAAAACTTTGGATGGCCATAACATGGCTATCTAGGGCCATATTAAAAAACCATTTGTGGTGTTATGACCGTAATGATGCCTTATACTATATTTAATGAAAATTTAATTTCTTTTCTTAGCATAAAATTATCATGCATCCCTATAATACCAATTGAAAGTATTGACCACATATAAAAATACAAGAAACTTGGGATTTTAAATGTTTTTCCACATATAACTAACATGATCTTATCGTTATCGATGAAATGCTACCTAGTTTAAGATGAGGATCCTATGTGAAGATTTATGATCACAAAATTAAAAGAATAAAATACCTAGTTTGACCCAAATCCACACATGACGTCTTCTCATAATTGGTAATCAATGATAGAATAATCTGAATCCGAATTCCAATAGACCATCCACACATTCTTTAAGAAACAATGGGAGCACTGATCGTCAAAATCTGAGTGATAGCATGGAGATCTGACGACACCTTTGATGCTCTGACGATCACCGTATATCGATGCTTGTGATGCATAAGAGAGATATTGATCTGATGACTAGGATCGAGAAACTCTCTCTCTAGAATGTGGGAGAGAGAAGAATGGAGAGAGAGATAGTGAATAGTCTATGTTAATAACCTCTCTTCCTCAATTTAATGCATGTTTAGAAATTACTCAGAAATGTTTGACCGACCCCCGAATAATTAACATACTATATAAAAAATATTTTGACGACTAAACTGAGTCATAAATATCATTTATTATTATTATCACCTTATTATAATATAATAAATATATTACATGATAATACAGAAGCCATTAACTTAGCTCTATGTTCTCACAAATATTAAATAAACCATGAATATTTTAAACCAATATTTATTCAATTAATATTTTTCATGTATTACATTAAATCTTTTAAATGCATTCAATAAATAAATTCAATGAAAATTATTCTTAACTTGAATAATATGAATTTATTTATTACTTTGGTGATCATATAACCTTGAACAAATCTCAGACTCTGGTGGTGGGGCCCACCATGTCCAAAATACATATTCAAAAAAATATGGAATATTTTTGAATATGAAATTGTGTGTGAGATTCTAGGCCCTTATCTCAATAATAGTGAATACTATTCATAGAACAAGGGTGAGATCTAGTAACCCATCATTACCACTAAAGAGATAAGGATAATCATAATATTGATAACCAACATACAAACACACACTGTGTAATATAATCTCTTTGTATTTAATATCTAATGAAGTAGGACACACACTCATTTTATCTCCCTTTATTTCTTTATTGTTTGTTAATCTAACTGGATGAATTTACCCTCAACTTCCATGACCATGGTCTTATGAAGGTACTACCATCCTGATCAACTTGGACTGAGATAAATTACTTCCTTAACTTGGAAGTGAAAAATCCATTCTTGACCATCAATCCAATTCCATACCCCCAATAACGCACCCAACACAAGCTTCCTCACCAAGATTTCATCATCATGGTTTTTGAATTACAAAAAAATACATGATTAAATGGAACAAATTGTTAATTATCTCAATTTAGGAGACCATTACACATTTCTATAGATAGAAACATCAAATGACACCCAAAACATGTGGTGTTCCTATTTTTTGTGTCTGTCATCATGATCTCACTACTAGAGATCACCAAGTCAGAGCTTCATGAGAATAAGTCTCAATGATTATGACCCCTTAACACTTGATAGTCAATCATCTACTATGCCCATTTAATACGATGTATCTAGACTATAAGACATATGTTTAAGATTAATGTCATAGTATCTCGATGTTCTCATTATATCCTGATATCTGTTATATCCTTTTGATACAACAATTAATCTATGTAAATGACCACTAAATAGTGGAAAAAATTGTATAAACTATAAAGATAATAATTCATCATGTATATCTAACTATATACACGATATGGTAATCAAAAGTACTGCATAATTGGTTCTAGGGAACCCACTATTACAACACCAAGCGTGTAAGGGAATATAATATCCTGAGGATTTATAATGTATTTTCTATTTTAAATAAATTAAATATAATTTAAAGCTTAAAATGCACACGAAAATGAGTTATCATATGCCACACACAACATCAGGTTTCTTCAATGGCTTGTGTTATATGCAAGATCGAGTTTTACCAAACAAAAATACATTATTAAAATATTATTATTTAATATAATAAGATATGACTTAACTGTTAAATTAGAGATTATGAATAGGATTAACTAACATATGAAAATAAATGCTTCACACAAATATGAAATGAATTAATTGGTTAAAACTTAATGGGAAATTAATATAAAACCAATTGAATATAAAAAGAATATTTTTATAGAAAACTATTTTTATGCTCACAAAGCTGTTTAATCCTAATAAATTAAATTAATTATAATTCTTGAAAGATATTAATTTAATATATATATATATATATTATAAATTCAAAAAATATTTTTTATATTCATTCGATATATTTAATAGGCATAAGATAGGAACAAATCCAATATTACACATAAAAACCTATATTTTTATTAAGGCACTTTTACATCTTTTAATGGTGAACCTATTTTAAATAATTTTTTCTGGAACTTTTATAAATATAATATGTAAAATTAATATTAATATTTTAAAAATAATCATAAAAATTAGGTTAGGATTATTTTTTGGTATTTTTATATGAATATTCATTTTTAATGAATAGTGAATAATACTTAATTTTAACTCAACTGCTCTTTCATCTAATTTATATATAATGGTAAATAATATTATAAATTGGTTTTAAAGTTTAATTAGATCATTTTTTTCTTAATTATTACAATTTAGGTTATTTTATTAAATTTCTCATTGAAATTTTATATAAAAACTTAGCAAACTTTGAACGCTTTTACTTTTAAAACCCGCATTGTCGTCCCTTATACATGATTAAATTTAAAATAATTCCCAGAACTTATGTGAATGTAATTAAGAAAAATGGATTATATATTTGGAATAAGAATTATTTATAACATATTATAATGTCAAATTAGTTTTTTTTAAATAATTTTGAAAGTAATTAAAATTAATTACAATGATTTAGGTGAAATTAAGCTTAACAAGGGACCAAACCTTAAACTTAAGGGCCAAAGTGACCTAGAAAAGTTTCCAAAATTCATTATATGGTCATATTTAAAACATATAATCACTTTTATATAACTTTTTTAATTATTTTAACCACTTTAAATGGAAAAAACATGGCTAGAATTCCATTTTCCAAAATTTACAAGAGTATCACTCCTCCTCTATAAAAGGCCTCCTCTCCTACCACTTATTCACACCTCTCAAGCCAATTTGGATAAAAAATTACATAAAAAATAGATTCTAAACATACATACCCTCAACCTAGAATCCTCAACTTGGTCATAAATCCATCCATGTAATCCCATTGGTGCAAACCAAAAGGTGTTACCCGAATTGAAGGTAACCTCCTCCCTCAAGAACTTTAGTTTTATTTCCATTCTCCACCCCCTGAACTCTCCTTATGCAATAATTATATAAAAACATAATTATCCTCAATATACTGATATTTTTTTATGTTAGGTTTTTGACCTATACTTACAAACAATTTCATCTAATGGGTGACGAACATACCATTTATGTGTTTGGTGAACTACCGCTCCACGAAACAAAGTTGTACTTTTTTTCTTTACCACATATCATGGTTGAGAATTATGATAGAAAATATATTTATACATGATATATATAATATTTAAAATATATTTATTCTTATTTAATTATTTTATAACACATACCCTTATGCTTCCTATTTTGTATAAATATGATAACATCATTATGGAAGTGTGGACTACCACAATAACGACTCATACTTTACATACATTGTTATTGCTTCAGAATTGAAGCACACTTATTACAACATATAACAAAACCAAGAAAGGACCGTATAGGTATAGTGTCTTTAGAAACTGGGAAACATAAACAACTGGTTCATAAAGCATCTACTTTGCCTCCCATTTATTTCATCATATCCAGAGTCCCTTTTTGGAATATCCTACTTAATAACCTTCTTCCTAACCTGGGGAAATAAAACATACAAAAGGGTGAGCTCAAATGCTCAGTAAGGGTAAACAAAATAAATATCAATCACACCATATACATAAGAACACAACTTTTTGAAATCTTAACATGAAAAAGAGATCATAATATCATAACATGGGATAAATCATAGAAGTGAAATGTAATCCCAATAATCATAACTTAAAACATGAAACTTTGTGTCATACACACATAATCATAGAGAATCATTTCTTGTTAGTCAAGACTCATTGCCAAGATTATCTTAGTGGACAAAGTCCATTTCTGAACCGAGTTCACTTCTCGTTTCAGTCCTATTTCACTGAACCGGTATAACCTACCATTCCAGCCATGTCTATCTCATGAGATTTTAAATCTTTACCCAATGTATTGGAGGGAGATATAGGTCCCACCCATCTCATAATGTTACCATTCTTATGTGTGCCATAAAATCATAAATAATACATCATTGCATAACCCATGTAATAAAAATGGGAATCTTAAACATCATGACATCATAAAACAATTCATATAAGATAAAGGAATTCATAAAAACATTTCCATCACAACATAATCAAGTAAATGTAATAATAGGGATAGAAACATAACCCTATATTATCTTATATGGAAAATAATTTTGATAAGACACTTGAACTCCATTCTTGAGGAAAATATCCTTTCTACTTCAAAAACATTTTTCCTTTCTTAACATGTCATAGAATTTTAAACGAAAATAAGTTGATTAAAAACAAACTTGAAAACTTGTAAGGGAAGCTTCTTGAAATTATTTTTTAAAAATCCATTCATGCTGTATAAGTAAAAAGAAAACATTCTTCTCGTACTTTTGTTGGAAAGGTCAAAAAGTACCTCGTACGAAAAAACGACAAAAGATTCCTTTCATATCTTTTACTAAAAAATCACCGAAGGGTAAAATTTGATATAAACTATTTTAGAAGGATATAAATATTACATATTGAGGAAACATGGATGTGGATGATAAAATACACCCCAGTAAATACCAAACAATAAACAATCTCGGATAAAAATGAGATTGTGATATTTCCCTTACATTTGGTCTGATATGCTTTGTATGTGTCCAAAACTCCTGTATAATGATTTAAATAATGTTATTGACTTATTACATAATCATACTTATTTTTATGATATCATATATGGTCATATTATTAGCTTATTATTAGTAATATTTCATTACTACTTGTTATTCGGGTGTTTATAACTTTTTGTTCTTATGCGTGTTTTGTCGAATAAATTCTTATTCTTCTCTTTAGGTTATAGATACCTCATTTCAAGAATGGTATTAGTGTAACATATATCATATTCATTCATTCAATTCATTTATATAATCATTATGCAATGAAGATCATGTAGAACGAGTCGCATCACATCGTGGAGACGGTATTCCGTACGTACGCACGAGTGATGATATCGTTCCTATGATCGTGGAATTGTATTGGAGTGTATGTATACTATTTCAGAATCAATACCACTTTATAATAGTCATATATATTCATTATTTACACCATTATACCCATCCAAGTGAGGTGGTGGTGGAAAATAGATTACACCACGGCGTGGAGACCGTATTCCGTACGTACGCACGCGCGGTGATTTATTTTTCCGTAGGATGGATAGATGGTGAAATAGGGTTGTTTCATACTTATAATAACATGTCAGTATATGAGTGATACCGATGTTATTACTTCATAATGAAACAACTAAAGAAGAAGAAGTGGAAGAAGAAATAAAGATGAAAGAATCGGTAACGGACATTACCTCTTCTTTGAAGTGCTTCTTTGAGACCTTATTTTATGGCACTAAAATTGGTCTTTGAAGAAGACCAAGACCTCTAGGATGTCTCTAGGGAAGTGTAGAGGAGAATGTGTCAGGGGTTGGCCGAGCTTGAGGGCTCAAAGTGGTGTGAGGAAGAGAGGGAGGAGGTGCCCTTTTATAAGGGAGGAGAGGGGCACCTTTGAAATAACTAAAAATATTATTTTATTATAAAGTCAATTTCGGTTTTAAATAGCTCCAAATTGATTTATTTCGAGGATAAGGTGGGGATGGGTCGAAATACTCTCATAAAATATAATTTAGACAAGTTTAGGTTCTTATTTTAACCTTATCATTTAGATTTAACATTAAGTTAAATAAGTTTACTTTGACCGTGTCTTCTTGTGTTCTTATACTATAAGGTTAATAAACTTACTATAAGCAGCCAAACAAACCCCAAGTTGTTTATTATTAATATATATAAACTTATCTAAGTCATTTTGCCGAACCTTAGATTTTTAGGAATAAAATAACAATTACTAATATAATATTTGTTTTAAAAACTATTTAATGTCAATTTTGACACTATTTAGTAATTATTTTTTGTGAAAATAATAACAGAATTATTAGTTCGAAAAAATCTAATTAAATCAATACTAACATGTAATATTAATCTAGAAAATTATTGTAATTCATAAAAAGTCTCAAATTACATTTATTTTTGTGTTTATAACATCAATTATGTCAATATTTCATTAATAAGATAATTACTCTATCATCATTGTGTCATAAATAAATTAAATTATTTAATGTCTAAAAATTACAAATAAACTACCATTATTTAGGAAATAGTTTTATCTTTCTAATGAATATTTATAGTCGAATTTATCTTATGTATAACCCCATATTAAAAATTATTTAGTTATTAAACTTTGATTTTAACTATTTTAACCCTTCTTTAAATAAATTAATAATAAATGTCCTAATCTAATCCAAGTGGGCCTAAATGGTAATATTTTATTCCTAAGTTTATTTTTGGTCAAATTACACTTGTCCAATAGAATTAGGACATGTTTTAGGGTAATAATAATATCATTTTTACCCTTAATTACCCTATTTACTTTTAACCGTGGTAAAAAAAGGTAAAAAGTTACTATTCACCAAAAATTATTTTCATCTCATTGAAACACATTTTAGTCCGTGATATTAACCGTGTCTCTCATATTTTTGAAATTCCACTCACAGAAGCGGTAAAATTAAGTTTTATGAAAAATTCAGTTTTTTTAACTATCACTTAGTGGTTTCACTATTCATCAAAAATTGAAAGTTTTCAGAAAAATACAAAAATTTCACCCTAGGCTAATTTCGATATTAATAATCCAAAAATGAAGTCAATTTTGAAAAATAAAATTTATAAAATTTCAAAAAGTGGTTATTACTATTCATAACGGCTAGTTTTAATAATATTTTAATAGTATATCGTTGTTTAGTGAAACTCGGTTTTGCGTACGACGCAAGCTATCGGGGAAGGTCGCAGTTGCGTGTAAAGAAATCCAAGCTAGTTTTGTGTGTAGTGAAAGATTCCTTTGATGATTCATATAACATAAAAACAAAATATTTCACATAAAAGTCTCGGGTGTTACATTCTACCCCCCTTAAAATGAATTTCGCCCTCGAAATTCGTCACTTTGTAACAAACAGATGAGGATACCTCTCCCTCATTATATCTTCAAGCTCCCATGTAGATTCTTCTAATTGGTGGTTCCTCCATAAAACTTTCACCAATTGAGTGGTCTTGTTTCGTAGGACTTTTTCGCTACGATCCAGAATCTCTATCGGTTGTTCTTCATAAGAAAGATCTTGCTCCAGCGGTACAACTTCTGAGCTGAGTACATGTGAAGGATCAGGTATGTACTTTCTCAGGAGAGATACATGGAACACATCGTGAACTTGAGAGAGATTCGGTGGAAGTGCCAATCAGTAAGCTAACTTCCCAACATGATCCAGTATTTCGAATGAACCGATATATCTAGGGCTCAACTTCCCCTTCTTTCCAAATCTCATAACCCTCTTCCAGGGAGATATTCGTAAGAACACTTTATCACCCACTTCAAACTCTAGGTCTTTTCTTCGGTTGTCGGCACAACTTTTCTGTCGACTCTGAGCTGCTCTTATGTGTTGTTGAATAGATCTGACCTTTTCTTCCATTTCATCAACGAGGTCAGATCCTAATAGCTTTCTTTCCCCAACTTCATCCCAGCAAGTTGGAGTCCTGTATTTCTTTCCATAGAGAGCTTCATAAGGATCCATCTGAATACTGGAGTGAAAGCTATTATTATAAGAAAATTCCACCAAAGGTAGCTATTGATCCCAACCACCTTTGAAATCCATAGAGAAAGCTCTCAGCATATCTTCTAGAGTTTGAATTGTTCTCTCAGACTGACCGTCTATCTGAGGATGATAAGCAGTGCTGAAACTCAACTCTGTATCCAGAGTATGCTGAAGACTTCGCCAGAACATCGAGGTAAATCTCGGATCCCGATCAGATATAATAGAAAGTGGTACTCCATGCAATATTACCACTTCCTTTACATATATCCTGGCAAGCTGATCCAGAGAGAAATCCTCTCTAATAGCAATGAAGTGTGCAGACTTTGTAAGACGATCAACTATGACCCAGATAACATTATTTCCTTTGGATATTTTAGGAAGTCCTGTGACAAAGTCCGTAGTGATGTTTTCCCATTTCCATTCAGGCATGGGTAATGGTTGTAACATCCCCTTAGACTTCTGTCTCTCAGCTTTAACTTGTTGACAAACCAATCATCGAGAGACATATTCAGCAACATCTCTTTTCATGCCATCCCACCAGAAGTACTATTTCAGGTCCCTATACATCTTCGTGCTTCCAGGATGAATAGAGAATGATGAACTATGAGCCTCATCCAGTAGCTCCTTCTTTAATTCGGGGATGGGAGGAACACAAACCCGATTCCTGAACTTTATTATCCCATCACAATCAAGGTTGAATTCAGGAACATTTCTCACCTTCTTTTATAACTCGACATCTTCTTTCTGTGCCTCTTTAATCTTCACATGTATAGATGGTTGAACATTCATTTGAGAAAGATACGATTTTCCCCTTTCATTATAATTCCAAGATCCATCCTTTGTAAATCCATAAATATTGGATCTTTTTTGATCCTCATCATGGATAAACTAGCTTGGTCTTGTAGACTTAATTCATCTTCCACCTTGTTTGTTTTCCCAGGGTGGTAATGGATTGAGCAGTCGTAATCCTTAATCAGCTCCAACCATCTTCTTTGGCGCATATTCAGCTCCTTTTGTGTGAAAATATACTTTAAACTTTTATGATCAGTATAAATATCACACCTTTCACCATAAAGGTAATGCCTCCAAATCGTTAATGCAAAGATTACCGCAGCTAACTCCAAATCATGAGTTGGGTAATTTTGCTCATGTATTTTCAACTGTCATGAGGGATAAGCTATCACCATATCATTTTGCATAATAACACACCCCAATCCCTTCTTGGATGAATCACTGTAGATCACAAAACTTTCTCCAATACAAGGCAGTGTGAGCACAGGTTCATTGGATAACCTTCTTTTCAACTCCCTGAAATTATCTTCACATTCCTCTGTCCCGACAAACTTAACTCATTTCCGAGTCAACTTGGTGAGTGGATTAGATAACTGTGAAAAATCTTTCACAAAACGTCGATAATATCCAGCCAAACCAAGAAATCTTCAGATCTCAGTCACTGTTGTTGGTCTCGACCATCTTTCGATAACATATTTTTTGGTGGATCCACAGATATCCCCTCTTTTGAGATTATGTGGCCCAAAAATGCAACTTTTTGAAGCCAAAATTCAGACTTGGTAAATTTGGCATAAAGCTTCTCCTTTCTCAGGGTCTTCAATACAATTCTCAAGTGATCTTCATGTTCTTCCTTTCTCTTTGAATAGACAAGAATATAGTCTATAAATACTACCACAAACTGATCAAGATAGTCTCTAAAGACTCTATTCATTAGATCCATGAAGATAACATGGGCATTAGTAAGACCAAATGGCATCACTATAAATTCATAGTGTCCATACCTTGTACGGAAAGCCGTCTTTGGTATATCTTAACTTTTAACCCTTAATTGATGATACCCTGAACGAAGATCAATCTTGGAAAAGTATTGAGCTTCGCATAGTTGTTCAAATAGGTTATCAATGCACGGGAGAGGATATTTGTTATTGATAGTGATCTTGTTAAGTTGTTGATAATCAATGCAGAGCCTCATTGATCCATCTTTCTTCTTAACCAACAGAATAAGTGCTCTCCAAGGTGATGCACTAGGACATATGAACCCCTTATAAAGATTATCTTGGAGTTGCTTCTTCAATTCATGCAACTCAATTGAGGCCATTCTATAAGGTTTCTTTGAAATAGGCAAAGCACCCGGTACGAGTTTTATTGAAAACTCAACTTCACGATTCGGTGGAAGACCCGGTAATTCCTCTGGAAATACATCATCAAACTCCCGTACAATGGGAAAATTCTTAATTGTGAGTTTCTCACCAACCATTTGAGATAAATAACCTTCATTTAGTGGAATCAAGACCCATAAGATGGAAGGAATTTTCATTGGAAGGTTATGTTCATCCTTGCATCGATAGACGATCATAGATTGATCTGGAATATGAAATGTGACTTCCCTTATTTGGCAATTGATATGAGCTCCATGTAGAGAATGCCAATCCATGCCAAGAATCACATCAAATTCCATTATAGGAAGGATCAAAAGGTTTGCAGGAAGCACTTTCCCACAAACTTCAATCGGAGAAGAATTATAAACTTTTGATGCGACTGTTGTGCCATTAGGTGTTGTCACAGCTAACTCAACATCTAATTGTTGAGGTAATACGGTGATATCCTTAGAAAATTCTTCAGAAATAAAGGATTGGGTGGATCCAGAATCAAATAAAACATTTTCTACTTTAGAGTGGATGGTAAGTGTACCTTTCACCACATCGTTATCGTACTCCACATCGCTGATAGAAATTGCATGTGACTTTCCTTTGTCTTTAGCCTTAAGAGTTTGTTGACGTCGACCATCATCATCAACCCTTGGATTTGGGAATTGATTGGCATAATGCCCCATCTCCTTGCACATGAAACATTGAAGTGTAGTAGGTTCATTCTGTGCATCCCTTCCTTTATTTGCATCATTAGACATCTTCTTCCCATCATTACAGTATTCAAATGCCCGATAACCTTCCTTTCCACATTTGAAACATTTACTTGTCCCTTTAAGACAACTCCCTCCATGTTTCTTTCCACACTTTGAGCATAAGGGAAATATCATCTTCTTTTCAGTGTGATCTTTAGATTTTCCTTTGAATTCCATTTTCCTCTTCTTATCAAACCCATATGACTAATGGGTTACTCCAATCTCCATCTCAACTTTGAGAGCACATCGAACGATTTCCTCGTAGCTATTGAAGTCCCTTATGGCTAAGGCCCTTCGAAGACTTGGTTTTAAGCCACTAAAGAATCGATCGATCTTACTCTAAGGTTGGATAATAATACCAGAAGCGTACCTTGCAAGTCTTGTAAAATTTGCTTCATAGGTACCAACAGATTCATCATCCTTTTGCTTCAGTTCAAGAAACTCTTTCTCCATATTTGTTTGGAGAATACGAGGGAAGTACTTATTGAAAAATAAGTTCTTGAACTCATCCCATTCCATGGACTCAATTTCATCCCTTTGCCTCGTATTCTTAATAATATTCTACCATTGATCAGCATCACCTTCCAAACGATACACTAATAAGATGAATTTATCATTCTCATAACATTGAAGAACTGAAAATATCTTTTCAGTAGTACTAATCCATTGTTCAGCAACTAATGGATCAGTAGACCCGCTGAATGAAGGTGGACGCTGTCTCATGAAGAATTCAGCAGAATGTTGCTCCTTCCTTTGCTCGTTTGTAAGTCCTTCATGATTCATAGCTTGAGAAAGTTGTGTGAGCATGGATAAAAGATTTTGCATTCCATCTCCCATAACGTTTGGTTGCTCAGGGGGACAATCATTGCATTGCCCGTTGCATTCTGCATTAACATGGTTCCTTCGGGTTCTAGCCATTGACTAAAACCAAGAAGAATAGTGTGAGAAACACTAATTATAATAGGAAAATCACATAATCAAGAATAAAATTTCACACTTAAGGTCTTATCCTAGGTTATTCATGGCCATTTCCAAAACACTAATATTGTGTTCTATGCTTAGACTTATCCTTAGGGTTCTTACTAAGGCTTTCACATCCTAGTTTCCAAAGGTTGACTATACCTTTCCTCTGAAACCAACTATAACTACCCATACTTTACATACATTGTTATTACTTCAGAATTTAATCACACTTATTACAACATATAACAAAACCAAGAAAGGACCATATAGGTATAGTGTCTTTAGAAACTGGGAAACATAAACAACTGGTTCATAAAGCATCTACTTTGCCTCCCATTTATTTCATCATATCTAGAGTCCCTTTTTGGTATATCCTACTTAAAAACCTTCTTCCTGACCTGAGGAAATAAAACATACAAAAGGGTGATCTCAAATGCTCAGTAAGGGTAAACAAAAGAAATATCAATCACACCATATACATAAGAACATAACTTTTGGAAATCTTAACCAGCAAAAGAGATCATAATATCATAACATGGGATAAATCATAGAAGTGAAATGTAATCCCAATAATCATAACTTAAAACATTAAACTTTTTGGCATATACACATAATCATAGAGAATCATTTCTTGTTAGTCAAGACTCATTTCCAAGACTATCTTAGTGGACAAAGTCCATTTCTGAACCGAGTTCACTTCTTGTTTCAGTCCTGTTCCACTGAACCGATATAACCTACCATTCCAGCCATGTCTATCTCATGAGATATAAAATCTTTACCCACTGCATTGGAGGGAGATATAGGTCCCACCCATCTCATAATGTTACCATTCTTATGTGTGCCACAAAATCATAAATCATACATCATTGCATAACCCATGTAATAAAAATGGGAATCTTAAACATCATGACATCATAAAACAATTCATATAAGATAAAGGTATTCATAAAAATATTTCCTTCAGAACATAATCAAGTAAATGTAATAATAGGGATAGAAATAGAACCCTATATTATCTTAGATGGAAAATAATTTTGATAAGACACTTGAACTCCATTCTTGAGGAAAATATCCTTTCTACTTCAAAAACATTTTTCCTTTCTTAACATGTCATAGAATTTTAAACTAAAAGAAGTTGATTAAAAACAAACTTGGAAACTTGTAAGGGAAGCTTCTTGTAAATAATTTTTTAAAAATTCGTTAATGCTATATAAGTTAAAAGAAAACATTCTTCTCGTACTTTTGTTGGAAAAGTCAAAAAGTACCTTGTACGAAAAATGACAAAAGATTCCTTTCATATATTTTACTAAAAAATCCCCGAAGGGTAATATTTTATATAAACTATTTTAGAAGGATATAAATATTATATATTGAGGAAACATGGATGTGGATGATAAAATACACCCCAGTAAATACCAAAGAATAAACAATCTCGGATAAAAATGAGATTGTGATATTTCCCTTACCTTTGGTCTGATATGATTTGTACGTGTCCGAACCTCTTGTATAATGATTTAAATAATGTTATTGACTTATTACAGAATCATAATTATTTTTATGATATCATATATGGTCATATTCTTAGCTTATTATTAGTAATATTTCATTACTACTAGTTATTCGAGTGTTTATAACTTTTTGTTCTTATGCGTGTTTTGTCGAATAAATTCTTATTATTATCTTTAGGTTATAGATACTTCATTTATAGAATGTTATTAGTGTAACATATATCATATTTATTCATTCAATTCATTTATATAATCATTATGCAATGAAGATCATGTAGAACGAGTCGCATCACATCGTGGAGACGGTATTCCGTACGTACGCACGAGAGATGATATCGTTCCTATGATCGTGGAATTGTATTGGAGTGTATGTATACTATTTAAAAATCAATATCACTTTATAATAGTCATATATAGTCATTATTTACGCCATTATACCCATCCAAGTGAGGTGGTGGTGGAAAATAGATTACACCACGGCGTGGAGACGGTATTCCGTACGTACGCACGCGCGGTGATTTCTTTTTCCGTAGGATGGATAGATGGTGAAATAGGGTTGTTTCATACTTATAATAACATGTCAGTATATGAGTGATACTGATGTTATTACTTCATAATGAAACAACTAAATAAGAAGAAGTGGAAGAAGAAATAAAGATGAAAGAATCGATAACGGACATTACCTCTTCTTTGAAGTGTTTCTTTGAGACCTTCTTTTATGGAACTAAAATTGGTCTTTTAATAAGACCAGGACCCTTATGATGTCTCTAGGGAAGTGGAGAGGAGAAAGTGGCAGGTGTTGGCCGAGATTTAAGGTTCAATGTGGTGTGAGGAAGAGAGGGAGGAGGTGCCCTTTTATAAGGGAGGAGAGGGGCACCTTTGGAATAACTAAAAATATTATTTTATTATAAAGTCAAGTTCGGTTTTAAATAGCTAAAAATTTAATTATTTCTTGGCTAAGGTGGGGATGGGTAGAAATACTCTCATATAATAGAATTTAGAAAAGTTTAGGTTCCTATTTTAACCTTATCATTTAGATTTAACATTAAGTTAAATAATTTTACTTTTACCGTGTCTTCTTGTGTTCTTATACTATAAGGTTAATAAACTTACTATAAGCAGCCAAACAAACCCCAAGTTGTTTATTATTAATATATATAACCTTATCTAAGTCATTTGGCCGAACCTTAGATTTTTTAGAAGAAAATAACAATTACTAATATAATATTTGTTCTAAAAACTATTTTATGTCAATTTTGACACTATTTAGTAATTAATTTTTGTGAAAATCATAACAGAATGATTAGTTCGGAAAAATTTAATTAAATCAATAATAACATGTCATATTAATCTAGAAAATTATTGTAATTCATAAAAAGTCTCCAATTACATTTATTTTTGTGTTTATAACATCAATTATGTCAATATTTCATTAATAAGATAATTACTGCATCATCATTGTGTCATAAATAAATTAAATTATTTAATGTCTAAAAATTACAAATAAACTACCATTATGTAGGAAATATTTTTAGCTTTCTAATTAATATTTATAGTTGAATTTATCTTATGTATAATCCCATATTAAAAATTATTTAGTTATTAAACTTTGATTTTAACTATTTTAACCCTTCTTTAAATAAATTAATAATAAATGTCCTAATCTAATCCAAGTGAGCCTAAATGGTCATATTTTATTCCTAAGTTTGTTTTTGGTCGAATTAAACTTGTACAATAGAATTAGGACATGTGTTAGGGTAATAATAATATCATTTTTACCCTTAATTACCCTATTTACTTTTAACAGTGGTAAAAAAGGTAAAAAGTTACTATTCACCAAAAATTATTTTCATCTCATTGAACCAAATTTTTTGTCCTTGATATTAACCGTGTCTCTTGGATTTTCGAAATTCGACTCACAGAAGCGGTAAAATTAAGTTTTATGAAAAATTCAGTTTTTTTAACTACCACTTAGTGGTTTCACTATTCATCAGAAATTGAAAGTTTTCAGAAAAATACCAAAATTTCACCCTAGGATAATTTCAATATTACAAATCTAAAAATGAAGTCCATTTTGAAAAATAAAATTTATAAAATTTCAAAAAGTGGTTATTACTATTCATAACGGCTAGTTTTAATAATATTTTAATAGTATATCGTTGTTTAGTGAAACTCGGTATTGCGTATGACACAAGCTATCGAGGAAGGCCGCGGTTGTGTGTAAAGAAAGCCAAGCTAGTGTTGTGTGTAGTGAAAGATTCCTTTGATGATTTATATAACATAAAAACAAAATATTTCACATAAAAGTCTCGGGTGTTACAACCACCCCCTCTCAAAGCAATGTAATTCATTCAAAATATACATGGAACTTATAAAGGATAGTTTTTTAAACCTATGTGAAATATATGAAGTAGATATAATAATTGAATTATAAAATACATATGTATCATTTAATTTTAATTATTTTAATTTGATAAATAAATGAAAATAGCGTTCATGCGTACGTACGACCTACCGTCTCCTTGAATAGTGAATTTCATTTATTATATATAAACATTATAGATTATTATAAATAAATATATACTGAATATATATTATAATTACATCATGGTTTAAATCCTTTATATTATTAAATCATGATAAATTTAATAAGAATAAAAAGTAACAGGTTAAATCATACTCAACAATCTAGGCAATTAACACTTGAAATAGTGAAAATAATGAAATATTGCTATCAAATGGGTAATAAGATATTATAAGAAGATAATATACGATATTATAAAAATGAATATTCTTATTTAATAACTTTTTCACACTATTAAAACCCTTATACAATAATTTAAATTACTTTCACCTAACTGGAACCACAAGGTAAAGAACTTTATCTCAATTTACATTCCCTTGAGACTTATTTGTTGTTATACACCAAGTTTATTTTATATGGTGTATATACCACGCCTTTAATTGTTATTCCATGGATCTATTTATTATCATGATATTATAAGCTTCATTTAATGTTTTTTTACTTCATGTATATTATTATTCAAATATTTTAATGTTTTATGGATAACTTTGGAATGTTTAAAGATTATTCTCCTAGAGAACATTTTTAATGATTATCCTTGAAATCTCACTTCTTTTTTTGATGGTAACTTTCTCTTGAAAATATAAATTTATTATTGTGAACCTAATTTCTTATATATGGTGTATATACTTCCAATTTTTCATATAATATCATGATTCATTCATTTTTCATGATATTTTGTGTTTCCATTTAAATTATTTCATCTAAGGGGATTTGTGTTAAATGTTACCAAGTGAAAAACAATTCATAACCCAAGTTCTTTTAATTGGATTATATTAATTCTTTATTATAATTAATATTATATTATTATGTGTATAATTACTTTGAGTATCTATTGATGTATTTCCACTTATATATGTGTATTTATAGTTGACACACATAATCTACTCATTTAATGATTCTCACTAAAACATTATAATGTTTTCAAGGGTTTAATTTACAATCTCATTTTGTATGGGATTTTAAACACTTGAATTTACATAAGAGGAAATTATTCAATCAATTTCTAATAAACCATTTAATTTCAATATCCAATATTTATATATGAACTTTTTAAAGTATTAGTACCATTTTATCACTATTTGGTACTAAAAATGTTTTAGAAAATGATTTTAAGAAAACCTGACTTAATATATCTCTTTAGTTGGTGAAACTATTTTCTTTTAGAAACCATGTTTTATAAAAATATTTTCAAAAAGGGTTTTAACCTTTTCAAAATGATTTTATAAATAAAATTTTACCATTTTTGTATTTTACCCATGTTTTTATAGGAATATTTTTGTCTCTTTCTAAACAAAGCATTTTTATAACCTTTTACCATGAAAAAGAAATGTTCTTTTTACCTTGTACAACATTTATAGTTTTAACCACCACCATTTATTCAAATATTTCTTTTCAAGTTTAAAAAGTAAGTTTATAAAGAAAATATTTTTAAAAGTTATTTTCAAAAAAAATCAAAATGTTTTCAAAATAAAAAGGATATTTTCATTAAGAATGGATTCAATATATATTTTATAGTATTTCAATTCATAAATGAAAAAATCCCTTTATTTATAATCTAATTGGGATATGTTGTATTAATATCATTCTTATTCTTCCTCAAGATGGTCTCTAATTTATTTTTGCAAGGATAGTATTCACATTCATTTCCTTAATTCATTTTAATCCTCTTGAAATATTCAATTTTCTATGATCATTTGAAATTGTGTTTCCCCTAAGTATACATATCATTTTAATGGATATGATTATTCCCTAAACCATATACCATTTTTTATATGGTGTTAAATTTGAAATTTATTTGATTATTTGGGGAAGTATTGATAAATCTGCATCTTCTACTCCATATAGATATTTGATAAGGCACATAGTTAAATCAATTATTTGATATATAAGGAATGATTTTGATTGGTATGACATGAGTGGATCCCAGTTATATATATCCCCTAAATATATCAGTAGTATCATGAGATGAATTAGTTATGAAAATTAGATGGGTTTTTACTTGATATATTGTAAACCATCTTGTGAAATGTCTTGATGGTAAAGGTACCATGTACCTAGGAAACATGGAATCCAATAATTAAGCATTTTACTCCTTTAGATTCAGTTATTATTAATCCATGAGATTTTTCATCAACATATCTATGGATACATTTCATTATCAATTTATTGATTAAATGAAATGTGTTTCTAGATATTACATATCCATATTTGTTATGCACTTCCTTCTCAGTTTTTTTTGATTTAATGGTGTGTTTGTTCCATTATTTACCATTCAATTATTATTATTATTCTAGATTCATTATTTCTCCCACTATAATTTACCCCTATTGAGCATTTGATCACAAACTTATTGTATTTTATTTCCCTAGGAATCTAAGAAGTTTACCAAGAAAGATATGCAGGTATACTCTATATGGAATAAATTTATTACCCAAGAAAAGAAACAATTATGTTGTAATTAATGTATTTATTTGTAATATAATATTCATGTATGTATTTGGTTTACCCATACTATTAAACTCTTCGATACTTTGGGATTTTATTCCTTATAATCATGTAAATGTAATGGTAGTATACAACAGATCCGGGTATTATGGGTTCGGGTCACTGCAGTTGGTATCAAAGGAAGTTTAAAAAAACCTTGGGAACTATATTTAGGAAAAAAATAGAATAGATAACATAACCCTAAGTTATAATTTTAGCTTAAGTGTATAATAAAATCCTAGAATTTTGGTAGGGAATAGATTATGTAGGTCTTCTTAGAAACAAATCCCTGTCTGGATAATACAAGTGGATGTGGTTTTGGTAAAAATATACATAGGAGTAATATCTCTGATAAGGTGCATCAAGCCTAACTCGGCATAACTTGGTACATGAAAATGAGCCTTATAGTGAACCTGGTTTGACACTATCAGGGTATATGCTTAAAATAATTCACATTTTCCTTACAAACCATTATGAAGGATTTTGATAATAAAATGCCTAGGTTAGAACTATGGTGTTACAGATTGAAGACAAGGTGTTATTTATTTATAAGTCTTATAAATGATATTATAGATAAACCCTAGACCAAGGAAGGCCCTATGTGGAAATAAATAGATGAGGTATTTATGTATTAGGTTTGTATTGAAAATTTTAGGCTATTTAATTATTAAATTTAAAGTATGTCCATCATATTTATTATAGAAATTATATTAAAATGGTTTTAGAGAAGGAAAAAATGTATGCCAGGTGACAACCCATAAATTATGGAAAGGCCATGGGACTTGAACCCATGAGTGAAGGACAATAAGGGTTTCATGCCAACAACTGAGCTATGCAATGTCCTTGTTAATATGTAATTGTTTTTAGATAAGTAAATTGATGAAAAATAATAATGATGAATCAGTAGTGTAACATTTTCGGTATAGAGATTAATATACTAATCATTTTGGCCTTAGAGAGTTGTTAGAGACAAATAGTTAGACTTTTCACTCTTTTATGGGCCTTAAGATCTATAAAAATACTATTTTAGTGGTTTAAGAATCAAAGTTAATTTTTGGATATCCCTTTCATGAAGTAATGTATGAATTAGAAATTGTTAAGAGAAAAAAAAGGATAAAAATCACGTTTATAGAAATATTTTATGTAATTATATTTCCTTATATTAATAGGTAGTTAAATAAATACTCAACATTAGGAAAAGGGTCTTAAAACAAATTTTTTTTCCAAATACCTTAATTTTTTTTTTGAACTGATGGTCTTCTAAATCATCACTGATTTATGGCTTTTAGGACCTCAAATTTTGATTGATTATTAAATTTCTTTGAGATTGATGACCTCAATCACTCCCTATAAATATTTTCAATTTTCTTTTAAGTACATGTCTCTACATTCCACTAATGTTATCCTATTTAAAGACCTAGTTATATGTTATTTCTTGTGACCTTTGTACTTCTCATTCTCACTTTTACAAAGGATTTCTTACGAACTCTTCTCACGATGTGGGATTTAAAACATAAAAAATATCAAAAAATCTATCACCAAGACTATGTTCAAATTGATAGGAATAAATTTAATTAAGTTGGTGAGAATTTAATTCCACAAAAATCTAAATAAGGAACATTTTATTCGATATTGTGTATGACACACAACCCCAAGAACGTAAGGGAATATAATATCCCAAGAATTTATAATATATTTACTATTTTAAATATATTTAATATAATTTATAACTTACAATGCACATGAAACTATTTTATCTTATGTTTCATGAAACAATGAGTTTCTTTAATTGCTTTCATTACACACAAGACTCAGTTTTACCAAACAAAAATATATTATTAAAATATTATTATTTAATATAATAAGATAAAACCTATCTATTAAATTAGTGGTTTTGAATAGTATTTGATAAATTATGAAAATTTATGGTTTAAAAAAATATTAAATGAATTAATTGGTTACAACTTAATTAGAAATTAATATAAAAAACAATTTAATATAAAAAGAATATTTTTATAGGAAATTATATTTATGACTAAAAAGCCGTTTTATCCTAATAAATTAAATTAATTACAATTAGTGAGTGATATTAATTATATATATATATATATGTTATATTCAAAAAAATATTTTTAAAATTCATCTAATAGAATTGATAGGCATAAGATAGGAACAAACCCAATATTACACATAAATATCTGTATTTTTATAATGACACCATTGCCACCTTTTAATGGAGAACTTACTTTAAATAATTTTTTTTAGTTTTATAAATATTATATCTAAAAATAAACTTAATATATAAATTTTAAACATAAAAATTAGGATAGTTTTATTTTTTGGTATTTTCTGTAATGTTTTATTTTTTTAATGAATAGTGAAAAATACTGAATTTTTACCCAAAAATGGTTTTTCATCTTATTTATTTATAATATTAAATTATACATTAAATTGGTATTAAAGTTTAATTTGATAAATATTTTATTAATTAATAATATTTAAGTAATTTTAACCAATTTAATGATGAAATTTGATATAAAAACTTATTAATCTTTTGAACATTTTTACTTTTAAAACCCATATTGTCATCCCTTTTATGAGATTACATTTAAATTAATTTTTGCCACATCAGTGATTAGAATTTGGAAAAATGTATTGCATATTTTGAATCAGAAAAATTTATAATGTCTAATAAGTTCAACATAGTTTTTGAAAAAAAAATATTTGTAAAAGTAATTAAAATTAATTACAACGATTAAGGTGAAATTAAGCTTGACAGGACACTAAACCTTAAACTCAAGGGACAAAATGAAATAGAAACTTGTTTAAAATTAATTTTACAGTCATATTTAGACCCTGTCATCCATTTTATATAATATTTTCTATTAGTGGATCCAATTTCAATGGAAAAAATAGGGGTGTAATTCCCTTTTCCAAAATTTACAAGAGTGCCACTCCTCCTCCACTATAAAAGGCATCCTCTCATCCCATATCCTTACACCTCTTAAGACACATTAGATCGACCAAGATATGACCATATAGATCCTAAAAATACCTAACCCAAACCTATAATCCTCAACATGGGATAAATATATCCATGTAATCCCATTGGTGAAAATGAAAATGTGTTACCCAAATAAGAGGTAACCTCCTCCATCAAGATATTTAGTTTTATTTACATTCACTACCCCCTCAAAACTCTTTATTCCATGTATATATAAAAAAATAAGTATCCTAAATATTCTAATACATTGTTATGTTTATGATTTTACCTAAACTTACATACACTTCCATCTAATGGGTAATAAACTTACCATTTATGTGTACAGTGAACTACCACCACATGAAATGAAGTTGTTCATTTTTCCTTTACCACCTCTCATGGTTGGGAATTATGATGGCAATTATATTTATATACGATATATATAATATTTATAATTTATTTATTTTTATTTAATTCTATTATAACACATAAACTTATGATTTTCATTTTGTGTAAATACGATAACATCGTTTGTGGAAGTGTGGACTACCGCCCCTCAAAGCGATGAGATTCATCCACACTATACATGGAATGTATAAATGATGAGTTTATTGAACTTATGAGACATATATGATATAAATATAATAAATAAATTATAATATAAATATGTATCATTTAATTTTTATTCTTTTAATACAAAAAATAAATGAAAGTAGCGTTCATGCATACGTATGACCTACCATCTCCATGAACAATGCCTTACATTTCTTATCTCCAAACATTATAGATTAATATAAATACTTATATAATGAATATATATTATAATTAAATCATGATTTAAATCCCTTAAATGATGAAATATTTATCTATATGATCATAATAACAAGTAACAATTTAAATCATACTCGATAAACTAGGCAATTAACCCCAGAAATAGTGAAAATAATGAAAGATTGTTATCAAATAGGAGATAAGATAATATAATAAGATAATATATGATATTATAAACATAAATTTGGTTATTTAATAAGTTATTAACACATTTAAAACCATTTTAAGGGAATATAAAGGATGTTCACCCAAAAGGAAATGAAAGGTAAGGTATTTCATCTCAATTTACATTCCATCAAGGCTTATTTCTTGTTATGCAGAAAGTTTCATTTATATGGTGTTTATACTACCATTTGACATGTTATATCTTGAATATATTTATTATAATTATATTATAAGTTTCATTTAATGTTATTACTTCATGGATATTATCATTAAAATGTCTCAAATTGGTATGTGACACTTTGGAATGTTTAAAGATTATTTTCATAGAGAATATTTTTAATGATTATGTTTGCAATATCACTTCGTTTTGTTATTGTTAACATTATCTTGAAAAAATAAATTTATTTTTGTGCACCTAATTTCTTATATATGGTTTAAATACTTCCACTTTTTCATATAGTATCATGATTTATTCATTCTTCAAGATATGTTTATTTTTAATTTGAATTATTTCATATAAGGGGATTCCAGTTAAAAGTTACCAAGTGGAGAAGAATTTCATAACCCAATTTATTTTAATTGGGTTATATTAATTCTTCATTATATTTAATATTATAGTATTATGTGTATAATTACTTTGACTATATATTGATGTATTTACACTTCTATATGTGTATTTATAGTTGATACACATAATCTACTCATTGATCGATTCTCACTCAAACATTATAATTTTTTCAAGGGGTTACTTTAAAATATCATTTTGTTCAGAATTGTTAAAACTTGAATTTACATCAGAGGAAATTATTTAAAACTATTATAATAAACCCTTATAATTTTATTCTCCTCTAGTTATTCATGACATTTTTCAAGTATTAATACCATTTTTCCACACTTTGGTACTCAAAATGTTTTAGAAAATGTTTTTAAGAAAAAAAAACTTCATTTATCTCTTTATCCAGAGAAGTTTTTTCTTCTAAAAACCATGTTTTATAAATTTTTTTTCAAAAGCTTTTTTTAACCTTTTCAAAATTATTTATTAAATAAATCTTTACTTTTTTTCCTTTTACCCATGTTTTCAAAAGGAATCATCTTGTTTCTTTCTGAATAAATAATTTTTTCTATCCTTTTATCATAAAAAAGGAATAATATTTTTATCTCATATATGATGTATGTATTTATCCTATTTCATTTATTTTACGTCTATTTTTCAAGTTTAAATGGTTAATGTTTTAAAAAAAAAATTAAAATTGATTTTAAAAGAAAATTATTTTCGAACATGTTTTCAAAATAAAAAGGATATTTTCCGTAAGAATGTTTTTAAGAAATATTTTATAGTATTTATATTCATTAAGGACAAGAATCATTTATTTCTAGTCCCCTTGGGATATGTTTCATTGATACCATCCTAATTTTTCCTCTGGATGGTCAATGATTGATTTGGATAAGGATAATATTCACATTCACTTCCTTGATTCCTTTTATTCCCCTTGAAATATTAAATTCCCTATGATTATTTTAAATTTAATTTCCCCTAAGTATCCTTATAATTTTTTATGGATATGATTATTTTCTGAACCATATATCATTTTTCATACATCATTCACCTTGAATGTTATTTGGTTATTTGGGGAAATATTGATAAATCTATATCTTCTACTTCATAAAAATATTTGATAAGGTACATTGTTAAATCAATTATTTGATATATAAGGAATGATTTGGATAGGTATGGCATTGGTTGTTCCTCGTTATAGATATCCCCTTGATGCATCGGTAGTCTCATGAGATGAATTAGTTGTGAAAATTATATGGGGTTTTCCCCGATTTTTTATAACCTGTCTAGTGAAAGATCTTGACATTAAAGGTGCCGTATACCTAGGAAGCATGAAATCTAATGATTAAGAATTTACCACATTTAGATTTAGTTATTATCCAGACATGATATTTATCATTGATTGATATATGGATACATGTCATTCTCACTTTATTGATTAAGTGGAATGTGTTTCTAGTTATTTCCTTTCCATACTGTTTATGCACTTCCTTATTAGTTTGATGATTTCCCGGAATTTGTGTCCAATTATTTACCATGTCATAATTATTATTATCATTGATTAATTATAACTTAAACTACACTTTACCCTTAATAAGAATTGGAGCTTACCTTTATTTTATTTCCTTTCCCCAAGAATCCAAAAATTGTACTTAGAAAGATATTCAAGGATACTCTAGATGAAATAAAGTTATTACCCAAGAAAAGAAAAAAATTATGTTGTAATTAGTGTATTTATTTGTAATAAAATTCTCATGTATGTATCTAGTTTAACAAGACTACTAAACTCTTTAATCCTTTTGGATTATATTCCTTGTAATCATTCTAATTTAATGGTATTAGACACTAGCTTTGGGTTTTCTAGGGTCATATCACTATAAATTATTTTTGTAAATAAAATAAATGTTGAAACTAAATCATATTCTGTAACATTTGTTGAAAATTTGAATTAATTTAAGAGTTTTTGAATAATTATAGAATAAATATTCTAAAAATATGAGACTCCACTAAGAACATAAAGGTCAGCAGACTAATTCCGTAAGAGTGATTTTTGTCAAAACTTGGTTTTTTAAAGACTAGAGAATCCCCCTATGATTTTAAGAGTCATTTTGATCCTATAAGAATTATTTAAAGGAAAATGAATTTCTATAAGATTAATTTATATAAAATTAATCTAACTCATTCTATAAGAGTATTTCTTTTTAGAAGTTATAAAATTAAAAAAGGTTTGATAAGTCACCTTTGATAATAAGATTCATTTTTATTTCATAAGAATCATTCCATGGAAAAGTAATTTCTACAAAGGACATTTTTTATTTTTTAAGAGACATTTTAATTTTTAAGTGACATTTTGATTCCATAAGAGTCATTTTGATTCCATAAGATTCATTGTACCACTTCATAAGAGGTATTCCATGGAAAATAGGATTTTATAAGATTCATTGATATTCTGTAAGAGCACAAGTAGATTTTGTAATAATCGTTTAACCTATTGTAACAATTAATGTATGATTAAAAGTTAAAAAAATGGAAAATTCATGAAAACATATAGGTAATTACCTTTAGTGTTTTAGTGATGACTCAATTTGAAAATAATAATAATGAGTTATTATTTGGGAGATTTTTAGTTATTTTAAATTGTGATTCCTCTGATGATTTTGTGATAGAGAAAAATGGATCAAGATTAAAGGATGATTATTTTATAATATGATTGGTGATTTAAAATGAAAAATTGATTATTATATGAAATCACATAGTGACTTAGTGATTTCACACAATGTGTTAGAATGTGTGGAATATTATTAATCATAATACAAGAATAATAATTGGTAAAATTTAAGAAGTTAAATCATAGGTTCTGTAGAGAAGTAAAAATCATGATTTATGAGGGATATAAAAAATATTTAGGAACATTAAAAAAATATTAAACGTGATTAATTTAGGGAATTTACATATTTCAAATATTAAATGGAATATTATTATAGATTTTATGGAGGTTACATAACAAAAATATGGGAGATATTTTTTGGGAGAGGACCTCAAAAATAAATAAAGATGAAGAAGAAGGGAATGATTATCATTATTTATATTAAAAATATTTTTATGTATAGAATAAATTAAAATTGTTATGGAGAAAGAAGAAAAATATTGAATATATTTAATTAATAAATAAAGTGAAATAAGAATGATGAGAACACCCTCATAAGATCAATGATCATATTATGATATTTAAAATATTATAAGAAACCTGTATGTTGCATTTTTGATGGTATACATTGACATAAAGTAGTGCCTAAGAGGTCTAGAAGAGGAAGTGATCCTAGAATTGATAGTGAATACTCCCATAAATCTTACATATAGTGAATATTATTTCCTTATGACACATCAACACACTATCGATGTATGATCAATAGACCTTCGCTTAGTGGTGAACCAAGTAAATTACTATGTCCTTGCATTTACTTTTTTTGAATTTGATTTTTTTGTATGTGTGATAATTAACATATTCATTTTTTTTCTTAAGAAAAAAAGAAAAATATCCAGTGAAGAAAAATAAAACTTAAAAACCCACTTTTACCCCCTCTATTAGGGCATATTTGAATTCTAGTTTCAATAAGTGGTATCAGATCCATAGGTTTGGGGTGCAGAATCTCACTTATTTAGCATGGATTGATAGAGAACACAATGAATGAAAAATTATTTCCTTTATTCAATGGGTGAAATCACAAGATCTAGAAGACATAAATGAGATACAACTATGGTCTCTTAATATCTATATTTTTTATACAACTGTTCATGGAATACATGTTAGTAATTATTTTTAATTATCCATGATTGAAGGCAATCTAAATATACTTGAAACTGATACCAGAGCCTATAATTCGTTTTTTAGTGCATTATCAAACCATATTTACATGAAATTAATAATTTTCACTACTATAATGGCTATATGAGATATATTGGTTGATATTTATGAAGGAAAAAATAGGGTTGGTGTTGAAAAGATTCAAGTTTTACATAATTGGTTTGATGATCTAAATATGAATCTAAAAGAAAATATTGATGGATTATTAAATTTAATTATTTAGATATTTAGATCAATCCAAGGGTTTGGTGAAGGAATAAAAGATTTGTATATTGTGAAGAAAATGTTGAGAAGGTTACCATCCCTTTAAAACATAAGGGTGTTTTTTCTTGAATAAATAAACTCAGCTAAAATATCATTGGTTGAATTTCATATATGTTTGGAGGACTTAAAGATGTGGGTAAATAATAAGGGATCATAACATCATAAAAACAAATAAATGGTATTAAAATCCATGGAAAATAATAACATCACTAAAAATGGGTGTGAAGAGGAAGACGGAGATAATGAGTTTCTATCTCTGGTGGAATGAATGTCTAAAAACTGTATGGGTATATTTGAAGGAAAACTACCCTTGTATTACTTTAGATGTTGAAAGGTATAATGCATTATAGTCTTGTGTCCTAAGAAGGTTTATAATGATGAATTTTATGTGGAATACATACAATATCCATGAAACATTTCCCCCTAAAAGTGACTTAAAACTATGAAGTTCATAGGTGAAAAAGTTCCAAAGAAGAATCCTTGAAAAAAGGAAGTTGATGAATACTACTAGGGATAAGAAGAAACTAAATTTAAATATTATTTGGTTCTCACTCAAAATAATAGTGATTATTGATAAAATAAAAAAATGAGATTTGGATGTTGAATTTAAATATGAAATAAAAGAGGTTATGATGTTTAATATTGAAAAAATAAATCAGAATGTGAAAATGACCTTCAACCTAAGGGAATTACTTGTTGAGTTGGAGAAATGTAAAGAGTGGAGGTTAATTTCCCTTTTAAAAGATAAGGTAAATAAATAAAACAATTATATAAAATATAGAGTAATATAACACAAGAAATCAATTTCAATAAAAGTAAAAAATAAAATAAATAATAATAAGGTAAAAAATAGAAAGAAATGAGGAAAAGTAAATTAGAAAAGTAAATACTTCAGTACATGGAAAATATGGTAAATATGTTTTGAAATAGTACCTGAACATACCCTAAGGTCCCTTACCCATGAGAAACATCACGTGGTTAAATTTAATTAATGTAATAGACCAACCTGGGTTAGACAAACCATAAACTCGATCCAACCGTCACATGGTGAGGTGAAAAAAGACAACATTACAAGTATTGAATATAACCAAAACAAGACATACAACTAGAGTACAAAATGGAATAAAAGGATACAAACTGATCCATATAACCAAGATAATAGGCTAAGCTAGAAATTTATGTGACCACAAGTATCTATGTGACCAACCACCACCTCCAAACCATCCCAAACTAAAGGCAATAGAAAAAAGGGAATACATCATGATACAAGATGCCCTTACCATTACCTATATCCTAGAACAAAAAATATACAACCACCCAAAGTAAAAATTAGGGTGTGAGTAAAAATACTATTAGAATACCACCATAGAGTCTATATAAAGTCTAATAATAATAATGCATTAATTCTATCTTTTAAAACAAAAAATAGTTTTACAGATCATTTTCATAAATCCAAACCCATTTAAAAAAAAATTACTTAGGATTTTCATAAATTAATTTCATATTATAAAATGAGATATATGAAAAGTAGAATTGATAAAATAGGAAATCATATCTTTTCATTATAATTTAATAAATTAAGCACATATGTAAGAAATACCATCATTAAAATCTATGTGATACAACCTCATTTAAAACATGGAAGAAACAATCCATGATAAAAATCATCATGCATTAAAAATATGTAAATGGAAAAGCACGCTATCATTTTGGATCTATCCTCTGGGACTATACTTACTAGACATAAAAAATCCTAGACTAGGTTAAACATTGGATCTAATCGATACCGATCCCTACCACTGTCTATCAATATCAACAAAAAACCACTAGTGGTGCCATACACACTAAGGTTGCATATGTCTATTTTATGACACACCAAAGATTCCAAAAGTTCCAATCTTAAAAAAATAAATTTCAAAACCAAGATCACCATTTATAATTCATTTTTCAAATAAAGTCCAAACTACTTCAGTTTTTGAGAAACCCATGTCCGAATAAAAAAATATGTGTCTTTAATGAAAAAACAACTTAAAAATATTTATACTTCCAAAAAATACCGTGATTTCACAAATCACTTAAATCAATTGAAAAACTCAAATAATTTATCAATAACGATAATAAATTCATCAAATTAACCCATTTTATAGAAAAACATAAATAAAATTGGTATAAACCTAACCTCCTTCGACAAAGGTGATTGGAAACTAAGAGACCAACCTTTAAAAGACATGGAACACCAATAAATTTCAATAGATAGATTAAAAAACACTATCAAATCACAAATACGAACCATAAACACAACCAATGTAGTAGCTATGACCAATATAATGAATAAACAAAAGGAAAAATTTTACATAGAGGTGCACTACAATAACCTTGATTATTTCTCTTCGAATAGACGATCCAAAAGGAGCAGAGATCTCCCAAATCACCTAGGGTGAGCTTTAGGATGAGAGAGGGAGGCTGTATAGTTGAATGAAATAAAAATAACTCTTAAATCTCCATAAATACCAAAAATAATTATAATTACATGGAATTTAATCTAATTACATGAAGTTAATTATATGAAGGATGCAAATGTTGAAAACATATTGCCTTTGTAATGGCCCAAACATTCTAAATGATATTTGTTTCCTGAATAAATGTTTTTACATATTATATAATATAATACATTCAAAGAAGAGATACCAATTTCTTTATATATTTAATAATGATCATTATATTTTTCATCTATGAAACCAATTAAAATTCCAAACATTACAACTGGATATAAAATATAAAATAGAAAACGTAAAATTGGAAAATAAAGATTTACCCAATATATTAGAATAATTTCTCTGAAAAAAACACTATAGAAATAAAAAATAAAATTGTAAACCAATAAAAATATTATTAAAATGATAATATAACCTTAAGTAGAATTGTATTGAATTTTTAGTGAAATAATGAAGTGATATTTATAGGGTTTAAAGTAAAATGTGACCGTTGGTCAATATGACCATTAGAAAATATACCCATGATTGATAATTTTAATATTATAATTAGTGTTTATAAGTAATAAGTACAAAGGTGGTACCATCACTAGGGTTGAACCTTGACCAATCCCAATCCGAGCTTCAACAAGTGATGCTTGAACAAAATCTCATAAGGGAGAAGTTCAAGTTAATAGGGATCACCACTCAGTATATGTTAGCCAAAACACCCCACAAAACTACCACCCTTCCATACCTTATTCTTTGGAAATATGTGGGTTTAATAAAGGGTTACATGTTTAGGCCTAATCACATGAAATTTAATTTCATTTTTTATAAATAAAATTCTTATTCCATAATTTTCTTTTAAGAATATTTTTTCTTAATAAAATATATGTTTAATTAAGATGAATTTGATAAATTTATTTTTTGGGTACAAATAAAACACAATTGTATTTTTATGGGAAATATATACAATTTATAATAAAATAAATTATTCTAGATAGTATTTTAAATAGTCTTTTAAAACACTTTTATTTAAATAATAAATGATTAAATAAATTTATAGCGGCCTAGAAATTTTTTATAAGTGTTAGAAATATAACTGTTCCTTAAAAAAAGAAAAATCTTAATAAGGATTTTTATATTGTAGAAATTAAAATTCTCATATTTAGAGAATTATTTGAGAAAAATATTTTTTTTGAAATCAACACATCAAAATTAGGTTAGGGTGAATTTATGAGAATTTTCTAAAATACTTTTTTTGTGAATAGTAAAAAAATAAATTTTTGGTTTTCAGTATATTTTGTGACATTATTCTCAGGTAATAATGATGTAATAATTAATTAAACACAGTCCAAGACTTAAAATATTTTATTTTATTAATATTAATTATTTTAATATATTTTAATCAATTTTAGAAACTATAAGTTACTTTCCAATTCTAAATAAGATTTTTTTTAAAAACATTACATTGCAAAATCTTTACCTTTACATGCCAAAATATGTATTAAATAATGGTGTTTGATTCTGGAGGATTAAATTATCATAAAATGTGACCCAAATTTCAAAAACCATGATAAAAAACCATGGTTATGCCAGTGGTATACCCTTGTTTGCTCTCTTTTTTCCCTTTTCTAAAACCATGTTTTATACCTGTCATGCTGAAAAATTTTATTCTCAAATTTCCATCTTATACATGATAAATTCTATTTTCCTTTTTTAATTGAATACTCAAACCACTTTTATTTTCAATAGATATTCAACTAGATTTAAAAATTATATTTCCATTCAGGGATTTAAAAATATGAAACCTGCACTTCCTTTCATGGGTTTAAAATGAAATAATGATCCTATCTTTAATCTATTTTATATGCCATCATTTTGATAAGAAACCTGTTCTTTATTCTACATGGTTTATTAATGAAATTATTTATTATTATCTATTTGGATCACATGATATTAAGACATATTAAGGGCATTCCTTGATATCACCGAAATGCATTGTGTAAAGAATTTGATCTCTAGATATGGCATGTTTTATAATACCTTGGTGAATAACCTTGGTGTTTTTCATTTATAACACTTTGGAGACAAAACTTGGTGATATTATTATGAATTTATCATTTAAAATTTGCATCCACATTTCCTTGGTATGATTCATGTTTTTATTATTATGTTATGTCTCTTATTCATTCCTTATTATTACATATCAAGTTTTTATTGGTATGTCTCATGATAACATGTGTTTTGTCTCCCTTTCTTATTACCTTATCTGGATTCATGATCACCCCTTTCCTTTGATGTATGTCCCTAGGATATGATATATAGTAAAATTAACTTAGTGTGAACCCAATACTTTATCTTTCAAGTAGTTTTAGAATAATATTTTTTGTTTTTATTTATTATGTACATTTTTCTAAGAAAATAAACCTAAAAGAATCCTCTATTTTTTACCAAGTAATGAAATTTAATTTAATAAAAATGTAGGATTCCATAGTGGTTATCAAATAATGGTTTAGTTATTTGTGGAATTTTATACTTAAAACCTCTAAAAGAACCCTAGAGACAATTATAAATATAGTAAAACATCATATTATTTTGGTGAATTATTAAGTAAGTGCTTTCCAAGAAAATAAATCCCTATTTGGATATGAATAAGTGGATGTGGCTCTAGTATAGATGTATCTAGGGGTAACACCAAAAAAATTTGATCTAGACTCGAATAGGAACTAGTGCATTACAACGAGTCATGTTGTACTTCTAGTTTGACACTCCTAGGGGATATGTTTGGTTAATCAAAAGATTTTTATGAACCAATATAAAGGATATATATAAAATGTAATTATTATTAAAATATATTAACAAAATATTTAACCATTATATCTTAGGACATAAAATACCTTTAGAATTATAAGATCCATAAAAGAAAAAATTTTATCACAAAGGTTTCCGTATTTTAGAAAATTGGTAGAAAATAGGAGGAACCACATAAATGATGAGTGCAATGAATGATGCAATAAAATCATTCTAATGTAAGCTGTAACAGAAAACTACATGAGGATGATGAATCAACTAACTCAAGTTATGAATAATAACTCGAATCAATTTGAGAGTCTAGATTCACATCGAAGGGAAAAAATTTCTATTGAGTCCTTCATTCACCAATAACCACCTTCTTTCAATGGATATACCAACCTATTTTGATTAACAATGGATGATCTCTATATAAAATATCTTTTCTGTACTCCATTATTTAGATTAAAATAAAGTAAACTTGGAAGTATACCACTTAGAAGGAGATGATGCTTAGTGGTTGACACCGATTAAAAACATGACGCCAAGAAGGGGGATTGATGTTATGGAGTGGGAATAGTTCAAGGGAATATTTTATAATAAATATTTCTTCCATTCAATGAAAATTAAATTGGAGAAGTAATTCCTTGTGTTGAAGAATAAAGAAAATAAATCGATGGGAAGTTATGAGATGTACCTTACAAGACTTTCTCGATACACCTGTAGCTTTGTTATGTTTCCCAAGGGAAACGTTGATAGATTCTTTGATGGACTAAGAACCCATATGTGGAGTAATATAGAAAATAGTGACTATGAAAACTATGAGGAGATAATTCGGAGTGCTATGAATGTTTATTTAGTGTTTGGAGAGATGCAGTGGTCACATAGATCAAATGAAAAGAATATATCAAAGGATCCAAACTCAAGGAGGAACTTTGATCACAAAAGAGTAGGAATGAAACTAAATCTTCCCATGTGTAACAAATATGGGAAGAATCATTCGGGGAAATGATTACATGGGAGTTGAAAGTGCTACTAGTGAAGAAGATAATTCAATATAGCTAAAAACTTTTATGGTGAGTTGAATCCTTAACTTCTTAGCACAATAAAAAACTGGAAGATTGTACATGCCTAGCCAGAAGTTCAATTCTTCAAGTGTGGATAGCTTGGGAACTTTTCCAATAAATGTCCAAATCAAGAGATAATGAAGGGGAGCCACCATCAACCTCATCACAGGCCAAGGGAGAAAGGTCAAGTATTTTTTTTATCACAATGGATGAAGTGAAGGATCCGAATGATATGGTGGAAAGTACACTCGTTGTGCTCCCTAAGCTAGAAAGTACTTCATTTGATTATGATTCTACACATTCCATTATTTCATCCATTTTTTTAATAATATAGAATGAATCCCTAAAATACTATAAGTAGAGTTATTAGTCAAGACTTGTAGAGAAATTATCCTAACATCAAAAGTGTATAGAAACTCTATATCAAATCAGGTGAGTACAATCTCATCACAAATCTATTAGCCATTCTTTATTGGAATTAGACACTATACTAGGGATGTACTTACTCTCAAAGTATAATCTCAAGATCAAATGAATAAGCATGAAAATTCTAGTAGTCTAGAATGCAAAACCTACAATCATTTTCGAAGGAGAGACATCCTGAATTTATCTTTGTCTAGAATCTCCTCCCATGTCTTTGTTTATTGAGATGATACATGAAGAGGGAGAAGGAAATGAAAGAATATAGATAAAGAATGTCCCCATAGTTTATGAATATATTTATGTATTTATTAAAGAGTTACCTATACCTCCCCCATAAAGAGATATAGAGTTCTCAATTTAACTCATACCTTGAACCAATCCGATATCAAAGACCCCATATATAATGGAAAACATGGAGTTATAGGAATTAAAGAAACAACTACAATATCTTTTGGAGAAGGGATTTATCCAACCGAGCATGTCTTCTTGGAGATAACCATTTCTATTTGTGAAGAAGAAAGATGGATCAATGCGTCCATTCATTGATTATAAAGAACTGAATAGGATTACGATAAAGAAAAAGTACCCTCTTCCAAGGATTGATGATTTATTTGACTATCTTGGTGGGGCTCAATTATTCTCTAAGATTGAATTCTGATCTAGGTATCATTAATTGAGGGTGAAGAAAGAAGATATTACAAATACTTCCTTATAAGCAATATATTGGAATTATGAGTTTGTTCTTATTCCATTTGGATTGACTAATGATCATACTATATTTATGGATTTGATGAATAGAGTCTTTAAGGTCTACCTTGATAAATTCATGGAAATTTGTATTGAAAATATTCTGATATATTCAAAAATCTTCAAAGAGCATGAGGAGAATCTAAGGTTTATTTTTTTAACACTAGGGTTGGATAATATTTTTGGAAATTTATCAAATGTGAATTATGGTAACAACAATTTTCATTCATGGGGAACATTGTAACCAATGAAAAAATCTCAATTAACCCTATATAGACAAAGGCTATAGAGGATTGACCTCATCCAACAATAGAAACCGATATTCATAGTTTCCTTGGTTTAGAAGGATATTATAGGAGGACTATGAAAAAAATTTCATTACTTTATAATCCACTAACCAAGTTAACTAGTAAAGGGGATAAGTTCATCTATAAAAAGGAGTGTAAGGAAAGTTTCTATGAATTGAAGAAGAGTTTGGTTACTGAACCTATGGTAACTCTACCCTCTATTGGACAAGGACTCGTTATTGAAAACAATACCTCTAAGAATGATCATGGGTGAATACTCATGAAAAAATAAAAATGTGATTGGTTATGAATCTCAAAAATTAAATCCTAATGAGAAGAATTATCCTGCACATGATGTGGAGTTATTTGTAGTCATTTTTTCTCTAAAAATATGGAGGCACTATCTTTATGGGGGGAAATATGATATATAAACATACCACCAAATTTTCAATTATATTTTTTTAAAAAAAGAATTGAAAATGAAACAAAAGATATGGTTGGAACTTCTTAAAGACTATGACTGTTCAATTAATTATCAATTCATAAGAGAAAAAAGTCACTCATGCATTATGTGGGAAATGCCTTGTTTTGTTGAAAATGATAAGGATTCAAGGAGATCCTTTGATCAAGGACCTATTAAAACTGTGCAAGGGAATCATACGGTAAGGGACACCATAAAACTATTATAAATGATTTATCAACCATTGTTTCTAGTGAATATTAGTAAATATCAAAGAGGATATCCTTTATTACAAATTAAGATCGAGTATGTGAAGAATGGGAAGTTACCTAAGTTCAATACTGATCAATATGGTGTATTGAAATTTTGTACAATGTTATGTATTCCATCTATCATAGAGATAAATATGGATATTATGGTTGAATCTCATATCTCTAAATTCTCTATACATCATAGAAACACTAAAATCTATAGGGAACTTCGTGATCATTATTGGTGGGATAATATGAAAAGGGACATTTCTAACTACACTGAAAGGTTCTTGGTATGTCATCAAGTGAAGAAAGAGTGAAAAATTCATAAAGGGTTATTTCAACCACTACATATACCAACATGTAAATGAAAAATATCATTATGGAATTCGGTACTAGTCTCCCAAGAACATCCAGAGGAAATAATGCGATATGGGTTATACTGGATTGAATCACCTAGAATTCCTATTTCATCGCTATTTAGGAAGATTTCTATCTTGACCAACCTTACATGATATACGTAAAGGAAGTGGTGAGGTTGAATGAGATGCCACTTTCTATCATTTATGATGATGATCCAATGTTTATATCCAAATTATAAAGAAATATTAAACATACTCTAAATACTAAATTGAATTTTAGTATGGCCTATTACCCCCAAACTAATGTCCATTATAAAAGGACTATTCAGACACTCGAGGACATACTGAGAACCTACTCAATAGAATTTAAAGGTGGTTGGGATCAACAATTCCCATTAGTTGATTTCTCATACAAGAATGATGTCCACTTTATTATTCAAATGACACCATATGAAACAATATTTGGAACGCAATGTAGAACTCCTAATTATTGGGATTATTTTGCTGAGAGAAAACTAATTAAGACCGATCTTATGAAAGATATGACAAAAAAGGTTCATTCCACCCAACAACATATAAAGGTCTCTTAGAGTAAGCATATCATCTATTCTAAAAACCATCTAAGGGACTTATTGTTTGATGTTTGAGAAAAATTTCTCCTTTGAATATCACCATGGTAGAGAGTCAGGAGATTTGGAAAGAAAGGGATGCTTAGACCTAGGTAAATTTCCCCCTTTAAAATCATTGATTTCATTAGAGGTGCGGCTTATCGGCTAAAACATACACCAAATATAGATCAAGGTGATTATTAATTCCACATCTCTCTTGAGGAAGAACATATCTGATCTCTCACATGTACTAAATATGGAGGTGGTACAACTGGAGCATGAACTCTCTTATAAGGAGAACCCAGTGGAGATCTTAGACCATAGAGATGAGGTTCTACCTAAAAAACTAATCATATCATCAAAATTTTGTGGAGGAATCATAAATAAGAATAAGTGATGTGGTAATGAGAGGAGATAATGAGATAAAAGTACCCTCGACTTTTACCAACATAGAAAATGAGTTTAAATTTCAAGGAAGAAATTTCTTAAGGGGAAAAGTATCTAACGACCCATACATTCTAAATAATATTTATTTCTTGAATAAATTTTTGTTACATATTATATAATATCATACATGTAAAAAAAGAAACCAAAAAAATTTTATATCTTTTAAAATGATCATTACATTAGTCAGCTATAAAACTAATTAAAATTCCAAACATTATAACTGGATATAAAATATAAAATAGGAAAGATATAATTAGAATGTAAGGATCACCCCAATATACTAGAATAATCTATAACACATGAAAAATATATAAATAAAATAAAATATTATTAAACCAATCAACATCTAATTAAAATGAAAATATAACCTTAAGTATAATTGTAGTGAATTTTGAGTGAAAGAATGAAATGGTATTTATAAGGTATAAAGGAAAATGTGACCATTGGTCATTATGAATGTTGGAAACTATATAATTTGTTGATAATTTTATAATCCTAATTATTTATTATAAGTAGTAATGAAAAATGATAATTGATATAGAAAGGAGAATTGATTCCCTCAACCAGTAGTGTTATGTCATTTGAACCCCATTTATAAAAACATGGGAGGGTGGTATCATCAATGGGGTTCTCCCTTGAACAAGCCTAACCCAAGATTTATAAAGTAAACCTTTAATGAAGTTTCCTATAGGATAAGTTCATGTTAGTGGATTTTACCACTCGGTTGATGTTAGCCGAGGCACCCCATGAAACTACCACTATCACACACCTTAATCTCAGGGTGTATGTGGGTGTAATAAGGGGTTACATGTAAAGGCCTTATTTAATTGAAGTGAAATTTAATTTGTATAAATAAAATTATTATTCCATCAATTCCTTTTAATAATAATTATTCTTAATAAAATATAAGTTTAATTGAGATGAATTGGATAAATTGATTTTTGGATGCAAATAAAACATAACTATATTTTCTTAAGAAATATATACAATTAAATAATAAACTCAAGTATTTAGAATATAACTATAAATAGTCTTTTAAAACAATTTTATTTAAATAATAAATGATAAAATAATATTATAATGGCCTAGGAAGTTTTTTATATGTGTCATAAATTTGACATTTCCTTAAAAAATAGTTATTTTAAATAAATAAGGATTACTGTATTTTAAAATTAAAATTATCATATTCAAAGAATTATTCTATAAAAATAGACTTTATTTTTGAAATCATCACATTGAAATTTTGTTATAGTGAATTTTTGATAATTTTATAAAATACTTTATTTTTTTATGAATAGTAAAAAATACAGTTTTGTGGTTTCAATATATTTTGTGACATCATAATCATATCATAATGTTGTAATAATTAATTAAACACAAACCAAACCAAAACATAAAATATTTTATTTTATAAATATTAGTAATTTTAATATATTTTAATCATTTTTTAAAACTATAAGTTAGTTTCCAAAGTCTAAAAAGGAAAATTTGATTATTAAAAACATTAATTTGTGGAATATTTAACTTTACATGTTAAAAGATATATTAAATGATGGTTTTAGGTTATATAGGATTAAAGTATCATAAAATGTGTCCCAAATTTCCAAAACTATGATAAAAAACCATGGGTAAGATAATGGTTTTTCATTTTCCACAAACTAGATTTCCAAGAATTATATTTATAAATTATTAAACAAATCCCCCAATTTTTCTATAAATACCCACCCATTTTACCATTATCCTTAAACCCCAATTCATCCTTATTTAATTTATAGTGGTTTTTCCTCAAAAGTAGCCCCCCACAGTTTCCTCAATGACCCAAGTTTCCATTCCTCAAGACCTAGGAGTAACTCTTCAAGGTAGGGAAAGTCTTCACTTCTCTTTTCCATTTAAGTTCCCTTTTCATGTGATATGTATTATAATTTCCAAAAAAAAGTTCTTTTGTCCAATTTTTATTTTTCAATTACTGTAAAAAATTTATTTTATTAATGTGACACCCTTGTCCCATATCTTTTTTCCCTTTTAAAAAACCATGTTTTATAATCATTGTGCTTCTGAATTTACTTCCCAAGTTTCCCTCTTTTACATGAGAAATTATATTCTCCCTTTTATTTGAATAACCAAAACTATTTTATTTTCAATATGTATTAAAATATATTTAAAATTTATCTTTTTTATTTTGAGATTTACATATATGAAACCCACATTTACTGTCATGGGTTATAAATGTCATAATGATCATGTCTTTAAGCAGTTTTGTGTGCCAGGATTTTGTTAAGAAACCCATTATTTATTATCCATGGGTTATAAATGAAATGATTTATTATGATCTACATGTCTCACATGAAATTAATACATATGAAGGGTTCACCCTTATTGTGCTCCAATGCACTGGGTAAATAAATTAATCTCTAAATATGTCATGTTTTAGGATACCTCGGTGAATAACCTTGGGGACTTTCATTTATAACACTTTGGTGAAAAAACTTGGCGATATGACAATTAATGTCTCATTTAAATGTTTTATCCATATTCACATGTTGTGATTCATGTTCTTATTATTATTTTAGGTCTCTTTTTTATTCCTTATTGTTATGCCTCATGTTATTAATAATATGTCTCAGGATCACATGCTTTTTGTCTCCCTTTCTTATTCCCTTATTGAGCTTTATGCTTACCCGTTTCCTTTGATGTATGTCCCTAGGATATGATATATAATAAAATTAACTTAGGGTGAACCCATGAAGATGTATTTCAAGTGGTATTAGAATAATTTTATATGTTTTTATTTGTTATGTAGTTTTTTCTAAGAAAGTAAACTTGAAAATATCCTCTATTTTTTACCATGTAAAGAAAATTTATGCAATAAAAAGGTGGGATTCCATAGGATTTTTATAAAAACCCATTTTTCCAATTATACGATGTGAACTCCAAATAAAAAACATGTAAGATTTATTCCCTAAACTAGATTCAAAGCATCGAATCAGAGACCATCACACGACGTGTGAAATTTCACATGGTGTGTAGTGTTTAGACAAATAAAAAACTATATAATTCTAAAAAAAGTTCAAAAAAACTCCTAGAATTCTACAAACTCATGGAGAGACTATTAAGGCCTTTGAAAACATTTATACCTAGAATATATTAATTCAAACAAATAGAAATCTCCAAACATTAGTTCATTTCCCCAGTAAAGGCTCTCCATCCTCTAGAAGCCCAAAATTTTACTCAAACAAGGACGGTAAAAAAAGAATGAATAAGGGAGTACATGAAAAGAGTAATGGGGTATTACAATCTCCCCACCATACATGATTTCCCCTATAAATTTTTAAGATTAATGGACTCACAAAAAGTGAAGTCCACTGTTGTGTCATAAAAAACTACCTCTCCCATGTCTCATGACTATCCCGTACACACTTCAATAATAATCATACTAGAAGAATATTTTTATGATGTAATACCTTCTCTAGATGATCCATAATATGAACTGGATTCTCAATCATAGTGGTTTCAGTATCAAGATCAACAACCTCGCTACAAATCACATGATAAAGATCTGATATATACCTTCCCAACTAGGAAACATGAAACATTTCATGTATAGAAGTAAAATTAGATGACAAGTCCAACCAATAGGATACCTTCCCTAGTCATCTAATGATCTAAAATGGGCCTAAAAAACATGGTGATAACTACCATACATACCAAACCAATTATGTCCCAAGCAAGGTGAAACTCTAAGAAATACTGTATCACCAACCTCAAACTCCAATGGCCACCACCGATGGTCTGCACAAGATTTTTAATGACTCTTTTCCATAAACAATCTAAGTTGGATCAACTACACCCTCTCCATTGTCTCATGAACAAGAATTTCCCCAACCATAGACTGCTCTTCAAAATCCAACTATAATATGGGAGATCTATATGGACACCCATAAAAAGCCTCAAAGGGTTATATCTTAATCAAGGCCTAATAAATATTATTATAGGAAAAAGTGACTAGAGGAAAATGATTTTATCAAGATACTACAAAATAAAGCACAATAGTCCAGATCATATCCTCAAGAAACTATATAGCTCTCTATGTCTATCCATATATCTACAGATGATAAGTTAGGATCAATCTAATATAGGAACCCACCGCCTCCTACAAATCTTTACAAAACCTAGATGTGAACCACGGGTCCGTATCAGATAAAACCATAGATGGAACCCCAGAAAGTCCCACAATTTCTCACACATACAAGTCTATAATCTATTCCACCTTCATCATCTATTTAATAGGGAGTAAATGTATTGATTTTTGAGTCAATAAATGATCACCCAAATCAAATCCTTCCCACTAGGATTCTGTGACAATATAATGAAAAAATCCATGGAAATATCATCCCACATTCATACTAGAATGGGTAAGGGTTGAAAAAATACTATAGGTATCTATTTTTATGCCTTAATTATATGAAAAGATAGAAACTATGATAAAAAATACAAAATAGACCATCTCATCCCCTTCCACCAATACCGATGTATTAAATCATGATATATATTGGTATCCCTAGTATTCATGGTCCAACAAGATCAATTTCCATTATCCATCAACTCCTTCCTTAGAGAAAAAAATATCCAACCTACTACAAAAGAAAAACATGCCACTGGGAGACTGAGACCACTCACCTGAGACCTCCCCACTATAATTTCTTTTAAACAAGTGTTGGCACTCTATATATGTCACTTGTTCAAATCTAAAATCACTCATAAAAATACAATTTATCTTTAATCGAAGTTAAGGATACCTATCTACCAACATCTTATACTCAAAATATCATCTTAGTAAAAAAACTCATTATACACAACTCCTCAACAGATTACTTCATGGACTTGATTGATAATTTTCTACTCAATGCATCAGAAACCTAATTTTCCTTCCTAGGGGTGTGTGAAATATAAAAATTAAAAGTCTGATGGTATTCTAACAAACATTTCTATCACAAGTTCATATCCATATGAGTAAAAATGTATTTAAATATCTTATGATCAGAATACATCATTAACTGCTCCCCAAAGAGGTAGTTTTTACACATTTTGAGTTCATGTATAACCACTTCCAAATAAAGATCATGGGTAGGGTTGTTCTTCTCATAGAAGCATAAATTTCATAATCCATAGGCCACCACCTATTTTCCATGCATCAAGACACATCCCAAAACCATAATAGAAGCATCACATAAAATATAATAACCCAAACCTAATTTTGGAAGAATCAAAACTAGTACTAAAGTCAAACTCAACTTTAGATCCTCAAAATATCTCTTAAAATAATCATTCCACTCAAAATTTACACCCTTATAGCTTAAATCTTTCATTGAAGATGCAATATCGGAGAAATCCTAAACAAGACGACTATAGTAACTAGAAAAACACAAGAATTTTTGTATCATAAACACATTTCTAGGATGACCCCAGTACATAACAACTTGTATATTTTTAGGATCCATTGAAACACTCCTCTCAGATATCACATGCACCATAAATCTCACTTCCTATATACTAAAATCACATTTGGAAATCTTACCATGTAGATGATGTTACCTAAAAGTTTGAAGATGATATCCAAATGGTCACTGTGATCCCCCTCTGACTTAGAGTACAACAAAATAACATCCTTGAACACAGTAATAAAAGAGTCCAAGAACTGGTGAAATATATGGTTCATCAAAGCCATAAACATTACAAGAGTATTAGTCATACCAAATGGCATAACCCAAAACTCAAAATGACCATACCATATCCTAAATGATATCTTAGGTATATCCTATTCTCAGAATATCAATTGGTGGTATCCTGAATGAAGGTCAATATTTGAAAACCATCATACCCCTCGAAATATGGTAAAAAGGATAATCAATCATAAGAAACATATATTTGTTCTCAAAGGTCACTTGATTCAACTTTTGATAGTCAATACAAAGTATAAGACTCCCATATACCTTTTTAAAAAAGTGGACAGGTGAATCCTATAGTGACATGGTAGGATGAATAAATCCATTAGCCTCTAAGTCCTCAAGATAAACCTTAATTTACACCAACTCTATAGGCACCATTCTATAAGATGGCATAGAAATGAGAATCATACCAGGGAGTAGGTAAATATTAAACTTGGCCTATATCTATGGATAGAAACTAGAAAAAAAATTCAGAAAGACCTTGGGATATGAACACACCACCAGAGAAAGTTGACCATAAAAAAGGGTTAAATTCATCAAGAAACATTTCTGACAATTGGCATGGGTTACCCTAGCATAAAGAACAATGTGCCTTGCATTTCACAATCCAGAGTCCCACTCACCCCGAAAAACATGAGTGACCCCAGCAGTAGATCAGAACTATACCCTACAATGATAACAATATATTTGGGTATTAAATCTGATCATCCAATACATGCCGATAATAAAGTTGAAGACATCAATATTGAAAACTAAGAAGTTCCATTCTACCTCAAAGTCAACTATCATCACTCGACATGCAGTGCCCATGGAACCTTGTTCAGACAACTTTCCCAAATGTGTGGAAAAATCCAATAAGTATGACATAAGTTATGAATTCAATACTAACATATAACTAAACTTTGACGATATAAAAGAATGAGTGGAACCTATATAAAACCAATATAGCACTATAAAGGATAAAATAAACACCATACCTATAACTGTAGATGTACCATCGTTAAATTCCTCTGATGCATACTCCACTACACAAAGATGCATTATCTCATCTCCCTTCTATGATTTGTTAGCCACATGAATATATCCCTTAGCCTAAGGATAATACTCACTACCATTGGAAGCATATTCCCAAACCTGTGAAACCATGTTGAATGTGGATCCTACCATACCGCCTAGGGATATACTATCACAAAAGTGTTTCAATTATAAAAATAATCCACAAAGGTGAAAAGTATAAGGATCCTCCATATAATTTATCTTGGTATGATCAGGTTGTCCAAAATTATAGAAACTAATCTACTACCATCCTAATGAATCCGCAAAAAATGGTCTTAAATAAAATTTGATACCTTTGTACTTAGTTTTCTAGAAAAAATATATAACTTAGCTAACAACTGTACCAATGAAATCTCTACCCAAACATGTCTTCCCAGTTATGTCTACCTCAACCAAAGATGCTTTTTAAAATACCTCCAAATTTTTTTGAAGTCACGTGAGAATCAACATCGACCGAATATCTGGCCTTAGTACTAACTAAAATCTCTGAGCCTTTATGCATTATTTATTAATAATCTCTGATGTTTAATGCACTAACTCTGAAAAACAGGTGGAATAATCTAGAAGGGTATGATCCCCTTACTCCATTTTTAGAAACTCCTGGGTCTTCACAACACATAACATCTCAAGATAAAAATGTTGACAAATTATTTTCCTGAATGAATTCCTTGTAAGATCTCCTTGAAAATTATCTTCCACAATAGTGTCCCAATATCTCTATCCCATTCCCTTGAGTATGTTTATGGAAAAACCAACCACATTGTCTTGAGGAGTCTTTAAGAAGTTGAAGATCCTTTCAATATGTTAATTCAACTACTCATATCCATATAGTCCCTTTTCACCATAATATTTGTACGGATTCTACTTAGTGAAATTAGATCCATGATCCACCACACATTATAGTTTCCCAATACCCACTTGACCCAAAGTCTAAATAGTGTATATTATAACTTCTACCAAAGAAGGTTCCACTAGAGGATTCACCTATAGATCCCATATCACATAATCCCCTCTCAGATTTAGAAAATCACTTATCAAAGGAATTTTATAATAAACAAAATACAACAACCAATTATATGATGTTCCCATCCCAAAATTTTAAGACCACTTTTAGAATTCAAACCAATGCTTTAAAACAACAAAAATTTATAGAAATTATGAATTATACCAATCAAAGACATTAATTTAAAATAAATAGGTAAATTTAAATAATCTTATAGTAAAGTCCCTTAAAATTTCCTCAAACTAAAAGTTACAAATCCGATAAATGTCCCTGACCACCCATGGTAACTCGAATTTAGTTACGTAAGTGAGTTGGCCATGCCCCTTTTCTGCACAAACTATTTGAATTATGATGGTCTTAACTCCTTTATACCCTAGATATAGAACCAAACTCAGATAGTTTTAACACAATTTAGGCTATGTTTCCCCTATGATACTATTTTTTAATAGACCAAACTGGTTCAACCAAACTATTCACTCGAGTTGGCCGTCACATAGTGAGGTAAAATAGAGATAACAAAACAAGTCATGAATATAAACAAAACAAAAAAATACAACTAGATTTAAATTTTGAATAATAATATAAAACTAGATCCATACAACCAATCCAAAAAGAAAAAATAGAAAAATATGAATCATATTAGACCAAAAGTTAACATGTCACTAATGGTTACCTCTAAACCATCATGAACCAAAGGAAATGAAAAAAAGAGAAGCCAACATACTATTATGTTTCCATAACTTTACCATTATCCTTCAATACAACATATACAATTGACCAAATAAAAAATTAGGGTGTGAGAACAAATCCTAGTAGGATACCACCATATAGTCTATAAAAAGTCTAATAACAAGAATGAAATAAATCTATTTTTTCAAAAAAAATATTTTTACAAATAATTTTCATAATTCTAAACCCATTTATAAATCATTTTTTATTTGTTTTTTCATAAAATAATTTCATATTATCAAACCATAAATATGAAAATTATAAGTAATAAAATAGGAAATCTTATTCATGCATCATAAGGTAAGAATCTAAACACTTATCCATGAAATACCATCATGCCAAGCTATGTGATACAACCTCTTATGAAACAAGTGAGTAATAATCCATGATAAAAAAATAAAATGATAAAAATACCTAAATGACTATGAAAACTGTAATTTTTGATCTATCATATGGTAAAATCTATACTAGACATAAATTAGATTAAACCAAGCAAAATATTGGATTCGACAAATATTAAGTCCTACAATAGTCATTCGATATCAACAAAACAACCACTAGTAGTTCCACACACACTAATGTTTCATATATCTATTTCTCAACACACCCTAGCTTCCCAAAGTGACATGATTGTCAAAATACATTTCAAAACCAAGATCAATATTTTTAAAAAAATTCTCCATTCAAAGACAATCCACTTAAGTGTTTGAAAAACCCATTTCTGAATAAAAAAATTCATTTTAAAGAAAAACCCCTTTTAAAAACATTTATCTTTTTATGAAATACATTTTAATCATAAATTAATTCAATTAAATGAAAAACCCAAAGGAATTTATCAATAATGATAAAAAATTCATCAAATTAAACCATTTTATAGAAACACCTACCTTAAAATGGTATAAACCTAGACGCCTTAAAAATGGTGATTAAAAACTAAGAGGAAAACCTTCAAAAAATAAGGCTTTCCAATAAACTACAAAGGATCAATATAAAAAAACTATCTGATCATGAATACGAACCATAAACATAGAAAACATAGTAGCAACAAACAAAGAAATGAAGAACCCTAAGGAACACTTGATCAGAGTGGTGAAACACAACAACGTTGATGACCAATTACTGAAAAATGATTCAAAAGGATTGGAGATATCAAAAATAATCTAGGGAAAACACTAATCCAAGAGTCGGAGGACACATGGTTGAATGAAGTGAAAATCACTCATACAATGCCCTAAAAACCAAAACTAAAGATAATTACACAACATGTAATCCCATTAAATGACGCGAATTCCAAGAATTCTAAAAACAAAAAAAGCATCAAATTTTAATAAAAACATTATTTTTTCCATAAAATTATGTAAACTCCCAATACAAAGTGTGTAACCTTCGTACCCTAAACAAGATTCAGTATATCTACCTAGAAACCATCACACAATGTGAAATGTATTTACATGTCATGTAATCACCATGTAGACTAAAAATAGTCTTGTTTTACATAAAATTTCAAAAAAACACTCTCAACATTCTCTGAACTTGGGGAGAACCCTATATAACCTATAAAAAATTTAAACCTAAACTGCATTAATTCAAAAAAAACATACTTCCCTAAACTTTAGGTCATTTTTACCATAAAAGGATATTCATCTATGAGAATCCCACAAATGCACCCAAAAATGGATGATAAACAAAACATGAACAAGAGAGTACTTAAAAAGAATAATGAGGTGTTATAATAAACCCCTTAGTTTGAATGTGAACTATCAAGGGTGCTAATAAGAACCAATTTTTTTTATAGCTTATAGGGCATCACCACAGTCCTTAATTGTTATATTATATGGTGTTCATACAATAAAAGGATGATCCAACACAATGAATGGATGTTGTCAAAAGAAAAATCCATGGAGTTGAGATAAAAAATAAAATCGAGGAAGTATCTAGTTTTTACATGCATTATGTGTTTTATTTATGGGGTTGTTTTAATGATATTTTAGTTTTCTCCTCTCTTTATTAAATCATGATTTCAATGATTTATCATCAATACCTTTACTTAAAATAATGATGTTTATTTTCCATCTCTTATAATGATATCTTTTTAATTCCTTCCAAATAATTTCTTTATTATTTGAAAATATTTACACACGTTTCAAAAATTCTTATTTTCAAAATATTTTTTTAAAAGGATTTTTTACATCTTTTTATTTTTTTTCTTGAGCATGAGATTATTTTTACTAAATTTATTAATTCTTTAGATTAATTGTTTTATCTATTTATTTTATGAATCATGATTTTTTATGAATTATTATGATTTAATATGGGGATTTAAATAATATTTTATGGTTTTTTATAAATTCTTTTATATTATCTTATCATATCTCTATAACTCTATTTCTTTGAATATTCATTTTTGATAATCTCAAAGGGGGAGAAGTTTTCAATAGAGGTAAAAGATAAAATGTTGTTTATACCAAAATATGTTTCATTAAGGTGGATAAATTTGTTTCAAAGTATCACAGGGGGGGATTTGTTTCATTTAAAATTTTCAACTTCTTAATTTTTTTATCTTTTCCCTCTTCCTTATATTGATTTTTATATGAATTTTTTATGGTAATCAAAAGGGTGATATTGTTTACTATGAAGAATAATTTTTATAATGATCACAAACAATCTATTTTTTTATAACATATTTTAGTATGATAATTATTTTCTTTTGTTTCTATTGAGTCGTTTTGGAGGGAAGGAATTAGTCTATTAAATGTATTCAAAATATGTTCAAAGCTTATTTTAATGTTGTTACACTAGGGAAACAATGAATATATGGTAAACTGTAGTACTAACACCATTACGATAGGAATCCCACCAACTACCAAGTGGAGGCTACTGGGTATCCAGTATGAACATGAAGATTGACTAGACTGCTGTGTAGCCCACTAGATACCTAATGGAGTCTATAGGGTATCCAGTGGAATCATTATTTCAATTAAAAGGGTGTGAATATTATTTTCATAAAGTGATCAGTTCAGGTATTTAATGTTGTGGCTCGACCCCTTGGACATAGAACCCTATGGAGGCTACAAAAGGAGATCAGGGCAACCTATTTTCTCATCCATCTTCTACCAAAACAAAGTAAAAATTACAAAATGATCTTAAAAATCAATGTTTATCCAATTATCTCAAAATATCCCAAGATCATATAGTTATCATATTTCAATATTCATGGGGAGATCAAGTGGTCATCTTCCATGGAGATCAAGTAATTTAATCCTGAAGGGAGTGCTCGTCAAAAAATTTAACCAAAGTTCTATTAATACTCTTATTCAATAATGTGTTCCTCTTTCCCAATCCTCCCATTGAGACTTTTTTAAAATACCATTTATCTCACTTATTACCCCTATATCTCTTCATATATAACTTTTTATAATTATTTCAATAGAGAGTTAAGTTCATAGATTATAAAGGTATTTCACTTATGTAATTCATTTATTTATCTTTTTTATCTAATTATTTTGTTTCTTGTTATCCATTCAAATAAAGGGATTGAGGTTCCTACAATTCTATTAAAACAAGGGTTTTTTATGTTATTGGTTTATGTTAAAACCAAGTGTTGTTGGTTTATTTTTATTATTCAAACCAATTGGTTCATTATATTGAACCTAAAATTTTTTATCACGGGGAGGAGATATAGGGGTAAGTTCATGTATTATTTCCAAATTTCTTTACAAAATTTACCATGTTATAAATCTTTACATTATTCATTTACTTTTCCAAATCACTTTCACTTTTTTTTATTTTTATTTCTTCTATGCATTACTTTGATTAATATCAACTGATTTTATTATATCACTTTATAACATCGATTTATTAATTGTATTTATTTTTTTTTTAAAAATAATTCTAACCCACCTCTTTCCATTTCTCTAACCCAAAAATTAATATTAAAGGAGGTATTTTCACTTTTATCATAAATACATTGTGTTCTCAAAATTGTGGTTATTTTGTAAATGTTATTTTAAAAATATTTTAATTTTGATACCAATAATTAGTATCAAAGGTTTTCATTGAATTTATTTCAATGAATCTTATTGAACATAATTTGTTTTCCCTAATAATAATAATTGGTGTAAAAGGAGACCTTAGTTTTTATTTCAATTTTTATTTCAATTTTTTTTAATTTTCAAAATCTTTGATGATTTAAATGTATGATTACATCAGGGAATCTAATTATAATTAACCTTCTCCTATTTTTAATGGAACAGGTTAATCATGTTGGTAAAATTAAAATTATATTTTTCTTAAAATCATTGGATATCCTTTTTTGAAAATTATAATGAATGGTTATAATCCTGTAATAGAACCAAAAGATATCGACACTCCCCAAGAAATTTCATTATTTGAAATAGAAGGAAAAGATATGAATTCTTTACATTATTGTCTTAAAATTAATGAGTTTAATCATATTTATTATTATAAAATGGATTATGAAATATGAAAATTAATATAAGTCACACACGAACGAATGAATAAAGAAAATTAGATTATATATTTATCATCAATATTTTTAAATATAATTATATGAATGAAAGTTAATCAATTAATAGAATGTTTACTCATTTTACTAACATTTTCAATGGTAGAAAATCTCTTTGTGAGGAATTTCCCATAAAAAATACCATGAATAAAATCAAAACTATTTTAAATATCTCATGGGATATGAAATTGATAATGATCCAAGAAAGAAAATATATAAAAAATATGGTATTTAAAGAAATCATAATCTACTTAATGACATATGAGATAATGATGAAATTCTATGCGGTTAAAGAATCTATGGAAGTTTAGGGAGAACAAGAAGACTATTTATTTTACAGTAATCAAAGATGATGATTCTTTTGAAAGTGATGTCAATGATAAATGATAAATTTAAAAACTTATAAAAATGGTGAACAAACTTATAAAGAAGGAGAAAGAATCCCAATTTTCCAAAAAGAAAGATCTTATTGAAGTTTCAGAAGTGACATGTTATAGGTGCAACGAAAAGGGTCATATAAGACTCAATTTCCCAGTCCTCAAAAAGAGGTTAAAGGAAATTATGAAAGATAATAAAACTAATTTTTTGAAAAGTGTTTCTCAAAATAAATTTGGAAAATACTATAACAAATATGTGCATTTTAAAGACCTGGAATTTCCTTGTAATTTTTTTAAATATATGGGAATTTTACGAGTCTGCAAAATCTGATGGTGCGCGATTTCAAGGCCCGGAGTGCCCGGAATGATGCGTCAAAGTTTTGTTAAGCTTAAATTAATGCGCGTAAGCAGTTTTCCTGAAAATGTGGAATAACTCTTAAATGGTTACTCAGATCAAAAATCCGAGGGCACCATTGCGCTCATGATGGTAGGTTTACCGTAGGCGTGACTTAATTTTAGGGCGCGGTCCTCCTATGAGAAAACTTAAAAATGGAATAACCGAAAATAAAATAATTAAATAAATTATTTTATTTCTCAAATATTTATAACTCACAAACGGTAACTCATATTAAAAATCTGAGACCACTGCCGAACTCATGAGGGTATGCTTTCTTTAAGCAGATACTAAATTTGGCCGGTGCGGGACACCAGAAAAAAGTTAGTTTTTGGCCGCAAATAAAATAATTAAGTGACAATTATTTTATTGTAAAATTCAAAACTTCTAAATGGTAACTCGGATTGAAAATATGAGAGTACTGTTGGGTTAGTTGGGGTGTGTTTCACCTAGGCAGAGCCTAACCTCGACTAGCGTGAGTCGAGGGTGACTGATAATAATTTTCCAAACTTTTTTTTCAGGTACATTCAGTAAACATGCGAGCGGCGTTTTGTAACTTTTGAACCAGTGCTCGGAATCGAAATAAGAGGGCACTTTTGAACTCACAGCGCCTATATTCGCTTAATAATACTTTCACTTTGACGACAATGAGTCGGGAATACAATTTATTTTTTGGATTTTTATAAAATAATAATAAAATAAAGTACAACACTTTATTTTATTTTTAAGATGTCTTGTGGTGAGTGTGTTGGTTGAAACCTCCCCTTGGGAGTTAGTGGTGGGACCACCACACCCTAACCTCCCAAGAGAGGTTATGGGGGTGGGGACCACCCGAGCACAACCTCCCTATTAATGATAGGGGTGGGGACCACCTGACCCCTATTGATGGTGGAGGATGAAACCTCTCCACTTCCCCTCATTAATGAGGGAGGACCTCTTGACCTCCTCTGTGCAATTAATTGTTCCAACGCACGTGCCAATTAATTGTGCCAATGCACGTTCCAATTAACTGCGCCAACGGGTGGGAATTTTTTTAAGGGGAGTTTCTTTCTCCATTTAAATTGTGTTCCAACAATAGAATAATAGACAACCTATTATTATTATTTGGTTGGAATTATCTTTTGGTGGAACGGAGGAAGAGGAGATCTAGAGAGAACCATTCTCCCAATGAAGAACACGAAGAATTCCAGTGACACTTCTTCCTCGGTATTCTACCCTAGCCACTTTTTGAGGTAGATAAACTTCCCTCCTCATCGTTGTAAACAAACTGATGCAAGATCTTGGATTGTGAGTGCGTGACGAATGCAGAGATTGATGAACTTCATCGTCTTCTTTCCTCAACACCGTCAACGAACATCGAGAAACGAATCAAAGGTAAGGGGTTTAATAATTGTTGATGTCTTATCCTTTTCTTTTCCTCTTATTCAGATTTGAAATGAATCTTTTTTCAGTTTAAAAACAATTGAAGATCATCCCCTTCCTTGAAAAAATTGTTACCACACTAAACGCGGAGGGTGCGGGCCAAACTAACATGGCCCGACTCCTCCGCCATTCTTGTTGTGTTGTTCTTCGGAAGAACGACGAGGCGACACCGATGAAGGAGGAAATGATAAAGTCCACTCTACCTACGGCCTCCGCAAATTTCACCACCACTGCGGCACACCGAAGCTTTCAACTGAACACCACCGACCCGAGCGGCGCACGACCTACCAACCCGTGGCCTCCCCACGCCCAGCCCGGCACGCGGCCCGCCTGCCTGCGACCTCCCCAGGGACTTCCCGGCCGCTGTTGCACCCTTCCCGACACCCCCACAGCCTGCCCGGCCCCCGCCATGCCCTTCCAGTGCCCCATGGCCTGCCCAGCGCACCAGCGCGCTGCACGGCTCCCCCAGTTCCCTACCTGCGCCCCTGTGTCGCCTGCCCGCGCGCCCCACATGCTGCCGACTCTACCGACGACCCTTCGCCGCTTACCTGCGCACCCCGCACGAGGTATGATTCCCCCCGTGCTTCTCACATGCCCCGCGCACTTCCAGTCTCTGCAGGTGCCCTTTCTGACACCCTCGCGGCCTGCCCGGTGCACCCGCGGCCTACCCGGCGTCCAGCCAGCCTGCTCGCGCCCCGCACGGCCTGCCTGCTGGCCTCCTGTTGGTCAAACTCCTGATCCGTGCCCCTCGTGGTGCTGGCCGAACCAGTCCCGACCATCGGGTCATGCCGCGTACGTGGCGGTATCTGGGCCAAACCGCCCTCGCAGTCCGCAGGGCTGGGCCCAACGGACCAAGCCTAACTTCGCGGGTTGACCCGACCAACAGGCTGGGCCAGACCCATCGGGTCTGTCTGGGTTGACCCAAACCGGGTAGGCCCAGATGGGGTTTGGCCAAGTCGGTCCGACCGGGTCAGACCGGACCCGAGCCCACTACCGACCCTTTGCTTAATTCGGCCATATCTTTGACACCAGACGTCCGTTTGAAAAACCATCAGCGGCGCTGGTAATCTTGATGAGAGATAGTACCTTTGAGAATACCCCACTGGAGTTCGTGGTATAGTTGAGATACGGTCAGGTTGGTTCGTAAACAAATCCAACCGGGCCCCAGGACTGAAAGGATAATAACTAACAGATTGGGCATTCGATTGACACACCGTCTGTTGCATTGAGACCCCTATGACGAGGCAGACCTTTGAGGCACTTCTACGTGAGACTTCCCAACACTTGGAGTATCAACTTTTAGCTTATGGAGCAGACCCTCCCGGTGATGAGAGAGCAGATTGAGGAGAACTAGTAGCTGGCTGAGACTTGATGACTATTGACCAATCAACTCGGAGTGATTCGGATGGCCCAGTGGGGAGAGTTTGGTTGTAGCAGTAGACCCACTGCAGAGGAGCGCTTGGTTTTAGCGACAGACCTATTGTACATGACAGAAGAGGTACCTCTATAGGCTATGAGGGGGATCGCTTGGTTGTAGCGGTAGACCCATGGTGGGGAGTGCCTCTGTGTGAGCGTGGCAGACCCACAATACTCGACAGGTGGAGTACCTCAACAGTCCAAGGTTAGTGGGAATCACTTGGTTCTAGCGGCATTCCCACTGTACTCGACAGAGGAGGAGTTCTCGAGCAGCCGTGGTTTCGAAATCGTGAATAAAAATCCTGGTTTGAGCTGTGTCAATGACTTTTGTGTATTTCACATGATTGAGATATGTTTCAAGATAACTTAGGTATATGTATGGGCATATACCTAAGTAATGGTTATCCGTTGATTTCATACTTTGTGGTTTATCCTTGTTGGATTTTGTGAGACCTTGAGGGTCTTAGGGTACCTACTGAGTATCGTTATACTCACCCCTATACGGGCTATGCCTGCACCTCATTGTGTTGGTTGCAGACGATGGACAATGCTGACTAAGGAAGAGAGTAGCAGGACTGGATGACACTCGGAGGTGTATCACTTGGCGTGACGGTACACATAGGAGTTTGACGGACGAATGTGGAGTGATTAGGAGACCATCTATACCTACCCTTCAGGTAGGAACCCCGGAGGATGACCCAATAGTTGCTTTACTTTTCTTCAGTTGTACTTTCTTTTCAGTTGTACTTGTACTTTCCTATTGGGCTTGTATTTCCGGCCCCTTTTACTTTCCAACACACTTTTTGTATACAGTTTTTACTTAGTGTTATCCTTCCAGTTGTGTACTCTGATGTGTTTTTTTACAGTTATAAAGGCAATTCCTTCCCAGTTTAGGGATATACGCCTTTGGTGATAGTCGCCAGCCTCCGGCCTATAGAAGGCGGGCTTGGGGTAGTTACTACATGGGCCCCGGGGGTGATGAGTTATGACAAATTGGTATCAAAGGAGTCAGTTATACATCAGAACTTATGACTCTGATCGTTCTTTTATATGAAGCAATAGTGTTAGGTACTAAGTGTGGTTTTTAGTTCAGGGAGTCCAGTGTTGGTGCGACGGCTGACATATCCATACACCAGGATCCTGACTACTGATCTCTGACTCAGTGTATGAAAACACATATTGCGTCTGTGTTTTCAAAAGTTTTCTGTAAGTCAGCTCAACCAGGTCAGCTCACTAGGTATAACTTTTGACCGTGTCTCATTTGTTCAGGATGCCTTCATGAAGACAACTAGTTAATGTTCCGTTAGAGTACATGATGATGGCCACTAAGCGATGAGGCTCTGGTGTAGGTCCCTCTTACTATGTTGGAACATTCATATGGTTTACCAGCACCACCACCACTCATTGAGTAGCAGATGCCACCAGCCGCACTGGCGGACAGTGCACACTGACAGAGCGCATTGCATGAGTTCCAGTGGCATAGGCCTTTGAGTATACGAGGTGAGGAAGATTCCCAGGCAGTAGTGGACTGGCTGGAGGTGATTGCTAGAGTTTTCCGCCTATTTAAGACACCAGTAGAGTAGAAGGTGATCTTAGCTACTAGTATTTTTCAATGAGTGACCATGAGGATGGTCTGATTAGTGATGATTCCTCAGTTTGTGGACCATTACCTGAGATAGTACCTCCAGGTAGCGTGTCAGCTATATCACTTCTTGTTGGTCTGCAGTTGCAACCAGCGATACCAGTAGAGGACACTTGTAGGCTTAGTGCCTTACATGTGTTTCAGCATCAGACACCCCTCAGGTTCTGAGGCGAGCCTGACTCATATGCGGCTGAGGACTGGCTTGAAGAGGTGGCTGAGAGTTCCCTATAACTTCTACAGCTTTGGAAGGACGACGTGTCAGTAGATGATTATTCATGGAGGCTTACCAATCTTTTCTAGTACTTGATGAATATGGTACGATCATTGCTTCAGGGCTAGAACTTCTGAGTGAGGTGTGCTTAATGGACATCCGATCCAGCACAATTCCTTTACGCATTCCTACTTATGTTAGGATGCTAGGGAGAACCTTTGTGGTTGAGTGTTCTTTGGCTGAGCGGATACAACCAGTGAATGTTAACAGTGGGAAAGCAGGAAACCAGCACCGGTCTCAGATACTTGAGTGTGTAAAAATGTTTTGGGATGAGGAAGTGTTAAGGACAGATGAATCTAAAGGGAATCAGACGTAGAAGGAGAGCTATGAGAGCAGCATAAAGTGGTGTACATTCCGAAATGTTACAACCACCCCCTTATGTGGAACCCGCCAGGATCAGGGATCTTGAGGTCAGGGGAAGAGATTAGCTGTATGCGGTTAAGGAGTGTGACCCAAAGGATCTAGGAATGATTCAAGTTACGGTCTGTGTCTACTACTAGTTGTCGTAATAATATACATAGGTACTAATAATTCCTTCCTTCCATGAATCTTGTCCAAGACCTAGAGTTTCTGGTTAAACCATTGACCTGACCTGCACGTCTAGAGATACCTTTAGGTAGAGACTCGATAATCACACTTATGTCGATATTTTGATCTGACATTTGAGGCGAGAGTTTCAGTTGGAACCTCTTAGTGGCGGTGTCGAGGCCTTACGAAATTAGTTTGGGTTTGGACTTGACATCATCAGTTAACACTCAAATTGACTGTATTAGGAAAAGAGGTTGTGGTTTATCTACAACATTAGGTATGATTTTTCCTTGGTTGGTGAAAAGGAAACCCTGGAAGCACAGGTTAAACTCATGCATAGGAGGGTGCAGCCGATCACTCTTGAGTCGGCAAACCTTAACCTCGTGGTAGTAAGAGTTTTGAGCCTTCAGTTCCAAACAAGAGTGACATAACACGAGGAAAACTTTTCAAAATATGTTTCCATGTTTACCCCCCAAAGGGGGAGGGATGTCTGCTTTGGATGGATACTATCAGAGGTTCGCTCCAGACTTCTCCAAAGTTGCAGCACCACTATCATCCTTGACGAAGAAGGGGAAACCCTTCGTGTGGTTGGAGAGATGCCAGCAGAGCATTCAAGAGGTGAGGCAGAGGCTGATTACTGCCCCCATCTTGAGGCTTCCTGAGGAAGGCATAGGGTGCATAGTCTACTACGACGCATCAGGGAACAGACTTGGGTGTATCCTGATGTTGGAATGAGCAGTGATCGCGTATGGTTCTCTGCAGCTGAGCCAACATGAGAAGAACTGCGCTACCCATGACCTGGAGTTAACAGCAGTGGTCTTCGCCTTGAAGGTGTGGTGGAACTATCTTATGGGTGAATGTTTTACCATGTACTCTAATCACAAGAGTCTCAGGTATATCTTCTCTTAGAAGGACCTGAACCTGATACAACAACGATGGCTTGAGTTCCTCCAAGACTATGACTTTGACATAGTCTATAATCCTGGAAAGGGGAACATTGTTGCGGATACACTCAGTAGGAGGACTGGTATACAACTGCTAGGAGAGGAGATAGAGCATCTAGTTTCTTTATAGATATCATTTGTGGATAGAGATGGAGCAACCTTTCTATAGTCTCTTACAGTCACCCCTCCACTTCTTCAACGAGTCAGGGAGGCGCAGCGTGGAGACGTTGACTGCGAGATGCAACTTGCTCAGATATCCATAGGGCATGCACCTGATAGATTTTCTAAAGGTGTGGAGCATGTCATACTCTTCGAAGGACGTACCTTGGTACTAGTGGCACTTTAGGAGGAAGTGTTGAGGGAGTTCCACACATCCCCTCTAGCGGTACATCCTAGAGTGGTGAAGATGTACCAGGACCTTCGACGATAGCACTGGTGGCCAGGTATGAAGACGGCAGTAGCAGAGTTTGCCTCTCGATGCCTCACTTTTCAGCAAGTGAAGGTGGTGCATCAGGTACCAATAGACTTGGTTCAGCCTTTAGAGGTCCCAAAGTGGAAGAGAGATGAGATATCCATGGACTTTGTGACGAAACTTCCACGTACTTCTAGGGGACATTACTCTATTTGGGTGATCTTCGACCGAATCACCAAGTCATCCCACTTCCTACTGACCCGAGATGGTACGAGCTACCACGGAGAAGGTGCAGATCATCCAGGAGTGGATGAAGACTGCACAGAGCAGATAGAAGTCGTATGATGATAGGAGACTAAGACCGCTGGGGTTCAAGGATGGCAACCACGTCTTTCTATGGGTCTCACCTTGACGAGGTCTACGAAGATTTGGCTGAGGAGGGAGGTTTTCTCTTATATTTTTCATACCTTTTTAGGTCCTCAATAGAGTTGGCAAGGTGGCATGATGCTTAGATCTTCCACCTTAGTTGCACCGGATGCACAAAGTCTTCCATCTTTCCCATCTGAGGAGATATGTGCATGACCCCTACCACATCATCGACCATGGAGAGTTGGATGTTGAAGATGGGGAAACTTTTACGGAGGTTCCAGTAGAGATTTAGGATCGAAAGGAGCAGGTCCTTCGTGGATGGTTGATACATCTAGTGCGCATTTGCTGGAAGCATGGGAACCTCCAGGAGAGCACATGGGAGCGGGAGGTTCAGATGTGTGCTTAGTACCCCCACTTGTTCCCCTAGTTTTGAGTTGTGGCTTATGGGGACATAGAGCCCTGAGGTGGGGAGAATGTAAAGACTTGGAATTTTCTTGTAATTTTTTTAAAATATATGATAATTTTACGAGTCCGCGAAATCTGACGATGTGCGATTCCGAGGCCCAGAGTGCCTGGAATGATCCGTCGAAGTTTTGTTAAGATTAAATTAACATGCGTAAGAAGTTTTTATGAAAAGGTGGAATAACTCTTAAATGGTTACTCAGATTGGAAATCTGAGGGCACTGTTATGCTCAAGATGGCAGGTTTACCCTAGGCGTGACTTAAGTTTAGTCGGCGCGAGCCTCCTGTGAGAAAACCCAAAAATGGAATAATTGTAAATAAAATAATTAAATAAATTATTTTATTTTTCAAATGCTTATAACTCACAAATGGTAACTCAAATTAAAAATCTGATACCACCGCTGAACTTGTGAGGGAATGCTTTATTTAAACAGATACTAATTTTGGCTGGCACAGGCCATCAGAAAAAGTTAGTTTTTGGCCGCAAATAAAATAATTCAGTGACAATTATTTTATTGAAAAATTAATAACTTCTAAACGGTAACTCGGATTGAAAATACAAGAGTACCATTGGGTTAGTTGGGGTGTGTTTCATCTAGGAAGAGCCTAACCTCGACCGACATGAGTCAAGGGTGACTGATAATAATTTTCCGAACTTTTTTTTGTGTACCTTCAAAAAACATGAAAACTACATTTTGTAACTTTCGAACCGATGCTTGGAATTGAAATATGAGGGCATCGTTGAACTCGCAACGCCCGTATTCGTTTCATAAAACTTTCACTTCGACGATAGTGAGTTGGGAATAAAAGTTAGTTTTTGGCGTTTTATAAAAAATAATAAAATATAAAGTACAACACTTTATTTTATTTTTAAGTTGCCTTGTGTTGAGTGTGTTGGTTGAAACCTCCCCTTGAGAGTTGGTGGTGGGACCTCCACACCCTAACCTCCCATGAGAGGTTATAGTGGTGGGTCCCACCTGAGCATAACCTCTCTATTAATGATAGGGATGGGGACCACCCGACCCCTATTGATGGCGGAGGATTAAACCTCTCCACTCTCCTTTATTGATGAGGGAGGACCTCTTGACCTCCTCTACGCAATTAATTGTGCCAACGCACATGCTAATTAATTGTGCCAATGCACGTGCCAATTAACTGTGCCAATGCGTTTGAATTTTTTAAGGGGAGTTTCTTTCTCTGTTTGAATTGTGTGCCAACAATAAAATAACAGACAACCTATTATTATTATTTGGTTGGAATTTTTTTTTTGGTGGAATGGAGGAAGAGGAGAGCTAGGGAGAACCATTTTCCCAACGAAGAACGCGAAGAACACCAGTGACACTTCTTCCTCGGTCTTCTACCCTGACCACTTTTTGATGTAGAGAAACTTCTTTCCTCATCGTCATCAATGAACCGATGCACGAGCTTGGATTGGGAGTGCATGATGAACACGCCGATCGATGAACTTCATCGTATTCTTTCCACAACACCGTCAACAAACGTCGAGCAACGAATCAAAGGTAGGGGTTTAATACAAGATGATGTCTTATCCTTTTCTTTTCCTCTTCTTCGGATTTGAAAAGAATCATTGCGTGGTTTAAAAACAATTGAAGATCATACCCTTCCTTGAGACTATTGTTACCATAGTAAACGCGGAGGGTGTGGGCCAAACCAACATGGCCCAACTCCTCCGACATTCTTGTTGGGTTGTTATTTGGCAGAAGGACGAGGTGACAGTGACAAAGGAAGCAACGATAAAGGCCGTGATACCCGCGACCTCCGTGAATCACGCTACCCCTGCGGCGCACCGAAACATCCGACTGAACACCATCGGCCCGAGCGGCGCGTGGCCTCACTGCCCACGACCTCCTGGTGCCCTACCTGGCATGCGGCCCGCCTGCCTGCGGCCTCCCCGCAGCTTGCCCGGCCACTGTCGCGCCCTTCCCGGTGCACCCGCGCCCTGCCCGGCACCCCCACGGCCTGCCGGCACCCTGCCGGTGCCCCCGCGGCCTGCCTGGCGCACCCTCGTGCTGCCTGGCTCCACCGACACCCTGCCCGGCGCCCCAGAGCCGCCTGCCCGCGCGCCCCGCGTGTTGCCCGGCTCCCCTGAAACCCTTTTCGGCACCCCCGCGCACTTCCTGGATCTGCATGCGCCCTACCCGATGCCCTCAATGGCCTCCCGCCTGCTGGCCTCCCGAGCTGCACCCCTCGCGACGCTGGCCAAACCGGCCCCGGCCTTCGGGCCGAGCGGCCTGTGTGGTGGCATCCGGGCCAAACCGCCCTTGTAGTCCGCTTGGCCGGGCCCAGTAGACCGGGCCTAACTTAGCAGGTTGACCAGCCCAACTGGCTTGGTCATACCCATCGTGTCTGTATGGGTTGACCTAGACCAGGTCGGCTCAGACTGGGTTGGGTCGAGTCGGTCTGAACGGGTCGGAACGAACCCAGGCCCACTACTGACCCTTTGCTTACTTTGGATATATCTTTGACACCGGAGGTCCATTTGACGAACCGTTTATGGATATGGTAATGTCAATGAGAGAAAGTCACTTTGAGAATATCCCACTGGAGTTCGGGGTATAGTTGAGATATAGTCAGGTTGGTTCGTACACAAATCCAATCGGGCCCCCGGGACTAAAAGGCTAATAACTAACAGACCAGGCGTCCGATTGATGTGCCGTCTGTTGTAGTGAAACCCCTATGATGAGGTGGACCTTTGAGGCACTTCTATGTGGGACTTTACGACACTTGGAGTATCTACTTTTAGCTCATGGAGCGGACCCTCCTGGTGATGAGCGAGCAGATTTTAGAGACCTAGTAGATGGCCGAGACTTGACGACTGCTGATCGATCAACTCAGAGTTATTCGGATGGCCCAGTGGGGAGAGCTTGGTTGTAGCAGCAGACCCACGGTAGAGGAGAGCTTGGTTGTAGCGGCAGACCCATGGTACTCGACAGAAGGAGTACCTCTGTAGGCTATGAGGGGGAGCGCTTGGTTGTAGCGGCATACCCATGATGGGAAGTTCCTCTGTGTGAGCGCGAAATACAAACAGTACTCGATAGGTGGAGTGCCTCAGCAGTCCAAGGTTAGTGGGAAGCGCTTGGTTGTAGCGGCAGACCCACTGTACTCGACAGAGGAGGAGTTCTCTAGTAGTCGTGGTTTTGACATCGTGAATAAAAATCCTGGTTTGAGCTGTGTCGATGACTTTTGTGTTTTTCTCATGATTGAAATGAGTTTCTATATAAATTAGGTATATGTATCAGTATATACCTAAGTAATGGTTATCTGTTGATTTCATAATTTGTGGTTTATCCTTGTTGGATTTTGTGAGACCTTGAGGGTCTCGGGGTCCCTACTGAGTATCGTTATTCTCACCTAAGCATGGGCTATGCCCGCACCTCTTTGTGTTGGTTTCAGACGACGGACAACGCTGACTAAGGCAGAGAGTAGTAGGATTGGAGGGCACTCAGAGGTGGATCAGTTGGCGTGATGGTACACAGAGGAGTCTGACGGACGAATGTAGAGTGATGAGGAGGACATCTGTACCTACCCTTCAGGTAGGAACCCTGGAGGATGACCCAGTAGCTACTTTACTTTTCTTCAGTTGTACGTTCTTTTCAGTTTTACATGTACTTTCCTGTTGGTATTGTATTTATGGCCCCTTTTACTTTCCAGAAAAGTTTTTGTATACAGTTTTTACTTAGTGTTTTGCTTCCATTTGTTTACTCTGATGTGTTTATTTACAGTTATAAAGGAAATTCCTTCCCAGTTTAGGGATATATGCCTTTGGTTCTAGTTTCCAGACCTTGTCATATGGAAGGAGGGTTTGGGGTAGTTACGACACAGGCCCCAGGGGGGACAGGTTGTGATAGGAATCTTATATATAGATGTGATTGAAAAATTCTAGATATGGAAGGTTTAAGTCAAACCATATTTATTCCCATATTTATAAAAAATCTTATCAATTTTGTGTCCCTAAATATTAACTTACACAAGTTTGTGGACCTGGATTTTTTTCCTTTCCCAAATCATCACGTACCTACAATTTTAGATCTTGAAGTTTACCAAAAGGAATTTTTTTTGACATATTATAGGGTTTCAACATAGACATTAATTGATCTATCATATGGTTTCAATACAAAAAATGATTATCCAATTCAATTAATTTATGTTTTTAACAGAAAAATCCATGGAGTTGAGATCTAAAATAAAATGAATGAAGTATTTAGTTGTTACATTATTTATGTTTTTTTATTTAGGAGGATTTGTTTTAAGGATCTTTTATCTTTATACTCTCACTTATCTAATAAGTATTTCAATGATCTATGTTGAATAAATTTTCTTAAAATCATTATTCTAATTGTCTATCTCTTGGAATGATAAAATTTTAATTCTTTGTAAATCGTTTCTTAATTGTTTGAAAATATTTTTACATGGTTAAAAAATCCTTGTTTTTAAAAGCATATTTTTTTTAATTGGGTTTATTTTTCATATATTGTTATTATTTTTTCTTGAGAATTAGAATATTAATTAACACATTAATAAATTATTGAACTTAATTTATTTATCTCTTTATTTTAAAAAGAATTTTATGGTTTGAATTTCCATTATTTATTATGGAGAGTTAAATCATGTTTGAAGGTATTTTTGAAATTATTTTCAATTGTGTTATCAAATATCTCTAAACCTATTCCTTAGAAAGTTCATTTGTGATAATATAAAAGGGGGATAAGTTTTTGATACATGTAGAAGATAACATTTTGTCTGTTTTAAATGTTGTTTCATTAAGGAGGAGAGATTTTTTTTCAAAGTATCACAAAGGGAGAGATGTGGTTTCATGTAATTTTGGAAACTCCTTACTTTTTAATATTTTAACTTTTCCTCATATTTATTTTTATATCAAGTGTTTGTGATCATAAAAAATGGGGAGTTTTTCTACATTGAAGGTTAATTATTTTAATGGTCAATAACACTCTTTTTTATTTCTAACTCATTTCAATATGTTTTTAGTTTTTTTGTTTTGTTTTTTTGATTTATTTTATTAGAAAAAAATTTGGTCATTAGAATTATTCAACATTGGTTCAAAGGGTATATTTTAAGGCTGTTGTTGAAGAGCAGCACCAACTAGTTAGTAGAAAATAGGATAACCTCCATTACTCTAGAAAGACCATTAGGTACTCGGTAGAGGATACTAGGTATCCAGTGGTAGTAAAAAAAATGTACAAACTTTTAGGTAGTCCACCAACAACGTAGTGGAGGCTATCAGGTATCTGGTGTCATTAGGACTACTTGTATGAGGGTGAACTTTCTATGGTCATAATGTGCTTGGTTTAAGTCTTTAATGTCATGGATTGACCACTTGGACTTCATAACCCTATGGAGGATATAAAAATAGATCAAGGAAACCTCATTTAACATCCAACTTCCAAAAAAATCAAAGTAAAAATGCAATAGTTATTCTAAAGCTCAATGTTTATCCAATTATCTTAATAACTCTAAAGAGCTTAAAGTTATAATCTTTTACCATTCAAGGAGAGATCAATTGAGCATCATCAAAGGAGATAAATGCACTGAATAATGAAGGTGATATTCTTCAATGAATTCATCTAAATCCCTATAAACATTCTTATTCAATATTTTTTTCCTCTTTATATCTCATATTATTTATCATTTTAAAAAACCCCATATCTATATCTTATCATCCTTCCACAAAAGAAATTGCATTTGAAGAAGTTGAATTATCATTTCTAAAAAATATTACCAGGTTTATTTATTTTAATGTATTGATAACCATGGATTATATTAATATTTTTTCACCTTGGGACAAAATTAAAAGAGATATCTTGACATTTATAATTTTTGTTTTCATAACTACAATATCAGGTTGATTTTTGAATTTCAAAATCAAATCATCTTTTTCTATTAAATGAAGATCTTTTTATCAACCACGTTTTTTTCTCATTAATCTATTCGAAATCAGAATAAAGTTTTAAGTATTATTTTTTAACATATTCATAAGTTACTGGTCTTAAATAAGAATAAGAGAAATAATAAATAGTGGTAGAAGTTGAATCATTAGAAGAGTGATACATGGGATACCAGACTCATTACATTCCCTGAAATATTCCATGAGGAATTGTGAATTTTTTTTGCTTGATGAGGATGAATCACTCCAAGTTTAAACTTAGATATTTCTTATCTTTATTCTTTTTAACCCCTTTTTATAGATTAGGGAATCTTGTCTTATATAACCCTTTTTTTACTCATTAAAAAACCACTTCCAAAATATCAATAATACCGCACATTTTTGAATGCTGGGATGCTTTATCCTTGTTTAGGAGTTTGTTCACTATTTTGAAATTTTTTCTAAGTTATAATTTATCATTAGTGTAAATTTCAAAAGAATCATCATCTTTGATTTCATTAAAAGTAATATTCATCTTCATTTCATTAACCTATGTTGGGCAAAAATTTCTCAAGGCATCATTGAAGAATTTTTGAGGTGATTGTCTTTGTTGACAATGTGGGCCTCCTTGTCTTGTTTGTCGACAAAGAAGACCATGGTGTATGAGTGTGTTGAAAAGGGGGATCAAATGGTGATTTTTTGGGTTCAAGGGATGATTCCAACAATCCATGATTGATTGAAGAACCTTGAAAAAGGAATAAATGATCTAGAGGTGGTACAAAAGAGAAGATATAAGGTCGCGCCGTTTTACAATGTTTTCCAAATTTTGGGGCCTGAAAATCGGAAAATGGAGAGATGTGTTTTCGGAAAAGGGAGGTGCACACAATATTTGAGTGGTGCATGAAAAATTAAGTGTGGCATTAAAAATAAGCGGGATGCGCGAAATAATTGCGCGGTGAGCGAAATATGTGCGGGATGCGTGAAATAGAGAGATGAAGTTTTTCGCGCAAGAGGTGTTTCGAGATCAGAAGGTCAAAAATTGGAAAAGGCATGAGGTGTGCGAAAAATTTGAGCAAGGCGCGAAATATGGTGTGGTGCGGAAGATTTTTTTTTTCACGCTTGAAGAGGATTACGCGTGGAAGAAGGGTTTTTCGCGCCGGGGTCGATTTTTCCTATAAATATGAAGTGACCCCCCTCATTCTGGTGGATGAAGACTTAGAGAATAACCGAGCAGTGGCACGTGAAATTGAAGTTCTCAAGGTGGTTGCACGTAAACATTAATTTTGCGCGTAAAGTCAGGGGTTGTGCGTAAAAGAGTTGTTGCGTGAAAAGTGGATTTCACTCAAGGCAGGAAAATTACGTGTAAGGCAGTTTTGAGGTTGCGCGTAAAATTTGAAGGTTGCGTGTAAAAGAGAAGTTGTGAGAAAATTGTATTTCATGCAAGGCAAGGGAATTATGAGCAAGGTAACATAAGGGCTACATGTAAAACTTGGGGTTTCCCGGTACACTCGGTGTAAAGGGAGATTCATCTACGGGTGAAAGTTGAACTTCAACAGAGTATCTACATATAACAGAGGATGCATTCATTAGTGATTATGAAGAGACCTACAGGTTAATAAACTGTGAGTGGATCCTTTCTAGAGCATTGAGAAAAGGAAGAGGAAGAAGGTGATCCTCTCCACCGGCAGTGGTCCAGAGAGAGAGAGATAGGGAGTGACCCTTGGGAAAGTAGTGAGATGACCCTAAACTTTGTAAAGGCAGTGAGCCTAGGAATAGAAGTGATCTATCCCGAATCTTGTAAACAACAGTGTGCTTATTGTGAATTTGGTATATCGGCACATTTCTGGTGTATTCTCCTTGGACGTAGCCCAACGAGGTTGAACCAAGTAAAAATTGTTGTGTCCTATGCATGCTCTACTTTAAGTTTATATTGTGCAACGAGAAATAGAGAGAAGAGTGTTTTTATTAATAGCGAAACAAGATCAGAACATTCTTTAAATTTAAATTAGTCATACAATGATTCACCCCCCCTCTCAAGGTATTCAACCTTGTGGACCTGACAATTGGCATCAGAGGAAGGTTGATATTTGTTCTTCTCTCAAATGAAGGTCACCAATCATAAAGGAATTCAGATCTTTGACGGGAACAATTTTCAGCTATGGAAGAATCGGATGCAACACTACTTCCGATCTTTGGGAATGGATGTAATCACAGCAGCAATGCATTGCATAACAACTGATATTAATAGTGGTACCTTATCAGAAGCTAAGCGTAGAGAGTTGGATGTTGATTCCAAAGCAATTAATGCCTTAGGGGGAGCCCTATACAATCCTATATATACAAAGGTGATGTCTTGAAAAATGTCACATGCCATGTTGGAAAAGTTATTGAATATATATGAAGGGGATACAAAGGTCAGAGAGGTAAAGCTGCAAGTATTGAGGAAGAAGTATGACGATATGAGAATGGACTCGAATGAATCTGTCAATGAATTATTTGACAGGGTAAATACTGTAGTGGAGTAAATGAGAGGTCTTGGATAATTTATCGAAGATATAAAAATTGTGAAGCGCATCCTGAGAAAACTTCCACCTCGGCTCAATCGAAAAGTTTCTGTTTTGGAAGATAAAGACCCGAAAGAGCTGACATTGGATAACCTTCACAGCACCCTTGTTGCATATGAAATGAGAAATGATGATAACGATGCTGTGGACAAGGGAAAATCCAAATAAGTGGCATTCAAGGCCATAAAAAATCTCACCATTGAAGAATCTCAAGAAGAAGAAGAGACAGATGAGGTGATGCCATTCCTTTCTTTAAATCTGCAAAGAGAAAAAGGAAATTTTAAAGGGAAACTTCCACTAGCATGATTTCGATGTGGAAAGGTTGGTCATCTAGCGACAAGGTGCCCCAAAAAGTTTCAAGAAGAAAATGATGAAGATGAAGTTGAAATTCCCAAGAAGAAATCTTCAGCCTATGTGAAAGGGAAGAAGTAGTTCAAGAGAAATTTCTTCAAGAAGAAGAATCTTATTTCAAAAGAAATAGACAATTCAGATGAGTCTGAGGTTGAAGAGGTTGAAGAGATTAAAAATTTCAAAGATCGTGGAGAAAAATCTATGGTGTCAGTTATCGGTATTTCTCAAGAATAGAATAAAACAGAAGGTGATGATGAAGAAGAATAAGTGGAAGGAAGAATAGATATTCAAGATGAGTTAGAGGCTTCTCTTGAGGAGATAGATGTTTAGAGATCCAAAATAATGAAAGCCAACAAAGTTGTTCGTGATGCCAAACTCTATATGAGGCAGTAGGAATAAGAGAAGTCCAAGTTAATGGTAGAAATTGAGAAACTAAAGTTATCATCACCAGAGAACTCAGAATCAGTTAGTGAGTATAAGCTCAAGATTGAAGAGCAGAAAAGGGAGATCGATGGTTTGAATAGGAAAGTGAAAGATCACATCAAGCGTATCGAAGAGCTTGAAGAAGAAGTTGTCGATATGCGGAGAAAAGTTAAAGACTAGAAAAAACCATTGATTCCCAACACATTATTGGGAAAGTAGGTCATTCCGAAGACTGAAAAGATGAAAGAGGAGCCTAGTAGTTTATTAGGAAAGAAGCAGCAATTGAGCTCAGACGTCAAAGCTGATTCAAAGATTGATCAGAAGCAAAAATATGTGGAAATTAAATTCAGTCCACAAGAACCTGTCCCGAGATTGAAGTTTGATTTGGGAACAAAGAAGAATTATAATATTCAAAGATCCCAAAGGGAAACTCATAGTGCTGAAGTAAAACAAAGGAATTCTCCTTATATCAGGTGTTATTGTTGTGGAAAGATGGGACATTCATAGTATGTGTGTTCCATAGCCAAGAGATATCGAAGGGAACAAGAACAGAGGTGGCAGCCATACTGAGAATAGTTTTGTAGAACATATTTTAAAGGACACTGTTTTTGGTGCAGAGGATTTGGGCACATGGCTAGGTAATGCACTTCGACCATACAGAGAAATTTTCCAAAGTAGAATCAAAACGTTTGTAAGCAGTAGATCAATAAACCAACAAGTGAGTTAACAATACAGAATAGATTTGCAGCTTTACAAGATGAAGCTGGTCCATCATGCTATGAGAAAGAACATAAGTGTCAATCCATGCCAAGTGTGAAGGAAAAAGTATGGACCAAGAAGAAGAAAAATGAGAAGGATGTGGTGGTAGAAATTTCCCTTAAGGAATCAGATTGCTTTGGTGTATGGATCCTTGATAGTGGTTGCACATCTCACATGACAGGTAATAAGGATATTTTTAAAGGCATAAAATATGACAAAGAAGGAGTTGTAAAATTTAGAAACGATGAAGGCCTGAAAATTCTTGGCTTGGGAAAAGCCAAGTTTGGGGGCAAAGAAATGAGATGTGATGATGTATTGTTAGTAGAGGATCTTCGTCATAACTTTCTCAGTGTCAGTCAAATATGTGACTCTGGTAACTCTATTCGATTTACCAAGAAGACGTGTGTTGTGAAAGTAAAATATGGAGTAGTTATTATATAGGGAAATAGGATAAAGGTAAATCTTTACCTTGTAGGTGGGGAACAACATACATGCCTTTTATCCTGAGAGGAAGAAAACCAGTTGTTGCATAAGCAACTTGGTCATCTATGCCCACCAACCATGGAAGATCTGGTAAAGTGTGATGATTCTAGAGACCTTCCCAAACTATCACGTTATCGCACTCATACGTGTGATGCTTGACAACAAGGGAAGATCATCAGAAATACATACATGCCAAAGGAACATAATTCAACTACAGTGCTCTAATTGGTGCATGCTGATGTATGTGGACCTATCTCACCACGAGCTATAAATGGACAAAGGTACTATGTCATTTTAATTAATGATTATAAAAGAATGGCCTGGGTATTTGTCATTATACATAAGATAGTGGTGTTTAGTTTCATAAAGCAGTACAGGAGGGAATCAGAAAGGATGCTTGGGAAAAAAATTCTGAATAATCATACTGATAACAGTATAGAATTCACAAACAATCAAGTTGAAGGCTATCTCGAGAAACATGGGATAAGGCATCAAGTTTCATCAGTGAGAACTTCCCAATATAATGGAGTGGTTGAAAGGAGAAATCAGATCATCAACAACATGGCCAAAATGATACTTATTGAAAAGGACATACCAGAGAAATTTTGGAAGGAATTAGTTTTGACATCGGTCTATATTTCGAACAGGTCACTGTTTTGTCTGAAGGAAGGGAAGAATCCGTATGAAATGTGGTACGGAAAGAAGCCAACGTTGACATACTTTCGAATCTTTAGAAGTAAGTGATTCATTCTCAACAATGAAAATCATAGGAAATTTGAGTCATGAAGAGATGAGGGGATATTCCTTGGCTACTCAGTGAAAATCAAAGCATATAAATGCTTTAAAAAATTGCGGGGAAATATTGTTGAGAGAAATGATGTCACTATAGTTGAACATGAACAGAATACTAAATGACCCAGTGAACAGTTTCTAGATGAATGTAATGAGGAGGTAAGCAACACAGGGGGATCAAAAGTGGCAGAGGCTGACTCAGAAGAAGATATTGATGATGAGCAAGAGGAAACAAAATTTGAATCTGGTAAGAATCCAAAGAGTCGAGCTGAAATTGATAGGAAAAATATTATTGGAGACCAGACAGCTCCAATTCAGACTTGAAGAATGAAATCATCACAGAAAACATCGTTTTTATCTTAGGTGGAGCTGAAATGTTTTTCTAATGCAACTGAATATGAGTACTGGGTTCAGGCTATGAATGAAGAATTAGACCAGATTGAGAAGAATCATACGTGGGAGTTTGTTTCGAGTCTAGAAGATAAGAACATCATCGGGACTAAATAGGTTTATCACAACAAGATGAATGAAAATGGTGCAGTGATTCGAAAAAAAGCACGACTAGTGTGTAAAGGATACTCCCAGATCGAGGGAATAGATGTTGATGAGACATTTTCACCGGTTGCAAGGCTGGAGACAATCAGATTATTTTTAGCCATAGTAGTCCAAAGAAAGTTCAAAGTGTTCTAGATGGACGTCAAATATGTATTTAAAAATGGGGTTTTGGAAGAAGAGGTGTACATTGAGCATCGAGATGGTTTTCTCATTCATGAGGATGAGAACAAAGTTTTTAGGCTGAATATGGGGGTGTATGGACTGAAATAAGCACCAAGAGCATGGTACTCAAGGCTTGATCAGTACTTGAAGAATCTTGGTTTCCAGTGTGGGGGAGTTTATTACAATCTCTATTTCAGCAACAATAATAATCAAAGAATTATGGTGTTGGTTTATGTCGATGACATAATATTTGTCGGATCAGATGAAGCTCAGTGCAGACAATTTTTTTAATTCATGAAAAATGAGTTTGAAATGTCAATGATTGGAGAGATAACATTTTTCTTTGGTTTATAGGTGACACAAGGAAGTAATGGAACATTCATTTATCAATCCAAATACGCCAAGGAGGTTCTAAGAAGGTTTGGAATGACGAATTCCAAGTAGATGAAGACTTCGGTTGCTACCTGGATGACATTATCAAAAGATGGGGATGGAAAGGAAGTTAATATCACAGAATACAGAAAAATTATTGGAAGTTTTCTGTACTTGACCAAAACAAGGCCTGACATTATTATTGACACATGCCAAGCAACAAGATATTAGAGTAATCCCAAAGAAATCCACATGCTCGCAGTGAAAAGAATACTTCGGTATATCAAAGGCAACGTGGATTTTTGTCTGATGTATAATGACAAATCTCAATCAGTGTTATTGGGTTACATAGATGCAGATTGGTCCGGATCAGCAGATGACGGAAAATCAATGTCAGGAGGTGCATTCTATCTTAGTGAATTGTGTATTTCTTGGCTAAGAAATAAGTAAGATTGAATTTCATTGAGCACCTCAGAAGCTGAGTATATTTCAGCCACTACAGCATGCACACAGTTATTGTGAGTGAAGCAGCAGCTTGAAGATATGGGAGTTAAAGTGAAGTCTCCGATCAGAATCTAGTGCGATAACTCAAGTGCAATCAATCTTACAAAAAATCCAGTTCATCACTCAAGGACAAAGAACATTTAGATCAAATATCATTTCATCAAGGAGAAAGTGGACCAAGGGTTTGTGAAGTTAGAGTATGTGCCTACAGAGCTCTACGTTGTAGATATTCTGACAAAGGCCTTACCCAAGGAAGCGTTTGAAAGGAATCGACTAGCTCTAGGAGTTCAGTCGACTCCCTGCACTTGAAATAGTGTGGATGTGGAACCCCCCTCTCCCTGAGGTATGATGTGTGTTTTTCCCTAATATGCTGTTATGCTTTATCTACTCTGTTACATACTACAAAGGAGTGACCTTTGGGTTCGTTGACAAAGGGGGAGAAAATAGTGATTGTTCAAGGGGGAGACAGTGTGGCTATTTGAAAAATCATGAATGATATGGGAGAAGATGATTGGTGGAGCATCTCGATAGGGGGAGCAATAAAAAAGGGGGTGCGTATTAAATATGACGGTGCTAGAAGTGATTGATCAAAGAATAGATATCACGGTAGGTGATGATCATGATAAAAGCAGAAGAGTGGTGTTGGAATGTGAAAAGAATATTTCCAACAAATTGGTATCAGTTTGGTGTCAATAGTGGGTGTCAGATTTGAAGTGATTAATTGATGAACTTTTCATTTAATCTTGTTTCTCACGGCGAGCATTGCTCATGTGAGCTTAGAGTACGTGTTAAGTGAATCTTTGAATGCTATCAGAATCGCAAGAGGTGAATGGTGGTAGTGGATAGAAGGAGCCTTAATGAGATATCAAGTGAAGAGAATTTTTTTTATGATAAGAGTTATCAACAAACCCAAAGGGGGATATTGTTGGGAAAAAATCCCTCAAGGCACCATTAAAGCATTTTTGAGGTGATTGTGTTTGTTGACAAAGTGGGTCTCCTTGTCTTGTTTGTCGACAAAGCAGACTAGGGTGTATGAGTGTATTGACAAAGGAGGATTAAATGGTGATTTTTAGGGTTCAAAGGATGCTTCCAACAATCCATGATTGATTGAAGAACCTCGACAAAGGAATGGACGATCTAGAGGCGGTACAAAAGAGAAGATACAAGGTTGTGCCGTTTTCTAGTGTTTGCCAAATTTTTAGGCCTAAAAATTGGAAAATGGAGAGATGTGTTTTTGGAAAAGGGAGGTGCTCACAATATTGGAGTGGTGCGTGAAAAATTAAGTGTGGAGTGAAAAATCAGAGGGATGCGCGAAATAATTGCACGGTGCGCGAAATATGTGCGGGATGCGTGAAATAGAGAGATGAAGTTTTTCGCGCAAGAGGTGTTTCAAGATAAGAAGATCAAAAATTGGAAAATGCATGAAGCGCACGAAAAATTTGAGCAAGGAGTGAAATACGATGTGGCATGGAAGATGTGTTTTTCGCTCTTGAAGAGGATTTCACACGGAAGAAGGGTTTTTCGCACCGGGGTCGATTTTGCCTATAAATATGAAGTGACCCCCCCTCATTCAGGTGGATGAAGACATAGAGAATACCCAAGCAGTGGAGTGAGAAATTGAAGTTTTCATGGATGTTGCGCGTAAACATTAATTTTGTTCATAAATTCAGAGGTTTCGCGTAAAATTGTTGTTGCACGAAAAGTGGATTTTGCACAAGGTCGGAAAATTACACGCAAGGCAGTTTTAAGGCTGCGTGTAAAATTTGGAGGTTGGGCGTAAAAGAGAAGTTGCACAAAAAATTTTATTTCACACAATGCAAGGGAATTATGCTCAAGATACCATAAGGGTTGCGCGTAAAACTTGGGGTTTCCCGGTATACTCGGTGCAAAGAGAGATTTATCTACGGGTGAAAGTTGAACTTCAATAGAGAATCTACATACAATAGAGGATGCATTCATTAGTGATTATGAAGAGACCTATAGGTATATAAACTGTGAGTGGATCCTTTCTAGAGCTGTAAGCAAAGGAAGAGGAAGAAAGTGATCCTCTCCACTGGTAGTGAACCATAGAGAGAGAGAAAGGGAGTGACCCTTGGGAAAGCAGTGAGCTGACCCTAAACTTTGTAAAGGCAGTGAGCCTAGGAATAGAAGTGATCTATCCTAAACCTTGTAAACAGTAGTGTTCTCATAGTGGATTTGGTACATCGACACATTGCCGGTGTATGCTCCTTGTACATAGCCCAGTGAGGGTGAACCAAGTAAAAATTGTTGTGTCCTGTGCATGCTCTACTTTTAGTTTATATTGTGCAACGGGAAAGGGAGAGAAGAGTGTTTTTCTTAACAGTGAAACAAGATCAGAACAGGATTTAAATTTAAATTATTCATACCATGATTCACCCCTCCCCCTCTCAGGGTATTCAACCTTTTGGACCTGACAACCTACATGGATTATTTAGCTGTTTGGAATTTCATCATTATCTTATATGTCATTATAGAGCTGATGAGTTCTTAAACTGCCATATTTTTTATGTCTTCTTATTCTTGGATAATTTTTTATATTAGATCCTAGTATCTAGGTAAAAATGATATTATTTTCTTCATTAGAGTTTATATGGACAAGTGCTCAATGAGTGATTTTCTACCATTGTAAATGTTAGTGAAACATGTAAATAACAATGTAGTAGATTAATTTTCAGGAATGTAAAAACGTTTAAAATCTTCAAAATACATATCTAATCAAGTTTACAATACTTTATTTGTACCTTTGTGTGTGGATTTTAATAATTTACATATTTCACATGCCTTTTTTACAATAAAAAACACAATTAACATCATTACATTTAAGACCACAATGTAAAGAATCTATAGAATTTCCATTTAATTTAAATGATGCAATTACTTACGGAGTCTATTTATCTTCAATTTTAGTTGTAAGAGTATAAACATGAATTAACATTTTCCAAATAGGATATACAATGCTTCTATGAAAAATATATATGTGATTTTTTCAATATGAATAATCAGTGCCATATAAAATAAGAGTATGCGATTAATAATGAGATAGAATAATATAATCATACTTTGAAATTGGTAAATATTTTAAAAATTGAAAAAAAGTAAAAGGAGAATTTGAAATAAAGTTTTCTTTTGATACCAATTGATAGTATCAGGGAATAAAAAATATTTACAAAAAGATATTTTAAAATAAATTCAAATACAACCTTTGATAAAAAAATTTAGTATCGAGGTAATTATACTCTTAAAGGGTGATTTTGAAAATAACCACAATTTTGAGAACATAAAGGATTTTTATAAAAATTAAAATCCCTCCTTTAATACCAATTCTTGGGTTTGTGAAATGGAAATAGGGGGGGATTGAATTTTTAAAAATTAAATCAAATGATTAAATCAGTTCTATAAGAGATAGTGGGGTATAACACAATCAATTGATATTAATCATATTAAAGAATATAGGAAATAAAAAAAGGAAAATAAGATAAATAAATATTGAAAAGTAAATTTGGAAAGTAAAGATTTGGGGACACAAGTAATTTGTTAAATAAGTTTAGAAATAGTACATGAAGTCCCACCTATATATCCTCCCCAAGAGAATGATAATGAGTTTCAATTTAATAAACCCATTGGTTTAAATAGAAGTAAAGAAACCAAAAACATTTGTTTTTTACAAAAACCAAGAACCTTAAAAAAACATTTATTTTAAAAGAATGACAAGAACCTCAATCCCTTAGTTTTAATGGATAACCATGAACCAAGAAATCAAGGTAAAATAGAAATAGTTGAGTTTCTTAATAGAAATACCTTTATGATACATTAACATTATTCTCTTGAAATAATTAGAATAAGATAGAGATGAAGAGAGAGAAGAATAATAAGTGAGTGACAAGGTGTTTTATATAAGGCTCAATAGGATGAGAGAGAAATAAGTACAAAATATTGAACAGGATTATCAATGGGATTTCGAATGATTATTTTGAAGACCAAAACCTTCTTGATTTGGTTCCTTAATATCCTTGGATGATAATAACATTATCTCTCCTCAAATGGTGAAAGACGAGTACTTTAATATATTGTGATATTTTGAGAGAATTGGATCCACCTTAATATTTATAAATGCTACAAAATTTTCACTTTGATTTGGTGGATGTGGATTGAAAATTAAGGCTACCTTGATCTCATTTTATATCCTCCATAGTATTCTAGGGTCCAAGGGGATGATCCATGACATTAAATACCCAAGTGAATAAATTTATGAACATAATAAATACACCCAGATACTAGTAGTACTAATGCCAACAGATACCTAGTATCCTCCATTGGGTAACAAACTTGATATTCAAAAGTATGTACGTTTTTTCTACTCCAACTGGATACCTGGTAGCCTTCATTAGGTATCAAGTGGGATTCTTGGAGTAATAGTGATGCTGTCACATTCTACCAGCTAAACCATACCACCATATTACAAAAACCTTTAAAAACCCCCTTTTAACACATTTTGAAGCTATCTAAGATATGGATTCATTACTGATAAACTAAATAGAAAAACAATATAAACTCATTTAAACAAACTAGAAACAAAATTTAGTGTTTGTGATCATTCAAACAAGTATGATTCAGGTTACAAAATTGTGGACCTTGAGATATAATTAAAAGGAGACCTTAAATAATTTGATATTTAAAGGAAGAAAAATCATAAAATTTTTGAATTATTTAAATAATTCATATAATATGTAGATCATCTTAAATTTGATATTGAAAAACTATATATGAAGTTGAAAGATAAAAAATAGTAATAAAAGCTCAAAAGAGGTATTTGAATTTAATCTAAAAATTGAATAACAAGGTAATACGATTAGTTATCTAAATACTTATTTGGAGGAAAGAATAAATTGATTTTAAAATATTAAATAAGTGGTTATATTGAGAAGAAAACTTGAATATTAAATAATTTGATAGGAAGAAGAAGATAAAATTTTGGAAGTTATTAGATGTAGGACTACTGGAAAGGGAAAAATGAGGCACTGAAGGTGTTGAGAAAATTATTGACAAACAATTACCGAAGTATATGAATAAAAGTGAAGTTCATAGTATCATAAACATATAAAAAATAGGATTATTGTAAGTGTCGATCATAGGGAAACAAATTTTTATAAAAAAATCATAGTTTTTATTGTGTAATCGAAAACTAAGGAGCTACTCAAAAGATAGAGAGATGTAGAGAAGAGAAAGTTAAAATACATTTACTTTAATAAAATAAAAGTTTTCTTGATATCTTAGCCATACTATGGATTAGTTTCTAGAATAATAAATACAATAAAGGGAATAAGATTCTGGAAGTTGGTAAATAAGGCTATAACCAAATCCTTCTTCTCCTAGAATAAATTATTTCAATATATATTGTTTTAACTATTCAATAATTGGATATAATACAAAAAAATTTCTCAATTAGAGGGGGTTATTTTTTAGTTTAGAAGGGGTTATAACCCCTCTAAATACATTAGAAACAGTTATAAGGAATCACTGATAATGCTCTTTCTAACTCTTGTTAGAGGTGGGTTTGAAGAACTGCTGGTAAAGTAATGGGAAAATGAGAGATGGTTATATTAGAGGTGGTTAAAACTCCCCTAATTGCATTATGGAATCTCAGATTATAGGGGGTTTTAACCCCCTATTATATATTTAATAGAATAGAGGAAATTTTAAACTTCCTCTATTTGAATAGAAATGTAAAATATTAGAGATGATTTCCTGAACCACCTCTAATAGAGACTTGTTAGAGGAAATTATAAAAACCCCCTCTAATATGTTATTTATTTGTTTTTCTAAATTGTCCCCCAACCCATCTCTCGTTCCCTTATATACCGCCTCTAGTTCTGGTCCTCCCATCTCTATCTCATTCCGCCCCACCTCTAGTTACAGACCTCCCATCCCTATCCAATCTCGTCCAGCCCCTCCAGTACCGGTCCTCCCCTCCCTACCCAGTCCAGTCCCACAATCTCCTCCTCCGTTGCGCCCCCAAACCACTATACCAAATTAGTTATGTTATATCATTTCTACATTACATATTTATATATATTTGTAAGGGGATTCAAATACATTTTATTTAAATATATATTTAAATAAATTTAAATATTTATATATGATATATTTGTGTACAATATTTATATATAATATATATTTGTGTACAATATATAATATATATATATAATGCATTTTTGTATAAAATATGATGTATATAATTGTTGATAATATATATATATATATTATATTATATGTGTATATATAATATATATATAATTATATTTACATATATGAATATATATTTATACAAATATCTGTGAATACATTTATATTTGTGTTTGTGTATTTATGTATTTATATAATATTTATAAATATCATATAAGTATAGTATATATACTTATATAATAATTTTTATATATTTGTATATATGTACGTGTGTGTGTAATAATAATATTTTTAATTAATTTTATTTTTATTACACCTATTTTTTAAAACTATAAAAATTATATGTTTGTTTTATAAATACTATACATTTCTATATTTTTATGATTTATATTATACATATATTATGTTAAATAAATTTATATTATATATTTATGAATGTGATTATATATGTTTATATTATATCATATATTTATATACACACATACAAAACTAAATACATTTATATAATTGGAAATATATAATATAATTAAATGATATATATATATACTAAAGTAATTTATAATTAATATGTTATACTACAATATATATAAAATAATTATATAATATATATAAATTTAAATATAATTTAATATTTATAATATAATTATAAAATATATATAAATATATTTAATTTTTCTATGTTATATATATTTGTATATATAATATAATATATATGTATTTATACAAAAATATACAATAAAAAAGTATTTCATATAATTTGTTATAATATATATCATAATATAAATGTATAGTATTTATAAAGCCATATATAAATTTTATGAAATTGAATAAATATATTTATAATTGCATTTATATTATGTATACGAGTATTTATATATGTATACATTTTTTTATTTGTATAAGTATTTATTTAAAGTATTTATATAATTCCCTTATATATATATATTTATAATGTATTTAAATACATTTAAATAATGTGTTTATGTAATATATATATACACACATGCGCGCACACACACATATATTCTAAAATTTGAATTTATATGAGATTTATTTAAAAAAAATAAAAATTTAGAGGGGTTATAAAACCCACTCTAATAAAAGGGATTAACGGTGATTCATGACCCCCATTAAATTTTCTGAATTTGAGGGACTACAAAACCCCCTTATAATATAAGGGATTAACAGTGGTTTATGAACCCCCTTTAATATCTTAAATTATAGGGGGTTGAGAACCCGCACTGATTCCTTTTAAAAAAAATTATATATATATATATATATATATATATATATATATGACGAATCGATCCGGGTTGTCCTCAAACCCAGTAACTGACCCATTAAATCACATATCCTAAGGGCATTACCGATCATCAGGGTCTGGTGACAAGCACTCGGGCATCAAACAGTACAACAAAGGGACTGATTCCTCCCAACTTGAACAACCACATGACATATATAAATAAAGTAAAAAAGAAACAACAGACGAATAATGAATATATATGCCATAACTGTAAGGAAACATCAGAAATAGAGAACATAAAAAGTAGCCAAAACTCTAAGACAAGTCCAACATAAAAAGACTAAAAACCATACAACTACTCCAAATCATGGTATAGATGAACTCCCACCATCTCACCACTAGCTACCCAACCAACTGACATGAACCCCGCTGCCTCACTATGTCACCTTGCCTTTCCCTGTACTGGAAGACAAACAATGTTCTACACACCATCGAAGAGGAGCATTGGGTGTGAGCTAACAGGTTCATTAGGATCCAACCTTGGAGTTCCATAACAATTATCTATATAACAAATCTATTATTCATATTTTAAATAAAAACATCGCATGATAAATAGTAAATAAGTTTTATAGAAATCATGTTAAATATTTTCCTTTTCCCATAGTTATCCAAAAAGTAGGCATATCAATTTCAAATCATATTTTCCATATCATTTTTCACAAGAATAAACCTACATATCATGGATAACTCATAAAGCAAAGAAATACAAAACAAAAGCGCAAGTATCACAATGCCAAGGAATACTATAGGTCCAGGCTACAGACTACTTGTACCATAATAATCACGTGTACAAATCTGATCTTAGAGAACATTCCTAGGAAGTAGATAAATTACATATGATTAAACCCCCCAAAATTTCAATATTGGTCCCCTAGAACAACATGCCTAGTAAATAGAGGAATACCCCACAACAAACCTCCTTGATAATCAAAAAATAATGGACGATGTCCCTGAGATAAATCATCCACCTAAGTACCCAAGGTAACCCATGTTATCTTTTTCACAATCCCTTTTTAATGATTTGGAAAACCATTAAAAACCATTTTACAATCCATTTCATTTACCAATAATCATGGAAAAACCATTTTCCATTAAAACCCATTTTCAACACACCCAAAACAATCATGCCAATATTTAATTTTAAATCAGTTTGTAAGGAAAACCAATTTTGTTTATTATCATAGGTTAGAGACAAAACCACCCACATCAAAACTCAGGTTGAAAATTCTTGAAATGGAATCCAAAATCTAAAAAACCCAACAACATCAACAAAGGCCCTAAAATCAAATCCACATCAAGATTCATTCAATTTAGAAGATGAGTGGTCAGAAAAAGAGAGGAAACCCACATACCAGAAAGGAGAATGATTTCTTCACCACAAACAATGAATGAAAAGGGCTTCAGAACGAGGTCACTCAAAGGTTCTAGAAGAAATCAAGAATAATTTAAAACATTAAACAAAAGGATCTGATAACGCAACCCTATGGTGCTACCACGATCAAAAGAAATGAAGAAATGGAAAGGAAACTTACCTGAAGAGATGCACGATGACCGAAATAGAGAGCGAGCATCAAATTAATTGATCTATAAGGGGTTGAGTCTCTTAAGATTGAGACAAATGTTCCTTAGTTCGAGATCCATGAAGAACCTACAAATGAATTGAAACAAAACAGCCGCACCATGTCTTTAAAAACTGTATATAGGATATCACATGACATGTAACCCTGGTTCATGACGTGTAACTTCCACATCCTACATACATTGAAAAACCCATTATCTCTGATTAAAAATCATTCATTTAAACCATACATGATATGTAATGACCATTCTTGATGTGTACCAGTTCATAGTGTTATATTTCCTTTTCTGGCTTACATTCAACCCTTATCACATGGTGTGTAACATAGTTACATGGCTTGTAATGACTATACATCCTATATAAAAAATGGTTATTAGTGAAATTCAAAAAAAATATTTGAATTAACCATTTTAGATATCCTCCCAATATCAATGGTGGGGAAAACCACAATGAGGTCAAGGGAATACCTAATAAAATAGTAACAAGATGTTACAAACTCCCCAATATAAAGACTTTCCATCCCTGGGAAGTCAAGTGGAAGATTTTATTCCTGGAAAGAGATGAAGACATTGCTACCTCTTCAATGACTCATTTTCCCAAGTCTCATGATAATCCTATCCTTATTTACATATAACTCTAACCAACAGAATCAACATCCCATGCAAGACTTTTGTTTGAGAGTTAACTATCTCAACTGGTTCCTCCAAAATAGAAGCATCTAGTTTTAACTCAATTTCTTCCCACCTCATAACATGAGCGGGATTAGGGTGATACTTCATGAGTTGAGATATTTGGAAAAAATCATGAATGATTATAAACTAAATTTGTAATGCTAACCGATAAGTAGCCTGTTCGAGCCATTCAATGATCTCAAATGGTCCAACATATCTCGGTGCCAACTTTCCTAGTTTCCTAAGCTGACAGTGACACAAATGAGGAGAATCCTTCAAGAAGACCCAGTCACCTACAAAAAACTATAATGGATGATGTTTCCAATATAAATACAATTTATGTTGACTCTAGGATATAACCATACATCATCGTATGTTATAAATATTTACTTATATCTCTTGAACCAGACTTGGTCCAACCAAAGATACTTCACCCACCTCTTCCCAACAAAAAGGTAATTTTCACGAGCGACCATACAACACCTTTAAGGAATCCATTCTGATCAATGACTGGTAACTATTGTTATAGATAAACTCAACTAGTCTTAGAAGGTTATCCCATGATCTATTGAAATCCAAGATACATGTGCGAAGCATATCCTCTAGGATAGGAATTAAATGCTTCGTCTGACTGTTTTTCTGTAGATGGTATGTTTTTCTCAACTTGATCTAAGTTCCCATTGCCTACTGAAGAATCCCAAAGAGTCTTGAGGTAATCCTAGGATCCCTGTCTGAAACAATGATAGAAGGACTCCCATGTATCCTCATGATCACTTGCACATACATCATACCTAGATCTTCAAACTTAGTGGTGTCTCTAATCAAAATTAAATGAGAATAATTTGTCAACCGATCAATAACCACCTAGATAAAATTCTTACCATGGGGTGTCTATGGTAATACAAAAAAAATCCATGGATACCTCTTCCCTTTTCTAAACAATCATAAGAATAGGCTGAAGCAAACCAGAGGGTTTCAAGTGTTATGCCATTATCCGTTGGCAGGTGTAACAACGAGAAACATAATCTGTAATGTCATGTTTCATACCTAGCCACCAGAATATTCTTCTCATGTCATAATACATATTCATAGTGCCTATATGTATGACCAATAAAGATATGTTAAAATCAAACAAGATTTTATTCTTTATAGATGCTGGGATGGAAATCCTTTTCCCAGAGTGAAGCATACAATCTAAATAAAGAGACCAACTCAAAACGGTCTCCGCACCATAAAGGCTTTCTTGAGTATTCCGAAACTCATCATCATACTACTAAATATACAAGATAGACTCCATGAGATATGATGATAATTGAAAAATATCTATAACCATTCATGATACATGCTCTTGAGCATATAGGTGCAGCTGAGTGAAAATCCCCATAAGGTTCTACTCCTCATTAGATTCCATGACAACCTATGATGGTATTTTCCTACTAAGTGAATATGTATCAAAATTTCCCTTTCCTGAGGTGTAGGAAATATCAAAGTAAAACTTATGAAGGTATTCTACCCATTAATTTTGTATGAAATTCAAGTCTTTTTGAGAAAATATATAACTTAGTCTCTTATGATCAGAGAAGACTAGAAACCATTCCCCAAAAAGATAGTGCCACAAACACTAAATCACATGAATGACTATAGAAAGCTCTAATAATGAGTAGGGTAATTATTCTCATGCGGTTAGGGATGAAGATATCTGTAAGACACCACATTATCATCTTGCATAAGCACACATCATAAACCAGAACCCAAATCATTGCAAAACACCACATACCCCTTATCGGGCTTAGGTAAGATCTGAATAGGAGACGATGTAAGAAGTCATTTTAGTTCATCGAAAGAAGACTCACACATTGAATTCCATTTGAATTTCACCACTTTATTGGTGTGGGCAGTCAAAGGTTATTAAAAATTTGAGAAATATGTGAAGAACTGTCAGTAGTATTCAGCAAGACTAAGGAAGATCCTAATTACAAAGACATTCTGTGGTTCCTTCCATGAAAAAAACAACTTTTACCTTCTCTGAATCAACAGATAATCTATGATCATAAGTTCTATTTCATAAGAACTTCAGTTCTTAAATCTAGAAACTATATTTTAAAATCATTCTATATGAACATTGATTTCTTAAAATTTCTAGAATCAAACTTAGATGGTGCGCATGATCGCACTCAAATTTTGAATAAACCGGAATATCATCCACAAACACAACAAAAAAAGTGTTGATATATTGGTGGAATATCCAATTCATCAAATCTATAAAAGTTTCATGAGAGTTATTCAGACCAAAAGGCATCAAAAGATACTTATAATGGACATAACTACTTCTGAAAGTTGTCTTCTGTATTTCAGGATCTTGAACCCTAAGCTGTTGATAACCTGACTGAAGATAGATATTCAAAAACCACTTTTCCCCCTTTAACTGATCAAAAAGATCATCCACATGACAAAAAGGATATTTGTTCTTAATTGTTACCCAGTTTAACTTTTGATAGTCCACACACTACCGAAGTTAACTATCTAATTTCTTGGAAAAGAGCATAGGGGCTTCCCAAAGAGAAACACTAGGGAGAACAACAAAATTTTCTAACTAGTCTTCCAACAAAATCTTGATCTCTTTTAATCTTCTGGTTCTATATGATAAGAAGGTATCTATATCGGCTGTTTACCTGGAACTAGATAAATTGTAAATGCTACCCCTCTCTCTAGAGGACAACTAGAGAAACCGTATCAGAAAAAATCAGGAAAGTCTTGAACAACAATGAGAAAATGAATGATAGGAGAGATGTCATCAGGCTCAAAAACAACAGCATATAGAAAAATCATAAGCTCTAAGAGGGAATGAATTTCATGACCAGACCTCGGGTACCACTCCCCATAAAATATACATGATATCCCATCCGCAGCAAGAAATGAGGCATGATGATGATAAAAATAAACCTTATCTCAATGAGTGACAAGCCAATCCATACCGATGATGATATAAAACAAATCAAGATCATGAACGAGAAAATACAAAAGAAACTCCATATCAGCTATCATAAATGAACAAGAACACTGAAACTCTTACTCTTTCCTCTTTCCAAGATGTTTCTATAACTCTATTGTAAATTATTTATGTTTTGTTGTAATTTTATGAACATCATAAAAATGTATAGATATAAAGGAGTGGGAGGTTCCAGTTTCAAATTAAGAAATTGCTACTAGAGATGAAATATGGATAGTACCTTCTGTGGTTTCCATACCTGCATTGACTTACATTAGACACTCATCTATTTCATGTAAATTATTCACTCCTGAGGCCTGTGGTGGGAGCCCTGTAGTCTTTGAAGCTTCTATCTTTACCGTAGTAGGCTTTGGAGCTGACCAACCTTGACCATAATGAGGTGTAGTCATAGCCTGATAGAAGCACTATAGATGACCAACACATCCGTATCTATTACACATCTTCACATGCATTGTAAAATAATGTCTGGTGTGTCCTCCCTTTCCACACTAATAGCAATTTAGAGCCACATTTCCATCTGTGATGGATGATAAAGAGGAGGCTCACTACTGAGACCCACCACCACCACTTCTGCAATGATCCTGCCACTTCCTCTTCTTCCCATGCACACCACTTAAGCTACCACCTAATGGAAAAGAAGAGTTGGAAAATCCAACCTTCCCTTCCATATTCATTTTTTCCATCATAGCTCAATATACCTTATCCACATAGGTAGAAAGTTTTAGCATAAACACCTGCAATATGATATTTGATCAAAAACCCTACATGTACTTATGAGGCTTAAAATAGTCATTCTTCCCCATAGCTAGAGAAAAAAAAGCTCAAAAAAATTATTGGTGTATGCTGAAACTAAAATATCTCCCAATTGTACAGACAGGAACTCCAGAGACTTCGCTAGAATCAATGAATCTGGACAAACCTACTGAAAAAGGGGTTTGGAACCATTTCAATCCAAGCCTACGTGCCTATATACTTGGACTATAGAATCTCGCCATCTCTTTCCATATCCCTCAATTCTGAATGCTACACACTTCATCCTAATATTCTCAGGTTTATCTAGAAAGTAAAAGATTTGATCAATCCTTTCCATCCAATCCTCCGCCTTTTGATGTTTAGTCATCCTTTTAAAGGACGGTGGATTCTCATGTAATAACTCTCATGACCGATCTCTCTCTTCTATAGCTCCTAGTTGTACCTCAACCACTGCATTTAGAACTAATGGGACATCCTGATTAACAACACATACTTCTTGTTTGATAGTATTGATGAGGTTCTAATTTATAGGTAGGTACCCTTGAGGAGAATCAGCTGCACATTCCTAAGGAAGTATTGGAAGACATCTTAGAGGCATAGTGTTGCACACCAAAATAGAAGAATGATCATACAACAGAACAAATATCAATTAAAACTAGAGAACCCAAATGAAAAAAATAATATTTTTAAAACAAAAACCAATACTAGAGACACACATCCCAATGTCCCATGGAAACTTGAGTATCATTATGACAAGAGATGGCCATGCACTTATTGCAACATACCTCTCAAGTACCAATAATCCTATCTCTAGTATAACAGATGTCCCAATATATAGAATCTTGAGGAAAAACATCCTATGATACCAAACTGTGATGAAACAACCCAATTTTCTCTCAAACCTGACACCCAGCCCGTTTTTCCCATACATAAAGGGAGTTCCCAATCCCCACAGGCTAGTGACAAGAGCCCGGGCATCGAACAACACAATAGAGGGAATTATTTTTCCCAACCTGAAAAACCACATGTAGTACATATATAAAGCAAGAAAGAAACAATAGAAGACTAAAAAGTATATATAACATAACTTCAAGGAAGAAAGAGAAACAAAAAATCGAAAAAGTAACCAAAAAATACTGAAAAATTCCAAGAGAAAAAGACTAAAAACCACACAGCTACTCTAAATGATGGTATGGAAGAACTCCCACAATCTCACCACCAGATTCCCAACCAGCTAACATGAACCTCACCACCTCATTGTAGAGCCTTACCTTTCCCTGCATTGGAATACAAACAAAGGTCTACGCACCACTGAAGAGGTGCGTAGGGTGTGAGATAACAGGCTTAGTAGGATCCGAACCAGGTGTTCTATAATAAGTCTATGTATAAAAAATCATGCATGTACATAAAAAAACATTTCATGATATGTAGTAAGGAAGTTTTATAGAAAACATGGTAAATATTTACCTTTTTCCATAGTTATAAACAAAATATGGTATATCAATTTTAAAGAATATTTTTCATATCAGTTTTCATAAGAATAAACATCCATATCAAGGCTAACTTATAAATCCAAGAAATTCAAAAAAATAATAAGTTTCACAACACTAAGGGATACTACTGGTATAGGCCACAAACTGCTATTACCACAATAATCAAGTGCAAAAATCTGATCCTAGAACATTGGACTAGGAAGAAAAGGAATAACCCATGAGTAAAGCCCCCAAAAATTCAATATTGGTCCCCTAGAACAACATGACTAGAAAATATAGGAATACCCCAAGACAAACCCCCTTTATAATAAAAAAACAATGGATAATAGCCCCAAGCTAATCCTTCCACCTTTCTACCCAAGGTAACCCATTTTATTCTTTTCAAAATCCCATTTTAATGCTTGGGATAACCATTCAAAACCATTTTACAATCCATTTAATAGGCCAATAACCATTGAAAACCCATTTTTCATTGAAATCACTTTTTAAACACACCCAAAAAAATCAATCCAATCTTTCATTTTGAATTAGTTTGTAAAGAAAAACAAGAATTCTTATTATAATATGCTAGAGACTGAACCACCTACCTCAAAACTCGGGTTGCACACACCCGCAATGGAATCCAAAATCATTGAAACCCAATAACATCAATGAAGGACCTAGAATCAAATCCACATAAAGATTGATTCAATTTAGGGGATTAGGGTTTGGTGGAAGAGAATAAAACCACATACTTCAAAGACGAATGCCCATCGTACCACGACCAACATAAGAAATAGCCTCCGGAAGGAGATCACACATTGGACCTAGAAGAAAAAAAGAATAATTACAGACTTTAAAATGATGGATTTGATAATGCAACCCTAAGGCACTACCATAGTATAAAGAAACAAAGAAACATAAATTAAACTTACCAGGAGAGACACACCATGATTCCAATGAAGATAGGATTTCGAATGGATCAATCTAGAAGGGGTTGATTCTCTCAAAAAACATGCCAGTACTACCTTAGGTTGAGAGCCCCAAAGAACTGGTGAATGAATTGAAACTAGAATGCTGTAGGCTATGTTTAAAAACTGGACATAGGCTATTACATGAAATATAACCTAGGTTCACAAAATGTAACTTCCACGTCCCACATATGCTAAAAAACCCATCACCTTAGATTAAAATTCCATCATTTAAACCATACACGACGTGTAATCACCATTTACGACATGTAACAGTTCACACCATGTTCTTTACTTTAAAAACTTACATCAAACACTTATATACGTCATGTAACATAGTTACACATTGTATAATGGCTCTTCTTCCCGAAGAAACGAATAATTATTAGTGAAATTCCAACAAATTGTTGACTTCCCCATTATAGGTATCCTCCCAATCTCAAAGGAGGGTAAAACCACGATGAGGTCAAGTCCGTACCTGCTAAAATGATAACGAGATGTTATATATATATTTATATACAAAATTAATATATATATATATATATATATATTTCTCCTCTAAAATCCAACCAAATATATTGTGCCACTAATTATTAAATTAGTATCGATTTTGACCCAACTGCCTTTAAAAACAAACCAAATAATAAAAAAATAATTCTATAAAATTTTCAGGGGGTTGTGAACCCCCTCTAAATTTTATTATTATAGGGGGTTGTGCATAACCCCCTATAAAAAACTATCTCTAATCAGCTATTTTTTTGTAGTGATATAAAACCATCGAATTTTGGAAAAGAAGAAGTGTAAATGAATACCATGGGAGTCAATGGTGAATGAATAAAAGAAAACCCAATTTGATTCCCTTAGGAAAGAAATAATATCACATGGAATAAAAATATGAATATGAAAATGTAGATTACCTAAATATAAGAAAATATATTTCATTTTGACACATCAAATCAATTGTTCTATTCATAGATGGAAATGTATATGAGATAAAGAAAAACTCTATATGAATTTTCACTCATAGTTTTAAATAATAATATAATATGGATTCTCGATAGTGGTTATTCATCCCATATGTTTAAAAATACGATCCTTTAGAAAAATATAAATGTAAAATTTAATGGAACTATCATTTTTTTGATATGACGAGTCTCTTAATATCAAAGGAATTGGAAATAATAATATTGCACATGATTAAATAAATAGAACCAAATTATTATTTGTGGAAGTATTGTAACATAATCACTTGAATGCAGGTAAAATTTATGACTCAAGTATTGAAGTTTTATTTAATATTAAGGGATTATTGATCAAAATAAAAGCTCATAACTCACTCATAAAGGGATGTAGGAAAACTATAAACCTTTATGTTAGTCAGAGTGGATACTCAAGAGGGGGGGGGGGGGGTGAATTGAGTTCCAATTATAATTTATGTTAAAAACTATATGATTAAAATCCCACAATTCAAAACAGCCAATTCAATTAAGGTAGTAGAAATATAAATGTTCAATTAGTCAACAGGTTTCACAAAGGGTGATTAATCCTCAGATGAATCAGTGTAGAACACCAATTCAACTTTTGAAACAAGTTTACCAAATTATAAAAATACACACACTAACTAAAACTAACTATCAAAATGTAAGAAAAAACAATTTTATGTTTTAGAAAATACGATCAGCAGTTAATATCAAAATAAAGTATATGAGTATTTTCACAACAATGGAATTAAGAAATTCAGTCTCAAGACGAGACATAATCCTCTTCACTTGGTGATCACCTACCACCAAGGAGTTTATATTAATCCTTGATACACGGCCTGTATCGGGCTTTAAAACAGTTTTCACAAACTGTCCAGGGAACACACCCTCTACCACTATTCTTCATGGGAAGGAAAAACAATATAGACCACACACAGTCTCTTCCACACTTATATGTGGGAAACAAAAATAGGTGAAGTTTGATGTGAGGATATTCATTATCCTCCAATTCAAGCACATGAGATAGTGTGTTCAATAGACTAACACACTTATCAAAGATGTAACAGAAAGAAACACAATAGAGCAGTTATGATGAGAAAGAGTTTATACGGATATATGTGTTTGCAGTTCAGCTCTTGACTCCTTGGAATGGGAAATATTGATGTTTGAGTCAATCTTTGGAAGTTGTTTCCAAAACAGAGTGTCACAACTCCAAGTTCTAGCTTTCAGTGTTCTGTCTCTGATATTGATCAATAGTCGATGAATCATAGAAGGTAGAAGCGAGTTTGTCTTAGAATGATCTTCATGATACTTGTGGGTTCAGAGTATTAGTGCTGGATGGTTCTTCTTTTATCTAGTAAGTAAGCACTATCGCACTTCGTATGCCAACCTTCTCATCGTGTCAGCATATATGTTTCTTGTATTTGTCATGTCGTATATGTGGCATTCACTTATCTCTTTTGAGGTCTCTTCCTTTTATATTTTATGTCCGACAATAGGAATGAGTAGATCACATGCAATATTTCTCGTACCTCGTACTTTCTACAGAATTGTCTCTTGAAAAATTTACAATCAACATTAATTAATTTCAGAGCATTTATTTTATCAAATATAACCGTTAGAATAATATTGAGAAATTGAAAAAGTATGGAAGAATAAGCATCAATAGACTGGTAACAGTTGCCTTTATATTGGTAGGCTTCAATAGTAGGTGCGCATCGACAATCTCCAACTATAACCTTTAATAGTATGCTTACACCGGTGACCATTTAACGGTGACCTTGTAGCGGTTACCTTGTAACTGTAACCTTGTATCAGTGACCATGTAGCTGTAACCATGTAACGATGACCATATAGCTGTAACCTTGTAATGGTAGCCTTGTAGAGGTAACCTTGTAGCGGTGAACTCTATATCGGTAACCTTGTAATGGTAACCTTTGTATTTAGATAAATTCTACATTTAAAGATTAACCAATAAAGAAGTGAGATTGAGAGTATATGAATATTACTCTATAGGAATAAGAAACATTAATGAAACATAATTATCATAGAATGAAGACATGGTTCTCACTTAAATGAAAACAAGATTTGGGATTATCAAAATATGATTTGGGATGATCAAAATATGATTTGGGATTATCAAAACAATGATTTGGGATTATCAAAACAGGTGAGTCCAACAATCTCCCCCTTTTTGATAATCACAAATTATGTCATTTAAGCTTTTAGATTTAAGAGTTTTGAATATTTTCTCCCCCGTGAATGACTTCTCCCCTTTAAAATTTTCTCCCAATTTGTGATTAAGAAAAAGAATACATAAGAAAAAGAAATAAAGAAGATGGTTTTTATTAATAAAATAGGAGTACATTATAGAAAAAGCGATACACCAATCCCTATCAAAACAGACAGTCCACACTCAATCCACATCAGATATGCGCATAGGAGCTTTGTTCTTGGAAACCGAGGATGCAGGTTCTGAAGGTGGAGGGATAGGCCAAGGGATGAAATCGAGTAAGGTAGGAGGAGCAACCACTGAGGAATCACCAGACCTATAATGAGTAGATCTCTGAGTAATCATTGGGGTCAAACTTCTGATGGCCTGGGCATGAGTCATCAAAGGAGCAGTACTGGTGGAATTTGAAGCATCTGAAGAAGCATGAAGAGTAGGAGGAACTATGATTGGAGTTCAGTCCACATGAAGGAAAGGTAACATAAGATTTTTGAAGTCCATAATGATACTGCCACCTCTCTCCATAGAAAAATTAAAATCATCCTTATTCTCCATGAATTTTTCCTAAGTAGGAGTCGATTCTCTGAGTTTGTTAACCTGACCCTTAAAATCCTGAGTGATAGGTGGGATACTTAAGTTCTCCAACAACAACATGAAGTGGACATCCATCTGATTCTTAGTTTAAACCTATTGTCAATAGAAGTTAACTTGGTATTTGATGGCCTTCTGATCCAGAGTAGCTTTCCTTAGATAGTCTCCCACAAGCTTATGAATTTCCCTGGTAATGGAAATGACCTGAGAATCTGAGGAACTGCCACCAAAGAACTTTTCCACTTCTTATATGATAATAGATCTGAAAGCCTCAATGTCAACTGGAGGAGAAGCTGAAGTGGAAGCAGATCTAGCTAGAGGATCCAGAGAGAATTCCACTATCTCCTAGAAATATTTGGTCAAGAAATTTATCAGACTTTTTACATCATCATCTTTCCCTTTCACATGTGTTTTCAATTTTTTTTAAAATACTCAAACACTGTGACCATTTGATGAACTACACTTTTGACATATGCGAGGCCTCTGTCCATCTAGGTCCTTGAAGCCATATAAGTATCTAATTTGGATATATACTGTCTCACTGAAACCATAGACTCTACCAACTCCCTGATTTGACTCTGGCATTTCCTTACTTCTTAGAGCGGAGTAGATTTAATACTGGAGTGCATTTTTGCTAACTCATACGCTAAATGCTTATGAGCTAGAGCAACAGCCTTTTCCACCTCCGAGGACCAATATCTAGACACTTTTTTCAGGTCGTATTTCAAGGATTCAAGATCTACCTTTATGACATAGTCTTGAGGGAAAGAGGTTTCTAGAGGGACAAAAGTGAGGTTTGGCACTGACGGTCTTCTGTTGGGCCTCTCATCTTCTGATTCATCATAGTCTAGAACCAACACCATAAATATGGGGTCCTTAGACCAGCCCTCAATCTCATGTATAATAGCAACTAAACCTGTAACAGCAGGCTCCTCCCCCTCAATGGGAGAAATCTACTGATCCGCCATATTCATTTCCTCCAGACCTCCTTGAGAAACTACATTATCAGAAAGGTTCACTTCCACTTCCTTCTCAGAATCTTCAACCATTTCCCAAACAGGTCAAGCCTCAACTGAATCAGCAGCTTCTTCTTCTCAACTTTCTACCCTTTCTGTATGTCTTATTAGGGGACTAAGACCTAGACATTCCTCTATATTTTTAGAGGCAAATGTCTCAAGGTCAACATGACTTTATTCAAAGTCCTCATCCTCATCTGAGGTATCTATAACTTCTCTTAAGACAATTTCAGCCCTTTCTTCTTCACTGGTTTCATTATCATTGTCCCTTAGGACAGTCTCCCTTCTAGGTAGTCTCTTTGGTGGGCTAGGCTCACCAAAGGATACAATAGTCACACAAGGATTGGAGGGAAGTTCGTGGTAACTCCTGTCATCTATAGGAGAGTCCTCTCTTTCTTGCACAAAAACAACTTCCTCTTCTTCTACATCTAAATATGCAGGCTCTACTTCATCTGGATTAAGACCAGGGTCTCTCTTATTATTAGGCCTAGTAGGATGAGTCACAGGATTAAACTCTTCATACACCTGTGCCTCATCATTCAACCATCTCCTCAGCCATGGATTCTAGTTAATCTTCATCATCTTGAAAATCACTTTGGTGATGCGGTGATTGTCTTTCACAACAACAGTTTCTTCCTTATCTCCAACAACTCCTTTAACTTTCAACATAAGAGATATCATCTTGGCATGGAATAGGGCATTGGATTTGGAACTATGCTTGGTCATATCTTACAACTGATCCATCAGCAACCTACACGGGTTTATCTTATGTCCATGATTCAACAAATACAGTATGAATATGTCCTGATAATTTAAAACAACGAAGTCCCCTCTCCTAGGACTTATCACATGCTGAATAAATTTGAAAAGAAGCTTATCTTCTCCTTCCATTTCAACAGCAATGACATTCCTAGGAATTCCATTCCCTGTCAATTCAGCTAAAGCTTCCTCATAGAAAAATAACTCACTAGTGGGAGGCACCAATTTTGAGTAATAGTCATAAATTCCTTCATGAGGAATCCTTAAACAATCATCCCACTCAACAGAGGAGAAACTTACATTTAATCCATTTAATTTGAAAGTCATCCAGTGCTCATTCTCAGACTGTCCGAATTTCAGATACTCATAGAACTCTTTCAATAACTTCGGATAATAAGGTCCATTGTTATTTGAAAAACATTCAACCCAGCCCTGAGCTTCCAGTGCCTTAATTACTAATGACTGGCTTGACAGTAGCCACTCTGAACTTAACTCTTTCTCAATTACTATTTCCCTCTTTGATAAATGTGGGTTCAGTAACTTTTCCACTGCCTGGATTCCACTACTCGACTCGGATCTAGGTATCTTAGGATTAGGTGTGTCTCCTTGATCAGTAACCAATGTCCTTTTGACTCTTTCCATCAATCTTGAGCGGTTCGAGGTTTTAGTAGAGGTTTAGGTTCTGAGATTTCAAAGAAAGAGTTTCGGGAGAGGGTTTCATATGGATCAAAATGTGGTATGTGTTCTATTTTTATCATTTAGGGATCGAAAAAGTAAAACGAATAAAATAAATAAATAGTAGCTAAAAACGTTTTAGATTCCAGTTGATAGCACACAAAACGCAAAGTCCCAGACTTAGAATGTCTATCGGTAAGGAAGTATCAGTAAGCTCTATCGGTGTGGTGCTAACAGTGAGGTGTTAACAGTGAGGTGCTAACAGTGAGGTGTTAATAGTGATGTGCTAACAGTGAGGTGCTAATAGTGAGGTTATAATAGTGAGTAACTAATAGTAAGGTTCTAATAGTGAGGTGCAACGGTGAGGTGCAATGGTGAGGTGCAACGGTGAGGTGCAACGGTGAGGTGCTAACAGTGAGGTGAAAATAGTTGAAATTAATCATCCCTAATTCATGTTTGATGTAGTTTAACCTCTTCGAATTTAAATGCTTTCTGAATATATCATCCAATTTATGTTCAGTGCAAATTAATTCAAGAGTGATATCACCTCTTTGAAAATGATCTCTCAAGAAGTGATGTCTTACATCAATATGCTTTGTCCTAGCATGAGATACTGGATTTTTAGAATAGTTAATAGCACTTGTGTTGTCACTGTTTATGGAGACATGTTTGAATTGATATCCATAGTCTAGAAAAGTGTGTTTCATCCACAGAATTTGAGCACAACGACTACCAGCATCTATATATTCATCTTCGATAGTAGATAATGCAACTGAATTATGTTTCTTACTACACCATAATACTAGTGACTTGCATAAAATGTGACATGTTCTAGAGGTTCTCTTTTTGTATAAATTGCAACCAACAAAGTCAGTATCCAAATAACTTTTTAAATAAAATGATTTTATTCTTAGATAAAATTGTCTTAAGTTTGGAGTATATTTGAGATATTTTAAAATCCTTTTGAAAACATTTAAATGAGATTCTTTGGGATTAGCTTGAAAGTGAGCACACATGCATACAGTGAACATAATATCAAGTCTTCTAGTAGTAAGGTAGAGAAAACTCCCTATCATACCTCTGTAGTTGGTTTGATCCACTGGTTCTCTATTTTCATCTGTATCCAACTTACAAGTGGTACTCATAGGTTTATCATTACCTTTACTACCATCCAAACAAAAACGTTTTAAAAGATCCTTAATATATTTTCCTTGATTTAAAACAATACCATCTTTATTTTGAAAAATTTGAAATCCAAGGAAAAATTTAATTTCTCCCATTAAACTCATTTCAAAATCATTTTTCATTATTTTTGAAATATCATTACTTAAATAATTTTTAGAAGATCCAAAAATAATATCATCTACATATATTTATACTATTAAAACATCTTTGGAAATCCTTTTAATAAACAAAGTAGGATATACTATTCCTTTAGTAAAACCTTTTGAAATAAGAAAATAACTAAGTCGGTTATACCAAGATCTTAGAGCATGATTTAGACCATATAAAGCTTTTGAAAGTTTAAAAACATGATTTGGAAAATGGGAATTTGTAAAACTAGGGGGTTGTTCAATAAATATATTTCAACTATATACACATTTAGGAAATAACTTTTAACATCCATTTGATAAAGTTTTAAATTCCGATGAGCTGCATAAGAAAGTAGTATCCTAATGGATTCTTGTCTAGCTACAGGAGAAAAGGTATCATCGTAGTCTATCCCTTCCTCTTGACTGTAACCCTGTGCAACAAACCTAGCTTTATTTCTAACTATATTTCCAGACTCATCAACTTTGTTCCTAAAAACCCATTTAGTGGCTATTGTCAAAGTGTCCTTAGGTCTTCCAACTAGTTCCCAGACATTGTTTCTTTCAAATTGATTTAATTATTATTGCATATCCATCAACCAAAATTCCTCATTTATAGCATCATTACTATTTTTGGGTTCAAGATGTGAAAGAAAAGCTTGATGTTCAACCTGGTTTCTCAGAGACGCTCTAGTTTGTGTCCTTCGATTTAAATCACCTACTACAGAATCTAAAGGATGATTATTGTGAGTTATAATACCTCTATAAAGAGTTTAACTAGACTCCCCATGGTTGTCTATTGGTTTAGACTCAACAGGTGTAGATTATGGAAGATTCCCAGAACTGGTTACTTTTACAGGGGATTCACTATCATTATCATTAAGGTCCAGAATTGACATATCTTCCTCAAGGTGTTCAAGAGAGGTTTTGGGTTCATGTGGATTATTCTCATCAAATTAGACATGAAACGATTATTCCATACATTTGGTTTTCTTATTGAGTACTCTATAGGCTTTACTCAAGATTTAGTAACCTAGGAAAATTCCTTCATCACTTTTGGAAGAAAATTTGTAAAGATTGTCTTTAGTGTTAAGAATAAAGACTTTGAAGCCAAAAAATATGAAGTAATTAACCTTAGGCTTCCTATTGTTCCAAAGTTCATAAGGGTTATTCTTAAGAATTGGTCTAATCAAGGCTCTATTAATAATGTGAACAGTTGTATTTATAGCTTCAACCCAAAAATAAATGGGTAGAATATACTCACTAAGAATTGTCCTAGAAATTTCTTGAAGGGTCCTATTTCTTCTTTCTACGACTCCATTCTGTTGAGGTTTTCTAGGAGTAGAGAAATTGTGACTATAGACATTGTGTGAGCAATAAGTTTCAAACTCTTGATTTTCAAACTCACGGCCATGATCACTTCTCAAGGTCTTAATCCTAAGTCCACTAATATTTTCTACAGACTTGGAGTATTTGATAAAATAAGAACAAGCTTCACTTTTGTGAGCCAGAAAGTATACCCAAGTATACCTAGAAAAATCATCTACAAGAACATAAACATAGTGCTTCCCATTTAGACTTGAAACTCTAGATGGTCCAAAAAATCGATGTGAACCAACTCAAGTGGTTGAGAAGTAGAAACCTCTTTCTTTGGTTTGAAAGAAACTTTGGGTTTTTTCCCTTCTAACAAGGATTACACACTTTATTAAGTGGGAATTCCAATTTAGGTAAGTCTCTAACTAAGCCTTTCTTAGTCAGTTACCTCAGTGAATTCACATTACAGTGTCCTAGTCTTCCGTTACACAACCAGAATTCCTTATGAAACACATTTAAACAAGAAACATTTTGTTTAACTAAAGAATCTAAATCCAAAGAATATAGATTCTCATTTCTAAGAGCAGTAGATATTATATAATTTTTGGAATTAAAAACATTGAATGAATTATTTTCAAACTTGACATTAAAACCATCATCACACAACTGAGAAATACTTAGCAGATTGTATTTTAACCCGTAAAAAATTTTACTTTTGAAATTAATATAGTATTAGGGTTACCAATCTGTCCTAGGCTGATGATTTTCCCTTTAGCATTATCACCAAAAGTTACATGTCCACCATCAACTTTGATTAGGCTCCTGAAGCATGAGTATTACCCTATCATATGTCTTGAACATCCACTGTCCAAGTACCACATAGATTTACAGGAACTTTTTATAAAATTTTCCTACAGAAAGATTAAGTGTGGGGTGACATTAGTATCCAGATTTTCTTGGGTCCAGAGAGGATAGAAAGTAATACTTTGGAAACCCATACCTGTCTCATAGATTTCCTATAATCAGTAGATATATTTTGATACATAAACACTTTGTTTATTCCTTTAGAGAATTGTTTTTCAAGAAACGGTCCAGAACTTAAACTAGTGTGAATTATCCCGATTTTGGAATAAATTTAGTTTTAATGATCCTTATCTGTCCAGGCTGATATCATAGACTAGTTGTATATTTTGGGGAAATATTTTTTTCTAGTAACTTAGTCAAGGTATCTCTACTAGTAGTAAATTTTTCCAAATCCCTTTTTAATTGATCATTTGATAATTTGATTTCAGTATTTTCTTTTAATAGGTGAGCACATTTTTCTTTCTCAATATCTAGATCCAATTTATAATTAGCATTTAAAGAATGTTGTCTCTTTAATGATTTATATTTTACATTGAGCTCATTAATGGTATCCCCAAGAATTCCACAATATTCAAATAGTTCATCCTTAGTCATATTTTCATCATTGTTTGATTCACCTTCATTCCTAGAGTAATAATTATTAGGCATAGAGGAATTAGGTGTTACCTCAGATTTTTATGTCATGAAAAATAAGTTGGCATGATTGTTCTGTTCACTATCAAAAGCATCAGATCCACTGGATCTATCTTCTAACGCACTCCAAGTAGCTTTCATACCCTTTTTATAACCTTTTCTCTTATCTTCATATTTTATCTTAAACTTCAGCTTGGGGCAGTCTGCCTTCACATGAACATTTCGTTTGCACTCATATCAGATTATTTCATTTGAGTTCTCATTCCATTTTCTGTCTTTCTTCCATTATCCTTTACTATAATACTTTCCCTTGTAGTTTGACTTTATAAATAATTTCTTCTTTTGGAAGTACTTTTTAAACATTCTAGCAAGATGAGCCATCTCCTCATCACTATCTGTATCTGACTCTTCACTAGTGGAACTGTCTATAGGAACTTGAATTTTTTCTTTGTATTTTCTCTTTGAGGTTGAATTCTTGAATGCTACTGATTTATTACTTGGTTCTTCATCTACTTATTGATTCACCTTAAGTTCTTATTCATACATCATAAGCTTTCCAATTAGTTCCTTCATTGGTAGTTTGCCTATGTCACAAGATTCTCGGATAGAAAGATAAGTTCCCCTCTATCTGTCAGGTAGGCATCAAAGCAATATTATAATCTGGTCCTTGTTGTCCATTGGTTTCCCAAGAAGACTCATAGTATTTACTATCTCATTGATCCTGAGATACATGTCAGAAATGAGTTAATCAAGATTTATTTTAAAGTTATCATATTTAATAGTGTATGTATTTAGTATCATTTATTTAACATTGGTTGTTCCCTCATGAAAAATAGCTAAAGTATCCCAAATTTCATATGTATTTTTACAAGTAGATATTCTATTGAATTCACCATCACCTAGATAACAATACAAGGCATTCATTTCTTTAAAGTTATTGTTATATGTAGCTTTAGTCAATTGAGACCAAGTATCCCTAGCATTAGCAGGTAATGTATGTTGTTCCTCAATTGTGTCCCAGATTTCAGGTCCCATGCTTTCTAGATAAATTTTCATTTTTAATTTCCACTGAGCATAGTTATTACCATTAAAGAAAGGTGGCATGTTAGTAGTAGCACCCTCAAATCTATTTTCCATTATTACTTAGAATTTAAAGAGCTGGAAATATAGATGTGATAGAAATTTTAAGATCTTTAAGATACAACTAAAATCACGGTTGAAAATAATTTGAATACTTGAAAGTAAACAACCCTCTAATATCAAATATTGGTCGGATTGGAAACTCAAGAGGGGGGTGAATTGAGTTCTAATTAAAATTTCTATTAAAAAAATATATAATTAAAATCCCCCAACTCAAAAGAGCCCATTCAATTAAGGCAGTAGAAATATAAATGATCAACTGGTAAACAAGTTTCTCAAAGGGTGATTAATCCTCATATGAATCAGTGAAGAACACCAATTCTACTTTGGAAACAAGCTTATTGAATTAAACAAATACACACACTAACCATAACTAACTATCAAAGTTTAAGCAAAAACAGTTTTATGTTGTAGAAAATATAATCAACAGTTAATATCAAAATAGTGTATATGATGATTTTCAAAACAATGTAAACAAGAGGTTCAGTCTCAAGCCGAGACCTAATCCTCTTCACTTTGTGATCACCTGCCACCATGTAGTTTATATTAAAACTTGATACATATCTTGTATCAGACTTTACAACAGTTTTCACAAATTTTCTAGGGAACACAACCTCTATCACTATTCTTCATGGGAAATACAAAGAATACATACCACACATGGTCTCTTCTACAGATATACGTGGGAAACAAAAATAGGTGAAGTTTGATGTGAGGATATTCAGTATCCTCTAGTTTAAGCACAGGAGATAGTGTGTTCAATATACTGACACACTTCTCAAAGATTTAAAATAAAGAAACAAAATAGAATAGTTATGATGAGAAAGAGTTTTGAAGGGTCTATGTGTTTGCAGTTCAGCTCTTGACTCCTTGGAATGAGAAATGTTGAAGTTCTAGTAAATCTCTGGAAGTTGTTTCCAAAACAGAGTGTCGAAACTCCAGGTTCTAGATTTTAGTGTTCTTTTTTTGATGTTGATCAAGAGTTGATGAGACATAGAAGGCAGAAGTGAGTTTGTCTCAGAATGATATTCATGATTCTCATGGGTTCAGAGTATTAGTGTTGGATGGTTCTTCTTTTATCTATCAAGTAAACTCTTTAACACTTCGTATGCCACCCTTCTCTTCGTGTCTGCATATATGTTGATTTTATTTGTCACGCCATATATGTTTCACTCACATCTCTCTTTCTGGGTCTCTTCAATAATAGGTTCACTTTGGCAATCTCTAACTACAACCTTAAACAATATGCTTACACCGATGACCATGTAACAGTGACCTTATAGCAGTGACCTTGTAACTATAACCTTGTATCGGTGACCTTGTAGCTATAACCTTGTAACAGTGACCATGTAGTTATAACCTTGTAATGGTAACCTTGTAACAGTAGCCTTGTAGCAGTAAACTTGTAGCAGTGACCTCTGTATTGGTAACCTTATAATGATAACCTTTGTACTTAGATAAATTCTTCATTGTAATATTAACCAATGAAGTAGTGAGATTGAGAGTATATGAATATTACTCTATAAGAATATGAAACATTAATGAAACATAATTAGCATATAATGAATACATGGTTCTCAATTAAATGAAAACAAGATTTTTGATTATCAAACTATGATTTGGGATTATTAAAATATGATTTGGGATTATCAAAACAATGATATGGGATTATAAAAATAGGTGATTCCAAAACTTTACTAGGTGGAAGAAATGTAGAGCTAGTGTTTCCTCTTGGTTAAGGAAGATAATAGTTTGTGGCATTGAAGGCTAAGATATATTCACCAGAATTGTATAAAGAATCTATCCAATAAGAAAGAATCAATGGATATCCCTAAATGTTAGAATGACTGAGTGTGAAAATGTGATGCATTCATGCTGGAGAATATGGTGAAAAATCCTTATCGACGGAATAAGAAGAGAAAATCCAATTCTCTATATCTATTGGAAAAAATTATTTTTAGACCAATTAATCTATTTAGAATACATGGATGAAGGTACTTAATTATATTTTTTTTATGGTTATAGTATAATGTATTGTGACATGTTCATGTAGAGTAAGAAAGTGGTTATGAAGTGCATGAAGAGGTACCCGAAGAAAGTGAAAAATGAAATTGGTCATACCATAAAAATACTATGATAAGATAATGGAATAGAGTACATTTCCATTCAAGTTGAGAGATACCTTAAAAAAATGGAGAAAAACATGAGGTATCCTTTGTATGTTCTCTATAATATAATGGTGTGGTCAAATAGTGTAATTGAATTGTGATAAATATGGATAAAATATAGCCTATTGGAAGTATTGTATCTCATAATTATTTAAATATGGTAGTTTAGATTATATTCACACTCAATATATGGATTTTATAATCCATAAAGAAGAATAAACCCCCTATGATATGTGAAGTGGAAGGAATCCATAATTGAATAACTTCTATGTTTTTAGAAGTAGGTACTATATTTGGAATAAATAAGGAAATAATATAAAACATTATGAGGTAGTTGATGAAGAAGTGTTTAGGATTATTAAAAAGATTAAATAATATAAATTCATTAATAAAAGATAATTAAAGATTATAGTAATTAATAATTTCATGGTTATTAAGGATGGATAAGTAAATAATTCTAGGAATGGTAACCTGGATATATTCTTTAATGTAGATAAAAGGTTTGTAAAAATTATCAAGATATAAAACATTATTCAAGAGATGATGATTTAGAGGAGAAAACAATATTTAATGATAGTTATCCATCACTGTTGAAAAAAACATTAGGTTGGATGTTGTTCCATCTAATATAATTGGTGATAAATCTATATCAACTTATACATAGAAGATGAGGATAGTAGAAAACATTGGTTTATTGTCAACTATAGAACCAATATCATTTGAAGCAGCTATAAATGATGAATCATGGGTAAGATACATGAAGAATAATATAGGAAAGATTGAAAATAACTATACATGGGAACTTTTGGAAAGACCCAAACACTATAATGTGTCTAGAACAAAGTATATTTTTAGAAATAATTTTGATGAACATGGTAACGTGGTTCTAAAAAAGGAATGGTTGTTTTATAAAGGTCATACATAGATTAAAATAATATATGTTTAAGATACCTTTACACTAGTGGTTAAATGTCAGTCAATCAAGATAATCATAGTAGTAAAAATTATTATAGGGTTCTAAATTTTTCAAATGGATGTGAAAACAACATTCTTGAATCACATGCTAAAGGATGAAGTCTATATCTAGAATCTAGTGGGATTATTGATATGTAGTGACGAAAACATGGTGGTTAGATTTAATGAATACTTTTATAGACTAAAGTAAGAAACATGACCATGATACATTCAACTTAACTCATATATTAAGAATATGTAATTAAAAATAGGTGATGTTACTCACAATAATTATATGAAGACATCAAAATAAGAAACTTTTATAGCATTTAATTATGTGGATAATATAATTTTTGGTGGAATTAAATGAAAAAAATGGAATAATCTTTTATACTAATTATTTCATAATTTTAAATGTTAATGACTAGTGAGTTCACTTATTTTCATAGGATTTAGGTGATTTATAAATAGAGATACACCTTTATATCATAGGCTAAATATAAAAATGATATACATAGGAAGTTTGAAATGTGTGACTCAAAATTGATTTCAAATCCCATTGTAATTGGAACCAAACATAAGAAGAATAAAAATGGGAAGTTAGTGGATCCTACCCTATATGAGGATCATTGGGAGTTTGTTTTACTTGATAGAAACTCGACTAGATATTTCTTATATTACTATATCAGAAACATAGTTTCAAATGAATATTAAGGAGGATCACCAAAAAACATAGAAGAGAATAAAAAGGTATATTTTAGGTTCTTCCCCTTATGTCATACTCTTTAATGTGGAAAAGGAATATGAACTATCAATAATATCTAATATTAATCAGGTTGGTGTTATGGTGAATAGAAAGTCCACAAGTGAAGAAACATCATATGTTTGGACTAAGTATGTGGATGGTTGAGTAATAAATATGAAATAAAATCTCTTAGTACAGATATTTATGGATACATTATAGTTATAAAGTAATTCACATAACATTGGTGGATGAAAGAATAATTGAAGGATATTGGTGTAATAGTGAAAGAACCAATGATAATATTTTGTGACAATGATAGTAATATCGAGCTCATAAAGAGTCCATTTCAGCACCCTCATACCAAGAACATTGAGATAATTTATCATTTAATTAAAGAAAATGTTGATCAAGGTTTTCTCAAGATGGATTTTATTGGTATTTATGAATAAGTTGAAGATATTATAACCAAACACTTGGATACTCCAGAATTTGACAGACATAGGTTAACAATTGGTTTTTCAACCACATACTTCCACACAATGATGTTCAATAGTTAATCCCATATCTCCATTTAATTTAATACTTTATGTGGTTATTTTCTTATTTTAGTGAAGTTGATTATATTTTGTGGACTTGAGATGAGTTGGGGAGATACTATCCACTGGTAATTCTAAATAAAGATTGAAGGTTTGATATGATATATATAGATTATATTGTAGGAATTAACTAATATTTCTTATTTCATATAAATATTATTAAATCACATAATCTTAAAAACTTGGTTGGTGTCTTGGTGATTATTTTTTGGATCTATGTCAATTTTAGTAGCCTTTTTGATAGAATGGATGAGTTTTTGGATTTGAAGAGATCATATCCTTTTCAATTTTATTTTCAAAGTGGGAGTATGATAGAAGGGGGGGTGTACATATGTTGGGTATTAGGGAAGGGTATATATAGATGCATGAAAATATGAAGGAATTTACAATAAGGGAGCATGAATAAAGGAATGATCATGTGAAGTGATTGAAAACAAAATCCAAAGGGGAGAATATTGAAACCAAAGCTTATTGTGTTTTATTTTTTGTTATTTTGAATTTATTTAGGAGTTTTCAACTAATTATGGAATAAATATGGTGAATATATAAGACTCCACTATGGAATGTAAGATTCACCAGACTCATCATGTATGAGTCATTTTTGTCAAAATATAAACAATAAAAATGCTGCAAAAGTCCCCTGTAAGCTTAAGAGTCATTTTGATTCTATATGAGTAACTTAGTATCAAAGGAATTTATATAATATTCTTTTATATAAGAGTCACCAGACTCATTCTATAAGAGTATTTTTCATTAGAAGTTATAAAAATAAAAAATGATAGAGACTTCCCTTATGAGTATAAGAGTCATTTTGATTTTGTAGGATTCATTCCATGAAAACGTCACTTCTATAAGTCATTTTGAATTTATAAGATTCATTTTGATTCCATAAGAGTCATTTGACCCCTTTATAAGTGTCATTACCTAGAAAAGGGTATTTTATATGATTTATTATAATTATATAAGAGTCAAAAATATATTTTGTTACATTAATTTGGCATAAAATAATAATTATGTGCTTGATAGATGAAAAATAAAAACCCATTGAAACATATGGGTAATTTCCTTTGGTGTTTTGGTGAATAATATGTTCAAAAATAAAAAAGAATTAGTTATTAATTGACAGTTTTTGAGCTATATTAGACTAGAATTTCAATGATCATTTCATGATATAGAAAATTGGATTGAGATAAAATTAGGATTATGGTGCAATAATATTGGTGACTTAAAATAAAAATCAGTTCTAATCTCAAATCACACCAAAACATAGTACCTTTATGTCATGTGTCAACACACATTGAATATTAATAATCATATTGCACAATTATTAATATTGTAAAACTGAAGAATTAAACTCATGGATTTTATGGATAAGTGAAGACAATAATTTAATAGGGATATCATAATGATTATGGAATATTATAATGAATAATCACTCATATTGAATTCATGGAATTTCTATATTGAAAATATGGAAATTATCATGCAAAAAATATGGAAGAAAATATTTTGATGTAATTTATAGAGTTTCTATAAAATAAATATGGGATATATTTTTGGGAGAGGGATATAAAAATAAAAATAAAAGAAGAGGAAGATAAAGATCATCACTTCTGCTATCTAAAATATATTCTTGAAGAGAATAAGTACAAATTGTGAAGAAGAAATTGGATCATGCTTGAAGATTTGAAAATAAATAAAAATAAGAATAAAGGAGAATAATAACAACCTCACACGATCAGTTTTCATATTTTTATCTTATAAATATTAGAAGCAACCAGTGTGTTTCATGCTTTCATTATAACCCTTGACCCAATGCAGTGCATGAGAGTTCAAAAAGAATTAGTGCTCCTTGCATCAATAGTTCATCCTTCTTAAACTCTTGTAATAACTAAAATGGATATTATTAACACATGGTACGTAGAAAGAATATTGATTTATTTTCCATTTAATATCCATTATTGGAAAATCATGTAAAATATGGTGTCCTTATATTCAATTTTTATGAATTCAAATATCACATTTATGTTTAATATATAATAGACCTAGTTTTTTTTATAACATTTGGAAGCGATCCTATGAAGAAAAACAAAACATGAAAACCCTAATTCACACCCTCTTAGGATGTATTAGGATTCTGGGTATACAAATATAATTTATTTTCTTTATATAAATATTAAACAAATATACTATTTTAGGATAAATATGACATTTACTTTTAGAACTAAATAGATCTAACCATTTACTTTAATTTTAATTTTTGTCACTCAAAATATACACTCAAAAATATTCTATAAATAATATTAGCTGAAAATATATTTACAAAACAAAAGAATTACTTTTTGTAAATAAAATATTGCTTATTTTTATTTAATTAAATATTTAACATGTAATTATGATTAATTATTTCACATATGGAATTTTATGTTCCTAAATAAATATCTTAAAAATAAAATACCAATTTATAAAAATATGTCATTAATGGATGGTGGAAACTCTTTCCTTTATATCTTAAAATATAACATGGATGAAAAACATGTATAGTGGATAAAACTCCCTTCATCCTTTCTTTATTACTCATGGTATTAATTAGATCAAATCATAAAACACTCGTAAAATAATATTTAAATTATCCTAAAAAACCATTTCTTAAAAAAATTATATTATTATGTAATATTAAAAGGAGATAACAATACACATACAAATTTAAAAAATATAAATCCATAAACCGTCAATTGATCCTTTAATTTTTTTATCCACATAAATAATTATTACGATATTATTTCTATAAATTTCGATAATAATAATTACTTTTTAAAATTTTAATTCTTATACACATTTATAACAATTTTTTAATATATAATTGGTATTATATACCTTTTAGAATATAATAAATTATTTTCAAAAATTAATTCCTAACTTGGACTCTTTAAAAAGGATATGACCCCCCTTTAGGTATTCTAGGAAATTATTGAACCAAAATATAAGATTCCTATAATGTAAAAATTTCCCTTCATTCCTAATACCTCATTTAGGTTTCAAGGACCCATGATGAAAATTGGACCCTCAAATAGGTTTCTTCTTATTTTAACTTAAACTTTTATTCTTAATTAATTTTATCAAAATACTAGATCTTGAACCCCCATGTATTATTCAGTTATCCTCAATATATTGAAGTGACCAGTTGATATTTTATTAAAATAATTTATATTTCAATTCCTAATAAATTTCCCTAACCATTCTATAAATATTTGTAGAACAACGTTTTTATCTATACCCACCCTTAATGAAGCTCCTATCCACATAAAGTCATTAAAATGACTAATCATATTGAGTATATGAGTGGAGAATGATGTTCCTTAAATTAGTTTTCTTCTAATTAATGGATTTAAAACCCTATTCCTCTCTTTAATTGATTATTTATAACCGATACCATTAATGTTATATAACATTTTTTAGGTACCCATATTATCATATCACTGTTGGATCCATACACAACAAAAGTGTGTGATGATGAGAGATATATTAAAATTTCTTTTAATATTCATGTTTTTGAAAACCATGAGCTAGGATCTTGCACATAAAATTTATAATTAATTTTTTTAGATTAGAAGAAATAAATCACATGGTCTTATGATATTTATTTATTGAATAATTTTGATCATCCAAGAATACCCTTTCATATTTCCTTCGTTGTGATTGTGAGGATGAAAAGATAGAATATGAGGGATTAACCTTATTACATTACATAATCTTTAATTTGGTCAAGAAATAAGTACATTTCACAATGAAGATATTTTCAAGTTTGGATATTTAAAGAATTGTGACATAATACATTCATAACATTCCATATTAATATAGAGTGGATACTATAAAAATAGTATTTATTTCTTCCAAAATATAACACTTTTCAAATAAAACATCTTTTTTTTTTGAAAAATCTTCATAACATTTAACTTGAATTACTTATTTGTCTTAAAAATCCTCATAACCTATGAAAATAATTTAAAAACTTGGTATGGGCACAAAAATATCATTAAGGGATATAAAAATAAGGAAAGAAAACATTAGTTTATGAATACTTGTAACATATGAAATCATTTAAAAAAACATACTTGTTAGACATATAAACATACTTTTTTGAAACTTGAGATTTAAATGAGATTTCAAAAAATCATACATAACATATATTGAACCATAAATATTTCATGGGGAATTACTTACATAATATTGTAACCCTCTCAGCTACCTTATAAATTATAACCTTCATAGCTACGATACAATTTGTGTAACCATCGCAGTTACACTTGGGGTAACCATATGACGGACCTCCAAATTAAACTTAACCAATGAATTTTATGGAGATATAGGTTACACAATTCATCATAAACAATTCCCAATAACTATAATATAATCATACAATATTAACAATTTCATAATAACATTTTTTTTAATTTTTTAAAATAGAATTATAAAAGAGGATTTTTAAAGAAAATCCCCTTAAAAATATCATGTAATTGAAGTGATACTTAATATAGTGGATGGATGATGTATATACATTGTAAATAAATATAATTCAGCATAATATAAAAAAAATTAATCAAAAAATAATTTTAATATTACGTAAATAATGAAGTAGAATGTTAACCCAAAGAATGGAAATTGGGTTATGAATTCCCTTACCTCGGTCTTGTCTTACTTGAAACTCATTTGAACTTCCTTTATAATGGTTAAAAGAGTACTATTAATATCTTATAGGAAAATATTCATGTTTATAACACCTTATATGATCATTTAATAACATCATTCCACCCTTTAATTATTAGTATTTTGTTCCTTCTATCATTTTGGGTACGTTCTTTACATGATTTCCATGGATAGTTTGTATTTGATTTTATTTTCATATAAAAATGAATTTATAGAAGTGGAATGAAATAGTATTAATATTTTCCCATAATATAAAATTATACCATAAATCATTTTGTTATCATATATGATGTTGTATCATTAGATAAAACATCAATGATGTTTGTTTAGATCATTTTTAGCGGTTCCTTGATAATCATGAACTTGTTTCATTATATAATTTAATGTCATGCATTGAAATTAATTCAAGAACATAAAATAGATTAAAAAATAAACTTTAAAATTTTATTCATCCATTAAAATGGATTTATAATCATATTTGAAGGATGTAATGGATATTGCGAACACATTATCCACGATTTTGATAAATTGGCACATCATGGATGGTGTTTTTATTTTTATAACAAGAGGGAGACGGGAGGGAAGAAGATGATGAATATTTTACAAGAACATGGTATCATATAGAATATATAATATTACGGAGATTTCATACCACCTGGATAAGTGGAGGGAATGATATTGTAATAAAATAAAGAAATTGGAAAGAAAATACATGAAAAAGGAAGAGGATTCTTACCTCATGATCTCTTCCCCTTGAGATACTCCTTAAGGATTTTGGTTTTGGCCTTTTAGTGAGACTAGAAGATCTAGGACATGGGGAAGATCCTTTAGGAGGGGATGTTTCAGAACATAGAAAATTCTCAAGGCTTGAGATGTGTGAGAGGAAGATGGGAATGAGGGTGGTATTTATAGTGGAGGAGAAGAGGGATTTTACATTATTTTAATGATTATTATAATATTTTTTCTCAAGACTATGAGTAGTATTGATTCATGTGGCCCAAAATAGTAATAATTGTTTGTGATTTCAAGCCAAGTGGGCTTACATCATCTTTGCATCACTTATGATGCAGTAAACAATTATTTAGCATTTATCATATTTTAATGTTCATAAAAAATTTAAGAATTTTAAGAAAATACCAAAAATTAAATAGAACCATTTTTTAATGTGTATAATTAAAAAATGAACGCTATTTTTTGAATGTAAATTTCTAAATAATATTAATTTAATTTTTAAATAAAATCACAATTTATTCAAAAATAAAAATTTTAAATCTATAACTCATTTTTTAACAATTTGAAAAATTAATCAAGTAGAAATTATCTTAAAGCCATAAGAAAATAAAATAATTATGCATGTTACTATTCATCAGCTTAATATTACTATTCATAAGGGTATGTTACTATTCAATAAAAATTATATTGGTTCCATTAGACTCAAAATAACTTACTGATCACAATTTTGGATGATTTTTTTTCAAAATTCAAAACATAGAAGTAGAAAAATTATGTTTAAAGGCTAGTTATAAATATCTACTTAAAAAATTTCCTACATTTCAATTTATTTTTAAAAACCTTTGGGTGTTACATAATCCCTACCTTTTGGAAATTGCATCCTCGCAATTTTATTTACTTATTAAACAAGTGAGGGTACCTTTCCCTCATAGAATTTTTAGACTCTTATGTTGCATCTTCAACCATGTTGTTTCTTCAAAAAACATTATCCTGGTGGATTACCTTATTCTGCAATACCCATTCCCTTAGATCATGATTCTAAACTTGTTTCTATTCATAAGAAAGGTTCTCTTATAGCTGAATTGCTTCTGGGATCAAAATATGAGATGAATCTGGCACATAATTTTTCAACATCTAAACATGGAAAACATTATTTATATGATATAAAATTAGAAGAAAAACTACTCAGTAGGGTACTGGTCCGAATTTCTCCAAGATTACACAAGGTCAAATGATCCATGGACTTAGATTTCCTCTAATACCAAAATTCATAACACTTTTCCATGGTGAGACTCTAAGAAAAAAATGATCACCTACCCCAAGAGAAAAGTCTTTACTCCAGATCTATGTATAACTTTTCTGCCTGCTCTGAGCTGTTCTCATGTGTTGCTAGATCATCTTCACTTTCTTATCTACTTCCTCTACTAATTTTGGTCCCATAAACTTTCTTTACCCAACTTCACACCAAAATCTATAGTTCTACCCCACCTCCCATAAAATCCCCAAAAAGGTGACATATGTATACTATAATGAAAACTATTATTACAAGAGAACTCAACTAAAGAATGATATTGATCCCAAATTCCCTAGTAGTCCATTGAACAAGCTCAAAGCAAATCCCTCAAAGTATGAATCGTATGTGATGACTATCCATCTGATTGAGGATGAAAAGCTATACTAAAATTTAATTATGTACCCAATGACTTATAAATTCTATTCCAAAAGTTAGATGTTAACCTGGGATCCTTGTAAGATACAACGAAAAGAGGAACTCTATATAACTTGACAATATCTTTGAGGCACAGTAGGGAAATATTATCCAAAGACATTGTATCTCGAATAGAAAGAAAATGTGCAAATTTTTTCATCTGAACAACAATAACCCAAATCACATTGTTACCTCGAGAAGTCTTAGGTAGTACCACCATGAAGTACATGGATATATTCTCCCATTTTAACTATGGCACTAGCAGTGGCTAAAGAATCCCCTTTGGTAACTGCCACTCTTCTTTAACCTATTGAAATGTCAAACACTTCATGGTAAAATGTACAATATCTATTTTCATTATATCCCACCAATAATATTCCAAAAGGTCTCTATACATCTTAGTACTATCAAGATGAACTGAAAATGGAGAACTATGAGCTTCACACAACAAATATTTCTTCAATTAAGAATCAAAAGGCACACACAACAATTTACCAAATCTTAAAACAAAATCTTTATCAAGGTTAAATTATGGAAACTTACCCATTTTAACCAATTCTACCTTTTTTTGTAGCTCATAGACTTCCTCATGTACTTTATTAATTCTTTCTGAAAATGATGACTGCACTGAAACCAGAAACAAAAAAGAGGTATTTTCTGCACCAACAAATTCTAATGCAAAATTCATTAAATCATTAATCAAGGGATCATATTCCAAATATAACATGGTTAATGATGCGTGATATTTTATACTCAAGGCATCCTCCACTTTGTTTTCTTTTCCCAAATGGTAATTGATTGTGAAATCAAAATACTTTATCAATTAACTCCATTTTTTTATTCATGTTTAATTCCTTTTGAGTGAATATATACTTCAGAATTTTATGGTTAGTATATATTTGACATTTGGATCCGTATAAATGATGCCTCCAAATTTTCAGAGCAAATGTGTGGGATAATCTAACTCATGGGGTTTTTGTTGTTTTAAATCATAAGAAATTACCTGATCATTATGCATTAGAACACAACCAAGTACCTTCAATGAAGCATCACTGTAGATGAAAAACTCCCCATTTTGGGAAGGCAAGGCAAAAAACTGGATAATTAACCAATATCATCTTCAGTTCTTGAAAACAAACATCACATTGTTCGGTCCAAAAAAATTTAACCCATTTTGCGTTGATTTATTTAGTGTTCTGGAAAATTGTTCAAAGTTTTTAATAAAACTTCATTAATAACCTACCAATCTAATAAAACTATGAATCTATGTAACATTTTTATGTCTTGGACATTCATCAGCCACTTTTTTTGGTAGGATCAACTGTTATTCCGTCTTTATTTACAATGTTCCCAAGAAAAGAAATCTGTTGCAACCAAAATTCACACTTTTTGAATTTTCCATACAGTTTCTTTTCCTTTAAGGTTTGAAAAAAAACCCTCAGATGTTTTTCATGCTTCTATTTACTCTTAGAAAATATAAAAATGTCAATAATAAATACAACCAAAAACGTATCCAAGAACTCATGAAATATTCTATTCATAATATCTATTAATATAGTAGGTGAATTAATTAACCCAAATGACATAACAAAAAATTCATAATTCCTATATCTCGTATGAAAACCTATTTTTGGGATTAATCACCCTTCACCTTCCGCTGATGATTTATAGATCTCAAGTCAATTTTGGAAAAGTACTGAGCTCCCTAGAGCTGACCAAACAAGTCATCAATATGAGGCAAATGATACTTTTTTTTAACAGTGATGTTATTCAAATATCTATAATCAATGGAAAGTCTCATAGAATCATATTTATTTTTTACAAACAAAATAGGTTCCCCCCCATAGTGAAGTTCTAGGACGAATGAATACTTTATCAATAAAATCATGCAACTGATTTTTCAATTCAAGAAGATCCATTTGAGACATTTCATATGGGTGTTTTGAAATTAGCGTAGCATTTGGATCTAATTCAATTGTGAATTCAACTTCCCAATTAGGTATGACACCAGGTAACTCATCAGAAAAAACATCAAGGTATTCATTTACCACTAACACATCATTAATTTGAATAGTTCTTTTGTTTTCAATAATACGAGGAAGATAACTTTCATTTCCATATTTCAAAAGTTTCTCATATTCCTGATGTGTTATCAATTTTATGGGTTCATTATTGTATACAAACTAAATCAATTTCTAAGACAACTTTTTTAGCTCTACATTCAATCTTAGCATGACAAATAGAAAGCCAATCTATTTCCAGAATGACATCATACTCTACTAAGGGGAAAACAACAAGGTTTGCAGGTAAAGTATTTCTGCTGACTATCATAGAAAGATTCTTATAATTCCTATTTGCTATAATATTCCCCCTGGTGTTTTAACAATAAGTTCCAGTCTCATTTATTGAGGAGATATTTCCAATTTACCTGAAAATTGCTTAGAATTAAAGGAATGTGTAGACCCCATATAAAAAAACTTTAACTAAATCTGAGTAAACAAAAAAGGTACTTGATAAAAATTTATTGAATGGCCTGATTCCTACTGATGCAGTCAAAAAGGATCTCACTACACTTTTATTCTTATAGTCTGGCTTCTTTGCATCATTCTGATCTCTCTTTGAGAAGAAATTTTCATAATGACCCATATCTCCACATTTAAAACACTTAACAGTTTTCTTATTAGGATTAATATTATGATTATTTTTTTACAATCTCATGCCATATTTTCAAACTTCCCACAACGAAAACACTTCCCAGTTTTGGTAAGGCATTCCCCAGGGTGTTTTTCTACACTTTTCACAAACTGGAAACCGGAATTTCTTACCATCATATTTCTTTGGTTGATTATTATCCATATATTTCTATTTGGAAATATTATTCTATTTTTTGTAAAAGTGCATGTGATCATCATAAAACTCCATCCCTACCATCTCAGCATATATGAAATGTTTCTCATAACTTTTGAATTCACGGGATGCTAATGACCTTCGATACCTTGGATTTAATCTTGGGTAAAAGAGGTTGATTTTTCAATCAAGTTCTAGAATAGTATTTGGAGAATACCTCCCCAGTCTATTGATTTTTTCATCATACAAAACCACCGATTCTTCATAATTTTTCTTCAATTCAATGTATTTATTCTCTCTCTTATGTATCACCACCTTAGAATAAATATTTTTTTTAAAGAAAAGGATTTTAAATTCATCCCACTCCAAGAAATCAATATACTCTCTATCTATAATATTTTTGACCATTGACCACCACTGATCAGATTCACCTTCAATAAAATAAATGTAAAATCTTAACTTTTGATTATCTGAACAACTTAAAACACAGAATATCTTTTCAAGGTCCTTAATCCATCCTTCAGTCACTACTGGATCAGAAGATCCATTGAAAGGAGGAGGGTGTTGTATCATAAAATGTTCTACTATCATGAACTTATATTATGGTACCTTTGGTTGTTCTCATTCTTAGATTAAACTACCATTTATTACCTACTTTAGATGAGCCATTACTGTCACAAACTGCTCGGTTCCAATCTCTACCATTCTAAGATGCAAATTCGAAAGGATATATTTCTGTCGGTGCCTCTCCTCTTCAACTTCCCTATTTCTTCTATGGAGAACCATTATGAAAACAAATATCTTATTGAAAGAAACATGTTAATATTTAAATTATTTATCATTTCAAATTAACAATAATGAAAAAATAATTTTTGGAATTCTATTAGCATCATCATAACCCCTAAAGTTATCTAAACCATCCTCTGATACCAATTATAAGGACCCAAACTTATTACATTAAATAGTATTGAATTTAGTAAACAACTCACTAAGTTTCACATTGAGGATATTTTAATGTTTAGATATTTAGAGAATTGGAACCTAATACATTCATAACATTCCACATTAATATGGAGTGCATACAAAAAAAAAACAGTATTCATTTCTTCCAAAATATAAAACTTTTCAAATAAAACATGTTTTATTTGAAAAATATTTATAACATTTAACATGGATTCCTTATTTATCTTACACATCCTTATAAACAGTGAAAATCATTTAAAAACTTGGAATTATCAGAAAAAGCTTAGTAAGGGGTATAAAAAGAAGGAAAGAAAACACAAGTCTATGAATACATGAAACGTATGAAATCATTTAAAAAAACATACTTGTTACCCATATAAACATACAATGTGAAACTTGATATTTACATTAGATTTCAAAAAATCATATAAAACATAAATAAAACCATAAAAGAATATTGGGTAATTACTTAGATAATCATGTAACCCTCTCATCTACCTTATAATTTCCAACCCTCATGACTACTTTACAATTTGTGTACCCATCATAATTACACATGGACTAACCATACGACCAAGCTCTAACTTACACATACACAATTAATTAGAGGGAGATATAAGTCCCACCCTTCATCATACAAAATTCACAAGAACCACAAAATAATTATACAACATGAAAAATTGCATAAAAACATTTCTTTTTGAATCTTGTAAAATAGAATTTTAAAAGAGGATTTTAAAATAAAAGACCCTAAAAAATATAATATAATTGAAGTGATACTATATAGAGTGTATGGAACATGTATATAAATTTTAAATACACATAATTAAACATTATATAAACAAAATTCATCATATTTTGTTTAATATTACCTAAATAATGAAGTAGAATGTTAACCCAAAGAATGGAAATTAGGTTATGAATTCCCTTAACTAAGTTTTTTCTTACTTAATATTCATTTAAACCTTCTATATAATGGTTAAAATAGTGTTATTAATATCTTAAAAAAACATATTCACATTTATAACATCTTATATGACCATTTCATAACATCATTCCAGCCTTTAATTATTATTATTTTGTTCCTTCCATTGTTTTGGGTGCATTCTTTACATGATTTCCATGGCTGGGTTGTATTTGATTTTCTTTTTATATGGAAATGAAATTACATAAGTGGAATGAAATGGTATTTATATTTTTTCAGAATATATAGTGATACCATAAATACTTTTTTTATCATATACGACAATGGATCATTGGATAAAAAATTAATGATGTTTGTTTAGATCATTTTTGGTGGTTCCTCGATAATCATTAACTTGTTTCATTATATAATTTAATTTCATGCAAAAAAGTTCATTCAAAAACATAAAATAGGTTAAAAAATTAACTTTAAATAATGGTGAAACTATTAAAAGTTATTTATGAAAATCTTTGAAGGATGTAATGGATATTGAAAACACATCATCCACAATTTTGGTAAATTGGCACATCATGGACAATGTTTTTATTTTTAGAACAAGAGAGAGAGAAGAGATGAAGGAATATTATGAATATTTTACAAGAACATGGTATCATATAGAATATATTTGATTATATAGATTTAATACCTACTGGATAAGTGGAGGGAAAGAGAGTGTAATAAAATAAAGGAATTGGAAAGAAAACACCTGAAAAATGGAGAGGATTCTTACCTCTTGACATCTTCTCCTTGAGATCCTCCTTAAGGCCTTTGGTTTTGGAATTTTGGTGAGACCAGCAGCTCTAAGACGTGGGGAAGAGCCTTGGGGTGGGGATTTGGTAGAACTTAGACAATGATCAAGTCTTGTGAGGTGTCAGAGGAAGAGGGGAATGAGGGTGGTATTTATTGTGTGGGAGAGGAAGGATTTTACATTATTTTAATCATTATTATAATATTTTTGCTCAAGATTATGAATAGTCTTGATTATTATGACCCAAAATAGTAATAATTGAATTTGATTTAGAACCAAATGGTATTCAATCATCCTTGAATCTCCTATGATGAAGTAAAACAAGCATTTAACATTTATCGTATTTTACTATTCCTGAAAAATTCAAAAATTCTAGAAAAATCCCAAAAATCCACCCTTACCATTTTTTGACATTTAGAATTCAAAAATGAACTCCATTTTTTTAAAATAATTTTTAAAATGTTATTAATTTAATTTTTAAATAAAATTATAATTTATTCAAAAATAAAAATTTTAAATCTATAACTCATTTTTAACACCTTGAAAAATTAATCAAGTTGAAATTATCTAAAATACATAAGAAAATTAAATAATAATACATTTTTATATTAATTAGGGTCATGTTACTATTCATAATGGTATGTTACAATTCACCAAAAAATCATGTTTGTTCTATTAGATTCCAAATAACTTACTAATCATAATTGTATATGACCATTTTTCGAAATTCAAAACATAGAAGTGGAAAAAATATGTTTAAATTATATTTATAAATATATACTTAAGAAAAAGTTTCATGAATTTTAATTTATTTTTTAAAACCTTGGGTTGTTACATATAATCTCTCTTGTGGAGATCCACTTGTGTTCCTTGGATCTCTGAGCAATGCCAAACGATCCATGTGTTCTACTATGGAGAATTAAATGTATTTTTTTGTTCTAGATCACTCATTACTCTATCTTAAAGAAATATCTCTATCATTTATAATTAATGGGAGGGAGATAAATGGAGGTTTCCAAAGAGAATTCTTTGTTCACAAAAAATTACTAATTTTGATTACCAACACAATAGCGACAACAATTTATTTGTAGAGCTAGGGTTTAGGTTAGAAATTTATTTATTGCATTCAATCCCTTAAAAAATATTAAAACCTTTAATAACCCCTATACCACAATATAATAATAATAATAATAATAATAATAATAATAATAATAATAATAAAAATAATAATAATTTTACAGAATTCTCAAAATTGTGAAAATTATAAATAATATTTACCTCCTTGTAAATAATTATTTATCACTAAATGCGGTCCTAGTTTGTTCATAATCCTCAATATTTATTGAATACAAAAAAAAATATTTTATTCATAAATAAATATATTATTCACATATTGGTGAATAAATATTTATTATATTTTAAATAAAATAAATATTTGTTTTCACATACTGGTGAATAAATATTAATTTACATTATTCCATCAATAAAACATGAATAAAATTAATCCTCAACCAGGAGAATAATATTTGTTCCATTAATTTTATTCAAATAGAATTTAATCAAGATCACTAGAAACACTTAGTGTGTGGCCCTCTAGGATTATTTTTCATTGGTATTAGATGGGCTTGCCTAATGTACAAGATTAATGTCTAGAAACAGATCAAGGATCCCAAGAGAAAGAACTTAATGTCGCAATGAAAAAACCACATAATAAAACAAACTTTGTAATATAATCCCTTTGTATCGATATCACATCAAGAAGGTTGCACATATGTGTTAATAGACTATATGTTAGATACAAATTTATTTGATTATCTGAAATAACATTGTTACACAATATCTATTAAATTTAATGTGATGGTTATATTCTAATCAAAGGGATCAGATATAAATATCCATAATCATGGAAGGTAAAAATAATTCATCAACTTATTCGTTAATGATATTTCAATCATGACACACCCAACATACTGTACTTCTTGTCAACATATTGCGAAATGGTTTTGGTTAGTAAATCTAAGTATTCAAGTCATTACATGCATCAATGATAATCTTAAAGTGTAAGTAACTTACACACATGGAAAAATAAGAATATCCAATGACACCAAAATAAGAAAAATTTCTATTGGAGGGTCTGTTCTAATAATATTATAACTTAGAGATTACCAAGTGAGAACTTCAGGAGAATAGTCCTCATCCTACTCTAAGTAATTACACCTGATGGTATACATACTATGTTTCATGTCATAATACATTATCGAACCATAAAACTATATTTAAGAGATATCACCATTTAATTTCAAGGTTATCATCATATCGGGGAATTGATACGACCTTATCAATGAGATAGATACTCAAGGGAATTATCAAATTAATGGAATGTATAAGAAAAATAAATATGTGATTATATATTTATATTAGTATACAATTATTTGAATATACAAGTAATCTAAAGAACAAAGTAGTTGGTTTTAGGGAACCAACTCTAAAAAATTACCACTTTCACTAGATCCTGTTGCAAACAACTGGTTATTCCTCACATGTTAAACATGCTTCTGCTGAGTATGGATATATTTTCTAGGCCTACCAGGTTTCTATGGCTAGGGTTGGTTAATCCACATATATGTGAGGTAGATCTGTTTATTGAAACATAACTATCTCGAGAAAATACCTCAAGTATTAATTTGACAAAGTATCCACCTATTTCTCCAATTTTAGAATCTTAACATCTACACTAAATCCATAATCATAGTTTATCACAATATGATAAAACTATTACTTTTTGGTATAACCCAAAACTAGAATAGGATATTACTAATCGACTTCTTAAGCTGTATCAGAAGTCTCAATGTACTCGGATATTTTAGATATGGAAACCAATGTCTATAATAAGGTTTTATTGGATATTATTATAGCATTATTAGTGAAACTAGATCAAAATTAGATAAATAAATATTAGTGTTCGATTCCCTTGATCAATAATATTCTCACTTCTCCAGAAACAAAGAACTCATCCTGTTTTACTTTTTCAAATTAATTTCAGATAGTTATAATAATATGTCTATGAGATTATGTTGGATTTAGTTTATATTAACTTATTATGATTTTATAATTAGAAATATAAAATTTTAGTACATATCATGGAACATGATATGAATTCCTAGCACTTATACATGTGAAAATATTTTTAATCCTCATAATCACTTCCAATTCCCATGTACTTTCTAATGGAATGATTATATAACAATAATAATTATTTATTAAATTTTTTCAACTCATATTCGTTAATAATTTATTAATATATGTACTAAGACTAGATTAAGATAACACATAGATCTATTTTCAAATTTCTTATTCCCTAGAATAATGTTTCGACTTTAATTCAAACTTAGATAACTTTAATTCTTTAGTCTAAAAAACATATAAGACATAAAAAATGTTTTTATATATTTTAAATATATTTATCTTAAAAAATTGTAGCAATCTCACTAACCAGTTAAAGTCACATGTCACTCACTTGTTTCAAAATGAATATTATATAATCACTCTGCATCATTTTTTTCATAGATGAATTTATGAAATCGTTACATATTATTGAATTTTGTTGATGTCACAAAAACTTTTAGTTATCCCCATTATAAATATACCATATGTACTAATTTTTGATACATCATATAGAAATCTTCCATAAGGATTATTGTAAAATAGGTGGCCCTAAAAATAGATAGCCCGATATGATGATCATATAAATATTCTTTGATAAATGGAATTTTTAAAGGATCCTAGACATAATCAGTGGTGAATAAGTTTTTTCAAAGACTAAAACATTCAATAACCTATCTTTAAATATTGGTAACATCTTCTACCATCAATGTATAGATTCTATTGAATACTACATAGTAGTATTAATTATTAGAAACATTCAAAATATAAAATCCTTGAATCTTAATACATGGAATCCATTAGTTGTCAATATTATAATATTATCATTTACTATTTCTTTGTAGAAATCATTATTTTTAAATAATAAAAAATGTATTAGTCACCATGGTGAACATTAAAAATTTATTTTTTGGATATAAAAAAGAGTTATATTGATATTAAGAACAAAAGAATATATTCTTGATCGATTAATTACAGGGGGTGAATTTTAGTTCTAAAAAATATATTTTAAATGAATTTAAACTAAAACAATTCCCAATCCGATTTATGTAAAAAGATTAGATCTAGAGTGGGACTTCATTCTGATTACCTAAGTATCACAATCATGTTGGTTTAGATGTAACAAAGTATAATAATCATAATCACATATGATTCAATTATAAAAAGTAAACTGATCATATTCACAATGGATCTGATTAAAAAAATAATTCTTATCATTTTTAGATACATTATAATAAAAAAACCACAAAAAATCAAAACAAAAAAAATACTTGTAATAAACAAGTAATTAAATAGCTATATCAAAGTAATAATGAATTAAAACTATTAAAATTAATAGATATATTTTAACATTAAGAGTAAGGTATCCACAAACCTTGGATAAAGATAAACTTTGTTTTATACTTATAATAAAGTCTGTCTTTCCATAGAAAGGAACTCCCTTGATATGAATATCAGATTCTATGTCTACCTACACTTGGTATCCCTTTATCTGATGGATCAACCCTATCTTGTAATCCCTCTAAGCCCTTGATTAGAAGATCAGATTATCTATTTTTCTATCCCCTAAAGTCCTCAATAATAATCATAAATCAGATGCATGATTACAATGAAAAATAACTGTTAAGGGGATTACCTGAAAAGGTTCCCTTAAAGAATTCAAAACTCTAAAACAATTACAAAAGATTAATAATAATCTATTAACACTTTGTAATCTTTAGAGATCTCACATATGAGAAAATTTCAAATTAAATTGATCATCAATGTAGAAACTGCACCAAACTCATCAAATGACCATTTATTTATGGGAAAACCCCTAATGGTCATATTTCTTTCCCAATAGTCATATTTCTATGAGTTTGTTCCAACAACTTGGAAACTTGACATTTCAATGTATTTTTTATAATTGATTGTCTAAAATTGTATTGATTTACTCCATTTTAGTGTAAAAAGTTTGATTTATATTAGAAATAACTTTTCTATATTCAAAATTTAAACATATTTAGTCTGATGGACTTCCTTACAGACATCATTATGATAATTGTTTTGAATGGAAATATGATGTTTATTGGTGTTGGTATCAGTCCAACTATTAAGACTTTCAGTATGAAATACAAGACATAATGTCTTATATATGACTTGATAATGATGAATCTGATGTTTATCGGATCCATACTACTTATGATAATTTTAATTAATTATGTTTAGTTTATATTCTTGAATATTTTATAACTAATTCTATGTATGGAAAAAGATCATGTTTCCTATAAAAACATTCTTGAAACACTTTGAACATGAAAATTTAGTAATAAATTGTTTAAGAAAGAGTTTTTGATTTCCAAAACTAAAGGAATAAATAAAGGAATATGTATAAATTTTTACTTAACACTCTTTAGTTATATAGAACTACTGCTCCCACTAACTTCAGTAAAGCCCAATATTACTATTCCAACCCATGTGCATCCAGAGCCTCAAGCCATAGAATTTAAGTATTCTCCCACCATCTTCAAATATATAGGATTCAATTTGGGAATTATAGTCATTATTGACTAGTTTTAAATATCTTTAATGGTTATAGGAAAATTAACTTAGATGAACTTTAGTGTTTTTATATTCATTTGTAGCTACGATAAGCTTTTAACAAATAGTTTTTCATAAAAAAATTGGGATTTTTTCCTAATAGATTATAATAAAATCATAATTTATATTATATAAATTTATAAAATATAGTTTTTATATGATTAGTTATTTCACTTCTATTTGAAAAAAATATATTCGAAGGAAAAATAGAATGTTTACAATATATAGAAGACCCATAATTGATCTTAATTTTACTACCATCATAAAAATTTTATTTAGATACATTCTTCATCATATCTCATAATGTACTTATGAATTTGTACCATTATTGACACAACCTAATTAAAACCTTTGTTGACAAATAAGAAAAAGGAAACACAAGAAAGGGTGAGCTTAGATTCTCAATAAGGGTAAACATGAAAGATTGTAATCAAAGATCATATGAAATCATAAGATACGTATAAGCGTTTCAGATCATGAACATAACTTAAAAACTTCATACTTAATCTATCAAAGATCATAAACATGGGTCATGACATATAACTTTATCATTTCAAAAGATGTGAATCATAAGAGTGAGAAAACACCAAAATCCAGTCATGAACGAAAAATTCACATCATAATCATTCCAAAAATTCATGTCACCATAATAGGTATAGAAACCATTCCTTATTTCATGGTTTAATATTGATACCATTAAGTCATATTGGACCTGGATTCAACACCTATTTCCCATATCATAACAGATCAGGCATCATCTCCATTTCCCATAGTTGATTAATGACATCAATTTATTTCCCATAGTATATCAATCCCTTTGACTTTTTCCCATAGTAGATCAATCAAATTTACTTGTTTCTCATAGTGGATCAAGTACAACAAATTTTTTCCCATAATTATCTCATAAGATATAAAAATTTACCCATTACATTGGATTGATATATAATTATGATCCCACCCATCACATAATTAAAACTATACATATGTCTTCCACAAGGTCATAAATAATTCATTATATCACCTTAACATAACTAGTGGAATGAAAATAGTTTTCAAAAAAATTCATAATATCATAACCCCTTGAAAATAAACGGGTTTCATAGAAATATCATTTTCATAATCATAAAAAATATAGATAAAGAATAAGGATAATATCATTGGATTATATAACTAGTAAATCATAATTAATATCATTGATGTTACCATAGGTGAAAAAATCCTTTGAAATATCATTGGAATATTTCTTGAAGAGAATAACCTTTTCATTATTGAAACAACATCTTTAAAATCTAAAATTTTTGAAAACAATATGGAATTTTTTTTTATTTTAATAGAAATTTGGAAACTTGTAATATAATATTAAAATCATTTAACTATCATGATGAAATGAAATTATATTCATTCCATATACATTAAAAATAAATATTCTTTTCATATAATTGATAAAACTATAAAATACAGATTTTAGAAAACTAAAAAAAGATTAATTTTAGAATATTTAAAAAAATTCAATCTTGGGAGAAAATTAATTTAAAAAATCATTATATACAGTAAAATAATTCTTGAAGACATTTTTACAAAACATAGACATGTAAGAAAAATATTACCAACTAAAGAAGAAATGATGTCCGTTTTTCTCAAAAACATTACAAATATTTTTAAGTATGAAAGAGAGGAAAATGATAATATTATTTGAAAATTACATGAATAACCAAAGTATAATAAAATGAAATGGAATATATTATATAAGGAAAATATAATTTCCTAAATTTAAATTCAAGTATAGACAATCCCAATTAAAACGATATTGAAACATAAATCTCTTACCTCAAGTCTTATTTTTATTTGTACACATTCGAGGAACTTGTATATTATATATAGATTTATTTTATATGTATTAAATGAAAATAATAATATATTTCATGCCATATATTTCTTATTTATAACATCTTATAAATAATTTATTAACATTTTTTAAATCATTGTTCCAGATGATAACTTTTTTGTTTTTCATTCATGTTTTGGTTCGATAGTGCCAATGCTTTTAATTTTATCTTCTTCTCATAATCTAAAAAATGTAAATAATGATATTAATATCATATATATTCATTATATATAAATTTATATTCATCCATATAAATTGTAGATATAAAAATGTATCACGCAGTTTATAGTGATTGTAGGCCGTATGTACGCATAAATGATTTTTTCACTTTTCAACAGATGGGACAAAAGAATGGTAAATAATAATTAAAAATTCTAGAATAAATATTGTATAATATATATTATATATTCATTAATTATACCATTAACACCAACCATGAAAAATGTATGTGAAAAATGAATCACATCACTTCATGGAGCTGGTAGTCCACACAAATGCACGAGCACCATTATCATTTTCCAATGGATGGAAATAAGGTGGGAAATAATTGTTCCATCATCATAATTAAAATTAATATATTTTAAATGCTTTATTATTTATTTTATAATTTATACCATATATTTATAGGTGGTATAATAATAAATAAAATTGAAAACTCTAATTTAAGAGTTATACCTCTTCGGTAAGAAACCTTCTTCGACATACACCTTATGCCTTAAAAGGATGATATTTTGACAAAAAAGAATCTCTAGGATGTGTTAGATAAATATATGAATGTATTATGGTAGTTATTGTCTGATATAGAAGGATACAAGAGTGTGAGGAAGAGGGGATAATAGGTTACTTTTAATAAGTGAAAAGAGGGGCACACTTGGAAGCACTTAAATTATAAATTAATATAAATTAGTTTTCAAGTTAAAGTGAATCAAAATTTATATATTTATAATATATTATTATTATTAGTCAAAATAATCTTAAAAAAAATTTCAGGACAAGTTTAGTGGATTATTTCACCATTATCTCTTTGTTTTAACCCTCGTTAACCATTTTAACAATAACCACAATATCAAAGTTTTTTACACTTTATGGGTCAAGAATGTTACCCTAAAAATAAAATTCACCAATAAATTAACAATGGTTTATATTTGTAAATATATTACAATTACATTGTAGAGATTATATTTTTATGAATTCTAAATCATTTAATAAAATATTATTTATTACAATATATCATTAATGTCAATTTTAAAAATATTCATTTACTTTAACTTCAAAGACATCAAGATAGTCATTTATTTAAAATATAAAGCATTAAAACAACCCTAATATGTTATATTTATTTAAAAATACATAAAACCCAAAAATTAATCAAAATTTTATAAATTTTAACAATTTTTAAATCATTTATTTAATTTTTTTATTAATTGAATAAATACTGTATCGGCATTACATGCACATTTATAGTAATTATTAAATAAATAAAAATTAAAAATAAATTAACATGATAAAAAATTAATTAATATATGAATTAATTAATTATAAAATAATTTCTCCTATTTTTTCCTTATGTAAAAATTTTAGAGATATTAAATTTAATAAAGTGACATTTTACATTTATTATTTTCTTAAATTAATATAAAGGTCATAATCAAAGAAAAATGGGACCAATTGTCCAAATATTCAAGACCTAGATGAAATTGGATGAAATGGACACATAAAATTGGATAAATGAAAGTTTTTTAATAAATTTAAATCCTTATCATATTAGTTTTAACCATAATTATCCCATTTTACCTTTACTATGGTAATGAAAATTTATCATGGTTACTATTCATATTAACCAAAAAATAAAAGATTCATATTTCTTAAATTTTAATATAATAATTAAAATTTTGGAATTAGTTTTTAGAAATTCAATTCATAGACTTTTTATAAATTAATTTAAGTGAAAACTACAAAACACAACTGAAAACAGTTTTTTCAGAAAATTGCCTTTTATGTATAAATATATTTTTATACAAAATTAAAATAAAAAATTGAGTCCAATGAGCATAATTTTTTTATTAATAATATAATATAAGAAATTTTACTTTAAAACAATTTTAAAACAAAATGGAACTTTGTAAATTCTTCAAACAAAAATACAGTTTTTAGTAAAAATTTGTATTTTTTACTATTCACTTGAAAATCAATCTCTTTAGAGAAAACCCAAACATTCCCTATAAGATAATTTTTATTTTATGATTTAAAAAATTATATACTTTTTAGTAAATAATATTTCTAAATTTTTCAAAAATTAATTATAATATATGCTCACAAAAAGCAATAAAACCATTTTTATGAAAAAATGTATTTTTAAAGCATATAATGACTTTACTAAAAATATATTTTCTTTTTTGAAAAAAATTATAAATATATATATTTCTTAAATATTTTTATTTTTATTTATTAAGATAATTTATCATCTTGTTTATAAAGGTATACTATATTATAGTTCATTTAGACTTGGGATTGCATATATCATTAGCTATCGGAGAAATAAAATTTATTAATATATCATAAAATCTCAGGGTGTTACATTATACCCCAATTTAAAAAGAATTTTTACATTGAAATTAGTTCACTCAGATGAAAATAATTGAGGATACTTCTACCTCATCACATCATCAGGTTCTCACATAGCTTCCCATAATTTATAGTATCACCACAAACCTTTGACCAAGTGAGTTGTATTGTTTCATAAAACTTTCTCTATGTGATCCAATATTTCCGAAAATTATTCATTATAAGAGTGATATTAATCCAGTGGTATGAAATCTTAGCTTAGTACATGTGAAATACTATGTATGTACTTCCTCAGGAGAGATAAATAAAACAGATCGTGAACTTGAGAGAGATTCAATGGAAGTTCTAAATAATAAGCTACTACCCCAATATGATCAATAATTTTAAATAGACCAATATATATAGGGCCTAAATTACCATTATTTCAAAATATTATAACCTTATTACAATTATATATTCATTAAAATTCCTTTTAAATAAAATTGAACTCTAGATCTTTCTATCTATTGTTTGCATAAATTTTCTGTCGACTTTGAGCTTCACTTATGTGCTACTAAATTGATATAACATTATCTGCCATATATTCAGCTAGGTATAGTACTAATTGATTTAATTATATAACTTAATCCCAATATATAGGATTACTATAATTCATACCAAATAGGTATTCATAAGGATCCATCTAAATACTTGATTGGAAGCTATTGTTTTGAGAAAATTCCACCAAAGGAAGGTGTTGATCCTAATATATATTTTTATTTAAATAAATACCATGTTAAATATCTTATATCACATGAAACAATAAACGAAAAAAAATCATGATACTTTTTATTGCGATAAAATTATATGTATTAAATTTTACCATTATAATATATATGTTGAATTAATGATTATAAGTAGAAGTAAATGCATCATGAAATATATGTAGAAAGGAGAAGTAATGGAATCAAGTAGTATAATTATTCCTTGTGAGGAATTTTTTCCTAATCTTGGAAAATAGGTGACATCACTAGGGATTGTATTCGACCAAGCCGAAGCTGAACATCAACAAGTACGTCTTAAAAAATCATCAATTTGAAGAGTTAACACTCATGGAAATCACTATGGGATCCATGTTCAATGTATCACCAACCATGTTTACAACTATTTCATATATTATTCTTATATATTATATGAATGTATTAAGGGGTTTTAGATGTAGAATTTAGGATGATATAAACATTTAATTATTAATTAAGTAAATTTTACATGTATTTTCATACATTAAGAATTTTTAATAAAATTTTCTTTTTAAAAACTAAATTTAATTAAATAGGAAAGGGAGTATTCAATAAAAATATATTGATAAAATTTAATTAATTCTTTGTAAATAAAAAATCAGTTAATAACAAAATCATTAAATGTTAAAAAGAGATATTTTTCAAAGAACTATTTATAAAATGTTTTTTTATTTTTTTCTTTGATTAAATTGACAATTTTTAGAATATTGTTATAAAAAAATTCAATGTAAAATATATAAATACACATTTAATTATAAGTTTTTATTTTTTATGATTAAGGGAAATCTAAGTTTAAAAAAGATAATCTTTTTAATAAAAATAGTATTGCATTATATTTTCTGTTTCCATTTAAAATTTAAATTAATTTTTTTTAATTTTAATTTAATATAATTATATTATATTATTGATTCTAAATATAGTGATTATATTAAGATTAATTTTTGGGTTTTTTCTGAAAAGGTTGATTTTTTAGGTGAAGAGTACACAAATCTATTTTTATGAATATCTACACATTTTCGACATCATCATGATATAATCACGACTTAAAAATTTATGAAACATTTTTACCTACTAAATATATATCTAATGAGTAAAAAAAAGAATTTAAAAGTATTTTTTTTAATTTATTAAACTAGAATTAGCATTTTGTATACTATGTTATATATTATTCTAATAAAAAACTATTTGGGTCCTCTTCTTATAATTATGTATTCATAAGATTCCATTAGGGTTTGGCTTGATTAAAAAGACAAAAAACACTAATTTTTTTAATAATAAACTAATAAACATCATGGGTATTAAATTTTTCATAATTATTGGTCCAAATAATAATTATTTTTATTTAAATACATTTTTCTAAAAATTGTTTTTGTTGCATTATGCATACTTATATTGATGTTATCTCCATCATATTTTGAAATTGAATTTAATAAATGTTGTTTAATATTTTTAGTTATCATAATAAACATAATTTTATAAGGAAAATTCGTTTTCTGGGCATAAAAATAAGTTATCATGTTAATGTATAGTCACCATGGTAAATGATAAAATGATGTAAATATGTAAAATCAAGAGGTAAAATCAAAACAAATTTCACAAAATATCATCTCTAAATGCATGGATATTGGATTTAACAACCTTAAAATATATCATACTCAATAATTACCATTTTTATCCTCTTTCCTTGATTATTACATTCCTTTTTATATTAAGAAATTAATATTTATGAAAATGTCACTCTTATTACCTACAAAAGGACCCCTTCACCACCCCATTTCTCCTCACACCCAAAGCTTCTTATTTTGAACAGGATCTAAAATTTTTTTATTGTAAAAATATTATAATCATTATATAGGTTCTATTCTGATAAAAATATCACTATTCAAACGCATGGTCCTATTATCAAAGGAGTTGTCCCAATTAGTAAGTTAAGAACTCAAAGTCACTTTCTCATTTATATTCATTTAATGTTTCTTCTTCCACCCCACTAAAATTATATTATACCCAACCTAATATAATTAAATAATTTTCATTATTATACTGAAATATTATTATATTAATTGAATAACCATTTTTTACCTTCCTCCAATCCTTTCGAAAAATGAAAACATCACCCGTATTGTGGTCAGTTCACCGCCTCCATGAACGAAATGTCTAATTTTTCATCCGCGCCTTACATGGATAGTACTAAAAATGAATTTAAAGAATAAAAATGATATTTATGACACTATTAAGATTTTTTATTTATAAATATACCATCATATAAATAATATTTAAAATAAATTATTATTGTGATTCTAACTGACAACAATGATCATGCCGAGACATCGTGCCTAATTTAAATATATTTTGGACTATCTATTAAGATGTATAGTTTTTGTGCTTATATAATGATAAATACTATATAAATATATAATTATGGATATTATTTAACCATTTTATATTACCTTTGATCAGGTTTAACATTCGATTGTAGTTTTATAGAAATTGACCGAACAACCCCAAATGGCTGATGAGATCATAAAATATAAAATAAATGAATGCCATATGATAATAAATGAAACTTAAGAAAAATAAATATAAATGAATAAGGTTATAAAATAAATTATTAATTAGTCTTATTTTAATATATAAAAGTTAGAGAAGTCCCAACTTACAGAAATCCAAGTTAATGGTTCTTTATCTCAATTTAAATCATTTGATACATGTTTCATATCATGACTATGTTTTATTTTATATAATGTAAATACAACATTATTTTATTAATATATAAGATAAATATTTTATTTCATTTGATTTAAAAGTCTATATCTTTATCTCCCTTTATTTTTCTTTTAATTCTTACAATACCAAAGTTGAAAGTGTTTTTCTTATCAAATTTATTTCTTTGAGACATGTTTCATATTATGAATATATTTTAATTTATATGGTTCATATAGTTAAACTTTGACATATTATATCATTATTATATTATTATTAATGGTATTTTACATTTCATTTCATGTTCTATATTTAAAGGTATTTTGAATCAAAGGTTACCAATTCCATAAGTGTTTTGTTTACTCAATTTTCTTTTTATTGGGTCATAGAATTTATTAATTGGTCATACTATACTAATACTATTTTATTCTACCATTTTCTCTATTATATATGGTATTTTTATCTCTTTATAAATCTATGGGGAAAGTACATATTAAAATTAAAATATTATTCTCTGATTTATTTTATTCCCTATATAAATATGATGCTGTTAATATTAATTCTCATCATTCATAATATCTCTTTTTACTCAATGTCCATATTATTTATATTTTTTTATGAATTCCATTCTCTATAATTTAGTGATTTATTAAGTTATTTTTATATTTACTTTCACTTCCTTCAAAAAAACTTTAAAAAATTTATTAATGTTTATACAATAATCTTTTATTAATTTATTTACCAAAGTATGAAAGGAATATAATTTATAATGTTTTCCATATGAATAACTTTCCCAATATTATTTCTATTCATATTTATGAATATTAATTTTCATGTTTTCTAGTTTTTTAAATGAAATTTATATTCCATTTTTTATAAATTATTCATTTTAAAACTATGGGTTCATGTTTTAAAAGAATAAAAAAATGAATTTCATTCAACATACCTAAATATTTATCTTTCACTCCGCATTTATTATCCTTAAATTTATTAATTTTTAAAAATTTAGTATTTTTAATTCTGTTAAATTATTTTTTTCAATACCCTCTTTTTACCCCCAAAAAATAGTTTTTAAAGTGTTTTATCATATAGTTTTTATAACCATGTTATAAAATATTTTAGGAAATTATTTTTATAATTTTATTCTATTTTTCTATCAAACTCTAAATGATATATATCCTTTATAGTTATGTTTCACGTATTACCCTTTAAATTATCTTGTGTTTCTTTTCTTTTGTGATATTGAACTTATAGTATCTAAAAATCCAATTATTTATCTATTCTTTTGTGATACCATTTGAATGTATTGAGTAATTCATACTTTTATTAAAGTGTTTTACAACTACGTAAATATCATGTAATAATTATTATGATTCACTAAGGATATTATCTATTAGTACCATAAATATTTTTCCTCTAGAAAGATTATAACAATGACTTGTGGAAATATTCTTGAAACCCTTTTATTTATTAAGATAATTTTTGTTTGATGAAATTATTAATGTTTTCTTATCCTCCACATGTATCTTTGTTAATATTATAATTTCATAGGTGATAGATTAATAATACATCCCTATAATGAATTAGGTATTGTTTTATATATCATGAGATTATATTGAAGGGACTGAGGAACAAACCCAATCCACTCTGGGACTCCTTCCACTATGTTATATTGTCTAGGTAGTGAACCTTGACACACTCTTATGATTTCACGATTTATACTATTTCCAAATTCTTATGATTCCATGATCTTATGGTATTTACTTATTTTTGATAAAATAATTATTCCATCATTCATGAATTATGATCATTGTTTTATAGGGTGTTATTTCTTTATGATCTGTTATTATACCTTGATTATGTTCTCATAACCACATGTTAATCTAATGATCACTTACGATCTACAATTATTATTGTTTATGTTTACCATTACTAAGTGTTTGAGCTCACCCTTCTTATGTTTCCATTTCACCAGGTCCTGAATAAGAGTATTACATGTAAAATTTCAATATGGGTTTCATGTGTGAGAAATTTGGTAGGAGATATTGAAGATTTATAGTAAAATGAAAAATCCTTTGTTTAGTGGTGAAAATTGTGAATTGATATGAAAGATATGGGTTTTTTAGTTAAAGATTTATTCCATAATTATCTAAAAGTATAAACATAAAAAGGAAATGGGTATATAATTAAATCAATATTTTTTATTGATATCATAATTGTAAATGTTTAAGTTTCAGTTTCTTTTGTTGGTTTCAAAGCCAGTATGTAATTTTTTTAGTATCAGAGCCAAGATTTCAGGTCTGGGGTGCTTTAGTTTGTATCAATGAAAGTATGTAAATAATATGTTTTATCATCATATTTGATTTTGGGGGGCTTGGGTGACTTTATTGGTATCATAGAAGTGTTTTGATATTTTTAGATTTAAGGATGTTATAATTATATTTTAATAGTTTTGGATACCATCATGGGTTAATAAATTTAACATTGATCAGAACCTTAAATTCATAGATACCCCTTTTTAGGTATTGTGTTATCGGATATTATAGAAATTAATGATATTTTGGGATATGTTTGTCAGGGTTTAGGAATAATACACGAATGAGGTGTATATAACCTGTTGTATTGATATGTGATTTTATATAGAGGTAATTTAGTTAGTTGGTATAATTATTTAATTAGTTTTGGGAATATATGGTGAGAATTATAAATAACTTTGGGGGATGGAAAGTGATTTAGTAATTATTTTAGTAAAAGTTTAATATATTTTTTAAAGTATTTATAATTAAGATATTATTTATTGATATGTGATTTTATATTGTTTGGGGATAACGGATAAGTTGATTTTTTATGTCTTAGTTTTCCATGATTTTTGGGCATAGTAAATACTAAGAGATATCTTGATAATTTTGGAGTTATAATTTAAACTTAAAGTTGAACCATATTTATCTTGGGTTGAAATTAAGGTGTCAAAGCATAATCCACTTATGATTGATTTTAATATATCAATATGTATATAAATTATTATCAGAACCATTTTGGTTTTAGTATTTGGTTGAATACAGGATCGTGAGAATAAAGTTGGGAAAGTTTTTTCACAAGAAACCACTAAGTATTCTAAATAACTAAGTATATTTAAAATTATTATTTGTGGTAGATTTAAATCTAAATATATAAAAATCACGAAGTAAAATAAGAGTTTATTATCCTTACCAATGATAATGAGGTTGATTTATCAATTAAAATTATTTCAGAAGTCATGATTATATTAAGTGCAACCTCGTATATTTTCATTGGTTAGACAAATTAAAATCTGAAATAAAATAATTTATTTATGTTTTGTAGAATATGAAACCCTAATATTTTAGTATATTATTTCTTTTAAATAATTACTATGCTGAATAACTTCTACCACATGAAACACTTAATTTAACCAAATCATAATATATTTTATTGAGATAAAATTATAATTGTTAAAAGTGAAAATTATAATATAGTTGTTTAATTAACGAGTATAAAGTGAAGTAACCAAATTATGAAATATATGAAAAATAAATAAGAAACAGAATAAATTATCAGAATGTATCCTTACGAGTCTCATTTTGTTTGATCTTGGAAAGGCGGTAGCATCACTGGGGGTTTTCCTAGTCAAAGTCCAAGATGAAATCCAACACACACAATTTATGATAAATCATCTATAAGAAATGTTCACGATCAAGGGAATCACTAAGAGATACATGCTAGCTAAATCACCACTCGCAACTGCCATCATTTATTACCATAACCTTATATATTATGTATAGGTCTTTATTGGTTTTGTAAGTGGAATTTCGGATGGTATAATTATTTTATAATAAATGTGATAAATTTTACATGTATTTTTATACATAAATAATTTTATATGAAATTTAATTATAAAAAATTAAATTAATTAAATAAAAAATGGTGTATTTAAGAAAAATATATTAATAAAATTGAATAAATTCTTTATAAATTAATAATAATTTTATAATTAAATAATTTATTGTTAAAATGAATATTTACAAAGATCTGTATTAAAAATGATGTTATTTTTTATCATAAATAAAATTGATCAATATTAAAGGAATATTTTAATAAAATATTTCAATTTATAAGAAAATGAACACCCATTTAATTATTAAATGATATGAAATAATATTATAAATGGTTAATGTTTAAAAAGTCATTTTTCTATAAAAATAGTTTTTATTATATTTTTTTGTTTCCATTTATCATTTAAATTCATAAATTTTTGAATTTTGATCTGATAAAATTAAATTAATTTTTATTTATCATTTCATGATTATTTTAATATAACTCTTTGAGATTTTTATGAAAAAGATTATTTTTAGTTAAAAATTACAAAGTATAGTTTTTGAAAATACTATAACCTTTTTAACATCATCAGGATATAAGCATGTTTTAAAATTTATGAAATATTTTTCATGAACAAATATGTATTTATGGTATGAAATAAAAAATTTAAAAATAATATTTTCTATTTATAAAATTATTATGGACATTTTGTAACCCAATTTATATTTTATTCTAATAAAAAATTATTTTTAGTCATTTCCTATAATTAAATATTCACATGATTACTATATGTTTTGAATTAGTTTAAAGGAAAAATAATCCTCCTTCATTTACTCACTAACTAATAAATATAACGGGTTTTATTTATATTCATAATCTATGACCTATTTAATCATTTTTATGCCTATAAAACATTTTTATAAATATTGTTTTTATTAGGTTATGTGTACTTATATTGAAGTTAATATTAATACATTTAGAAATTGAATTCAATAAATTGAATTTTATATTCGGAATTATCATAAAACATATTTTTAATAAGTTCAATTTAAATTTAGGGCATAAAAATAAGTTTCTAATGTAAGGTTTAGTCACCACATTAAATGCTAAAATGATATAAAAGTGTTAAATAAAAAGTTAGTCATCAAATATCTGAAAATTTCCCCATCTAAAAGGATGGATGATGTATTTAATGATGAAATTTTTTTTATAATCTTTAATTATCAATTTTTTATTCACTTTTATTCAATATGACATTAATTTTTATATTAATAAATTAATATTTACAAAAAATGTTACCCTCAAACTTTTCACAAGAACCATTCCCCACCTCATATATCCTCAAACTTAATGCCTCTTAGTTCAACTATGTTATGCAAAAAAAACTTTACAAAAAATTTATTCTCATATTAGAGGTTCTGGTTTCATGAAAAGATCGACCTTTCATGACATAAGACAATTAGAAAATAAGTAATCCAAAAGGTTAAGGTAAGAAATCCTAATAAACCTAATCCATTTCTTGATATTTTTAAAAACCCATGTTTTAGTTAAGTGATAACTTCATAGAAATCACATTTATAATGAAATTTCCAAATCATAAAATGAAAAAATTAATTTACCCAAATTAAAAATGAAAAATAGAAATAGAGAAATGGGATCTCTATGGGAATTATGTATAAAGGATAAAGTTTTAGATAAAACAATGAACTCAAGCTAATCAACATTATCAAAGCACCTATCCTATCCTTACACCAATGCCTCAATCCCCACACTCCTAAATTGATGAACACTAACCCACTGGATGGATGATCCTATCAGAATAAAGCATAGACAGATCCTTCAATAACCTTTATCACACAGTGATCAGACCAAATTAGAATAAGCTTATTGTTAAAGCCATGTTTCCCTAGGGGAAGAAAAAGAGGAACAATATCTATGAAATTAGGAAACATCATCATGAAGGATGAAAAAAATGTAAGTCATCAAACCATTAAAAACACTAGAAAATAAATCATAACCCTATCGTTATCATTGAGGTTGAAATTACCAATATCTTTTCTAAACTAGAAAAATTTTAAAAACAACCTGTATACATCATCATGCTGAAAAAAATTTCCAATAACCAAAACATACCAAAATAAAATACTCATAAATCATGAACCAGTTACATAATTTTTGAAAAACATTGACTATTCAAAAAACACATCCCAAAAACTCAATGTAAACTGCCACACCAGACAGAATAGGTGTGAAAACAATAAAGAGTCTTAATGAGGTGTTCTAAGAAGATATGCCTATGAAAACAAAAGAAATAAACACCTATAAGAAATAAAAACAAGGTGAAAACTAATAAAACTAAAAAAATGAATCCCGAAAGATACCCCATTTTCAAATAGAAAAGAAAAACTTACTAAAACAATAGTTCACCACTAAGTTAGGTGAGGAAAACCAATGCCTGTTTGGGTGAGAAGGTTTGACACTTAGAACGAAATGGGAATTATAGGCACTTCCTGAAAATATTATAATAGAGGATACATATGATTTAATTCCTCTAAAACATTATTAAATAAGTAATATAGAGATTATTGATGTATAAATAAGAGGGTAATGATCTCAAATAGGGTAGGGGGAATAATAACCACATTCGAAACACATGCAAACCAAAGGTGGTGTAAGGTAGTAAGAGACACACTAGAAGATAACAATAAACACAAAGACAAGACCAGAAATCATCATAGGATAATAAATTTGTAGAAATAATTTTAGAAAATATAAGGTATAGAGATGGAAACTTTGAGGGAGGACATGTAAGAGGAAGTATCCCTAGATATAAGATATCTCTGTCAAAGAACACTTCCATATCAGTAAGAACTCTAAATTAATTTAACATTTTTATTCCATTAAATTTTCTTATTTGACCACCTTGAATTCTATTATACCCATCCTAATATACTGATAATGGTTTCCTTAGTGAACTAAAATGTTATTCTGTTAATGGAGATACCATTATTTACCTTCCCCTCATCCATTTTAAAAATAAAAATATAACATGTATTATGGTTGGCCCAATACCACAATGAATAAAATATTTTATTTTTTATCACCACTGTACATGGATGGTACTAAAAATTATAAAGGTATAGTTTTTCCTAAGGCATTTCTTTATGTTTCAAGTGGTCAGAGGTGTCCAAGAATAATATGGAAGATTTAAAGAGAAGTTGAGTTAAAATTTCACTATAGGGAGTTTCTATAGAATAAAATCATTGACTTTAGAGTAAATAATATATTAAAGTGTATAGATGTGTACTAAGACACGGAATCTGGTAGGGATATGATTTTGTGACATGGATTTTATGATATGGGTTGGAGCCTTAGAATGTAGAGTTTTTGTGATTCTACCTATATTGGAGTCATTGTGCCATAAATATATGTTATGTTTTGGCCTTCTTATTTAGAATTAGAGTCCTATGACATGGGGTTTCTCTTACAGCGTGACATATTTTTTTTTGGTTTAAATAATATCATCATTGAATACATCATGGATATAAGATGTAACTTTTACCAAGTGTGTTGTGGTGTGGTCTCTTTCATTTCACCATGGTTTCTATTCCACATCATTCCATTACAGCATGGTGTATGGTGTTTCATGTTTTTCTATAAATTAAAAAACCACTAAGAGAGAATATTTCCTACAAATTTTACATTGGTCATTGGGAGTCCCAGGTTTATTTTTGAGATTATTTTCATCCCCTTTTCAGTGGATTTGAACCCTAACCTTTAGAGGTTACTTCTTAGGGATCCAAAGTTAGTGTTATCCTATCTAATGGTTATATTCCCTTCTATTCCTCTCTTTAATTTCTATTTAAGGTTGTTATATTTTATTTTATTATGGTTTTTATTGATTAATGATAAATGGATTTTTTGGGTTTTTATTTTAGTGATATACGGTTCCTTATAGAAGAGGTAATACTAATCTGGCACTTGGTGTTCCATTCTTTCTCAGAGAACATTGATATATTCATGTTGAGGCAGGGGATTTGATACATTTCTCTTATTTAAAGTGAAATCGTGGGATTATCATCATTTAATCCTTTACTTAATGGTATAAATAACCAAATAAATATAATAAAATATAATCTAAAGGAATAATGATGTTGGGGTTTTGTTTTGTGATCACTTTTGGATTATGCTTATTAATGCCACATGGTTTTCTATGATAGCATGATATTTTTGTATTATGGTTATTTTTTTGTGTTTATCATGCGTTTTCACTTTAAAATTAATAAAAAAATTAAATATGGTATAATTATAATGATTTGGTAAAATAAATAAGTTTTTAATTTGATATATGATTTTCTGTATTTTGATGGAATATGAAAATAATGATAAAAAATGTTTATGATAATTTCTATCTTTTGACACCTAGTAAGTTTTAAGCTATTTGTGGCTGATAACCTATAGCCAATGAACTGATTAATTATAAATGTGAATTAAATTGGTTTCTTTCTAATGATAAATTCTTTTGGGATATGTCAGCCTATTCTTGTTTTTGAAGGTTTATATGCCGTGGTTGTATGGCCTTAGTGGATTTTCCTGTGCTCAAAAAAAACTTTTGAAAATTATTTATTCTCTAGGAATTTAAATAATTCTTGTGATTGATTTATAACCTTGTATGTATGGTTTTTATTAATTATAAATGGGATGGTATCCCGAAGAAATTTTACTAACTGTGTTTTGATATGATTATATCCTTGGATAAGTGATGCACTGGGATCTAGGGATATGGTGATGGTTTATTCCTATGATAATAGGATAGTATATGTTATGAAAAATTGTTTGGGATACTCGGCTGGTTGATATTGTTTCATATTGAGGATTTATTTTTGATTTAATTCATATTTTATACTTATTAGATTCATTATAGACCATATTTTAATTTTTGATTTCCTAGTAATTGATGTAGACAAACTCTTTACATGGTGTGTGGGGTTCTGATGTGTTATCTAACACAGAGTCCTAGAGTACTCAAATATGTTATAAATGATAAATTAATAAATAATAAACTCATGGGAGGTGGTATTATGTTTTGTAGAGATTTTAAATGTTTAATATCATAATATTGATGTTGATATACTTGAGAACTATTTCTTTAAGAAGATTACAATGTTAATCTAGTAATAATATTAATTAATGGATAATTAATTAATTTTGGGAGCTCTTATTTTTGTCTGCTTATTTATAGCCTATACTTTAGATGTGGAAGATATGGGTCCTACAAGATGACAATGGCATATGAGTCTATGGAAATATTTTTCCCTTAGAGGGGTTTATGCGCAATATTATTTTTATTATATCTTATTTTATTTACTTCCCCACCCAAGTCGGCAGGGAAACTGATGGACAAATGTTGGGGGGGGGGGGTTCCAATTTCTAGGATGGAAAGGGAAAAAATGTTTAACTTCAACCTCTCCCTCACTCTCCATTATTACGTAGATATGATAGGTGTTTCCTAGTCTATAATGGATTATGAATTAGATAACATTCTTACTAGGGTAGGGATAGATCAAATGTTAGTATAAATTTATGTGTGGGTTGTGATGGCTTGAGGTATAGTGCATACTTGTATTAGTTCATGATGAATTTGGCTTCTAAAGGGTGTATGTTGTGCATGGGTTGTGATAGATTATAGTAAAACATATTTACAAAAGATATAGTGGCTTCTAGACATATAGTTGGTTATAGATGGGATGATGTTGATGATGACAAGGATTTGTAAACTGATACGAACATGAGATATTTGTCCCTATACAGGATTGAGGTATATAGGGCCAAGGCCCAACTCACATTAGAGATGATTTACTAATGGATGGTATGGACACATGATATGTAGCATTAGGGAATGAGAGCGATAAACTATTGGGGAAATGGAAGAAATATAACTTTATATATATATATATATTCTATGATATATATTGGTTTACTTCTATATTTTATTTGTTGAGTGATACATGGTGAGGATGAGAAACTAATATTACCTATTTATGTGATGATTTAGTTTCATTTTTATATTAACTAATCTTTAGTATGCTTCTTTCACATTTTCATGAGAGTTTTAGGGAGGATATGTAGTGACCCATACATTTTGTAACAACTCAAACTTTCATTAATAAAAATTCCTCTTGATCTAATTAAATGTCTTATTATGGTTATATAAAATGTTAACTTCATTGGTTTTATGTTTTCAAATTTTAAAATAGTGTTAAGAATTTTGACCGTTGCTAATATAGTCGTTGAACAGTGATCAGATGATTAGTATAAATATACGGCTTTAACACATCCAATTTACTCAGACAAAGGAAGTGATGGCCTCATCCAATATACTTTCCCTGTACGAACCCCATTTTTCAGAGCTCGGAAAGGAGGTGGTTTCATTAGGCTTCGCTCTGGACCAATCCCAAGCTGAGCTTGAACACATTCAGCTTGAGCGGAACCGACTACGGGAGAAGTGGAAGTTAATAGAGATTACCACCCGAGCAATGTTATCTGAGCCACCCCAAGATTCGGTCACCATCTCACTCCTTACCCTTCGGTTTTATGTGGGTGCTATAAGGGGTTATGTAACAAGTAATTAGCACTATTAATTTGTGCCTTATTTTTTAATATAATAATGAATATACATTCATTTAATTATTGTTACCTTGAAAATAGTTTTTAAAGTACAAATAATATTTTTAGTTAATATTCAACTAATAAAGATATTTTTATGAATTAATGGATTTTGGAATTAAATAATATTTTAATAAAATATTATTATTAAATTAATTTTTATTAAATATAAACTATTATATAATTTTATAAATGCAATTGTAATTTTTATTAAGTTTTGAAAAATATTTTTGTCAAAACCCATGAATTTTTTGTAAATGTTAATTTTTATTTTAAAGGTAAAAATAAACATATTTATAAAATTATTTAGATAAAATGAATATTATTTTTGGAATCAGGACATTGAAATTACCCAACGGTGAATTTTTCATAATTTTCCGAGACAGTCGAATTTTTGGGTAAAAATTAAATACCGTTTAAATATATAACGTGTTTTATGACATCATAATGACCCAATAGTGAGATAATAAAATAATATAAACATTATGTTCGTCCAATACATGTTCTATAATTAAAATAATATGATTTTATATTTTTTTATTTATTTTAAAAAGCTTTTGTGGACCCTCCAAGACTTATAAAACATTTTGTCTTTTTAAATTGTTTTCCTTAGGAGTGTGACTCACCTCCACATAAGCAACCCAATTATTTTAAGAAGTTCGGCCATTGGCCATATAAAATATTTCTTTCTAATACCATTTGGAAAAAAACATGGGCAAAAACCATGGGCTGGTTTTTGGTATAGATTAGTTTAATGTGAGGTGTCCCAAACTTAAATAATAAAGAATTCTCTCTCCTTTCCTATATAAACCCAACTAAGCTCCCAATTACTCTTTACTAAAAGCCTTTGGAGTTCATCAAACCCCTGCCCTCCTCTCCCTATAATCCCCCAAGGTGCACCAAGCTCCCAATAATCCTTTCTCAAGTCTCTCCCAAGACTTTGGGATGACACATCCAAGTAAGGGATTTCTTCCTTTCTCATTTTTTGTCTAATTTTCTTTAAGTTGTTATAGCCTTTTCTTTTCAATAGAAAATTTTGGGGTATGATTTTGCACCTCCCCAATACTGTCCTATTTATTTTTGGATGATGTGATACCCCTTTTTCTCTCATTAAATCCTCCCATGTACACCTATGACCATGCCGAAATTCCGTGAAGGATTTCTCTATCTTCTTTTACATCCAAGTAATTCTTTTGTATTATGAATCTAAATTCCATTAAGTTAATTGGGAAATGTATACATATTCCCCCTTACTATCCATTTATTGTACATATCATGAGAAACCTTTTCATATCTCATCAACTATTTTAATTAATCCTTATGTTACTCCGCTATGCTGTCGAAATTGCACCACATTTTTCCACACCAAGATCACTGTGTATTGAATACCATACCAATGTCTCTATCAAGGGTATTAACTTTTATGAACATAAACATATTTAATGGTACTTTAATTTATTTATTCCACATTACTAAATAATGTAATAACTTATGATGTTGATTTATTCCATGTTATAAGATTCATGTGGCACACTTTTGCATGAAATGAAATGTTTAAGAAGGGTGTGCCCCGATAGCGCTCCAACACATTGGGTAAAGTATAGTATCATGATACTTCATGTTCATTGGGTGTTGACTAATTCTAATTAAATTGCAATGAAGGTTTACTCATTTTTCTTGTGCAATTAGGGTTTAATCATTCTCCATGTTCAATGAGCCTTGGCTCATGTTAATTCCATGTTAAGTGTTGTTTCCATATTTCCATGTTATGATTATCATGCTTTATCATGCCTTTATATTCATATTTATTTTGTGATCCATTTATATGCCTATTGTCTAACATTTATTGTATTATTCATGATATTCCATGTTTATTCCCTTACTGTGCTTTATAGCTCACCCTTTTCTTATGCATGTCCTCAGGTTATCCCATGCAATGCTAAGTACGAGGGAATGTAGTGGTCATGTAAAGGATGTTTTCAATAAATATGTTGTGTGTTTATGTTATGTGCTGTTATGTAATGTTCCTAAGCCCCAAAGACAATAGACTAAATGATTTTCTATGTTGTATCAAGTGAATATTTTATGTAATAATTAATGTTTAAGTGTGTAATAAAAATCAGAGTTGTTATTCATTTCATCTATATACATTACACATTTATAGATAAATATTACTTATATAACATTACTATCCATTCCAAAATCATATAGGTTTATTTATTTTGAATCATGAATTCATAAAAAACCAGTTCATAAAATATCAACATCATCCCCCATTAAGTGGTTCATAAGTAGAACAATTCTTAGACATATCATATTTGAAACTATTCTTCCTGACCTAGGGAAATGAAACATAAGAAAGGGAGAGTTTATAAACTCAGTAAGAGTAATCAAGGTAGATATCAATGATCACTTAAGAATAACATGAGTATAGGTGTTTAAGAACATGAGATTAACATTTGAGAACCACACCCAAGATATTATAGATCCCAATCTTGAATCATGTCATAAATCTTGGCAGTTTATATGACATGAATCATAAAGTAATTGAATAGAATAATCCATGAAACCATAACATTGGCATAAGGAATAACATTATTGCATTCACTTAATAATAAAAAATAATTTTCTTAGTAAAGGATTCCTACCAAGACTGTCATAGTGGATTGGGTTCACTCTTTATTACATCATATCCTTATTCAAGGTTCACTCCCAAGACTAATCATAGTGTATTGAGTTCACCCCCAATTCCATCAAATCCGTAGTTCATATTTACTCCCCCTAAAACTATCATAGTGGTCAAATTCCCTTACTGAACTGGGTTTAATCCCAATTCTAGTCCATATTATCTAATGATATATCTATATTTACCCAATTAATTGGAGGGATAAATAATTTTAGGCCCACTTATCACATAATGAAACTCATACATATACATTCCACAATATTATAAAACATTTATCATATCATAATATATGGAAAAGAAATGGGTTTATAAGAATTTAAGCAATTCATTATAGAATAGCCCAGGGAAAATAAATGAGTTTCTTAAATATCTCATTATCATAATCATAAAACATACTTAAAATGAATAAGTATGTTATCCTTGGATCATATCCCTACTAAATCACAAGTAATATCAAGGGATATTACTATAAATGAAAATTCATTTAAAATATCACTTTGATTACATCTTGAGGAAAACAACCATTTCATTTTGAAATCAATTATTTAAAATAAAAAAATTTCCCAAATATTATGGAAGAAATTTTATTTGAAAATAACATTGGAAACTTATAAAGAAATATTTAAAGCATTTAGCGAATATTACAGTAGGAAATCCCATTCATATTATGTATGTTAAAACAAAGAGCACTTTCACATTTTCAGTAAAATTGAAAATACCTCATTTAGAAATGAAAAAAATATTCATTTCAAATAAATTTGTAAAAATAAAACATGGGTAAAAATAAAATTATAAAATAAAATAATAGTAGTAAAAACATTATTAAAAACTTTTTTAGTAAATATGGATCTAGAAGAAAAAGGATTTTAACCAAAGAGAGAAATAAAGTCAGTTTTCCTTAAAATTGTTCATTCTGTTTATATTATACTTTAGTTGAGGAAAATGTATGGAAAAAAATTTAATCTCAAGAAATAACCATAGGATAAGAAAAATATTGAGATTATTGAGAGATAGCTCATTTAATTTCATCATCATAATCTTTAAAATAAACAATCCCAATAAACAATGAGATTGTAACATAGATCCCTTATCTCAAGCTTGAATTCCGTAAAAAGATCTTTAAACTTGTGTATAATAAATTTTAATTTATTAAAATTCTATAATATAATTGTTTATATACATATAATATCATATATGATCCACTCATAATATTTTAGCACCCATTTATTGATAATTCCTTATTAAAATCATTGTTTTTAGGTGTTAACTATTTTATTTCTCATGATAATTTTGGCTTAGTAGTTCTAGTATATGTGATTTTATCACAGTTAAATGATATATAGAATGTTAATAGTGATATAAATACCCTATATATTTATTAAATATATTCTTATTACAATATAAAAAAATAATAACGGAAAAATTAATCAAATTACTTTGTGAAGGTGGTAGTCCACACATACGTAGAAGAAACATTATCATTTTCTAATGGATTAGAAGTTATGAAGGAATATATGATATTATAAAAAAAATAATAATTATCGTGTCATAAATATCATATATAAAAATTAAAACCATCAACCATCCATGGATTATGATTACGGAAAATGAATTGTATCACTATGTGGAGGTTGTAGTCCATACATACACATGAATGATACTTTCACTTACCATTTAATAGAATAGAGGATGTATATTGGTGGTTACAAAAACATAATAAAATTTAATTATATTTAGTATATTTATATTATAATTTTATTTTTCATACCATATATTTAGAGGAGGTATAATAAGAAATAAATTGAAAGTGGTTGGGTATGATGATTACCTCTTATTCGATAAGTGACCACTAGATTCTTTCTCAAATACACATTGGATGGTATTTTAAGAATACAATAACATAAATTTAATGTATATAGAATTTTATAAGATAATTGGTATTTCATCCTTCATTTTTAGTACATAAAATTTTCATTACATTATATAAAATAGAGGATATTTTAAATCTTAGTTTCTTGGAGACAAGATACACAATACATAAAAACATAAAAAATTATTATAAAAATGGTGAAAGGAATATTCATTGGTTAATCCTTATTAAATTTACTAAATCTCTACATGGGGAAATACATCAAAGTAAAGGGTGAGTATAATAACCAGTAAGGGAAAGTAAAGGAAACGATTTACATGTAATCTTGATAAATATCAATAAGAACTTGAGGAATATAATAAAGAAATGAGAAAAGTAAAAAAGGGTAATATCATAATAAAAAAACCTGAATCATATGTATATATGGACAAAAAATTTAAATGAGGCATTATTAAGAAAATTAACATGTTTTGTCAGTGAGGAGTAATAAAAATTACCATGGTTATTCACCAATGTATCATAAAACATATCATATCTAGAGATTAATTTCTTTAATGAATATATTGGAGTGATATCAGGGATAAACCTTCATATGTATTAATTAATTTTATTTACATATATCATAATAAAACATTTCATAAATGACCTACGGAGAATAGAAGAATCTATTTTCATATAAAAATCAGTGTGTTTAAAAAAATATTTAATTTTATTTATAACCCACATAAAGGGAATTTGGATTTTAAGTATGTAAATTAAATAATAATATAAATCATTTTAACATATTGGTGAATACACATGTATAGTAAATATGTTTGGGTATTCACATAAAGAAAATAAAAGTGAATTTCTTGAGGAGAAGAGAGAAATTTTGAGAAGTAAAATCGACAACATAACGGGTACAAAATGAGGTTTTATAAAATGGAAAAATGAGAGGGTACAAGGGGATACCATTCATAAAATAATCTTTATACAATAAATTGTACATAATAACTTAGTTTGGAAATTTTAAATGTATACCACATAAAGAGGGAACCTGAATGGAAAAGATTAGTGGACATTTCCCTTACATTGAAGAGTAGTTCCTAAAAAATGAGGATCAGGACCTTGGGGAATTTAAGGAACATTGGGATGAATCATTGTGAGCTAAAAAAATCAACGAGTTTTGGAGAATTAATTTTGAGTAAAAGTAAATGGAGAAAAGGGAGGGTATTTATAGCAAAATTGGGGGATTTGTTAATTAATTTCTAAATTTAGGCCTCAGACACATAGGGAGTGGTAAATGAAAAACCATGTGCTTTAACAAGGTATTTTACAATGGTATTGAACAATTGGGACATTTTTTATGTTATTTTAATCCAAAAGAGATGACCATAATTTTATATTACTTATTTGGGCAAGGAAAATTAATTTTTTCACAAAATAGCATTTTAAAAGTTAATGCCTCCATTTTAGAATTTGGAAAGAAAATTATATATTTGAGAATTTATTAAAATCTATTAAATAAGTGATATTAAAAAATAAATTATTTTAAGTCATGGATTGTGTTTAACTATTTATTACATAATTGTGACATAATTATGATGTTATTATCATAACAAAAAACTCAAACTCTATTTTTACCATTCTCAAAAAAATAAGTCTTTTATAAAAATTTTATAAATTCACCACAACCAAATTTAGATGCACTAATTTCAAAATTGATATTTTTTTATCATAATAATTCTTTAAATATGATAATTATAACTTTTAAATACAAAAATTCTTTTTTTTTATTAAAAATAACTGCGGATTGAAAATGCATTGTAAAATTCTGACAGTTTAAAAAATAAAATTATATTATCATTTAAATTTAAATAAGATTGTTTTTATAACATTATTTTTTAAATTAAGTATTATTCATAATAACTTAGTTCATTAAAACTATTTATATCTTTTCTGGAAATTACAATTTCTTTTTGAAAAATCAATTTATTAAATTCTATCTCAATTTTATTACGAAAAACTATTATTAAAACAGAAATGATGGAATAAAAATTTTATTCAAACCAAGGAATTACACACTATGGTCAATAAAAACAACCTCTTTTTACACCAATTTAAACCCTAAGAGTGAGGTGTGGTATGGTGGTAGTTTTGTGGGGTGCCTCGGTTAACATCGTTTAGGTGGTAATCTCCACTAACTTGAACTTCTCCCATAGGTGATTTTGTTCGTGCTTCACTTGTTGAAGCTAAGATTGGGCTTGGTCAATGGAAAACCCCAGGGAAGAAACCTCCCTCCCAAGCTCTGAAAAAACAGGTTTCAAACGGAACAAATCTACTAGTTAAGGATATCAACTCTTCTTTATGTTTCATTTATCCTTATTCAAATTTTAATTATAAGCACTTAATTACAGTGTTAAAGTTATTATAAAGAGTATAATTTCCAAAGGCCATATTGTCCACTGGTCATAATTGGACAAAGATTATATATCAGTTGAAACTAAATGGTCACATTTCCCTTTATATTCACTTAATTATTAAAGATATAAGGGTTTTTTGTGCATAAAATATTATAATACACATTTTTAGGAAATAAATTTCATTCAGAAACAGGTTGTTACATTATTTCCCCCATAAAAAATTTCAACCATGAAATTTCAACTCGTTCCCTTATTTGAGAAAAGTTATGGGTACTTATGATTTATTTTCTCCTCTAGTTCCCATATTTCTTCTTCGTATATATGGTTCTTTTATAAAAATTTTATGAGGTGGGTAGTCTTGTTGCCTAGAACATTGTCTCTATGGTCCAAGATCACCCCCTGATAATCCTCACAAGAGATGTCATGTTCCAATTACACTACCTATGGATTCAGTACATGTTAAGGGTCAAGTATTTACTTATTCAAGAAATATACATTGAATACATCATGAACTTGATTTAGATTTGGTGGAAGTGAAAGCTGATAGACCACTTGTATTATGTGATCAAGGATTTCTTAGGTTCCAATGTACCTGGGAAAAAGAATCCATTTCTTCTCAAACTGCATGACTCTCTTCCATGGTGATATTTAATGAAACACATATCCTTGTATGAATAGTGATGAAATGGGCAGTCTTGCTGAGACATTCCACTATGACGCAAATTTAATTGTTTCTATTTGATGTTTTTGGGAGACTAGTGAACATCTCCACAATGATATTATCCCAAATCAATGTTCGTATGGGTAGTGGTTGTAATACCCGTTTAGGAAGTTGTCTCTCTAGATTCACTTGTTGAAACAAAAAGTACATTGTAGTGTATCCAGTAATCTACCTTTTCATATAATCCCATAAATAATTATCATGAAGGTCTCAATACATTTTAGTGATTCCAGGATGTATGGAGAATGTAGAGAAATGATCTTAATCCATCAACTCTTTATTTATTTTTGGAATATATAGAACACATATCCTTGTATGAAATTTTATTACACCTTCCTGATTAATATTGAACTCAAGAAACTTCTTATTATTCACATCTTCTATCTTCTTATATAAAAAAGGATCTTCTCTGTGAGATTTCTTGATCTTCTATAGTAATAATTCTTGATAAATCATTTGGGATAGGGTTGATGATGTCCGGTCCCTTATGATTACCATGTCCAATTTTACTAGGTCTTTGGTCAAAGAATCTCCTTGAATACTAATTATTTATAGCACGAAATGGTATTTCATACTTAATACATCATAAACATTGTTTACTCTACTTAGATTATAATGAATTGAACAATCATAGTTTTTAAGAAGTTCCAACCATATACTCTTTCTCAAGTTCAATTTGCTTTTCCTAAAAATATACTTCAAACTTTTGTGTTCTTTGTATATATCACATTTATCCCCAAAAAGATAGTTCTTCTATATCTTCAGAGAAAAACAATTGCAACTAGCTCCAGCTCATGCAGAGGATAATATTTCTCTTGAGGCTTTAACTATCAAGATGTATAAGAAATAAACTTATCATTTTTCACGAGTAAAAACTCAATCCATTTCATAGATGCATCTCTAAATATAAAAAATCCTTATCTGATAGTGGTTAGAGTTAATAGAGGTGAAATAACCAATCTGTTCTTCAGCTCTTGGATTCTTTCCCTATAATCCATTCTCCAGGTGAATATGGAACCTTTTCGAGTTAACTTGGTCAATGGATTAAAATGTCATGATTTTTTTCACAAACCTCCTATAATATCAACCCAAACCAAGGAAAGTATAGATCTCAGTTAGTGTTGTAAGATGAGGCCACACCTCCAAAAGCATTTTCTTTGTAGGGTTAATTGAGATTCCTTCATTGGTTGTAATGTTTCCCAAGAAAGAAACATATTGTAACCAAAATTATTATTTTTTGAACTTTCCAAATAGCCACTCCTTACTCAGAGTTTGTAATATAACCCTTATATAATCCTCATGATCCTCACAAATTTTAGAATATATTAGAATACCATCAATAAAAACTAACATAAATTTATCAAGGTAGTCCTTAAATACAATAATCATAAAATCCATAAATATAGAAGGAGAATTAGTTAATATTAAGGGTATTATAACAAAATCATAATACACATATCTTCATCAAAAGGTAGTCTTTGGAATATATTATTTCTACACCCTCAATTGATGATAACCAAATCAGAGATCAATATTGAATAATAATTGAGCCCCACAAATATGGTCAAACAAATCATCAATCCTGGGAAGAGGTTACTTGTTCTTTTTTGTGATCATGTTATGTTCTATATAATAAATTCCTAGCCACATTGATATATCATTATTCTTCACAAAGAGAACTAGTTCTCCCCAAGGTGACACATTTGGCATGATAAACCCCTTATCCAAAAGATATTGGAGTTGTTTTTTTAATTCATCCATCTCCACATTTTACATTCTATATGGGGTCTTTGATATCGGCTTGGATCGAGGCATGGGTTCAATAGAGAAATATACTTATCTTTATGGGAAATTTCTAGGTATCTTCTCCGAAAACACTTAATTGTATTCCTGAATGATGGGGATATTTTATATTCATATAATTTTATTTCCTTCTTCATATTCACCAATAATATCATTAAATAAGGATACATGAGGTGCTTCTAGAAAAATCTTCAGATGATATATCTCTCCCGTGAAAACAATTGTAGGTTTTCTATTCAAGACTATTAATATTTACTTTATTTTGTAGTTGATATTATTACTATACTTTGAGAGATAGCCCATCCATAATATTGTGTCTAATTCTAGCATGAAAATGACTAATAGATTTTTGATCAAATTGTTCTCTTGATAGTGAATAATATAGTTTCTATACACTTTTGATGCTTAGATAATCCCTCCGGGAGTCTATAATGATAAATCAACTTCTATAAGTTCATTGATTGTTTCTATAATCTTTGAAAACATAGAGGAAATAAGGGAATGAATAAAACCATAATCAAACAAATTACTTACTAGATTTTTGAGAACAATAAGAGTACCTACCACTACGTCATTTGGAGATTCAAGTTCAGCCTTCATGATAGAAAAAGCATGACCTTGTTCCCTTGGACTATGTTTAGGTTGATTGTGATAAACCTCCACTATATTCGGATCTAAATAGTGATTGGAAAAGTTCCCAAGACTTGAACACATAAAGCATTGGACTTCAGGATGGGCCTACACCATCTTCTCTTTTTCATTAGTGTTGATAAGTTGAGGCTTCAACTCACTATGTTAGTTCTAAGAAATATGGTCATCTCTTCCACACTTTTAACATTTCCCTCTCTTGAGGAATTAGTTCCTTGAATGATTTTTCCCACATTTGTTTCAATGTGGGAATTTTCACTTTTTTCCCCATTTTATATAATCAATGTTCCTTTACAAATATAGATCTAAATATCTCTTTTTTTAATTATATCTATGGGACCATTAAATCTTTCCAAACTCTAGATCAACCTTCATAGAAATTAACATTATCTCCTCATAATTTTCATAGTCTATATTGGCTAGATTATTCCATATATGGGTTCTTAGTCCAACGAATAATATATTAACCTTTCCATTCGGATCCAAGAAAAATCTAGAGGTGTTGTGAGAAAAACTTTTATAGTTCATCTCATAGCTTCCCCCAGATTCATTTTTCTTCTAATTCAACTCTAGGAATTTCTTCTCTATTTTTATTCTCATTGAACAGGGGAAATATTTATTTCTAAAAGATCCCAGAACTCATCCCACTCCATATCATCAATCTACCATCTTGGCTTCACATTTTAAACTAATGTAAACCATTGATCAACTTATCCCTATAAGAGGTGCATAAATAGGGTGACTTTCTCTTTCTCTGAAAAATGGAGTACAAAAAATATCTTTTCTATAGATATTATCCATTTTTTTCAATCAATGGTTCATTAGATCCACTAAAAGAAGGTGGTAATTGACTAATAAATGTCTCAATTAAAATTTGTTCCCATTGAAGTGAATTTGGTCTCTCGGATTAATTCAAGTTATTTCTCACTAATCGAGTTAGTTGATTCATCATTATCATGAAGTTTTCCATTCTATATTCCATCATAGTGTTGTTAGTTCCTAGTCTATTTACCTCACTATTTATGTGGTTCCTTCTATTTATCACCATTTTATAAAAGAAGAAAACTTAGTGAGAAAAGTGTTTCTTTTAGTAATCTTATAATTCTAAAGGAATTTAATGTATTAATACATCATGATTAATTATGTTAATCATTAATAATAATAACATTTTCTATAAATGGTTTATAATGGTTTCTAAAAGGCTTGTGATTGACCAAAAATATCCCCCATGAGTGTCAAACTAGGAGTGATGCAAGGCCTATTATCATCCACCGGTTCTTATTCGAGTCTATCTCAAAGTAGTGTTTTTTGGTTTTACACATAGATACATCATGCTAGAGCCACATCGACTTATTCGTATCCAAATAGAGATTTATTTTATTGGAAACCACTTACTTAATACATTAAAAATATTCCATGATGTTTTCCTATATTTTAACTTTTTCTCTTTATTTATTCATAATGTTTTAAAATACCAATTTCCAAAAATAACTAAACCGCCCTTTAATACCAACTATGAAATATTTCATTTTTAATATATAAACTATTCATTAAATTATACAAAATATAGAATCTTTTAATGTTTTGTTTATTGGAATCAATGTACATAATAAATGAAAAATTAAATAATTATTCTAACAAATATAAAAGGATTATTCATTTGTTTATCCAAATTACTTTCACTGCATCTCAACCTGGGGAGATACATCAAAGAAAAGGGTGAGCTTAAGGCTGAGTATGGGAAATCAAGGGAAATAGTTTACATTTAATCTTAAGAGATATCAATAAGAATACGAGGAATATAAAAAAGAAACAAGAAAAGGAAAAAGGGGAATATAATAATTAAAATATATTTAAAAATAATATATAAATTTGGTTAAAATATTTAAATGATACATTATTAATCATATTACCAATGTTCGTCACAAAGGTGTTATAAAAATTACTAAGGTTATTCACCAAGGTATCATAATACATGACATATATAGAGATTTATTTATTTATCAAAGTCATTGGAGTGATATCAGGTATCAAAATTCATATGTATTAATTGATGTGATCCACATTTAACATAATAAATAATTTTATAAATAACCAGCGGAGAATAGAATAAAAAGGTTTCATATAAAAATCATGGAATTTAAATAAATTGATTAAAGACAAGATATTTATGTCATTTATAACCCCTAGAAAGAGTATAAGGGTTTTATTTAGGTTAATTACAGAATCAAATAAATAATTATTAAATATTTTTGAATACACCTAGAAAATAAAGAGGTTTGTTTATTCAAATAATTAAATTAAAAGGTAATTTCTTGAGGAGAAAATAGAAACTTTGAGAAGTAAAATCAGCAACATAACAGGTATAAAACATTGCTTTATAAAAGTGTAGAAAGAGAGGAAAAAGGGTATAACATTCATAAAATAATAATAATACATTAAAGTGATAAAAAATTTGGTAATAAGATCTAATTTTGGAAATTTTAAAGACATGCCACACAAAGAGGGAACTGGAAAGAAAAAGAGAAGTGAAGATTTCCCTTACCATGAAGATTACTCCCTAGAACTCAGGATGAGAACCTTGGGGGATTGAGGAAACCATGGGAAGAATCATTGGGATGTAAAAATATAATATCTTTATGGAGGATGAATTGTGAGTGATAGGAAATGGAGAAATAGGTGGGTATTTATAGAAAAATTTGGGGACTTATTCGTTAATTTCTAAATTTAGTCCATAGACACCTAGGTAGTGGTAAAAAAGCCATGGGATTTACTATGGTATTGGACACTTCAAAAACAATTAATGTTATTTTAATTCACAAGAGTTTACCATAATTTTATATTACTTATTTTGGCAAGGAACGTTAAAGAGTTAAAAAATAACATTTTTAAAGACAAAGTTTTAATTTTAGAATTTGGAATGTAAATTATATATTTTGAAATTGATTAAAATATATTAAATTACTTGATATTAATAAAATTGAATATTTTAAGTCTTTTATTGTGGTTAATTAGTTATTAAATCATTATGACATAGTTTTTATGTCATTGACATACTGAAAAACACAAAATTTATTTTTTACTATTTATGAAAAAATATTGTATTTTAGAAAATTTTTATAGATTAACCCTTACATAATTTCAATTTGAATATTTAAAAAATGGTATTTATTTTTTCATAATAATTATATAAATATTATAATTCTAAATTTTGAATACAAAAACCCCTACTCATTAAAAATAATAGAAGATTGAAAATGCGTAGTAAAATTCCAGGCACAAGAAAAATAAAATAAAATAATTTTATCATTTAAATTTAAATAAGAGTGTTGTTATCACACTATTTCATTAAAATATATATTATTCATAATATATTAGATTATTAAAAATATTTATATCTTTTCTATAAAGTAAAATTTCTATCTGAGAAATTAATTTATCAAATTCTATCTCAATTTTATTAAGAAAAACCATTTATAAAATTGAAATGATGGAATAAACATTTCATTTAATCAAAGTAATTACAAACTAAGACCAGGACGTGCAACCCCATATTTCTTCCACATACTCACTAAGAGTAAGGTGTTTAATGGTGGTTGTTTCGTGGGGTGCCTTTGCTAATATCAATCGAGTGATAATCTTCACTAACTTGAACTTCTACCATAATTGGTTTCGTTGAAGCTTCACTTGTTAAATCTCTGCTTGGGCTTGGACAATGGTGAACCCTAGAAAACCCCCCTACCAGGCTCTAAAAAATGGGATTAAAATGACATTACACTATTGGTTGTGGCCATTGACTATTCTTTTGGTATCAATTATACTTTATCAAATTTTACATATAAGAACTTAATTATAATGATAAAATTATTATCAAGAGTATAGTTCCCAATGGTCATTTTTTCCAATGGTCATAATTGGCCAATGGTCATATAACAGTCGAAACCAGATGACCACATTTACCTTTATATTCACTTTATTATTTAATAGATATAGTTTTGTTGTATATAAAATAATATAACACACATTTTCAGGAAATATTATCATTCAAAATGTTTGGGTTGTTACAATTGGGTAGTTTTTTAGTCCAGATAGCTGGCTCAAGGAGGTGTAAAGAAAAGAGATAATGGGTTTCCTTTTATAAGGGAGGGAAATTCCACACTTGGAATAAAAAAATAGAGTAAATTATAAATAATTTATTATCAATAAAAATGATTCCAAATGAAAATTTTCAACATGTTTTGGTGTCATTTTAAACCTTATATTTTTGTTTAACCCCATCATTAATTGATTTTAACCTTAACTAAAATAACAAAATTTTCAATCTTAACGTGTTAAAATTTTGTTTATTGTTTAAAAATTAGCTCATAAATAGAAACAAGGAGAAATTTTTGACCATTTTAAATCATAATTCTACTATTTTAATATTTTTAATAATGTAAATTAATTTAATAAAATATTATGTATCATAAAATATCATTAATATAACTTTTGACAATATTCTATTAATTTTAATCTAAAGACATGAAGATAGTAATGTAATTAGAATATAAATATTTAGTACATACATAATATGTTATATTAATATGTAATTTTTATGGTTATTATAATTCAATAAAAAAATATTACTTTTAGAGTTTTTAAAAATATTTACAAGATGTTTCTATTGCTTTCATAAACACAATGTTGACATTGTGTAAGAATTTAAGGAAACTATTTAATATCTAAAAATTAAAAATAAATTGCCATAATAAAAAAAATTAATTCATATTTATAATAAAAATTTGGAACTAAAATTATCAACTTTTTACATTTGCATAAAAATTTTAGAGATAATAAATTCAACAGAGTGGAGTTTTGGAATTTTTTACCTAAAATAATATAAATTTCATTATAAATGGAGAATGAAAACAAAATAAAATAAATTAAAATTTTAGATGTATATAGATGAATTTATACCATGATATTAAATAAATTTAAGTTTTGTGTTGATTTTGAGACCTTATCTCATGGTTTTAACTCTCTTTTACCCATTTTACCCTTAACGAGGTGATAAATATTTACAAATGTTACTATTCACAATGACAAAAAAGTGAACTACTTATAAAATTTAAACATATTGATTAAATTTTATAGATTTAATTCACATAATATTCATAATTTAATTTATAATAAAACCCATGATATGTGATAAAAAGTTGTTTCATGGAAATGTTTTTCTGAAGTATAAAATTTTTCCACTAAAATCCAACAAAAAATAATTTCCTTAATTAATTATATTGTTCAAAATATAAATGAAATAACTTAATTTTAAAACCTTTTTGAAATAAAATTTATATTTACAATGCTTGAAATGAAAATGTGTTTTTAATAACAATAATTTTTTTCACTATTCATTGGAAAATCACTCTTTTAAGAAAATTATCAAAAATTCAGTCTAAGAAAAGATTTGATTTGATGATTTAAAAATGGAATTTAATTTTTTCAAATAAATTTCATAAAATTGAAAAAAATTAATATTATTAAATTTTCACAAAAATAAGAAAACCTTTTTTTGAGGAAAAATATTTTTTGAAGAATATAATAAAATTAATAAAAATTCAATAGTTTTTTTATGAATATATTTATCTAAAATATTTGAAAATAATTATAAAACTATGGTTATTTATATTCTTTTATAAAATTTAACTACTAGGTTTTAATGATATACTATATTATATTTCATTTAGACTCAGGGTTGCGTATATCACAAGCCATCAAAGAAATTGAATTTATTTAAAACAAAATATAACATAAAATCTAGGGGTGTTACATTATTACCTCCATTAAAATGAATATTTAACTCAAAATTATATTAATTTTATATAAAAAATGAGGATATATTGGTTTCATCACATCATCAGGATCCCATGTAGCTTCTTCAAATTTCCTTTTCCTCCAAGGTACTTTAAGTAGGTGTGTAGTTTTGTTCCATAACACTTTATCTCTATGATCCATGATTTATACTGATTTTTATTTATAAGAAACATCATGATACATTAGTAAAACCTATAAATTAAGTACATTTAAAGGTTTAGTTATATACTTCCTTAAGATATATTCATGGAACACATTGTCAACTCGAGATAGGTTCAATGGAAGATCCAAGTGATAAGTTACCATCCTTACATTATCAAGAATATTGAAGGGTAAAATATACATAAAGATAAAGTTTCCCTTCTTTTGAAATATCATAAATTTATTCTATGGATAAATCTATAGAAATTCCCTCTCACCAAATTTGATTTCCAGATTTTGCCGATGAATGTCAACATAGCTTTTTTATTGACTATGAGCTTCCTTGATGCGTTGTAGAATGGATTTGACTTTTTTTTATTATTTCATCATCTTTATAAGGTCCCAATAGATTTATTTCTCTAAAAAATTCCTAACATGTTGTGTTTCCATACTTCCTTCTATATATGGATTCATATGAATTCACATGAATGCTTGTATAAAATATATTGTTGTAAGAGAATAACACAAGATGATGGTATTGATCCCAATCACCATTAAAAACCATAAAACAAGATATCACCATACTGTAACACCCCGAGATATTATGAAAAATATAATTTTAATTTCATTAATGTTTTGTGTTGTATGCTACACCAAGATTACCTTGCGCTATACGCAACACCGTATTAGCTTGTAGTATACGCAACACTATTCTTGGATCGTGTTACACACAATTTTGATAATAGTTATTCTACGCAAGATTGAATATATATATATATATATATATTAAATGTGTAAATGAAATATGGTTGGATTCTATTATACGAAACAACGAAGGATTCTTGCATGACATGCAACCCTGACTTGGCTTACATTACACGCAATCGCGACCTTCCTCAATAGCGTGTGTTGTACGCAATACCGGGTTTTACTAAACAACGATATATTATTATAATATTATTATGAACTAGACATTATGAATAGTGTTAACTAAATTTTGAATTCTATAACATTATTATTCATCTTACACATTTTCTAGAACATGGTATAAGAACAAAATAAATTTTTTGGGTAAAATAAGTATTTTTCAAAAAATGCAGTTTTGCCGCCTTTTGATGGCACACCCACCTTAAATCTAGTTTTCCACATGTTTATATGTTCAATTTGACAAAATAAAATTCTTCTTTGGAATCAAGAAATAAAAATTTACTTTGGATAAATTTTTCATATTATTCTGGTAACTTTCATATTTTGATGAATAGTAAAGACACGCTATATTTTAATTAAAAACAAATTTTTTCATCGCAATAATTTATATGGTTAAATTATAATATTGAATGGTTATAAAGTATAAATAGAATATATTTTTACCATTTAATATAATGTATGTAATTAGCATTGATTTTTTCATTAAATTCGTAGGTTAAATCAATTTAATCTTTTGTAATGTTTTAAAGAAAAGCCCATTTTCTTTCGACAACGAGATTAATTTTAACTTTATTTCTGCAAATTTTTTGTATTGAATTTGGAAAAATGGATTCCATATTTGGAATCAGTGGGTCCAAATTATGTTAATAAGCTACTTTTTAATTTTGGGAATTATGAATAGTAACTACGGTAAATTTTATTCACCATAGTTAAAGGTAAATCGGGTAATTAAGGGTAAATATAATATTATAAAATTACCCTAAAACATGAAAAAATTCTATTGGATGGATAAACGTATACCCATATAACCTAATGGTCGGATTAGATTAATTTTATGGACTTTTGACCATGAAAATAATTTAATTATTATTAAAACCAAAGAAAGTGACAACATGTCACTCTCTTAAATCTTATAAGTATAATAATTTTAATTTAGTGCTAAACATCATAAAACTTAGAACATTAATAGTCTCCAAAAATCTAATAAAATTATCTACATCATGATAATTTATTTAGAATTTTTAGGGATTAAATAATTGTCATTAATGGTGATACATTAATGATATAGAAATTATTTATTAAGTGGAAAATAAGTAATATAGTTTTTATTGAAATAATAATACCCATTAAAAGTCCCAAAAACCTGACCAAAACTTATTTCTAGTGTATATATACACCATAATAATCCAATTACCTAATATATAACCGTTTTGAGCCTTATAAAAGTGATTATGACACTTATATTATTTTATTTTAAATGATGCCCAAGTTGTCACCTTCATAATTTAATAAATATTACAATTTAAATATTGTGATTTTATGATGATAAATTCGAGTAAAAGTATTATTGTGAAAGGTAATAGATTTATCTTCATCATAGGATTTTACTTTTAATTTTTATGAAAAAAATCAGTATATTAAATAATTATACAAAAATATTGTAGTAATTATTTTATTAAGAGAGAAACGAAATAAATGGTTTTAAAAATAATAAAATAAATATTATATGAACTATTTAATGTGATCCACTAATTTAATAGATACATATTACCTTTTATTAATCTATTAAAGCTTTTATTTTGAACATATCTTCTGTATATATTTTATTTAAATTCAAATAAATGAATAGTGTCAAAATTGACACTACTATTATTTTATAAAAATAACATATTATAAAATTGTTTAGAAATAAAAAAAATATTTAAAAATTATAAATTTAAATTTATATGGTCTATAATGTTATAAAGTAAATAATTATGGAAAATTCACAACAAATAAGTAATTATTTGTTATAATGTAAAATTTATAATTTTATTATCACAAATAAACTTAAATAGATTAAATAAGGATGAATCAAAATGATAAGGTTTAAAATAAGAAAACATGTCTAAATTTGATTGTTTAATGTGATTAAAACCATATCTCATCTAATCCTCTAATATGAGTCATTTTTGGAGGTTTTTAAGTGGGGCTAGATTTATTATAAATTAACATTTTTAAGAATTCCAAAGGTGCCCCTCTCCTCCCTTATAAAAGGGAACCTCCTCCCTCTCTTCCACACACCACTTTGAGCCTTCAAGATCGGTAAACCCCTGCCCAATTCTCTTATCCACTTCCCTATAAACATCCTAGAGGTCCCGGTCTTCTTAAAAGACCAATTTTAGTTCCCTTAGAGGAGGTCTCAAAGAGGCGCTTCAAAGAAGAGGTAATTTCCGTTACCGATTCTTTCACATTTATTTGTTCTTCCACTTCTTCTTCTTAGGTTGTTTCATTATGAAGTAATAACATAGGTATCACTAATATACTGATATGTTATTTTAAGTATGAAAAAACCCTATTTCACCATCTATCCATCCTACGGAAAATGAAATCACCGCGCGTGTGTACGTACGGAATACCATCTCCACGCCGTGGTGTAATCTATTTTCCACCACCACCTTACTTGGATGGATATAATGGTGTAAATAATAACTATATATGATTATTTTAAGTTGATATTGATTCTGTAATAGTATACATACACTCCAATAAAATTCCACGATCATGGGAACGATATCATCGCTCGTGCGTACCTACGGAATACCGTCTCCACGATGCGATGAGATTCATTCTCAATGATTAACCATTCATAAATGATTATAAAGTATATATAATAAGTAATCATGATATATATGGAATAATAATGATACTAGATTTATTTATATATATATATATATGTATGTCATCCAATTAATTCCATTCAATTCAATGAGGAAACGAAAACAACGTTCATGCGTACGTACGACCTATCGTCTCCATGAACGATGTATTTCTTTCCATTTATCGATCTATTATATATATGTATATTCTGAATATATATTATATATAAATCATGTTTTACATTATAGATGTATGTAATCATGATCCAAGTAATCATATGAATAAATACAAGTCAAAACACAGATGACAAATGAACCAATTTTACCCAAAACACTCTTTAACATGGAATTTACAAAAGAACGGGTAATATAAAGTCATAAGTGAACCATATATGATATCATAACAATTAATATGATTCTTTAATAAGTCAATAACATTATTTAAATCATTATACTGGAGGTTCAGATACGTACGAAGCATATCAGACCTAAGGTAAGGGATAATTATTCCAATCTCATTCTTATACGAGATTATTTATTCGTAAGTATTTAATGGGGGTTATGTTTATTATCCACGTCCATACATTCTAAAAATGTTTTCATAAAATGTTTACTTTTCTTCCATGTATGTTTAAAGACATTTTTACCCTTTTCTACTTTTACCACATCGTATGGAAGGAATCTTTCTTTTGTTTACCATACGGGGTACTTTTTGACTTTTCCAACAAAAGTATGAGAAAAATGTTATTTTTAACTTATATGGCGTGAAAGGATTTTTACGGTTTTATAAAGCCTTATTTTCATGAAGCTTCCTCAAAAATATTTCATGACTATTTCTCAACACAATCTCTTTCTTCTAAAATTTCATGATGTTTTGTAAAAAGAAATTGATTTTGAAGAAGAAAGGATATTTTCCTCAATAATTCATTTCCAGTGTTTTATCAAAACCATTTTTCCATCTAAGATGACATTATTTCATATGTGTATGTTTCAAGTATAATGTCTCTATGATTTACAAGGTTTAACTTTTCTTATTATGAAATGATATCCATTTCTTTTATATGGATTATGTGCTAATGGGATGATGTTTTTGAAACCCATTTTATTCATTGGGTTATTAAGAATGATGTATGTTTATTTGGTGGAACAAGTAAGAATGATTTCATTATTAGATGGGTGGGACCTATATCTCCCTCCAATGCATTGAGTAAAGATTTATATCTCATGAGATAGACATGGATGGAATGGTAAGTTAATCTGGTTCAGTGTTACAGGACTGAAACGAGGAGTGAACTCGATTCAGAAAGGGACTTTGTCCACTAAGATGGTCTTGGAAGCAATGACTTGGCTACTATGGAAATCATTACATGTGCTTAATGGATTCCACAATTAAATGATTTATTCACATTCTATTTTATCATGGTTTATGTTCCAATATGATCTATGCCTTATGTAATTCCATGTTTTATGTCGTTGCTCAATATTTTGATGTTTAAACATTGTGTTCATGTTTTTAAGTTCAAATGTATATGGTATGTTTTATTTTATCCATGCTTACCCTTACTGAGCATTTGAGCTCACCCTTTTTATGTTTTATTTTCCCCAGGATATAAGAAAGGTTTTAGGTAAGAAAAAAAGGGGAAGATCTTTATGGGAGATGTTGAAGATCTTTCACCACGATTAGAAGATTACATTCCAGGTTTTCAAAGACACTAAACTATTACGGTCCTTATGTGTCTGTTTTTGTTATTTATTAAGTATTATTCTAAAGTAATGTAATTTCCATGTGTGTCAAGCTTTGGGTCTCTACAGTTGGTATCAGAGGAATGGTTTAGTCAACCTTTGGAAACTAGGATGCAAAAACGTTAGTGAGATCCCTAGAGATATTTATAAGGTATGTCTAGGGATGTCCCTAAGGATAAGTATACGTATAGGATACAGTCCTAGAACTACGGTAACAATCATAGAATTTAACCTAAGATGTTAGATATTGAGGATACTCCCCCTTTACTATGTTTTTTCCCTAGCATGATTTTTGCCTCTCACACTATTCTTTTTGGGTTTTAGAAAATGGCTAGAAACTTGAAGATTCACGATAATGGAGGATATAATAGACAATGGAATGATTTTCTTCATGAGAAACCAAATGAAACAAAATTTGGAAGTCCAAACATCATTATTATTCCTAATCATCAATCTCATAATATGATCAACAATCTCAACTTTGGTAAGTTTCCCGACTCAGATAATAAGAGAAAGATGGAGTTTCATGATGATCATAGAGGAAAGAGAGTTAAATTTCCCTCATGTAAATCATGTGGGAAGAGGCATCAGGGAGATTGTTTCAAAGGAACTAGAAGATGCTTTGGGTGTGGAAAAGAAGGACACAAATCCAGTAAGTGAAAAGGAAAAGGTTCAGTTAACACCATGGACAAGGATAATGGTATTGCTACGACATCAACAATGATTAGATGTTTTAAATGTGGAATGTACGGGCATTATGCAAACCAATGCTCTAATAGAAAATCTCATGAAGAGAATCAGCATGGTCATATGGGTAGTATTTATGTGGATGATGATGAGGAGACTACAAATGATATATGATCTGAAAGAAGTGTTGAAGCTCAGTCGGTTGTTTTAGAAGGTAGTGGAATGATTGTATGTTTATCGAGAGTTATGTTGTATAGTTAATGGTACTATGGAATAAAGAATCATCTAAGGATTGTTACACTATTGTTTTTCCTAAAAGTATTTTAAAGTATATGTTGAATGGTACCAGTAACCATGGAAGGTTATTTAGATATATTTGTAAAGTAGGTGATATGCGCATAATGAAGGAATAAGAAGATAATGAGATGTTTGATTGTATTCATGAGCTCATGATTGATATAAGGACTAAGTGATATCTTGGTTTGAGTATATAGAATTTTGAGGATTTTGGGATGTGGAAAGTGTTAACTTTTAACTGCATTCATGTTTTCACTAAGGTTTAATGGGTATTCATTTTTCAAGAGAATACATGATTAAGGCCTTCGAATGTTTGGAATGTTACCAACAAGACATATCTTATGATATATGGGGATCAACGATGGTATTAAATCTCTGGTAATCATTTTCACTATATTATGAGAGTGGACTACAGTATTATGGATAAGCCTAAAGATTGGAATGGATTATGTTGGACATAAGTTAGTATTGTTTAAGGATAGAAGTTTTTTTCGATATTATTGATGGGATGTTATAGTAAGATAGTTTTAGAAAAAGGAAAACCTGCAGGACAGGCGATAGCCCATTGCGTCGGACAAGGCTGTTGGAATCGAACCCACAACTGAAGTGCGACTGGCCTTTATCTCCTACCACTGGCCTACAGGAAGTCCCTGGTTAGTAGAAATTAGTTTTATTTTATTAATCGGTATGATATATGAAGTATAAGTTCATTTTTTGAACCATATATGATTAATCTAACCATAAGATGGACTTATAACTTTTTCTAACCTTTTGTTTGAAAGAGATGGAATGACCCATCATTCTATCACATGATCTTCTAACACATCACTAATAACAAATTCAACTTCATTTCTTTAAGGGATGAAGTGGAAATTGTTCAATTCATGAACAACAGAGAGATTGTACCAAAATCATGCAAGTATTTCTTTTTATTCATCAACATTAGGAAAATGATCTTGAAAACCAAAAATGTTGTCCTAGTTCCCTTATATACGATGAATCATATGGTACCTTAGATCATCAGAAATCAATAGCTTTGTGATTGTTGGTTTTTTCATAGCCATGTTCTCTACCACTCTCCATCATAACTTGATGGTTAGATTTTTCTTCCATATCCATATTTTCACCTATGTTATCCTACGTGGAAACCTAGAGATGAGTTAATTTGGGTAACCATTACATTTCATACTTTAGTTTTTAAAGCCATGTTTTGGTATTCCTTTTTACGATGTGGGTTTCTATTAAACAAACTTTCGAGTAGTAAACCATTTATAACCCCGACGAATTTGGAGGGTGAAATTAATTTTAAGGGGGGTAGAATGTAACACCCCGAGATATTATGAAAAATATTATTTTAATTTCTTTAATGTCTTGTTTTTTATGCTACACCAAGATTACCTTGCGCTATACACAACTCCGTATTAGCTTGCAGTATACGCAACACTATTCTCGGATCGTGTTACACACAATTTTGATAATAGTTATTCTACACAACATTGAGTATATATATATATATATTCAATGTATAAATGAAATATTGTTGGATTCTATTATACGAAAAAATGAAGGATTCTTACACAACACGCAACCCTAACATGGATTGCATTACACACAATCGCAACCTTCCTCGATAGCATGTATTGTACGCAATACCGGGTTTTACTAAACAATGATATATTATTATAATATTATTATGAACTAGTCATTATGAATAGTATTAACTAAATTTTTAATTTTATAACATTATTATTCATCTTACACATATTCTAGAACATGGTATAAGAACAAAATAAATTTTTCGGATAAAATAAGTATTTTTAAAAAAATGCAGTTTTGCCGCCTTTTGATGGCGCACCCACATTAAATATAGTTTTTGACATGTTTATAAGTTCAATTTGAAAAAATAAAATTCTTCTTTGGAATCAAGAAATAAAAATTTACTTTAGATAAATTTTTCATATTATTCTGGTAACTTTCATATTTTGATGAATAGTAAAAACACGCTATATTTTAATTAAAAACAACTTTTTTCATCGCAATAATTTATATGGTAAAATTATAATATTGAATGGTTTTAAAGTATAAATATAATATATTTTTACCATTTAATATAATTTATGTCATTATCATTGATTTTTCACTAAATTCGTAGGTTAAATCAATTCAATCTTTTGCAATGTTTTAAAGAAAAACCTGTTTTCTTTCGACAATGGGATTAATTTTAATTTAATTTCTGCAAATTTTTTGTATTGAATTTGGAAAAATGGATTCCATATTTGGAATAATTGGGTCCAAATTATGTTAATAAGCTACTTTTTAATTTTGTGAATTATGAATAGTAACTACGGTAAATTTTATTTACCATAGTTAAAGGTAAATCGGGTAATTAAGGGTAAATATAATATTATAAAATTACTCTAACACATGAAAAAATTCTATTGTATGGCTAAAAGATGACCCATATAACCTAAGGGTCGGATTAGATTCATTTTATGGTCTTTTGACCATGAAAATAATTTAATTATTATTAAAACCAAAGAAAGTGACAACATGTCACTCTCTTAAAGCTTATAAGTATAATAATTTTACATTAGTGATAAACATCATAAAACTTCAAACATGAATAGTCTCCAAAAATATAATAAAATTATCTACATCATGATAATTTATTTAGAATTTTTAGGGATTAAATAATTGTCATTTATGGTGATACATTAATGATATAGAAATTATTTATTAAGTGGGAAATAAGTAATATAGTTTTTATTGAAATAATAATACCCATTAAAAGGCCCACAAACCTGACCAAAACTTATTGGTAGTGTATATCTACACCTTAATAATCCAATTACCAAATATATAACCGTTTGGAGCCTTATAAAAGTGATTATGACACTTATATTATTTTATTTTAAATGATGCCAAAGTTGTCACCTTCATAATTTAATAAATATAAAAATTTAAATATTGTGATTTTAAGATGATAAATTCACGTAAAAGTATTATTGTGAAAGGTAATAGATTTATATTCATCATAGGATTTTACTTTTAATTTTTATGCAACATATCAGTATATTAAATAATTATACAAAAATGTTGTAGTAATTATTTTATTAAGAGAGAAACCAAATAAATGGTTTTAAAAATAATAAAATAAATATTATATGAACTATTTAATGTGATACACTAATTTTATAGAGACAGATGACCTTTTATGAATATATTAAAGCTTTTAGTTCGAACATATATTCTGTATATATTTTATTTAAATTCAAATAAATGAATAGTGTCAAAATTGACACTATTGTTATTTTATAAAAATAACATATTATAAAATTGTTTAAAAATCACAAAAATATTTAAAAATTATAAATTTAAATTTATATGGTATATAATGTTATAAATTAAACAATTATGGAAAATTAACAACAAATAAGTAATTATTTGTTATAATTTAAAATTTATAATTTTATTACCACAAATAAACTTAAATAGATTAAATAAGGATAAATCAAAATGATAAGGTTTAAAATAAGATCCAAACATGTCTAAATTTGATTGGTTGATAATATTACAACCCTATATCATCTAATATTCTAATATGAGTCATTTTTGGAGGTTTTTAAGTGGGGTTAGATTTATTATAAATTAATATTTTTAAGAATTCCAAAGGTGCCCCTCTCCTCCCTTATAAAAGGGAACCTCCTCCCTCTCTTCCACACACCACTTTAAGCCTTAAATATCGGTAAAAACCTGAACAATTATCTTCTCCACTTCCCTAGAAATATCCTAGAGGTCCTGGTCTTCTTCAAAGACCAGTTTTAGTGCCCGTAGAGGAGGTCTCAAAGAGGCGCTTCAAAGAAGAGGTAATTTCCGTTACCGATTCTTTCATGTTTATTTCTTCTTCCACTTATTATTATTAGGTTTTTTCATTATGAAGTAATAACATAAGTGTCACTAATATACTTATATGTTATTATAAGTATGAAACAACCCTATTTCACCATCTATCCATCCTATGGAAAACGAAATCACCGCGCGTGCATATGTACGGAATACCGTCTCCACGCCGTGGTGTAATCTATTTTCCACCACCACCTTACTTGGATAGGTATAATGGTGTAAATAATAACTATATATGATTATTTTAATGTGATATTGATTCTGTAATAGTATACATACACTCCAATAAAATTCCACGATCATGGGAACGATATCATCGCTCGTGCGTACGTACGGAATACCATCTCCACGACGTGATGAGATTCATTATCAATGATTAACCATTAATAAATGATTATAAAGTATATATAATAAGTAATCATGAAATATATGGCATAATAATGATACTGGATTTATTTATATATATATAATTATGTCATCCAATTAATTTCATTCAATTCAATGAGAAAACAAAAACAAAGTTCATGCGTACGTACGGCCTACCGTCTCCATGAACGATGTATTTCTTTCCATTTATCGATCTATTATGTGTATGTATATTCTGAATATATATTATATATAAATCATGTTTTACATTCTGGATGTAAGTAATCATGATCTAAGTAATCATATGAATAATTACAAGTCAAAACACGGACAACAAATGAAATGATTTTACCCAAAACACTCTTTAACATGGAATTTACCAAAGAACGGCTAATATAAAGTCATAAGTGAACCATATAAAATATCACAACAATTGATATGATTCTGTAATAAGTGAATAACAATATATAAATCATTATACCGGAGTTTCGGATACGTACAAAGCATATCAGACCTAAGGTAAGGGATAATTATTCCAATCTCATTCTTATCTGAGATTGTTTATTCATAAGTATTTAATGGGGGTTATGTTTATTATCCATGTCCATATGTTGTAAAAATGTTTTCATAAAATGTTTAATTTACTTCCATGTATGTTTAAAGACATTTTTACCCTTTTCTATTTTTACCACATCGTATGGGAGGAATCTTTCTTTTGTTTACCATACGAGGTACTTTTTGACTTTTCTGACAAAAGTACGGGAAAAATGTTATTTTTAACTTATACGGCGTGAACGGATTTTTACGGTTTTATAAAGAATTATTTTCATGAATCTTCCTCCAAAAGATTTCATGACTATTTTCAACACAATCTCTTTCTTTTAAAATTTCATGACGTTTTGTGAAAAGAAATTGATTTTGAAGAAGAAAGGATATTTTCCTCAAGAATTCATTTCAAGTGTTTTATCAAAACCATTTTTCCATCTAAGATGACATTATTTCATATGTGTATGTTTAAATTATAATGTCTCTATGATTTAAATGGTTTCACTTTTCTTATTATGAAATGATATCCATTTCTTTTATATGGATTGTGTGCTGATGGGATGATGTTTATGAAACCCATTTTATTCATTGGGTTATTATGAATGATGTATGTTTATTTTGTGGCACATGTAAGAATGATTTCATTATGAGATGGGTGGGACCTATATCTCCCTCCAATGAATTGGGTAAAGATGTATATCTCATGAGATAGAGATGGCTAGAATGGTAAGTTAATCCAGTTCAGTGTTACAGGACTGAAACGAGGAGTGAACTCGATTCAGAAAGGGACTTTGTCCACTAAGATGGTCTTGGCAGCAATGCCTTGGCTACTATAGAAATCATTACACGTGCTTAATAGATGCAACAATTACATGATTTATTCACATGCTATTTTATCATGGTTTTTGTTCCAATATGATCTATTCCTTATGTACTTCCATGTTTTATGTCGTTGCTCAAGATTTTGATGTTTAAACATTGTGTTCGTGTTTTTAAGTTCAAATGTATATGGTATGTTTTATTTTATCCATGCTTACCCTTACTGAGAATTTGAGCTCACCATTTTTATGTTTTATTTTCCCCAGGATATAAAGAAAGGTTTAAGGTAAGAAAAAATGGGGAAGATCTTTATGGGATATGTTGAAGATCTTTCACCATGATTAAAAGATTACGTTCCATGTTTCCAAAGACACTGAACTATTACAGTCCTTTTGTGACTATTTTTGTTATGTATTAAGTATTATGCTAAAGTAATGTAATGTCCATGTACGTCATTATTTGAGTCTCTACACATACCCTAAAGGGTTTTAATGGTTCTATTAGAATGAAAATATATCTGATGATGATAATTAGTACTAAAAATCAACTCTGTATCTAGATCCTATGAAATACTTCACCATAACTTTTAGGTAAATCTCATATACCAATCTGATACTTTAGAATGTGTCACTCCATGAATCCTTACCACTTATTTAATGAATATTATGGAAATATGATCAAGATTAAAATATTTTCTGATAGAAATAAAATGTACTAACTTTATAAGGTGATCGACTATAACCCAAATAAAATTATATCCTTTATATATTTTGAGGAATATTAAAAAAAATACATATTGTTGTTTTCTCATTTATGTTTTGGAATTGGTAATGTTTGTAACATACCCTTATACTTTTTTCTCTCAACCTTAACATAATTACATACCAAAAATTGAGATACATACTTTTCAATATCTATCTTCATGTTATCCTTCAAAAAATGTATTTTTTAGATATCTATACATCTTGAAACATCCAGGATGGATAGTAAATGTTAATCTATTATCTATATCCAAAATATTCTTCTTTAAGTCTAGAATTTATGATATACATACATAGTTATTGAACCTTATCATTCCATCACAATTAATGTTGAACTCAGGAACATTTCTTACCTTTTTTCAACTCTACATCTTCTTTTTATTACTATTTAGTATTTAATTAGATATATTAATAAACAATCATTTGAGAATGATATAATTTATCACCTTAATTTAAGATTCAAAAATCCATCATTTGAAAATTCCAAAATATTTAATCTTATGTGACATTCATTATAGATATTATAACATGATGCTTTTGACACTAATAACTAACCACCTTGTTCACTTTCCTAGGTCAGTAATGTATTGATAAGTTGTAATATTTAATAAACTTCGACCATATTCTAGTGAATACATTCAAATTTTTATGAATTAACATATAATTTAAGATTGTATGATTAGTATATATGTCAAAAATTTCTATATAAAGATAATTCCCCCACATATTTAGTGTCAAAATCACAACAACTAACTCCAAATCATGAGTTGGTTAATTTTTATCCTGAACCATTAATCCATCACCATATCAATCTTCCTGAGGTGCATCCAAGTCCCTTATTTGATGAATCACTATAGATTAAAAAACCTTCTCCACTATAGAGAAATGTAAGAATAATTGTTCTAAATAACTTTATCTTTATTTCCTTGAAATTTTCCTCACAATCACTAATCCAAATTAACATGGATCCCTTATGAGTTAACTTGGGGAGTGGATTAGACAAACTTGAAAAATTATCCATAAAGTGTCAAAAATATTCATTCCAACTTTGAAACCATTGGATCTAATTCATAGTGGTTGGTATGGTAAAATGTTTAATAACTCTTGTCTTTGAAGGATCCACCGATATACCATCACTTGAGATTATATGACCAAAAAATGAAATATTTATAGAAAAAATTCACACTTGATAAAAATTTCATACAAATTATCTTTTTTCAGGGACATCAACATAATTTTCTAGTGATCATCATGCACTTACTTTCTTTTGGAATATAAAACAATATCATCTATAAAGGCTACCAATAACTGATCAATATAATATCTACGTACTCTATTTGTTAAATCAATGAAAATTGTTGGGGAATTAGTAAGACAAAATAACATCACTTTAAATTCATAGCATGGATACCTTATATAGAAGGATGTATTTGGAATTTATTCCCTTTTAACCTTTAATTAATAGTATTTATATCAAAGATAAATCTTTTAAAAAATTTATATCTGCATAATTAATCAAACTAGTAATAAATACGGGGTAGGGGTCACTTATTCTTCATTGTAATATTTATAATTTTCTAATAATCAATGAAAATTCACATTGATCTATCATTATTCCTAACAAATAGAATAATTTCACATTATGGTGACATGAATATCAAAATGAATACCTTATCAAGATTCTCCTAGATTTGATTCTCCAATTATTATATCTCAATTGGGTCCATTCTATAAGGATTATTTGAAATATGTGAAAAACCACATATGAATTCTATTGAATAATGAAATTCATGATTTGTATGAATTCTAGGAAAATTTTCCATAAAAATATCAACAAAATCTTGAATAATAGGCATATATTATAAGTTGATTTTCTCCCTAACCATCAATGATAAAAACCCATTTTGAATTTTTATCTGGACTCATATAATAGATGTAATAAATATCAAAATTTCATTTTGATATTTACACTAATAGATGACCATAGGTTGGTTAAAAATATTAAATGTGACTTCCCTTACTCAGAAATTGATGTGGGATTTATGTAAATAAATACAACCCATTACTAAGATAATATGATATTCAATTAGAGGGAGAATAATGAGATTTTTAGGAATCACATTCTTGCAAACATCAATTAGAGAAGAATCATATACTTGAGATGAGAACATTTCACTATTTTGGGTTTTCACAACTAATTTAACATCTAATAATTGAAGTAGTATTGTGATAACCATATAAAATTATTTAGATATAAATGAGTGTGTACATCCATAATCAAATAAGAAATTAGAATTTCTAGAATGGATGGTATATGTACCTTTCACCACTTCATTATTGTAACCCACATCAACAATAGTGATCATATGATATTTCCATTTGTCTAAATGCTTAATAGGTTGTTCACATAAATCATCATACTTAAATTTCATATTTTATCACTAGTTATAAAAATTATTATACTCTATGCATTTGAAACTCTAGTGTGTGGTGGTACATTTTGTGGAGATTTTTATCTATTCACATCATTATCTAACTTATTTCCATCACATTAATGTTTTATTTACTAATGAACTTCTTTTCCAAACTTAAAAAATTTATAAATTACCTTAAGACAATTTAATTCATGTTTCCTTCCATAGTTCAAGCCTAAAATAAATATCATCTTCATTAATCCAAGGGTTTTATAATTTTTTTTGAATTCCATATTTCCTTTATTATCAAAACTATGAGATTGATGTGTAACTCCAGTATTTATTTCCACATTGATAGCATATCAAATTATTATTTTTATAACTACTAAAGTCCTTTATGGTTAACAAACTTTGAAGAATTGGTTTTAAACCACTTAAGAATATATAAACCTTACATTCATATAGGATGATAATAATAGATGCATACCTTGAAATTATTGTAAAAATTGTGTCGTGGGTACTAATGGATTCATCATCCTTCTAATTTATCTCAAGGAATACCTTATCTCTTTTTATAAAGATAATATGAGGAATGTGATTATTGAAAAATAAGATATTGAACTCATCCCACTCACTGAAGTTAATTTCTTCCTATTGCCTCATGTTCTTGATAATAGTCTACCATGGATCTGTTTCACCTTCCATATTATAAACAACGAAAATAACTCTTTCATCTGATGAAAAATGTATAATGAAAAATAAATTTTTAGTGGTACTAATACATTACTCAGAAACTAGTAGATCATCATAGAAAATTTAATAAGGTGGATGATACATCATAAAGGAGTCAACAATATGGTGTTCCCTCATTTTCTCATTTGTAAGCTCTATATGATTCATATCTTGATAAAGTTTCATCATCATTATAATATGATTTTTATTTCCAAATCCCATAACATTTATTTTCTCATAACGACAATCATTTCATTTTCCATCAAATTTATCATTAACATTTTTCCTTTGGGTTCCATCCATTGACTAAAACAAAAGATCATATTTTGAGAAACAATAATCCTAGTGAAAATCCACTTAATCTTCAAAAACCATTTAAAGAGTTTCTAAATCATGACACCTTGTCTTTATCCTATAACACCTTTGGTTTAACCTAGGTTATCTATGGTCATCATCTATTCAAAAAATTCATAATTTCTCATAAATAAATTTTGAATTACCCCAAGCATATCCCTCAAGAGTGTCAAACTACGTGTGCAGTAAGGGGATACTCACCGTGCATTAGAATAATGATCAAGATTTACTTGATCAGCTCTTTTTAGAGTTATTACTCCCATAAGAATCTTTTTCAAAACCACACCCAACTATAGTACCCATAAAAGGATGATTTTTAGAAAAAACACACTCTTTTATTTATAATAACTTAGGATCTTTTTCTCTATATAGGATTATCCTAAGGGTTATCATTAATGTTTTATCATCCTAGCTTCCAATGGTAACTAAAACTTGTTATGATATTAACTATAAAGACTCATAGTTTTCATATATAGATATTAAATCTTAATAGATGAGTATTCATTACACAAAATTATGATCCATGATATAATCGTATAGGTTTAGTGTCTTTATAAACATATATATGTAAAAAACTTATTTATAAAATTTATACACCCTCTCCCACTAAGTTCTTCATAACTTGTTCCCTTTAAACAAATATCATACTTAAAAAAATGTCTTCATAGCATAGAAAAATAAAATATAAGAAAAGTTGAGGTTAGATTCATAGTAAGGGTAAACAAGGGAGATAATAATGATCACTTAGGTATAACATGATAATAAGGGCATGAGCGAATGATGCTAAAATTTGAAAACCATAATCAATATATCATATATCATAATATTGAATCATTTCACAAATATTGTCAGTTTATAAGAAATAAATTATAAAGAAATAAAATAACACAATCCATTGGAGTATAACATTGGTATAATACATAATTTTATGGAATAAACATAAACATAGAAAATCATTTCCTTAGTCAAGGATCATTATTAAGACTGTCATAGTTTTTTGGGTTTACTACTCATTCCATCATATCCTTAGTCAAGGTTCACTCCAAAGAATATCATAGTGGATTGGTTTCACTCCCCATTATATCATATCCTAAGTCAAGTTTTACTCCTAATACTATCATATTGGATATATTTCCTTACTGAACTTGGTTCACTCCCCATTATATTATTTATTATATCATGGTATATCCATCCTTACCCAATGCATTAGAGGACTACACAATTATGGTCCCACCCATATCATAATGAAAATCATATATATATATATATATATATTCCATAAGATCATGAATCATTCATCGTATCATTACCTATGTAAAATAAATGTGTTTCATAAAAATTTCAACAATTCTTCATTTCACAACCCATGGAAAATAAATGGGTTTCATAAATATATCGTCATCATAATTATAAAACATAAAAATATTGAATAATAATAGTATCCTTGGATAATATCCCAAATAAATAAAAAATAATATCAACAAATGTTATTATAAATAAAAATTCCCTTAAAGTACCACTTTTAATATTTCTTTAGAAAAATACCCTTTAAATTTTGAAATCACTTATTTAAAATATAAAAATTTCTCAAATAGTAAGGAAAATATTTTATTTAAAAATAATATTAGAAAATTTTAAATGAATATTAAAATGATTAAGTGATCATGATAGTGTGAAATTATTTTCATATCATGTATGTGAATGAATATATTCTTCTCACATTTTTGATAAAGAGTCAAAAGTTCTTCTATTGGAAAATGACAATAGATTATTTTTAAATAATTTTGTTAAAAGTAAAACATGGGAAAAATTTTCATTAAAAAACCAATGGATAATAGTAAAAACCTTCTTGAAACCTTTTTTTATAAATTTGGGATATGGAAGAAGAATGTTTTTTTACCAAAGATATAAATACAGTTGTCCTTTAAAATGTCCATTCGATATTTTGAGTACTTAAAGTGAGGAAAATGAATGAAAAAAAGTAATTATGAAGAAATAAATATAGGATACAAAAATTCATGATATTCTTGAGACATATATCATGAAATTTAATCATTACAAACTTAATTATAACTAATCCTAATAAAAAATGAGATTGTAAAATAAATCTCTTACGACAAGATCAAATTTCATCCAAAGAACTCTAAACTCATATAAAATAAATTTAAATTTATTATAATTTAATACCTAAATCATGTACATGATTATAATATCATATGTTATCCATTTATGTCATTCCAAGAACCATTTATTAATAACAACATATGATCATTATCATTTTTAGGTGTTAACTATTTCATTTTCATGAGAATTTTAGTTCAGTTGTTTTAGTACTTATACTGTGATCATCATTGAATCATCTAAAAAATGTTAATAATGATATAAATATATTATATTTTCATTAAATATATCTTTAAAACCATCCAGATAATGTATAAATGAAAAATGAATCACATATCTTTAGGGAGGTGGTAGTCCACATACACGCACGAAAAATGTCATCATTTTACAACAGATTATAAGTTAAGAAGGAATATTTTATATTATAATTCCAGAATTATAATTATATAATATATATAATATATATAAATTAAACCCATTATAATAACTATAAATTAAAACAGTTATGGATAATGAATTATATCTCTACGTTGAGGCAGTTGTCCACATGTACGCACGTGCAATAAGTTTAATTCCCATTTAATGTAATAGAGGGTGGATATTGGCAGTTCCAAAATCATAATAAAATTTTAGTATATTTAATATAATTAATTTATAATTATATTTTTAATACCATTGTTTTTATGGATAAGAGACGACCGGGGAAACCCTCACTAAGGCAGGTTCGGTTGGGCCATATGGTTGTTTATAGAGGATCTGACCTCTTGTATAGTTATTAACATCATATCATTATTGTTCTTAATGATAAATACCAATGGTTTCCTCATCCATAACGAAATAAATACATACTTTCCAAATTTAGGTTATTAGCAGGGATTTTAGATCCGATGACACTTAGGGACTCACATTGGTCGAGAGGATAGGAGGTTGGGATCATCTCATACTTAAAAGAGGAATTATTTTCCACTTTAAGACTCTCGTATAGATGTAAGATATGTTCTTGAATCTATTCCTAATCCCAGTATGGGACTAGTTACCGGAAAAATTATTTTAGGTTAAATCTCCTTATATGAAAAAGAGAAGGGATCTCATTGATGAACAAAGGAAAGGAGATATCATTAATTAATCCATGTGTTTGTATCCAAGTTTCTTCATCCATTTACAAAATTATGTGTAGATTATTTATATACTTAAGCCATATAACTAGATGATTTGAAATATATTACCACAAAGAGAGGTAGTTGTATATTATGAGGATGAGATTGAGACATTATGAGGTATCCTATATATTCTATTTAGAACCCTATGACGTTCAAATCACTGCCTTACCTCGAGTCCCTTCTCTCTTCTCTGAATTGTATTGGGAGCAGTAGTTCCTTAGAGGTTATGAGAGGAGCGATGGAATAGCCGAAGGTTCTCCCAGTGCAATCTGATTTAGTTTTTATCTTTAATGACATTTTGGTTTCTCTTCCTCTTTCCGAGATGCCAATGGAAATATTCATGGGGTTGTTTTGGTTTTTTGGTTTACTTCCTCTTTTTTTAGTGTTTTTCTATGGAGGTCGGTGGTTCTATTCACAAAAGTGCCATTTCAAGGTTTTTTGTGGTGGTGGTCTAGTTGTTTCTAGTTTGCGATGACAAGGTGGTGTAGTTTTTTGACAGCTTCGATGGGATATGATATTCATCGATGACTAGGGTGGTTTTCAGATGATGATGAAGATGGAAAAGATGGAATTACTGATGATGGATCTCATGATGATAATGGATGGATATGGGACTCGACTGAAACATTTTATGATGATGGATACTTTATGGGTACAATGGCATGATGGAAAATGTGGTTCTATCATATTAGTTGGTGTATTTTGTTTCTGTGTGTGGTGGTTTTTGAATTTTTTAATTTCTTGGATTTGGGTATTCCATTTTTAATTTTTAACATCATGGAAGTTCAGTTGTTTTTTTAAATTCTATACCATACTGGTATGTGGTTTTTGGTTTTTATTATTTGGTATATGTGGTTCCCACTTTAACGATAAAGTGAATTTTTATAAAATACAAAAAAATGGATTGGAGGTTTGAATTTTAAAACCCCCCCACATAGTTCATTAAACCCATGGCGTTTAACCTCATGTGGAGAGGAAATATGTGTTGGTACTAAGGCACTATATATTTGAGATCGATTCTTGAGGAGACATCCTATGTATCATGGTTATAACATGAATTAGAGTTATTATAGTTCAGTTGATTTCTCGGTTCATGAAGGGATGAGGTAGAGTGATCAGTCCAAGGGAATGATTGGGTGCCAATGATTGAAATGAAAAATATATGGGGATTACATCGAAATGGATGTTTATTTGAGGTCAAGAATTATGAAGGGATCCTATGTATACAATGTATCATAAAAATTAGAATTATTGTAGTTCAAGAGGTTCTTAGTCCATTGGTGGATGAGGAAATATGATTATCCCCTAGGAAAGATTGGGTCCCGAGGGTTGAAATTCTAGAGACCTGGAGGGACTTATGTAGATGTGGATGCCTATTTTTTTCATACTTGGGCCTTAGGAAGGACTCATAAATATTCTAGTTAGGTTAGGAATCGGATTCGTTATAGTTACCTTTGATTGGGTCTTACACACTGACATTGCCCTATATTCATAAAAGTTTATAGAACATATGATATGATCATTGCAACTCCCTATCCCACATGATCTATGATTTTTGTGATAAAAAATGAATATAAAATAATCAAGTTCATTGTTTTAATACGTGGGAATTATGTTTTAGGACATTCCTTTGAATGGTTGATATGTATCTTAGTCCTTGGGGAGGCATCCCACATATCCTATTTATTGCAGGAATTAGATTTCTCATAGTTTATTGGTCGGGGCTTACACTCTGACATTTCCCTTGTATACTTGGCTTACACATGGAGGTTGAACTTATATTTGGGGAATAAACCTTGATTTTTCCCTTATATTTGGTGCTTACACGCTGATTATGGATAAGGTTATCAAATCTTGTGATTCCTTATTGACATAACCTGCTTGTCTACCAATAATGCATTGATTGTATTCAAAACATGCCTTGGTTTTTGACCTGATATGTTAGAGGAGGTCTGCATGACATGTTAAAAGGAAATCATGTGATCTAGTTGATTTTCTAAGGGACATCATATATATTGGATGGCATGTATAAAGTTTTGTCACCTGATCAAGGTTGGATTTTCCAGAGGGAATCACAAGACCCAAATTGGTTGTCTTGGAATCCATCACATTACCTATATGGCTTGTCCAGAGGGTTTCACACGATCTAGCTAACTTGTCCTGGTGTAATCTTGAGATTTGAATAACACAAATAGAGGGTATTGTGATAGTTAATGTGACATGTCTTGGAGGGTACTTAATTCCCTAGCTTACATGTCTATAGGGAATTGAAAAACCTACTGGCTTTTAAAGAGGTTGTTATGAGGGCTAGTTGATATGCCTAGGTGCTATCGCGAGACTTAGCTGACATGATGAAAATTCCATTTTGTAAGTCAGGAAATATATCTAAATGAAATCTCATGGCTTGGACCGAAAGCCTATAGGGATTTGCGAGACTCATGTGGAACGCATGGGGGAACCATGTTACTTGTCTTGACATGCCCATAGGGCTTTGCATGATCCAAGTTGTTTGACCAAGGGGTGATGGGAGACTTCAGTGACATACCTTGATGTTGTCACATGACCTTAGTGGTTCGCACAAGGACATTCAGGATCAACATATATTTCTTCACCTGCATCTCCCTATTTATTATTCTTAGTTCTAGGCTTTATATTGATAATACCCTAGATCTATTCAGTGTTAGCTTGATTTAATTCTTACATGATCTAGAAGGTGTGAAAGGTTTCCTTCACATTTCCAATAGAAGATCATTCACATGATCTATGATGATCATTGTATGTGTTTATTCATGTATAATGATTAATCTAGTTGTTCTTCAGACATTTACCTGATGAGAAACTTATTAGTCATGAGATTTACCACTCTGATAAATTTACTCTAGCACCGATGTGAAGTTCCCATATTTCTTCACCTTGGTAATAATAGTTCAGTCACCATTTTTCATGATGGGGTGAGGGATTATAATAATTTCGACCCTAATAGTTCATCGGTATTATTGATGTGTATCATGAGGTTCTATGATGGAATTGACAAAGGGCTCTAGTCCCATGCATCTTCACCCATCTCTATCATGGATCACTCCGAGGGAGTTGCATGATTTTCAGTAATTAGAAATCCCTCATGTGAATGCCTATTAAATTATACTATCAACAATTAATGGGGACTCATTGAATCATGCGAGTATGATGATGGAATTCCATATTGTCATATTTACATGACCAAGGGCCTTCGTGAGAACAAAGTGCTTGTTGTAAGGCCTTTGAATGATCTTGGGTGACTTATCTGGGAATTATGTGAGATAAGGATGGTTTGTCAATGGGCCATCACAGGATTAGGCCGACTTGTCTAAGAGTCTTATGAGGCCATGTTTTGGACTTCTTTAACACGTCACAAGGGTTTTATGACCGAGAGAGGCTTTCTCCACCTCCCTATTTTATTTCATTTGTTTTATTTTACAAAGTTCAAGTGTAATGTAAGATTATATGAGTAATTTAGAAGACAATTACTCTACCTCTTGGAAATACATCACGTGACTAATAAAAGTCTAATAGAGATGCACAATCATTTCAGGGACAAATCCATCCATTTTTACTCATGGAGACAAAAGAAAATTTAAAGTTTCTTGTACATACCCACGACTCTTTACATGATGAGAATGACGTACCGATGAGCTTTCATGGGATAGGTTGGTCATGTGGTTGGGGTATCGTGGTGTTTTAAGAATTTTTAGGGGCACTTAATGTGAATTTTATGACCACAAGAGGCTTCCACCTCCTCCCCTTTTATTTCCTATTATTTATTTTACAAAGTCTTGGGGGCCTTGAAAATTTTCTTCGATATTATCAAGGAAAATAATCCTTCCCATAGGTGATGAATCACATGATATTTATGACTACTAGAGGCCTTTGAATTTTAAACAGTTTCCTCATATTTTCAATGGATTTTCAGATGGGTTGTCAGGTGCTCGCTAATGATAGACCATATTGCCCGGGGAAGCTTATTCGGCTACCATCAGGAGACCACTAGTTGTCTGGAGCACATTGTAAAGAGTAGGTGGGATTGTTTAAAGGTGTTTTGTAAGATCTACTATAGGTTATACATTAAACATGGTTCTTTCACATGACCTTGTGATGGTCACATGACCATGAGTCTCTTAGAGGCTTTCACGGTCTATGATCTTCATCTACCTTCTCTATAATATTCATTTTGTAGGGGAAATAATACACATATTAAGTTATTCCTCAATTTTTTTAATTTGATGATGCTCATTTGGAGGGCGTCAAGAAATTTCCCCCCTCAAGAGAGATATCTATGGGGACAAGGTCTTGGTTATGAGGAAAGTAAATTCCCTCCTGAGTCTTTGGTGGTTTTGTGAACCGGTGTCATGGGAAACATTTGGTTTATTGGGTGACATTTAGTATTCTATGAGATACCATATATATATGGGTCGGAGAGACATTCATTTCAATAACTAATCCTCCATTATAGCACTATCACCTTTTCTCTATCTCATGACTCAATCACAACACCGTTCCATGATTCCTGATCATGAGACCTATTTACAAGCCTTCACTGCGATCCCATTTCATGAGAAATCTTTCTAAAGACCAATTTTTAGCCAACTATTTGATATATCTATGAAACATACATTGGTAATTTCTTGAACTTCATCAATGAGGATGCTGGTTGTCTTGAGAGTTTTTCTGGATCCATTGGCTTGATCACACGATCAATCGATTATCATGAAATTCGCATGACTATGTCTAGGTCTTGCGATCATGAGTCTCCAAAGGGGTAATATGATTTTATGATACCTAGTGGGGTTATGAGACTCATGAGACCTCTAGGGATCAAGTGATTTGCGAACCCCTTATGTGATTCGTGAATCCATTGATGATTCATGGGATGCCCATGAGGCTGCTAGTCTATATCTTTGTTTTGACAATATTATATTTCATCTATCTAATATAACACAATTAATTTTATTCATATGTCTTCCAGTACTTGTCTCACTTATCCTAAGTCTTTCATTAAAGAAGAAAAAGTAGTGATATCCCATCGTGACACTATATTGGTGATCACATACCCTACTTGTCATCATGTCATGAGGTCATTTAAACCAAGTCTAAAAAAGTTGATGAGATTAAAATTATCAAACTATCCCCTTTCATAATTTCCCCCCTTTATGGGTTTGGTCTTACTGATGATATTTCTGTTCCTCCGCCAATTTCATCGTTCATACTCTGTTACTAGATCTGGAGGACCTAGAACACTTTCCATGAAAACAACTCTCTAGGGGGATACTCTATCTCCAAGATTATCTCCCAAGGGGACCATGAAGATGGGAACCTACTGATATTAATGACCCTAGAATTTAATGGGACCTATAGATAACCTAACGAATATTCCCATATGTATCACTCAGTAATGAGGAAGTCTTACCCTGATCATAAGTTTGGGTGGGTTTCTATCCGAAAGTTCTGGTTAGGAGGTAGTTGTGGATTTGATTGGGGATAGTCCATCTGGGTTCAATATATTGCATCTGAATTTTCTAAAGAGTTGAATAAAATTTTAATTTATGATGATTTATATATATCAAAAAAAATTACTACCATAGGGGTCTGATGACAGAGCTGTTTAGTTATTAGAGTCTAAATACAAGCACTTTCCACCTCACGTATGGTGAGGTGGGCATCAGCCTTTAGGATATGAAGAATTTTTTATTAACCTATATTAGGTGGTATATATGATGAGTTATTTCCTCCACCACCATATTGAGAAGATTCGATAAGGATTCCTTTTATAACTCATGAGATAATTATGATGGTCAAGTAGGCCCTTCCAAAGGGGCAATTTCTTATAGTGGATATTCCATTTAGGAAATGGGTAGAATGTTTCATCAAGAAGATAATATATGGGCTAGAAGCTAAGAATTCAAAGGAATGTATTATGAAGGATACCCATATTGCATTAGTTTCTTACTATCCAATGATTAGAGAAGGTAATTATTATGTATGAGGATGGGAAATCATCCCTAGAATCGATCAGTTGGTCGAACTGGCCGACTTCCTTGCCACATACCTGTGTGGGTACCTACTTCCCATGAAAGAAAAAGGTGGATTTAGGGTTTCTAATTTTTAGATGGGGACCTCCATGCCAGGGGGGAGTGCATCAGGATGGCCATTCTGATGCTAGAAAAGCTCTATCACCTCCTTCACCATATTTATAAGTGAGAATCCCCTTACAGGATCTTGGACCCCATCCAAGTATTATAAGGTTTGATAAGAACTCACATGGGAGGTTATGAATATTTGAAAATTCAGGATATCCATTATTCCCATTTCATATCATACCTTCAATACATTAATGGCGTAAAATATATTACATTGAAAAATGAAGATAACAAGGATTATAGGATCCATTATGAAGGTATATCTTTGAAAACATGTGGACAAGTAATGATAAGGGATTTTGTTTATAATGGTGATGATATTATCGAGGCATGGGCTTACATGATGTCACTCTATGAGGGAGTTATTTCTACCCATATTGATGGGGAACTAAATTTCTGGTTGTTTGCACCATGTCGGTTCAAGTGCCAATTTTTATGTGTCCAATCAAAATGTACTCACTATGTTTATGTTAAATTTGAGGAGCACCCAATAGTAGATCACTAATTTTGGCTCATTCTTTCCTAGGAAGATACCTGTGTGTAGATACACCTTCCTCCTCATAACAAAACAATCAGATTATCTTGAGTTTATGTAGATGTTTGGATTCACTCATATGACAATGGACAGTTATCCAATTTGGTAAGTGAGTCTTACCAACCATTGGCTACTGAGCATAATCCCAGGTCTAGAAAGAAGCTAGATTATAAAGGACCAGAAGTCCTGGAAGAACCTCATAAGGAATTCATATGCATACTGTAGCCATAAGAATCACCTACTGACATGGATATAATAAATTTAGTGTTTGGGGGTGAGACTATTCCAGATTTATAATTTCATGTCACATCTTAACAGTGGGTAGTTTTGAAGGAGTGGAGTTCAAAGGATGAGTTATGGGGTTTATTTTTCCACACATAGGTTCTTTTAAAAGTTTTTATTTACCCCTTGGGGTATCACCTTTTAAGACCATCATGTGGAAGTTAGGGAATTTATTCGAGACATTGATGTGGATTTGGTGAGTTTTAGGGGTTAGCTATTTTATTCTTCATTGGTTCACCAAATGGTTTTCCAGGGAACACTTTATATTTCTATATATGAATAGTGTTATACTATTACCATGGAAGTGGTAATTTGAGGATCCCTATTGTTTTTTCTTAAAGGGTGTCAATTTCATTACAACTATATTAATGTCATTTATATGTTTACTTAGTGGGAGTCTACTAAATATCATCTGACTCTACCATCCCCAAAGAATACTAACCATGGTACAACTTTGAGAGATGCATTTTTTGGTGATCGGGGAACTAATGATGAAGGGTCCCCAATTCGATAGTATCAGATGAGGGTAGTAATCATCGCTTCTAAATCAACAGTTTTAGCTTTAGAACCTTTTAGAGTGAATTCCTCATAATGGGTGAATAATAAAATGAAACCATCTACATTGAAAGGTACTTCTTGTACAGAATCTTCAATTAAGTGTGGCATTTCACAATCCTTTTATCTTGGAACATTCTAAAATTATGAATTGTTAAAATTTTTAGGTCCCCATAGATCTCTCCTATTAAATAATGTATCTTATTCTGAGAATTTAGGTGAGTGTTTGGTTTCCCAAGTGGACCCTTTATTGTTAGACATGACCTATCAAGAAGTGTGGGTTAATGAGGTTCTCATTCAATCGTGTCCATTGAATTCTAAAGATTTTTTAGAGATTTAACCATTTGATCCGACATGAGTGTATTCAATTTTGGAGGATGCTGACAAATGTATATATTTTGAAACTACGTTAGCCTTAATGGAAGTGAGTTTTGTATTAGGTGAATACTTCTTCAAGACTGTACACTTTATTTTATTGTGTCATGTCACAAATAATTATCTTACATTCTTACAGTCCTTAAGAGTGGATAATGATTCACATCTTCAAGAAAATAATTAAAGGTTACACAGAGTATTTTATCAAAAGGAGTTGTATCTTCACCCAAGTATGGGGTTGGGGAAGTGGATGTTGCTAGTGACATGACCGAGAAAGTTGTGCTTCTAACCTTAATCATATATACAGATTACCTAGCGATAATTCATTATTAAATTTATAACTAATGTACCCATGTACCCCTTGATGCAAAATCTTTACCTAGAAGTTTAGAGTATTTGGTACCATCTCCCATGGGGGTACCTCCAAATGGGTCAACCAATGTGGTGGCTAACTCTCTTCCCACATCATTTAAGACTATGAAAATGACCTTGTCTCTGAATGAATTGGTCTCAGAATATGTTCTCATTCACAAGATAAACCTAGACCAAGTCCATGGGTACACATTAATTTATCAGTCAACGTAGAGATAGATGTGCAGGGTGGTTTGGATTGTTGTGTTAGAAACCCCATTGTATGAGTTGAACGACCAATTGGGTCATCTTCGATTCATGTTCCCAACCATTGGTTATAAAGTTTTTCACTATTCCACCCTTAAATCTCTAGTGAAAGAGGTGATATAAATGAGAGAACATAATAGGGCCCTTAAATTGAGGGTGGAATATGTTAAGGATTCCTCTTTAGTGAAGAAAAATTCGGATGAAGCTATGAATGATGCTTCTTAATGTGCGGTGGAGGTGGATGCTCATGATGACACAATCAATGCTTTGATGATTTTAAAACAACATTCTCTAGTCTGAAATTAACATTCTTTAATATTAATCATAAATAAATAAAGAACATTATCCATGAGAGAATAACATAGTAATAAAATGTGGAATTTTTGTAGACACATAATCATATAATAAGATTTATCTGGTAGCCAAGTCATCAATACCAAGACCATCTTGGAATCATGAGTTCACTCCCAATACAATATCGGTAGTCATAGTTCACTTCCATAGCCAACTTAGTAGTCAAGGTTCATTTTGAAAACCATATTAGTCTATCTAATGAGATATAAATCGTTACCCAATTCATTAGAGGGATATATAGGCCGCACCCATATCATAATGAATTCATACATACATGTTCCACAAGATCATAAATAGTGATATCATAACCCATGAAATGAAACATGTAAAATAAAAATGTAATCATATCATAAACTATTGGAAAAATATTGGTTTCATAATCATTTAATAATAAAAATAACCCATGAAAAGAACCAGGTTTCAAAATTATATAACCCAAGAAAGAGAAGAGTTTGATAAACATTATTCTATTAAAAACATCTATTCAGAGAATGAATATGAAGGGAAAAATTAAATATTTTCCCCATAAAAATATGAGTAACACCAACAGATGTTATCTTAGATATTAAATAATTTTAAAATATCTTTTAAAAACATTTCTTGAAGAAAATATCATTTTTTCATCAAAATATTCTTCTTAAAACATAAAACATTTTTAAAAAACTATTTTCTTTGAAAACATCTTTGAAAAATTATTATATAAGATTTTAAAACCATAGTTTTTTTGGAAAAGAAATTGTTTCATTTAGAATTATCACGATTTATCATTTAAAAAAAAATTGAAAACATTTTTGAAAACATGGTATTTGAATAGAACATATTCTGACAGAAAAGATAAATACAATCATATTTTTATTAAAAACATCTTCTTAATTATCATAAGTAAAAAAGAGTGGAAAAATAATAATAATACTTGGATATAACTTGAAAAAATATAATATATGGAAACCCATGAGTGTTCTTGATATATGGATCATAATATTTCATCAAAGGAAACATGAACATAAATAATCTCGAAAAGCAATGAGAGTATTTCAATAAAATCTTATAACTTGGTAACTTAAGACAATAATATTCATGTAAGAAAAGGAAATTACATGAAGATTTAAATATCATTAAAAAATGATATTTATGATATAAAATGTAAAATTGAAGTATATGCACCTCTAAGAAGAATGTATATTCCTAATAAAACATGTGTCTCAGAGAAGGAAAATTGAGAGAAAATTATCTTACCGATTTGGTAGCTTTTGAATCATTTACCCCAGGAAATAAATTTCCTAGAATGGATACATAAATAACCATAAATTTAGATGTTAAAATAATTTAATACATCTATGGGTAGTATACACATGACACAAAAGGAATGGGTGGTGAATAAATAATGTATCTCATGGAAATAAAAAGTGATATGAAATAGCCTTACATTGTGTCTTGACTCTCATCATACTCATTAAAACCACATGTTTAATAAATATAAATTTATTATAAATCTTTTAAATAAAAATATTTCTATATATAATACCATATATGGTTCAATTATGACCTTATATTACCTACTTGTTAACAATCCTATGTTAAGGCTTCACTTCGGGTAATATTCATTTTGTTCTTCACATGTGCCTTAATTTGTTATATACTTGGTACTTATAATTATATCATGATTTAAAGAATATAAATATTTATATAAATATAATTTATATTCATTATATTTGTTTTATAAATAACTATATAATATAGAAGTATGAAATGGAATTAACTTTTCATGGAGATGGTAAGACGTACGTACACATGAACATTGTTTCTATTTTTATGGCCATATTAAAAGAAAGAAGGTAAATGAAATATGTTTGTGTATATATATATAATTGTTAAACTAGCATTATTATATAAAATATATCATCTAATTTTACTAAACCCATCCTTAAAACATTTCATGTAGTGTGTTAACGAATCACATCACTCTAAGGGGGTGGTAGTCCACACTTCCTCAAACGAAATTAACGTATTTACACCAAATGGAATGTATTAAGATATGTGTTTTAAAATGACTTAAGAAGAATAAATACATATTAAATATAATATATAACATATATAAATATATTTTACATCATAATTTCCACCATGATAGGAAATAATGAAAAAAATGAAGAATCATCGTTTTGTGAGGCGGTAGTTCATCGTACACATAAAATGTAAGTTAGTAACCAATTAGATGGAGGTGTGTGTAAGTTTAGGTAGAACCCTTAGCACAAAAACATAATATTATTTTGTAGATACTGGTTATGTTATGAAATAATGAAATAAATATAGTTTATTAGGTAGAGAATGAAAATAAATGAAAGGGGTTTGAGAGAAGTTGTTACCTCTTAATCGGGTAACTCCTTTTGGTTTGTGCCAAAATAATGTCTTGGATTGATTTATATACAAGGATAGGATTATATGATTAAGGTAGGTATGTTTGGAATTTTATTGGGAATATATTGTCCAAACCTAAGTGTTTTTAGAGGTGTGGAGAAGAGGAAGATGTGGTGGCATTTTTTAGGGAAGTGAAAGGACACACTTGGCATTTTTTAAAACAAGTAAGGCGTACCCATGTTTTTACCTAAAGAAATCATAAAAAACCAAAAAAACTAAATAATTTAAGGTCAATGGTTGATTAATGTCCAGAAAATTGGTGTTTAACAAGTGTATAGGTTTTTTTTGGTCTTTGATTTAAAGTTTATTACTTTGTTAACCTAATTTTTCTCTTAACTATTTAATTAATTTTAATCACGTTCATTAATCTTTCTGGTCAAAAAACTAATTTGAACTTATTATAAATTATAAATTATAAATTATTCAGATTAAAAATATTGAATCCATTTTTAAAAATTATAATCACTTAATTAGCAAAAATTAATTTTAGAAAATAATCCTGTTGATGAGACAACACTGTGGGTTTTTGAAGTAAAAACGTCCAAAGGTTTACTAGGTTTTTATACCCAATTTCAATGTAAAATTAATTAAAAATATCAAAATTGAATTAATTTATAATAATATGAACTAATTAATCTTCAAACCAAATTAAAATAAAATTTAAACTTATAAAAAATAGGCAAAATGGCTGTTTTGAATGAAAATAAAATATTTTTCACTATTCATCCAAAAATGAAGTTTACCAGAAAAATTCCAAAAAATAACCCTAAGATAATTTAAAAATTATAAATTAAAAAATAAATTTTATTTATAAAATTTAATTTATAAATTTGTCTAAAATTAGTTTTATTATTTTTCACAAAAGGATATTAAAATCAATTCATTTGAGAAAATAGTATTTTTAAACATATAATTACTTTACCAAAACTTATATATTTCTTTATAAATATTTATTATTTATATAAAAAAAATTTAAAAATATTTGAAAAGTATTTATTAGTGTTATATAAATATATTTAAGGACTAAGTTATAATTACCTCATTTAAATAATTATAACAATAAAATTATGTTTCGTAGAAACATCATTGTTTCATGTAACGAATGCCAAGATGGTGTTACATGTAACATACACCAAGTAATTGTTACATGTAATTTATGCTAAGTAATTTTCATGTGAAATGAATTTTTTAATTAGTTCATTGTAATACATTAATGGAAATTTAATTTATTCAAAAAAAGGACCATAAAAACTCAGGGTGTTACATTCTATCTCCCTTAAAATGAATTTCACCAAAAAAATTCATCACCCAAATAAAAAAATGAGGATACTTATGTGTAATAATATCTTCTAGTTCCTATGTAACTTCCTCTAATTGCTGATGTCTCCAAAAATCTTTGACCAGGTGATTGGTATTTTTTGGTAGAAATTTATCTAATCAGTCTAGAATTTTAACTCGTTGTTCGTTGTAGAAAGATACCACTCTAGTGATATGACCTATGATTTCATTACATGTTAAGGGTTAGTAATGTACTTCCTCGGGAGGGATATATAGAACACATCATGGACTTGATAGAGATTCGGAGAAAGTTACAAGGGATGCGCTACAGTCCCAATACAATCAAGAATCTCAAAGGGACCGATATACCTAGGGAAATTTTTTTATTTTATTACGAACCACACAAATTTCTCCTAGGGTGAGGTTCATAGAAACACCTTTTCACTAATATTAAATTATAGATCACACCATAGATTATCTGTATAACTTTTTTCCAACTATGAGTTACCTTGATATACTGCTGAATGGTTCTATCCTTCTCTATCATTTCTTTAGTGATCCCAGGTCCCAATAGCTTAATTTCTCCAACCTCATCCCAACAAGTTGGATATCTAAATTTCTTCTCATATAGGGCTTCATATGGTGTAATCTAAATTCTCGAGTGAAAGACATTGTCGTTAAAAAACTCAACTAGAGGAAGGTGTTGATCCCAACCACCTTTTAAATATAGAGAACAAGATATTAACATATCTTCTAGGGTTTAAATTGTTCTTTTAGACTGATCATATATCGGAAGATGATAATCTGTATTGAAACTCAATTACGTATCAAGTTCATACTAAATTCTTCACCAGAACATTGATGTGAACAACATACCCCAAAAAATACAATGGAATGTGGTACTCCATGCAGCCTTACCACTTCCTTAATGTATATCCGAGAAAGCTGATCAAGATAGAAATATTCTATGATATAAATGAAGTGTTCTAACTTAGTAAGGTGATAGACTACCACCCATATAAAATTAAACCGTTAATAGGTTTTGGTTTATCCAATGACAAAATTCATAATGACGTTCTCCCATTTCAATTATGGTATAGGTAATGGATGCAACATCCCCTTTGACTATTGTCTTTCAACCTTAACTTGTTGGTATACTAAGCACTGAGATACAAACTTTGTGATATCTCTCTTCGTGAAATCTTACCATAATTAATATTTCAAGTCCCTATACATCTTTTTTAATTCCACTATGAATATATAATAAAGAACTAATATCTTCATCCAAAAACTCCTTCAAATCTGGTATGTAAGTAACACATACATGGTTCCTGAACATTATCATTCTATCTTTATTAAGGTTAAACTCTATAAAATTTCTAACTTTATTTTGCAGCTCTACATCTTCATTTTGTGACTCCTTAATATTCACTTGTATTTAGTGTTGATAATTCATTTCAGAAAGATAATTTTTTCCCCTTCCTTCATAATTTCTACATCCATCCTTTGAAAATCCATAAATATTGGATCAATAATTATTTTCATCATGGAAAATATAACATGATCCTTTTGACTTAAAGCATCAGGCACCATGTTGACATTCCTAGGGTGGTAATGTATTGAGCAGTCATAATCCCTTGTCAACTCTAACCATCTTCTCTAGAGAATATTCAAATCATTATGTGTGAATATATATTTTAAAATTTTATGATCAGTATATATACCACACTTTTCTCCATAAGGATAATTCCTCCATATCCTTATTTCAAAAATTACCACTACTAACTCAAATCATGAGTTTGGTGAATTTTCTCATGAATATTCAACAACTGTGAGGTATAAGTGATAACCGTGTTATTATTCATAAGAAAACACCCCAAACCCTTCTTAGATGAATCATTATAGATTACAAACCCTTCTCCACTACAAGGTAATGTTAGAACCAGTGCACTGACTAACCTTCATTTTAGTTCTATGAAATTTTCTTCTCATTAAGCTATCCAGAATAACTTGACATCATTTCGAGTTAAGTTAGTCATGAAATTATATAGTCAAGAGAAATTATCTACAAATATTTTATAATATGCATATAATCTAGGAAAGCTATGGATCTCAGTAACTGTTGTTGGTCTAGGATAGTATTCAATAGCCTTTAATTTTATGGATCTACTACTATACCATATCTTGAGATTATGTGACCCAATAATGAAACCTTCTACAGACAAAATTCACACGATGTAAATTTTACATATATTTTATCCTTTATTAGGGTTTTTAGTATAGTTCTCAAGTGATCTTTGTGATCTTCCTTTCTCTTTGAATAGATGAAAATGTCATCTATAAATACTACCACAAACTGATAGAGGTAATATCTAAAGAATCTATTCATTAAATCCATAAATATCGCTGTGGAATTAATAAGAAGAAAGGTCATAAATATATATTCATAGTGTCTATACCTTGTTCAAAATGTGGTCTTGGGTGTATCCTCTTTATTGAACCTTAATTGTATTTATCCAGAATAAAGCGCAATATCAGAAAAGTATTTAGTTATATGTAGTTGATCAAATAAGTCATCAATATGGGGAAGATGATAATTTTTCTTGATTGTGATATTGTTCAAATTCTGATAATCAATGAAGAGTCGCATTAATCTATCTTTATTTTTCACAAAAATAATTGGTGCAACCCAAGGTGACACACTTGACCAAATGAATCCCTTATCAATGTTTTCTTGGAGTTTCATCTTAAATTCCTAAAAGTCAATTGGTGCTATTCTATAAGGAGTATTTGAAATTGTTGTGGAACCAGTTATGAGTTATATTGATAATTCAACTTCATGTTTTGGTGGTAGGATAAGAAACTATTCTTAAAAGATATATAAAATCCTAAACAATAGGCATATAATTGATGTCAATTTTCTCCCAAACCATTTGAGATAAACAACCATTCCAAATAAGAATTAAGACTCATACACTAGATTTAATATCCATATGAAGTTTATACTTATCATAAAATGGTTGGATGATTAGAGGAGAGTTTCAAATATCAAACTTAACTTACCTTCCTAAAACATTGATGTGGGTTTTCCAGAGAAATCCAATCCATGCCTAAGATAACATTAATTTTAACCAAAGGAAGAATGATAAGATTTGCAGGAACATTCCCATAAACTTAAACTAGAGAGGAATAATATAAATGGGTTGTAATCACCATACCATTAGGTATTTTCACTAATTTTTTCACATATAATCATTTTAGAGTAATCTTAACACCCTTATAAAATTTATTATATGTGAAAGAGTGGGTATATTGATAATCAAATATGAAATTAGCAGTTTTAAAGTGGATTCTAAGTGTACCTTTAATCATGTCATTATCACACTCCTCATAAGAAATAGAGATTGCATGATAGTTTCCCTTATCCCTTGTCTTAAGAGGTTCCTGATGTTAATCATCATCACTAGATCTTGGGTTTGGGTACTAGTTAGCATATTTCCCATTCTCCTTACACTTGTAGCACTAAATCATGGGAGTTTCATTCTGTAGTTTTTTTCTCCATTCTCAACATTAGCTAACCTTTTCCCATCTCATCGGAAATCAAATGTCTGATAGTCTTCCCTTATACACATAAAAAATTTATTATACCCCTTAAGGCAATTTTACCTATCCATTTTCCAATGCTAATAGCATAAAGGAAAGCTCAAATTCTTCTCTTCAGGTTTTTTAGATTTTCCTTTAAACTCCATCTTCCATTTCTTGTGAAAACCTTAGGATTGATATGTGACTCCAACCTCCATTAAAAATTTATTAAACAATACAAAATCTATTTATATCTAATAAAGTCTCTTATATAAAATTCCTTTCTAAGAAATTGATTGAATCCATTGAAGAACCTATCAACTTTAATTCATGGTTGGATGATAATTCCTGAAGCATATATCATAAGTCTCATGAAAGTTTCCTCATAGGTACCAACAGATTTATCATCCCTTTGTTTCAACTCAATGAAATCATTCTCTATCTTGATATGAAGAACATGAGGAAAGTACATATTGAAAGATAATTTCTTTAACTCATCCCAATATATGGATTCAATCTCATCTTACTGCCTTATATTCTTGATTAAATTCCACTACTAGTCTGCTTCACCTTCTAAATGATAAATAGACAGTATGCCTTTATCTTGCTCCAAACACTGGATAATGGAGAAAATATTTCTAGTAGTATTGATCCATTATTAAGAAAAAAGTGGATTATAATACCCTCTAAAATAAGGGGGATATTGCCTCATGAAATACTCAATATAATGATGTTCCCTCTTCTATTTATTTGGATGTCCATTGACTGAGTTGTCATAACACGTCAAATTGATTATGATTTTAAGATTGATTTATTTTCTAGGGAAGACTCTAGGTTATCTCTCAAGAAGCATTGATAAGTTTTGAGTATGCATTTTTAATAAGAATTTCTAAAAGAGGGGGAGGTTTTGAATAAAAAGTTAAGTAAATTAATTAATTAAATAGTTAAATAGTTGATAAATTAAGGTGAGTTATTAATAATTATAAGAGAATAAGATCATTTAAAGTTCACTACACATCTTGGATAGTTCATTGTTCTGAAAATTTAACATGTTTTTGTTTAATTTTTTGGCTGAAGGTTGTCATGATCCAGACTACCCTCTTGCCTCTTCAAATGATGCTTAAAGAACCACCCCTTGGCACAACAATCGTGTTTCCAAGATTCAGTTATCAAACATAGAATAAGAGTTCTACCAAATAATAATTAAATTATATGTATGTGTGAGATAAATAGGATTTTTTTGTTGTCCAATCAGATCAATCCAATATCCCCACTTGAAATCTCAACCCAATCGGTGTTGAAATAAAAAGAGTTCCACTTAATTATATCAAATGAAATGTAATTAGGGGGAATCATGTCAAGAAAAAAAAATAAGTGAAATATTCAAAAAACAAATTATACAAAACCAGTAGAATAACATGCGATGGAACTCCCTCTCAAGTTTGTGTAGCTCCCTTTAAATGATCATCCTCCGTTTAGCTCACCATCGAGAGGAGGAGGAGGCTTGGGTGGAACTCCCTCTTCATCCTTGATTCTCCTATGAGTATAGGGGACTCTAGAACTCATTGGATGATGATAGAAATTCTTTGGGTCTCTAAAATACAAGAGCTTTGCCTCTTGGATGAACTTGCAAATGAGGAGCCCAATGTGCCATTTTATAAGAAATGGGAAGGTGGTTTTGAGCACATAGAATTCTTAAAACCACATATCACAGGTGTTTCGTCCTCTAGACAGCCTTATCTAGATTTTAAGAAAATAAAAAAGTTTTATCATCATATCTTGGTTTTCTCCACTGAATGTTTGGCATAAATTGGACACCTATTGCCCGAGATATGGACAGATCACAGCACAGAACTTTTGACATCGTGCAGATTTGGTGTGCTGGATAGATCAGGTCGGTTGGGCCACTATATGAATTAATGAGTCTTGGGATACTTAATAAGAAATGTATCCCAATAAAATTTGGACCATCCCACAAATTATCATCCAAATTAAATTCACGGTCTAGTAGATGTGTGCGGATTAATCCATCGGTGTTCTTGGATCACGCGCAGTTTGGACCATTTTTCTTGGACATCATCATGGTCCCTCCAAATCAGCTCCTCCTGCAATGGAATCATAAAAAAAGTATCATTTACCTTTTTAACATTGATAAAAACTAAATAAATGATTCAAAAAATGGAATAAAACTTGTCATTATTTTTATAATTATCAATATAAAACAAGTTCAACATAGTGGTGTAAAGGTGAAAATTACACAGTGAATTGTGGTATGATCACACCCCCACACCTAAAAATTTTAACTCCAGGGAAAAGTCACACATCTAAATAAAATGAGGCATATAAATGTTTCCAAAATCATGAATATTTAACATTTGAGGAAATTTTTATTCATTAAAGTAATGAGATCAATGCACGAACCAAACCAATGAGTTTTTCCTATGGAAAAAGATGTCTCATAAATCATATCACAATTAAATTCAAATAGATTCAGGACACCAACATGAGCAAGGAATTCAAAAGTCAACCATTACACTAAATCTCCATTTGTGTGTGTGAAAACCATTCCATGCTATTCTTTCCACTTTTTATCCAATTAATATATGTTATTTTAAAATTATTTAGCTTTAAATGAATTTTCACCAAACTTGCTCTACAACCTTTTATATCACATTTCCATACCCACTCACTTAAGAATTCATAGAGGTCAAAATGTAATCTCCCAACCTAGATATCCCCATATTTTGTACATTTCATCAATCCCCTCATTTATTATTTTTTTAGAAGTTGCATTTGGAACAAATATCACACTAATCTCTAAACCCTCATTTGATCTCCTCACGACACTAATTACAATAGTTATAACAAGATAAAAGTTGGAGGAGGAGTGGTTTTTGACCTTCCCAATGCCCAAACATTTTTTTGGGGGCGTAAAATAGTCAGACATTAGGTACACTTGAATAGGTCAATCTGGTATAGTAATGAAACAGATCAGATAAGGAACGAACGTATGAAACTATCATTTAAAGCTAACAAATATTAACTTAACATATATTTAACTTATATTAAGTAAGAAATATTCACACTTCGTGGTTTGGTGAAAATATGTATGGAGATATTAGTGACATAGATTTCCCAAAAACTACTTTCACAAGGGGCATCAATCATCTCAAATGTTTCACATTGATACAACCATTTATATCATTGATAGAAAACCAATTCACTAAAAAGAACTCCCTGATGTTAACATCATACAAATATTATTTTTCACCATTCATAATGGTATTTTTACTTTCCCCCCTTTAAGGTCTCTAAATCATGGAACTTTGAAATGTTTTATGGGGAAAATAATAGAAATACCATAAAGAAGGTGAGAAAGAGATGAAAGAAGAAAGACAATGAAAATCCTAATGAACTAAAAAAGATGGAGAAAAGTGAAAATACTATAGAGAAGGTTCAAAAGATAAGAAAGAGAGAAAAAAGATGAAAATTTCTATTTAACCCAGGAATGTACCCATTCCCTCACACCTAGAATGTGCATTATCCTCACTGTAATAATTGAGAAGGTGAGAAGGAAGGATAAAACCTGGTGTGTTTCACTGGTATGTTGCTTATTGAACATGGAGTTCATCCATTAGGAACTCATAAAGGGATTTGTGGAAGTGTTTCATCTATTTCCCATTGACAGTGATGGTTTTCTTGGTTTCTTCATTTTGAACCTGAACAACACCAAATGGTGATACATTAATAATAGTGTATGGGCCAAACCAGAGGGAACAAAGCTTACCTGGATGCAACTTTAACCTTGAATTATAAATGAGGACCTTTTTCCCAATGTGGAACTGATGATGAAGTATAAGATGGTCGTGGGCAGCCTTGGTTCTCTCCTTGTAAATTTTGGAGTTCTCATATGCATCTCTTCTCATTTCCTCCAACTCCTAAATCTGTAACTTCCTTTGAGAACCTACCCTAGGAAGATTAGAATTTCATTGTTTGATGGCCCATTAGGCTCGATGATCAATCTCAACATGGAGGTGAAAACTCATTCCAAACACAAGACAATAGGGTGACATTCCAATGGGATTTTTGAAAGCAGTATGGTAGGCCCATAATTAATCATCATGTCGAAGACTCCAATCTTTTCTATTGGGTTGAACTATTTTTTCAAGAATTTGTTTTACCTCTATATTTTATACCTTGGTTTGACCATTGATCTGTGGATGATATGCAGTACACACTCTATGACCGACTCTATACTGATGCAAAAGTGATTGTATTGTTCGGTTTCAAAAATGAGAACCCTGGTCACTATTGATAAACCTAGGTAATCCAAACCAACAAAAGATCTGAGTTCTCAAAAATTCCACAACTATTTTGGAATCATCCATCCTGGTGGCTCGGGCCTCTACCCATTTTGACACATAATCTATCACTAGAAGAATGTACAATTTTCCAAAGGAATTTGGAAATAGACCCATAAATCCAATGCTCCAAACAGAAAAAATTTCATGAAATAGAAATGGTTGTTGTGGTATTTCATTTATTTTAGAGACATTCCCCATTCTTTGACAATGAGGTCAAGATTTAAAAAATTCATAGGCATCTCGAAAAAGTGTTGGCCAAAAGAGACCAGAATTAAGGACCTTGCGGGTAGTCCGTTGGGGACCAATGTGGCCCCAAAAAGAAAGAGTCTGACATAATCCAAGGATAGATTGAAACTCGCTATCGAGAACACAACGCCTAAGGAATTGATCACTACATGTGCGCTAGAGGTTAGGGTCATCCCAAATGTACCAATGAGGCTCATGTTTTAGAAGACTGTCTTGGTTTTTATTAAAATTAGTAGGAATTCAAGATTATACCAAATGATTTAAAATTTCACCATACCAATGAATAACATCTTGCACTCGGTACAATTGATCATCAGGAAACATGTCATTAATGGGAATATAAGGGGATGAGTCAATTTCTGGGGATGGGAGGATCCTAATGATATGGTCATCCACCACATTCTATGCTCTTTTTTTATCTCTAATTTCTAGATTAAATTCCTAAAGGAGGATCATCCAGCGAATGAGACATGGTTTTCCTTCCAGATTCTTAAAGAGATACCGTGGGGCTGCATGGTCTGAGAAAACAATTACTTTGGACTGCAAAAGGTATGACCTGAATTTGTCCAAGGAAAACACAATGGAAATAAATTATTTTTCAGTTGTGTTGTAGTTTTCTTGGGCAGGGTCCAAAGTACATGAGGCATAGGCTATGACATGTGGAGCTCGGTCAACCCTTTGTGAAAAAACCGCGCCAACTGCATAGTTATAGGTGTCACACATGAGCTCAAATGGTAAATACCACTGAGGTGGTTTGATTACCAGGGGGACGTAAGACTCCATTTTAACTTATCAAAAACTTCCTCACATTCTTTCTCAAAAAAAAATTCTTTTTCTTTTTAGAGTAATCGGGATAGGGGGACTGCTATTTTACTAAAGTCACGAATTAAATGACGGTAAAATCTAGCATGACCTAGGAAAAATGGCACACTCTATACATTTTTGGGGAATGGTAAGAATGAAATTACATCCACTTTTGATTTATCTACTTGGATTCCATCCCCAGAATTTACATGCCCCAAAACTATACCTTGTCGTGCCATGAAATAGAATTTCTCAAAATTTAATACAAGATTCTTTTCAATATAGCGACGTAGGAATAAACCAAGACTACTCAAAAATTCATCAAAAGAAGAGCCACAAACAGTGAAATCATCCATAAATACTGCCATGTAATTCACGAGGTAATCCCAAATAATACTAATCATGCAACGTTGGAAAGTACCTGGAGCATTTCACAGACCAAATGGCATCCTTCTATAGGAAAATATGCCAAAGGGGAAAGTGAAGGTTGTCTTTTCTTGATCCTCGAGGTAAATATGGATTTGAAATTTTACAAAATAGCCATCAAGGAAACAGTAGTGGGACTTACCTACTAGCCTCTCTAGCATTTGGTTAATGAATGGAAAAGGGAAATGGTTCTTCCTAGTGTGTTGGTTTAGTCGGCGATAGTCTATACAGACACGCCAAATATTCTGCACATGAGTTGGAACCAATTCATTGTTTTCATTTTTGATTATTGTAAGGCCAATAGTTTTAGGAACTACTTGAATGGGACTGACCCATTGGCTTTCAGAGATTGAGTAAATGATTCTAGTAGCCAATAATTTTGTTACCTCATTTGTCACAACTTATAGGAGGTTTGGGTTCAGTCAACGTTGTAGATGCCTCATTGGTTTAGCCTCATCAGTTAACAAAATATGATGTGTAAAAATTGATGGGCTAATACCAAGAATTTCAGCAAGTGTCCATCCCAAATCTTGTTTATACTCCCTAAAAAGTTCAAGCAGTCGCAATTCATGCTCAGGAGAGAGTTAACTATCAATTATTATGGGCAAATTGTGTCCATTCTCAAGATATGAATATTTTAAATCTTGAGGAAATTGTTTAAGTTCCAATTTAGATGGATTTTGGATTGATGGGTGTGTGTGTGAATGTTAGAGATCACTAATATCCTCTAACTGCTCAATGGTATCATCCTCGAATGAGGAATGAGCTTTTACCATCTTAGAAGTATCATTGATGGCCATAGATAATGTACCATTGTGGACATTAATAATGGGTTTGGTGGTTTTCAAGAAGGGCCTCCCCAACATAATCAAGGCATATCCATTTATCCTATCATCCTCCATTTTACACACATAAAAGTCAGTAGGAAAAATTAAATTTTGAACCCTCAAAAGAATGTCCTTTAACACACAAGAGGTGTGTGTGGTACTCTAGGTAACCAGTTGAACAATAATTATAGTGGGATTCAGTTCCTCGGCCTATAATGTAGAGTAAATATAACGAGGCATCACATTTATTGATGCACCTAAATCAAGCATAGCATTATAAAAAGAATACTCCCCTATGGTGCACGAAATTGAAAATGTTCTAGGATCATCGAACTTGGTTGGAAGTGATGGCTCTATCAATGGTGAAACATTCCTCCACAAGATCACTTTCTCATCAACTCAAAGTCGCCTTTGATGTGTACACATCTCCTTTAGAAACTTGGCGTAACGAAGAATTTGATTCACAACATCAATCAATGGGATGTTAACCTGCACTTTCTTGAAAATATCCAATATTTCATTATCAATTTAGTAACCTTTTGTTTTCTTGGTTGGGTGGACCTTTGAGGAAATGGAAGAGGAATGGTTGGGCTAGGTGACTCATCAATGTACACACTCTTTCCTTTGCAAGGGCTCCTCTCAGGACAAGGTTCTTCAATATTTGGAACATTTTTAATGGTTGATATGGAGGTTTCCTCATGAGGGGATGACTCCAATGGAGGATTCATCTTACTTTCTAGTTTTTTTCACTATTAATGGTGATGAAACTAACATTTCCTTTATCCCTAGGGTTAACTACTGGTTGAGAGGGAAGTTTACCTGATCCGTGACTTTAAATTTCACCCATTGAGTTAGCTAGTTGTCTTAATTGGGTTTTTAGTCCTTGTATGGATGCTTGAATGGTTTATTGGAATTGGATATTGTTGGCAGCCATTTGTTTCATCATATCTTCTAGGCTAGGCTCGGGTTTTGGAGGGGTTTGTTGGAAAGGACTTTGGGGTGGTTGGGGATTTCTGGGTGGTGGTGGTGGATGACAACTCTACCCTGGTTGGTTCCATTGTTGTTGAGGTTCATTTAAATACCCCCTTTCCTATAGTCTTGGTTCTCCTTCCACCTAGGGTTGGATGGACAGTTAGGTTCTTACCTAAAGGGTTGGTTATAGGGGAGACCTAGAAATATTACCTCATAACTCTCAAATGATTCCCTTAGTTGAGGACATTGGTCAGAGTAGTGGGTGTCAGAAGACCATATACCATAATGGATGGGAAGAGGAGATTGGGATTTCCCTTGGGAAAGAGAAAGTTGTCGAAGAAGGGTACTTACCTCTTCAAACTTTGTGTCCACATTCTTCATGAGTTCAGTACTTTGTACCTCATGGACACCTCAAATCGGTACATTGGCCCTTGAACCAAATTGTTGTGTGTTTTGCAGCATGTTCTCAATTAAGGTTATTTTAGTAATTGGGGAATTATCAACTAGTGCACCACCTACAACAACATCGATCATATTTCAATCAATAGGGATTAAACCTTCATGAAAATATTGAATTAAAAGTTGATCACTTATTTGGTGGTGTGTGAAACTTGAACATAACCTTTTAAAGAATTCCTAATATTCATGTAATGTTTCCGCTTGCAATTGTATTATCCAAAAAATTTCTTTCCTTATTGTTTCACTTCAAGAGGCTGGGAAATGTTTTTCAAGGAAAAGGTGTTTCTTGTCCGCCCAGCCTCTTATTAGGGAATTGACATAATATAACCAATATTTTCTTGTTTATTCTAATGAAAAAGATAATGACCCTAACCTTACTTGTTCTTCATCCACATTTTCAGGTTTTAATATAGAACACACAATGTGAAATTATTTTAAATTCTTGTTTGGGTCCTCTCCAGGAAGTCCATGGAATCTTGGTAATAGATGAATTAAACCAGATTTTAGTTCAAAATTGGGTGCCTCTCCTTATAGTTGAATGTATGTGGGCTGAATATCAACATCAGGTGAGGTTTATTTCTTATATTTTTATATTGTTTTCAGCCATGTTATTCAAATTAATTTCAGTTTTAATATTAGTTCCAGAAGAAGATGAATGGTTAATAAGAGTTTCAATATGTGGTGTGCCCTCTTTCAAAGTGTTGTCTTGTGTTGACATAGGGTCCTCTCAGGTTCGGGTTAGAAAGGTGATAAATCTCATGAAGTAGAACGTGTCATGCACCAAACTTACACAAAAAATTTATCATAATAAAAATGGATTGAAAAGGTATAAGATAAAACAAATAAATATTCCCAAAATTACAAAAACCTTCTAAAAAACACACACTAAAAACCAAAGAGCTCCCCGACAACGACGCCAAAATTTGACCGATCTGTTGTGACATGTCAAATTGATTATGATTTTAAGATTTATTTATAGTCTAGGGAAGACCCTAGGTCATCTCTCAAGGAGAGTTGATAGGTTTTGAGTATTTATTTTTAATAAGAATTACTAAAATAGGGGGAGGTTTTGAAAACATATTTAAGTAAATTACATAATTAAAGAGTTTAATAGTTGATAAATAAAGGCGGTGTATTAATAATTATGAGAGAAGAATATTATTTAAAGTTCACTACACATCTTGGATAGTTCATTATTCTTAACATTTAACATGGTTTTTTTTAATTCTTTGGTTAAAGGTTTTCAAGATCCTAAATCTCCTCTTGCCTCTTCAAATGATGCTTAAAGAACCACCCCTTGGCACAACAATCGTGTTTCCAAGATTCGGTTATCAAACATAGAATAAGAGGTCTAAAAAATAATAATTAAATCTTATGTATGTGTGAGATAAATAGGATTATTGTGTTGTCCAATCGGATCAACCCAATATTCCCACTTGAAATCTCAACCCAATCGGTGTTGAAATAAAAAGCATTCCACTTAATTATATCAATTGAAATTTAATCAGGGGTAAGCATTCCAAGAAACAAAATAAGTGAAATATTGAACACAAAAATTATACAAAACCATTACAAGAACATGTGATGGAACTCCCTCCCAAGTTTGTGTAGCTCCCTCGAAATGATCGTCCTCCATTCATCTCGCCATCGAGAGGTGGTGGAGGCTCAGGTGGAACGCCCTCTTCATCCTTGATTCACCTATAAGGATAGGGGCCTCTAGAAATCCTTGGATGATGAGTGGGATTCTTTGGGTCTCCAAATTAACAATGATTTTTTCCTGGCCGAACATTCAAATGAGGATCCCAAGGTTCCATTTTATCAGAAAATGGGAAGGTGGTTTTGAGCACACAGAATTCTTAAAACCACGTTTCACTAGTGTTTAGACCTCCTAAAAGCCTTATCTCGATTTTAAGAAAATATAAAAAGTTGTAACCCCACAAATTGGCTATCTTCACAGAAATTTTTGCATAAAGTGGACATATATAGCATGAGAAATGGACAGATTACATCACACCACTTTCGACATCGTGCAGATTTTTTGTGCTGGACAGATCAAGTCGGTTGGTCCACTAGATGGCCGAATGAGTCTTAGGTTCCTTCATAGGAAATGTATCCCAATAAAAGTAGGAACATCCCACAATATATAATCACAATTGGATTCATGGTCTAGTAGAAGTGCTCGGATTAATCCAGTGGTGTGCTTGGATGCTACGCAGTTTGGCCCATTTTTTTGGACATCATCATGGAACCCCAAAATCACCTCCTCCAGCAATGTAATCATCAAAAAAGTATCATTACCCTTTATAACAGTGATAAAAACAAAATAAATGATTCAAAAATAGAATTCAACTTTTCATTATTTTTATAATTATCAATATAAAACAAGTTCTACACAGTTGTGTAAGGGTGAAAATTACAAAGTGAATCATGGTACGATCATCCATCATGATTTATCGCATGAAAAATATGTGTGAACATAGAAACGGGGTATTAAATTCCATATCCCATAGAATTTAGTTTCTCAAGAAGAATATTATTTCATTTCACATTATAAACACCACTAACATGTCTCATTTGGGTTCCATTCATTGACTAAAACAAAACTCATATAATAAGAAATAGTTAGCATATTGATGAACCACATAATCATGAAAAGTTACTTATATAATGTATAAATTAGGACACCTTCCTTAATCTATGACACCTTATTTTTATCTTATTTTATTAATATACAACTTCAATTTAAATATTTCATGATGGTTTATAAATATTTTGTGACTTTCCAAAGCATATCCCCCGAGAGTGTCAAACTAGGTGTGCAGAAAATCCCATTGTCACATACCAAATTACCATGAGTTAGGCCTAGAACATCTTTTTAGAGTTTTTACCCCTAGGTATATTATTTCTAGAGCCACATACATTTTTAGTGTCCATACAAAGGTGTATTTCTATGACACTACTCACTATATACTTTACCTAAATTCCAAAACAATATCTTTTACTTTTCTTTATCCTTAGAATTATCCCTAGACATTTCCATAGGGTTATAATTAAGGTTTTATCATCCAAGATTAAAAGTTTTAACTAAACATTTGATCTGGTACCAAATATAGTAATCCTCACTTTTCATACATTAACATTATATAAATTTTACGGAATACTTAAAACATTATAAAAATAGACACCTGAAGACCATACAAGTCTAGTGTATTTGGAAACATGGAAACATCGACACTGGTATATAAATGAGCTAGATAATCTAAAACTGTGTTCTTCTGGACAATAACCCTTCTTAGAACCATTATACACACTACATATCTTTATAACATGAAAGAAGTAAGCATAAAAAGGGGTGAGATCAGATTCTTAATAAGGGTAAACATGAGAGATATACAAGTATAATCAGGAGCATAAGGGTATGAGAACCTGATCATGAAAATATAAGATCATACCTTACATATCAAAGATCATAAAAATGGATCATGTCACAAAGCTTGATAGTTCATAAGACATGAATCATAAAGAAATAAAGAACATAAGCCATGAAAGAATAACATAGGAATAAAATGTGTAATTAAGGAAACAAATATGAATATATTATGATTTCCATTATAGAAAAGGCATCTCTTCCTAGACCATATTGGTAGTAATGGTTCACTCCCTATACCATCTTGGTATTAATAGATCACGCCCATGACTATCTTAGTAGCATGAGTTCACTCCCCATACCATCTTGGTAGCCACGATGCACTCACCTGGCCATCTTAGTAGTTAAGGTTCATTCCCAAGACAATATTAGTATATATCATGAGATATAAATTGTTAACAAATGCATTATAGGGAGACATAAGTCCCACCTATATCATAATGAAACCATACATACATATTCCACATGATCATAAATAATCATATCATAACCCATGATATGAAATGGGTGCTATAAACATGTAATCACATCCTAACATGTGGAAAAATAAAATTTTCGTAATCATTTAATCATAAACCTAACCAATGAAAATAAGAGGGTTTCAAAAGCATATAACCTATTAAAGATAAATGGGTTTCATAAACATCATTCCATTCAAACATAATCTATCCATAGAAGTAATTTCAATGGAAACATTTAATAATTTTCCCCGAAAGGCATGAGTAACACCAATAGATTCTATCTTATATGGGAAATAATTTTCAAATATCTATTTAAATATTTCTAAAGGAAATTCTTCTTTCTTCATTGAAAATTTATTTTTAAAAAATAAACCATTTTTGAGAAACTTTTTTCTTTGATAATACTTTTGAAAACTTTTAAAGGAGTCTTTGAAAACCATTGAAAAAATTAAATTAATTTTTTCCCTTGAAAATGATCTTCAAGGATCTTTTTAAAACATTTTTGAAAACATTTTTTAAAACATATTTTTTGAATAAAATAGATTTCTGACCAAAGAGAGAAATACTGTCATATTTTTATTATTTTTTATCTTAATTATCTTCAGTACCAAAGAGTTGAAAAAATGGTACTAATACACTAATATATATTTAATAAATAGAAGATAAGGAAACTCCTGAGTTATATTGAGATATTGATTATAATATTTCATCAAAGGAAGCATAAACACAAACAATCTCGAAAAGTGTTGAGATTGTTTCAATAAACTCTTATAACTTGTTAACTTGGGATCATGATCTCCATGTAAGAAATAAATATTAAATAAAGCATAAAATATCATGAAAAGATGTATATTCAGGATATAACATGTAAAATTGAAGTATATACACCTCAAAAAAGAATTTATGTGTATAATAAAAAAGGTGTCTCAAAGAAGGAAAATTGGGACAAAATTGTCCTGCTTATTTTCTACCCTTTGAAACAATAACCCCATGAAATAAATATAATAGATTGGATATATAAATACCCAAAAAATTAAATATAATAATCATTGAATACATCAATGGGAAGTATAAAGACCACACAAAAGTAATGGGTGGTGAATAAAGCATGTATGCCATAGAAATATAAAGTGAGATAAAATCCCCTTACATTGTGTCTTGACTCTCTTCATAGTCATTTAAATAACCTTCATAAAAAATATATATTTATTTTAAATATTTTATAGAACTATATTTTTATATCTAACACCATATATTTTTGTTTATGGCATTATATTACCCTCTTTTTTATAATCCTATGTTAAGGTTTCCCTTCAGGTAATATTTTCTTTGTTCTTCATATGTATCTTAATTTTTTATATATTTGGTCTTGATACTTATATCATAATTTCTATAATGTACCTAACGATATAAATATCTTATATATTCATTATATTTGTGTTATAATAATCTTTAGAAAATAGAAGTATTAAATGGAATACACCATTCATGGAGATGAAAATCTGTACGTATGCATTAACATTGTTTTTTTGTTTTTATTTTTGTATTGAAAGAAATAATATATATGGGACAATACTGTGCATTTTTATAGTAAAAACATCCAAACATTTGTTATGTTTTTATACCCAGTTTCAATGTGAAATTAATTCCAATAACCAAAACTGAATTAACTGATAAAAAAAAGATCTAATTAAAATTTTAAACAAAATTAAAATATAATTTAACATTATAAATAAATTATACGAAATGGAAGTTTTGAATTGAAATATGGTATTTTTCACTATTCATCCAAAAATAATGTTTCTCAAAAAAAACCAAAAAATTAACCCTAATATAATTTTGACATTATAAATTCAGAAATTAAGTTTATTTTATCATATTAAATTTCTAAATGTGTATAAAATTAATTTTATTATTTTTCATAGGATATTAAAATATGTTCATTTGAGAAAATAGTATTTTTAAACATATATGGACTTTATCAAAAATTATATCTTTCATTATCAATCTGTTTTATTTATATAAAAAAATAATTTTTTTTTGAAAATTATCTATTACTATTCATATTACTACATTTAATAGATAGGTTATAATTATCTCATTTAAATAATTATAAAAATAAATTGATGTTTCATAGAAACATCAGTGTTGCATGTAACATATTCCAAGTCGGTGTTGCGTGTAACATACACCAAGTTGATGTTCTATGTAATGTTAGTGAAGTCAATGTTATGTGAAAGGAATATTTTACTTATTTCTATATAATACATAAAATTTAATATAATTTATGTGAAAAAAATGTCCACAAAAACTCAGGGTGCTATATAATGGGTGATATATGGTTGTGCTTTTGGGATGACTAGGCGGTGGTAGTTTGGTCATGCTTTTGGGGTGGTGAGTTTATGGTTATTTGGAAATTATTTTGGGGAGGAAAGGTGGTGGATTTTTTCAATGATTTTGGGGTATTGAGGTGGTGGTTGTTTGGCCATGTTTCTGTGGTGGTGAGGTAGTGGATGTTTGGTTGTGTTTTTTGGGATGGAAAGGTGATGGTTCGATGGGAATTATGAGCTTCTTATTATTTAAGGTTTCTTTATTCTGTATGACTAGGTAGTGATGGAATAATTATTTATTAATGATTGAAATATCTAGAGTTTGGTTTTTTCAATGAGATGAAAATGAACAATGAATAAATAAATGTTGGGTTGTATGGTTTAATTTGTTTTATGATTAATACTTGAAATGAATGGGATGGATAATGGGTGTGGTTGGAAATGTGATATGAGGATTATGGATTGTTTTTGGTGTTATACATTTAGACATGGTAGTGAATGCAGGGATGTTATGAGTTGGTTAGTGTTTGGTTTGAAACCCTTAGTTTGGGGTTGTGTGTGTATGTGTACACTAATATACTCTTCTCATGTGTAGAGAAATACATTGCAACATCTGTATCATCACATGTGGGTGTTTTTCCAACATCCTAGTGTTGGGGATGGATGGATGGATACCCGCACTCCCCCTCTCTATTCCAAGTGCATATATATGAATAAATTATTATGGGTGGAATTCTTTTCGTGCACTAGGTGATGGCCTAGGCGGTTTCAAGGGAGATATGATGACCACGATGTGATTTAGTGACCCATGTGTTTTTGGGTGAGATGTAATGTGACCGTGATGTGGCATGGTGGCCTGGGTGTTTTTAAGAAATATGTGATGTGACTATGTTATGGGGAGCCTTATGTTGGCTATTGTGCATGGTAGGAGTAGGGCATGATTTTTATGTCCATTAATTTTATGATACCCTACTACTTTGGTGGAAATTGTGATGTGATGACCCAAGTGTTTTCAGGAAAGATGTGATGAACACGATGTCTTGGGTTTGTTTGGGTGTGATGTGATGTGACCATGGTGTGGGAAGGTGGTATATGTTATTTGGAAGATATGGTAGTGACAAGATGTATGACTTTGATGTGTGAGAGTGGAAAATTAGTGGGAAAGTGGTGCATGATACCATTTATTGATATTCTTATTATTATGTTATTATACTTGGATTGCGTTATTTAGTGAGCATTCCTTGGTGAGGTTGGGATGGATGGTTGACATGTTTAGGTGATATTGGTTTTGCAATTTTCTCACTAGTGTATTAGTATTATTCTTTCACATGTGTATGAGAGACTTTGGTTTTGTTTATGAGTATACATGTATGGTCACCATATGTATATAAAACTATTTTCAGGTTTCTAGGAGGAATATGTGGACCGTGATGGACATTAGTATCTTGAATCTTTCTATAGTTTTTGTATCACTGGTTTATCTTTTATTTTGGGTATTTACTTTGGATAATTTCATTTGTATAAAAAAATTTAAACATGTATTATAGGATGTTTTTTTATTTTATATTATGTCAGGGAGTTTTTTATGGATGGTTCATCTTATCTCCAGATCGTACATTATTATAGTGGATAATGCCTCCCATTTTATGATATTTTTATACCATTAGTGCTAGTTTCCAACCCAAGGATTACTAGAGGAAGGACTAAGGGGGTCATTTTCTTACTCCTATCATTAAAATATTTTTGGTGGGAGGAGTTCATGACACACTAGGTAGATATCGAGTCCAGTTCAATGTGTCCTTTTCAGATTTATTACCCCTTGGTACCTTTTTTCCATATCCATATCCACTTGTATTATACATACATGGATGTAATTTCTTAGAAACAACTTTCTCTATCATTTACCAAAATCACAAGATATTTTCCTATATTTTTAATCATCCATAGTCCAATCTTTTTGTATATCTCTAGACATATCCTTAGAAATATCCCTAGGGGTATCACTAAGGTTTTCTCATTCTAGTTTCCAAGGGTTTACTAAATCTATCCTATGATACCAACTATAGAGGTCTAGAATTACTTGTAGTGGACTATAATTGATAACAATTAAAGAAATCCATTAGTGGATACATATCCTAGGCAGGACACACCATAAACCCCAGGGGCATCCCTTTACTCATGAAGCCCTTGGGAGGAGATCCATGCTTTGTCAAATGCTCACAAGTGAGCATTACCAAGGATCATATTAAATCCTTTCCTATAATACCAACTATAGAAACCTATACATATATATTACATATTTTTAGATAAAAATTCATTAAATTACCCAAACACAGAAGACCATAATAGTTTAGTTCCTTTGTAAATTTGGAAGAAAATCTTCTTAATTAATGAAATACCATCAATGTATCCCATATATATCATCCCATTTATTATTCCTACTTAAAATAATTATTCATAATCCTGGGAAAGTAAACATAATAAAGGGTGAGCTTAGATGATTCATAAGGGTAAACAAGGGAGATATATTAGTATAACATTAACATAAGGGTATGAGAACATGAAAACAACATTTTAAAATAATACCTTGCATATCAAAGATTAGAATATTGAGTCATAGAATAAATATTGGAAGTTCATAAGACATAAATCATAAGAGAATAAAATAACATGATCCATGAGATAATAACATTGGCATAAGACATAGTTTTTTGGAATACAAAAAATAATATAAAAAATTATATCAAGGCTACCCTTAAAGATATTCATAGCATGTTAGGCTTAGGTTAACAACTGGTGTACCTACTTTAGGCTTGGTCTATCCACATGTGTACCATATTTGTAAGGATTTGGATAAACACCCTTTTACCCTTTTTTGGGTCTTGTTATAACCATCCATGAACCCTTTAACCTCATAGAACATTTATCATTATCTAATACAGAATATGGAGATATATCCCCCACCAATCACATAATTAAAATCATACATATGTGTTTCATAAGATCATAAAGCATCCATAATATCATAAATTAAGAAATTATATGGGTTTATAAACATTTAATCATATTATAACCAATTTAAATGAGAAGGGTTCATAATAATTTCATCATATTATAATAGAATAACTAATAAAATGAATCAAGTTTCATAAAAGAACTATCATTCTACAACCCATGGAAGATAAATGGGTTTCATAAACATATTTTCATAATAAAAAATTCAGATAAATAATAAGAATGGTATACTAGGTTTATATCCTTAGTAAATCATAGTTAATATCAATGGATGTCATCTCAGATTGAAAATGTTTTTAAAAGATCATTTAATAGATTTCTTAAAGAAAAATATACATTCTACTTTGAAAAAAACTTTTTAAAACATAAAAAAATTTTAAAATCCTTTTAGTTTAAAATAAACTTGAAAAATTATAAATTAATCATCAAATAAAATAAAGTCCATGTAGACGTAATGTTTTGTTTATGTTTTACATGTTTAAAATATGATTCATTTCACATTTTCAGAAAAAGAAAAAATAGACATTTTTTTAAAAACCATGATCATCCTTTTAATTTTTTTTGCAAAAAGTAAAACATGGGAAATTTAAAAAAAATCATAAGATAATGATAAAGAAATTAATTTTTTTATAAAACATGGTTTTGGAAGAAAAATAATTGCTTACCGAAGCAAAAAATCAAGTCATATTTTATTCAAATAATTCTCAATTATTTTAAGGACAAAAGAGTAGGAAAATGGGACTATTACATGAAAATATCATGAATAAAAATAGTAGAAAAAAATTAATGAGTTTATTGAGATATGTATCATAAAATTTTATCATCATAAACATAATTATGAACAATCTTGATAAATGATTATATTGTAAGTTAAAATCCTTACCACTTTGGTAACTTTGAATCATAATCCCAAGGGATTAATAACATAAAATGTAATATAAAATATAATGAGAATAAATAAATTCATGATATTACATTTCAAAGGTTTTTTATACACACCTTGTGAAATAATATCGTTTCATAACATAACGTACGTCTCAAAGAAAGAAAATTGAGACAAAAAACCCATACTAGTTGGTAAATTTTGAACTGTAAACCACATGAAAGAGATTTAAAAACGGATATATAAAAAAATATAATTTTAATTATAATAATCATAAAATAAATTCATGTTCAGTATATACATCACATAAAATAAATATGTGGTGAATAAGGCCTGTTTCTCATAGAAGTTAAAAGTTATATTGAAATCCCTTACCGTAAGTTTGGAATTCCTTATCACCCATGAACACCTTATGTATATTAAATTTATGTTAATTATAAATATATTACATAAAAATTGTTATATATATCATACCATATACGATTTACTTTTGTCCTTTTATTATCCTTTTATTAACAATTCCATGTTAATTTCATGTTTTGAGTAATAATCGCTTTGTTTTTTCTATATGTGTTGATTTTTTTGTTATTAGTACAATTAATTTGATAATAATTACATCATATAAATAATTATAATCATGATATAAATATAATATATATTCAGTATATATGTATTTATAGTAATTTGTATAATTACTGATAGAAAATGAAATACAACATTCATGGAGACTGTAAGTCATAAGTGCACATGAATGTTGTATCCTTTTTATTTTTGGATTGGAAGAAAAAATGTTAAAGGTATGTTATAATTTAATAATAATTATTATTTCATATATATTACATATATTAATTAAACTAATCCTTATTATCTTCTATTTAAAGTGTCATTGAATCACATCACTTCACGAGATGGCAGTCCGCCGTACACACGAGCGACGTTATCGTATTCCCAAAAAATGAAAATCATAGAGGTATGGGTGATATAATACTTCTAAAAGAATAATTATATCATATATTTCATATATAAATAGTAAACCTATCTTTATTTACAACTATGATATGTGTTAATTGAAAAACGAATGACATCGGTTCGTGAGGCTGTAGTCCACCGTACATTTGAACAATGATTTCATAACCTATTTGATGTAAGTGGAGATGGTTTTTAGTAATGAATATAATATAATAACATAAAATTATATTTAAAATATTTATTTTATTATATCATAAAGTTATAATAATAATTTAAGGACTTTTAGGAATAAATAAAAAACATCATTTGATGAATGTTACATGTTCTTTAGGTATCCTCCTTACGTTTGCACAAAAATCCTTCCTATGTTAAAATTATTTCCAAAATAAGGCTTCTAAGATGAATTGAGAGAATTTGTTAAATTATTTTTGTATGTATTTTATGAACTGGGAGGTTTTTAATATATGGAGAGGATAGGACAATGGGTCTCCTTTTGTAAGTTAGGTGAGTGGCTAACTTGTACTTTCTCAAAATAAAAAGGAGTACCCACGTTTTTATCATGAAAAAGGTTAAAAAATGAGTAATTTTACAAAATGGAATATATAAGGTCAAAATTTGGCCGTAAAATGGATGTTGTACAAGTTTTTGTTTTATTTTTAACCCTTATCTTTTTAGTTTAACCCCCTCAAAACCCCATTTTTACCTTAACAGTGCTAAATAATTTTTACTGCTTTTACAATTCATTTTGGACAAAAAATAAGTTTAAACTGTTAGATAATATAAATTATTATTATTCCAAAATTTTAATCCATTTTTACTAATTTCACTCATAGAATTGGAAAATTTTAATTTAAAATTAATTCTATAGATGCGATGAAAAAGTGGGGTTTTGAAAGAGAAAATATTCAAATGTTTGAAATTTTTATATATCCAATTTTAATATTAAATTTATGAAAATGGAATAAATTGTATTAATGAGTATATAATTGAATAAATTCTATATTAAAACCAATTTAAAATATAATTTAAAGTTATAAATAATTTAAACAAAAAAACAATTTTTATTGAAATTTTGTATTTTCAATATTCATAAAAAAATAATCATTTCAAAAAATTATAAAAAATTTAACCAAATAAAAATGTTAAATTATGATTGAAAAAATAGGTTTATTTTTTAAAATTAATTTTATAAAATTGGAAAAACAAAAATTTAAAATGAAACCTATAGACATTGTTAAAAAGCAGATTTTTGTGAAGTGTAGTTTTTAAGCACAAGATCATTTTATGTTAACAATATGTCTAATAATAATAATTTTCTAAATATAAATTAAATTTGTTTGATATATAAAATATATATTTAATTTAACTAATTCCCCATTAGTTATCATTTTAATTAATTAAAATGGAGAAATATTATACACTTTAAAATAGTTTTCAGAAAAACCCTTTTTTGAACCCATAAATAAATTTATACTAAAGTCTAATATGAAGTTGATTTAAATCTAATTATTTGGATTAAATATAAAATAATTTTATTTATGTTAATTTAAAAAAATTAACAGGGCATTTAAATTACTTAATTTATTGAAAAGAAATGATATTATTTCCAAAATTGATATTTTTCACAATTCCTTGAAAAATCAATATTTTCCAAAAAATACAAAAAAATTCACCATAAGTTATTTTTAATATTATGATTTCAAAAATGAAGTTAATTTTATCAAATAAATTTTATAAATTATATATAAATTACTTATTATATTTTCTCATAAAAATAAATAAAAATCATTTTTGATAAAAACATATTTTTGAAGAATATAATTACTTTACTAAAAATTTACGTATTATTCACTTAGACTTTATAAATAAATTTATATTATATAGGAAATTTATATGAATATTTCATAAATTATTTAATAATATTCAGATCCACTTATTAAATTGATAGGTTATAATGGTCATATTTAAAATAATACTATTTCATGTTTTAGTGATGCTCAGTGTCGCGTGTTATGAATGTTATCATTGTTGTTTGTAACAGAAGATAAAATTTGTGTTTCAAAAGCTAAATTTCGTATTGTGTGTAATGAAAAATATTTAAATGATTAAATTTAATTATTATATATATATGTGTGTGTGTGTATATATATATATATATATTTCTTAAAATATTACGGTGATACAACAACAAAGTTAGGTGAGGGTAAATTTTTAATAATTTTTTGAGATAGTCAAAATATTTGATATAAATTAAATATGGTAAAAATATACAGTATGTATTAGGAAAATATAATAGAAAAAATTGTAGAAATAAATAATATAAAAGGAACCAATGTCAGAATATAGTTTTTACATTTAAATTATTGTTTTTCTTATGTTATTTTATTAATTTTACCGAACTATAATGAATCCTTAAAAACCTATATTATATATAATGGTTTCAAAAACAATTCTTATGAACATGACTAACTTCAACATAAATAATGGTATTATTCTTATGAGTTCAGTCATTAACCTATAAAATATTGGAAACCAATCCTATTTGTTAGAAACCATGGGAAAAATAATTGGAAGGTTTGTGTTTTTGATTATTTTATCACTTAGACTCCAAACCCTATGTTTATGAATTAATAAAGAATTACACTCTTTCTTGCTATAAATACCCACCAAAACTTCCATTAATATTCACCCAAAACCAATTAATCATGAATTTACTCTCCTTCTCCCTATCTAAATCAATCACAAGGTTTTCCCAAGCTCTTAATAAGAGCCTCTAAATATTTTAGGAGAAACGTCTCTAAATAAGGGATTATCCTTTTCCCTCTTAATTCAAGTAATTAATTCATAATCAACATCTTTATTTAAAATTATTCATCTTAATTTTTTTATACTAATCCATTTACTATCATTATTATTATCAAGTAATTAAAGACCACCTATCACTCTCATTAATCCCTTCAATGAACATTTATGTACACCCATTATGCTGCTAAAATTATCCAATGATTTTACATGCCAAACATTTGAATCACGAATAACCATATCCATTTATACTTAATTATATTAACCTATATATAACTATTAATAATTTTTGGGGAATTCAATATATTCAATCCACACTCCTTAATTATGGTATTAAAGGTTTTGAAATTTGTTCTTATATTTTATGATCTTTTTTGCATAGAAACGCATGTACATGATTTGAATGTTATGGGTGGGGTTGAAATTATATTACTAAATAATGGATTGGGTACTGTTTTTATCTAATGATATACCATCTATAGTGTATTAATGGTTATCCTAATAATAAAATGATATGATATCTTGGATGTTAACCTTATCTTATGCTAATTATTCCATGTTTTATATTATTTCTATATTTATATGTTGTCTTGATGTTATCATATTATGTCATGCTTTTACTTTCATGATTCTTATTCTAACCTTTCTATGTCACAATGTTGTACCTCTTGAATCAAATGTGATGAATTAGTTTATATCATGCCTTGATTATTTCTTTATTGGGCTCTATTGATCACCCCATCCTTATGTTCATCCCCAAGTTATCCCATGCAATATCAGAAATTCAATGGAATTTAAGGGAAAGTTATGTAGTTTTAAATAATGTTTTTGTATCCCTATTTCATGTTATTGTGGTATGTCCCTAATTTATCAAATACACTAGGCCTCTCAATATTTTGGGATTGTATTATGTATATATTTACATAATGAATAATAAAATAAATTCTATAAAAGATATGGGTTGTTATACAATTAATTCTTGTTATTTTGTTCCAAGATTTAAATTTTGGATAAAATTGATTTATTTTGTGGAGTACTTTATTTCAACAGAACTATATATTTAATAATGTTTATATTTTCTAATTTACATTATTATTAAAATGTTTTATATAGTGGAATATCATTATGGTGTTGATGTGTGTCAAAGAGAGGTTTCCTATCCATGGGTTGAGATAGATTGTCCTGTATGCAGAGGTCTCAATATAGGATAATCACAATTTAAATAGTAGGGTGTATAGTGTTTAGTTTTTATCTCTTAATTTAATAGTGTATTGATAATTATATTTTTATGAATAATGATAACATTACAATGAACTTCCAAGATAATAGCATTCTCATTACTGAATTATTTCCCTGGTATTCATTAGTTTTCATTAATATATATATATATATATAAATTTCATTTCATAAATTCCCAAACCTTTTATTTTTCATTTAGTATATATTTTTAATAAATATTCACTATAGAATATTAGGTTTGTGTGAGTGTCCTCATTGATAGAAATTACATATGTTTTTACTATTTTTAAATCTTAGAAAGATAAAAAATACTAGATGAGGATATGTGACAATGTCTTTATATCAATTTTTTTCAATGAGTCCCAATTTCTTTAACATATTTTTTCACAAAAAAATCAAAATATTTCAAAAAATAAAGAAACATAATTCATTGAACGTCATATTTTATAAACTGATTTGGTCGTGATGGATATTCATAGTGATTATTTTTATACATGTAATTTTAACTATTTGGATGATCCTAGAAGGGATGTTTTTTATGTAATCTAGTTGAAGAAAACATTAAAATAGTTTAACTAGTTTGTAAATAAATTAAAATGGTTTTTTACTTTCATCAAATAGTTTAAAGATGAAATTAATGAAAAATAAAAACTTTATGATTCTAAGTAATTAAAAATCCTTCAATTTTGAAACTAAAATTCTTCCTCCTAATGGATATTCAAGAAGAATAAGTGCATGAAGGTAGGAAATTAAAGGGAGTGACTTTTAATTTAGAATTTCTTAATTTTTATTTTACATCATTGAATAAGGATATTCACTACACTCATTTTTTATTTTATAAAATTAGTACATATTCAATCCTTGAGTAGTGATAAAGATGATAAAGAATACATAATAAAAGAGGATATAATGTTTTTAATTTAATAAGGAAACATGAAAGTGTTTTTAATTCAATAAAAATATGAGCACAAAGTGATTATGAGGACACAAATTACTATTTTTCATCAACTTACATATAATAGAGAGGATGAAACCATGATAGTTTATTGGGATCCCCTTTAACTCCCCCATCACACTTCTACTTTTCTCTTTATTCTTTCATGGGGTTTAGATGTATTCTTCATTTATTTTCGGGCTCCTACTCTTCATATCATCCAATAAATGTTTAAAGGAAAAACATGTAGTGGTTTATTCCAGAAAAACTTCATCCACATTCGGTTTGGGAATAAAATGTTTTAAATATATAACTAGGGGATGTAAAAACCCAACAACTCTTGGGGGGGGGGTGCTTACCCATGATCTATCATATTTTCCATTCTCTTTTATTTTTTTCTATTTGAGATTGATTTTAATAAATTTTTAATTTCTATTTTATTTATAATAGTTTTAAAGTAGAAGAAATTATGGGATTAAATAAAGGATTCCAAAATATAAAATAACATGGGCTATGTAATTATTTATACTTTATTTTCTTCTCTTATCTTTTTAATATATTTATTATAAATTAAGCGTAGGTAAATTTAAGAGTTGAGGAGTTCCTAAATTTTTAGGATTTTTTGTTGTATTTTTTATTTTTCGTATTTTTTATAAATTTTTAACTTAAATGAATATTCATTATCATTTTCACTCTTTAATTTATTTTGTAAGAAATGTATTTTTAAAATATTATTGATGTGAGAAACATTTTCGGAATATTTTTCAATAATTTTTAAGAGTTCGATATTTTTTTGATATCCATGTCATGAAACACTAACTCAAATTTTTTTATCTTATTATGAGGTATTCTGAATCATTTTTGTAACATTATTAATATTACCCTCAACTTCATGAGATATAGTTTGAATTTTTTGATAACCATATATTTTGATTATTTCTATTTCAATGATTTGGATTTCACAATTTTTTTTAAATGATTGAGTATATTCTTCTTATAACCTTATTTTTCACTTGATACATGCCCTTCACATCAAACATTATTTAGAAATTAGAATCCCTGAATTTCATTATAGGTTTAATATACATTATAAGGTAAATTTTTTTACTTACCTTCACACTTAATATTTTTTCATGGATATTTCATGTTTAAGTGTGAAGGAAGGGACTTTAATTTGTGTTCTTTGGGATTGAACTCATTATGGGTGTTGTGTTGTGTGTGCATATGTAAATATTTTGTGAAGTTGAAGAATTTTAATAAATCATTATTCATTTTACTAATTTTATATCATCTAGTTCACCAAAAAAATATAGAAATTAAAAAAATAGAGATGATATTGAATTATTCAATATGATAAATTTTATAAATAATTCCCATGTTTGAAATTAAAGCCATAAATTTTTATCCATTCATTATATTTTATTTTCATCTCATCCTACTTGAAAAAAAATATAGGAAATGAAAAATAAAAAAAATGTAGATTTGAGATGAGATCATTCATTGTATTCATTTTTTGTATCATGGACCATATAATAAAAATGCATCTTTATGTACATGTTTTAGGGAGAATTGAGTGAGGTATTTTCTATATTTTCACTTGATTATTCATGAAATTTATTTAATAGTCCAACCAAAATCTTTTCATCCTTTAGGTTTCTAAATTATTTTACACACCATCACTTAGCCACTAAATCACCATTAAAAAATTATCATGATTGAAAACATTTTTATGTCTCACATTACAGAGAGATGATAATTTTAATGAGATTATATTGGCACATGAATTTTCAAATTATTAGCATAACTCCACATTAAATTTCTCTAGAGTGTAGAGTAACATGGACTTCCATTTCAGATAAGTTTTGATTGATACATAGATGGATTTTTTAGGTCAATAAAATAAAAATGTGTGAGATTAAAATGAAAGGGTATTGTTTTCCATATATGAAACATGATAAAATTATATATTTGAATTGAGCATTGAAATTCTATCACTGTTGATTTTTGTGGGAATTTGATATGAATATATAATGATTTCCCAGGTGTGCGATATTAACATGTCATATATTTATGAAGATCATATTTTCTTACAATTTATCCTATAATTAAATGTTTTAATCCAATTATTTTGTTATTTTATGGTTAATTTTAATTTTTTATTTTTTTGGAATAATTTTATATTTATTGTAAAAATATATTACTTTTTTATATCATTATTTTGTTTTGGACATATCAATTTCTACACTGATCCTAATTGTAAAATTATTTTTTATAGGATTCCATGATTAATGGGACTGATTTAATTTAATAGGATATAAATCTAAATCCCAATATAAATGCCTCAAATTAATAATACAAGAAGGGATTCAAAATATATTCATAGTTTTGATGAATTTTTTTAATGATCTCATATCTCATAAATTACTATTTCTAATGATATTTAATTTTCATAGAGGATTTATAATAGGCTAATTAAAATTTTATTTTACTATTCATATAGAAGAATAAACCTTTTTGATTATATTAATTCATTGTAAAATATTGGATTGGCATTCAAATAGAATTTTAATACAAAAATCTTTCCTATAATATTTAATTCATATCTTTGAAAAATCATTTTTAAGGAAGCATAAATTTAGAAGAATAATGTGCAAGACATGGAGGAACAATTTTACAGAATACCAATATCTAATATTATTTTATTTAATTAGACAAGCATTAATCATATTTATGGATATATAATTAGAGAGAACCCAACCACAACTATTTATTATAAATATTAATCCCCACTTCATTTAAAAATATTTTGACATTTTTAGTATTTTTGAAGGTGTTTCTCTATTGTATTATATTTTATCATTTTTAATATATATTATTTTATTTTTATATTCTGTTTTTTTTCTCTTGTATGGCTCTCTCAATATTTTTATCTCATATCCATGGTTTTAGAGAACTAAACATCATTTTTTTAGGAGAGGATCAGTGAAATTTTGACTATGTTTTGTTTTAATTTATTATTGTTATTTTGTTTTCAGATTCCATTAGTGGTTAAAATTGACTGCTTGTTCGATTTCATTGAAATTTTTATTATTGAATTCTTCTTCATGTTTGGATTTTATATTCTACTACATCATTATAATGTTTTATACGATGGTGCAGCACTATGGTGGTGATATGTGGAGAAGTAGTTTCCTAACCATAATTTGAGAGATTTTGTCTTATATATAGAGATATTGTTGTAGGATAATAACAATTAAAATAGGATGGTGTCAAGTGATTGGTTTTGATCAATCCATTGAATTTGGTATTGAGAGATATATTTTTAAGAATAATGATAGCATCACTATGAACTCCCAAGTAAAAAATCATTCTTCTTGCTGACTTATTTCTTAAGTGTTACTTTTTTCATGTATTTATATATATGTATATATCAATTTCATTTCAAAAAATCAAAAATATGTTAATATTAATTTAGTATATTTAAGTATTAGATCATGATAATAGAGAAATATTGTTATGTGAGTAGACCCATGAGAGATCAACCATGGTTGTACACTATGTTGCATGATTATAAAAATAAGAAAATATTGTTTAGGGATTAATGAAAATCCACATGTATTATTTTTTAATCATTTTTGGGGAGTCTTAATCACTTTTAAATTTTTTTTTCATAAACAAAATAAATAAAATATATAAGGAAAAATATACAACTTTATTACATTTTTAACTGATTTGGTCATTATGGATTATCATAGTTATGATTTTTATGAAATGAATGTTAAAAAATTAGATGATCCTTACAGTAATAAAACTTTATGGCATGAATTTCAAGAAAAATTTAAAATTATTTATCTAGTTATTAAGAAAAGTCAAATTATTTCCCCTTCAATGAGAAAATTTATAGAAGAAATTCAAGAAAAATTAAAAGTATTTTCCTCCAATATTACAAGGATAATTTGAAGTGGTTGTAGCCACATTTAAAAATCCTTATCATAAAAAGGTATCAAACATCATCACAATATAATTCTAACAAGAACAATTGTATGATGTTAAGAAATTAAAGGTATTGGTCTTAACTTTGGAATCTCTTTATTTTAATTTAACATTGTTGAAAAAGCCTATTCAGTACCATCATTTTTTTATAGAGTTGTTACCTATGAAATCCATGGAGAGTGATAAAGATAAAAAATAATGAACTATAAATGAAGAGACGATGTTAGAGATTGAATAAGGAACCATTAGAGTATTGGTAATTCTATGAAAAGAATATTTTAGAGATCCCATGGTGATGTTACTTCCACCTCTACATCAACTTTCATATTATGTGGAAGCTGACACTATGGTTGGGAGAAGGAACCCATATACCATCTCTTCCCTCCCACTTCACACGTCTACTTATATATTTACTAATTTTAGTGTTTATGGATTCTGTTATTTCCTTTATGTATTCCCACTCTTGGTGTCCACTTATAGATATTTAGAGAAATAATATGTTGTGTTTCATGCCCCAAAAACTTTAACTACCTTTAGATTTAGGATAAAATGTTTTCATTGCCTAACTATGGGTTGTAAAACCTAGAACCTCTTTATGGGGTTTTACACAACTTCTATCATTTTTTCCTACTATTTTATTTTTTTATTCTAGTGTTATTTTAATAAATTGTTTATTTTTTTCTTTCTTTTAGGTTTTAAGTGAATGTAATTAGGAGAATAACTCAAGGATGATACTGTATAAATAAACTCAAATTGTACCATCCCTTATCCTTGATTTTTCTACCCTGGCCTTTTTAATTTTTTTAGTTGAAATTTTGGGAAGTTAAATATAAGTGTAAGGTAGTTTCAACTTTCTTAGGAGTTTTTTTTTTCATTTTTTGTATTTTTATGAATTTTGAGTTTCAATTAATATTCATTATAATTTTTCACTCTTGAGATTATTTTGAAATAATTTTAATAATTTTTGATAAATGGATTTTTTAATTATTATCAATGTGAGAACCTTTTCCTAGTTTTTAATTTTCAATAATTTTTTGAGTTTGATAAATTTCTGAAATATATTCTCCTAAAAAACTGAATCAAAATATTTATTCCATCCTTTGAGTTATTCTAAAACATTTTAACATATTGTTTTTAATACCCTCACCATATTGAGATAGACATTGATTTTATGTGATTTCTATCATTTGCGATAATTTCTATTTCAAATATTTAGTGTTGATGAGATTATTTTGAAATTATTTAGTCATTTCATTCGATAGATGCCTCTTTCACGTGAGAAAAACCCTTTATATATACTATTTTTTATCCTTTATAAGACATGAATTTACTTATACTTTTAATCAACATTATTAGATTATTTTTTCTTACTTAACTTAACTATTAATATTTTTTTCATTAATATTTCATGTATGAGTTTGAGGGAAGGTATTTTTGTGCGTGTTCTTTGGGATTTATCTCATTGTGGGGTGTGTCAGTTGTTTGTCAACATTCTGGCCATTTGGATAATGGGAATCAGTCATTATTCATTATACTACATTCATATCATCTAGTTATATATTAAAAACCTAAAAAAGGAGATAATATTGAATTATTTATTGTTCTTATTTTTATTACTTGTATCCCTCTCAAAAATAGACTATATGGATTTTCTTTCATTCATTGTAATATATTTACATATCATCCTCTATGAAACAAAAAGAAAAAAGAAAAAAATAAGAATAAAAATAAAAAATGGGTGAATTAAGAAAAAATCATTCATTGTATTTATTATTCAACTCATGTCCCAATTCATAAGAATTTAGTGTGGTGTACATCTTATAAGAGGAATTAAAAGAGGTATTTTATGTATTTTTGGTTGAATGTTAACGAATTTTATTTACAAGTTCATCCTTCTATTTTTATATTTAGATTTTAAATTTATTTTACCCTCAACCCTTGGATACCAAATCACCATGAAAAATTCCCCATGATTGAATTTTTTTATGTATAATGGTGTAAAGTGATGATAATTTTTACAATTTTTTGGTGAAACTTGAATTTTACTCATATAATCATAACTCCAGATTAAATTTCTCTTGAGTGAAGAGTGATATGACTAAAAATTTAATTTTTATTGAATAAAATCATATAAGAATAACCCCTTTAAATCATTATAGGAAGATGTGGTTAATACCCAAGGCATCACCACATATAAAGAGCTTTCATTCACTAGGTAGAGCTCCCAAATTGGTGACAAAATGAGATTCTCATTTGGCCTCCCTTGGATTGATAATGCATCAGCCGCATAATTCCATTTTTTATAGGTATGGTTGACAAAAATAATCTGATTAATGTAATATCGGGATCCCTTGAGAATGTAAAATAGGTCCCATGGAGAATCATCCTTACCTTGAAGTAGCCCAACTAACACGTAATAATCTGATTGAACTTTTATAATATGAGTATTTTGGATCTTACAAAGCACGAGTCTTGTCCCCTTGGATCTAAACTCTGCTCTAAGAGAATTAGCTAGACCATAAAATAAATTTAAGACCAATATCAAAAATCATATACTATCTCTAACCGGTCTACCTCCATTCATCAAGCCATCATTACAAGAACCATCCACATTTAATTTCAATCCCATGTTAGGTGGTTTCCATTTAATCCATTAACTCTGAAATCTATGTTTTTCGTCACCTAGGCTCATAAAAATACCTCGTAGGAGTCTTCTTAATAATACAATTTTCATACCATACTTTATTAGACCCCCAAATATAGATATTAGAAACATAAATCTTACCTGAAGAATAATGATGAAGATCCATTTGACTTCCCTATATTGGTTTCTTACTTCCCACAAAGTCTAACATATAGCCACAATGTCCATTGCTCAGAATTTGGATTATGTGTATTTATGATCTTATTTTTATACCCATGCCTATATTTACCCATTTATTAATTTTACACCACAGTTGTAAGTCATCCCTTTCCTCAAGAGTTAGTTGGTTGCGATCGACCACTCCCCCTTGAAGAAAAAACAGCACATAGTTTCCTAATGCGACCTTGAACAACATTGACACCTAGATGCTAAATTAATTATTTTCTTTTGAAATTTATCATATATCATTATTAAATGGTTTATAATTATCCATAACATGAAATTAATTTTGTACATAGTTTCTATACACAACAACTTTATAGCCCAATATTCCTTCCCATCCATTGTAAGGGTGATATTCCTATAATCCATGCCGCAAAATTTCCCTTAGGTCGATCTTGAGAAGATACATTTGTCTAGTTCATATATAAATATAATAATACTATAAAAAATTATATGTTCATAATTTAGAATAGATTCCATGAAGGATGAAAACCTATATGCCTCCTTTAAAGAAATATGTTGTAGTAGACACCTTGAAAAATAATGGGGTTCACCTGTCCAGTTATTATCCAAGAGGTTGATTTCACCCCACCCCATAATCCACCAATCCATGCCCTGAAACGCCTCTATGTGATAAAGAATACACCACATTAGACTAGATAATCTCCATGTTCGATCTTCTCATATTATTCTTTCATAACCAAATATGTATCTTGTAAATTTGGCCCATAATGAATTTCCTTTGATCACATCCCAATCCATCCTCACCTGTATGGCTTAGAATGACTCAATCACACATCACAACCCAATTCCTCCTTTCTAAACTAGATTTGAAAGGTTTTTCCATGATGGCCACTGAAATATCCATATCTATTTATCATTATATAAGAATTCATTTATCACCTTATCCAGCTTGTTGATTGTCCCCTTCAAAGGCTTAATTATAGAAAGCACATGCATTTGAATATATTTGAGAACATTATTGATTAGTGTGGTCCTCCATACTAAATATAGAAATATATTTTTCCATTTGAAAATGTGTCCCATGATCTCATTAATAATCTCATCAAATATTACCTTTCTTATAAATCCATTATATATAGGATCACCAAGATATTTCATTAGAAGTTATCGTCTCTGAATGTCAAGCTTCTCCAGAATTTCATTACTGCATCTCCTTGAGAATTTATTTTAGATATGGACATTTCTTTTTTTATTCTTTTTCCAATATGCCTCTCATAAGTCCTAATAATTTCCATGAATCCATTAATTTTATTTTTCCTACCCTTCACAATGAATAACATGTCATCATCAAACATAAGGCGATACACCATACTCCTCTCAGACCAGTTCTTATACGGTAAGTTTTTCCCTCCTTGATGCTTTTTTTGATATTCCTTATAGGCACCTCCTGATCCATTATAAAGAGACTATGAGATAATGGATCCCATTTCCGAACACCGCTCACTGACATGAAGAAAACAAAACCCCTTCTTATTAGTGAAATGGTAATCTGGAGAGATTCATATCACTTGAAACACAAATTATAGAACCATTCCAAGAATCTAAGATTCCTCAATGTATTTATGATGAAGTTCCATTAAACTCTATCATATTCCTTTTCCAAATCCACTTTACCAATGAAATTTGTACCAATGGTCTTTTTCTTTAAATCATTCACCATTTATTTTGAAATACCAATTTTCCCTTTAATAGATCACCCCTATAAAAATACATGTTGCCCCTCAGAAATGATACTTGGAAAAATGGTAATTCTCTTATTAATAATTCTGGATAATATATTCTATGGAAAGTTACATAAGAAAATTGTTCTATATAGATTAAGGGTAATGGGATATTTGACTTTGGGAATCAAGATATATTTAGAAGAACATTTCACTCGATTTAGTTATACACTTATAAAATAATTTCACACATCCTCTTTCACTTGGTCTTTAAAAACATCCCACAAATAAACATAGAAGGCTCCTGGAAACCCTTCAGGACCCAGGGCACTCTCCCTCTTCATGATGAACAATTTTTTTTAATTTTCTCTTAATTCATTATTAATTTGAAGGAACTATTATCTATGTCACCGAGAAGCCTAGCAATATTCCCCATGAATGAAACCTTAGACCTACGTGGAATTTCTCTATTTCCCTATGCTAGTTTCTCCAAGAGATACTCAAAGAAATTCAAGGCCATTCTTCCAACCAGTTCCATATCTGAGTTTATGGTACCATTTTATAGTTTGATATTAATCCTCTTGGTGACTCATTTTTCCTTCAAATAATCCTAAAATAATGTTGTTTTACCATCCCCACCCTCAACCACACTCCACATGAATTCTTCCTAGAAACCCTATTCAACTCCAAAAGTTTCTCAGCCAATAAATAATGATTTTAACCAATAAAGAAAACATAGCATCATCCCAACCATCTTTAATGATTCTCTCAAGATGGTAAATGATTCCTCTTATACCTTATATATTTAAATCATTAAATATTTTATTTACATCCCATTATTGGAGATATGATATTAAGATCTGTAGATATTTAATCAATATAGAACAAGTAAACACTCTCACTAGTTTGTTCTAATACTCATTAACCACCTACATGAAGTCCTCCCAATGGTTCTATACATTATAATAAAAAAAATTCTAATCCACTAATCTCCCTATTGAGATGAATCTGCAAAGAATAATGATCTGATTGGGACCTGGTAAGATGAGTAATCATGTTCTATGATTATGTGTCTGGACCTTGAAGATTCTCTAAGCATCTATCAAGTATACTATAAATACAGCTTTCTCTTTTTCGATTTTTACACAATGTGTACCTTATTCTAGTGAACCTCATTTTTATAACACTATTGGAATCCATGATTTATTTGAAATCCTTTGATGCACCATAGATATGTTAAATACCTCCTCTTTTCTAGATGATTCAATTATATTATTAAAATATCCCCTGCAAAACCATGTAAGGATACTTGGATGAAAGGATCCTAACTCCTTCCATAGATTTAGTCTCTCGATTTCCTCACTACTAATATATAAAAAAGTAATAAAATAAAATCACTACCACTCATACTTATTTTGGTTGTAATGTGTTGATACAAAGCCTCAATAAAACTCCACAGTCGTAACTCATTTCCAAAATATTCAGATGATCCTTCTAGATTCTCCAAAACTAGAATGAGATGCCTCCCTTGCCTTGTCCCATACAATACAACTACAATCCTCTAGGAGAAAACCATTTTCCACACTTCCATTATTCTCCACTTCAGCTAAGTAATCTCTTTTTATTGATTCAGAATAATTTTGAGGATGGTTTCTAGAAGTACATGACATTGGAGTCGGAGACGAAGTCAAGACCCCATCTAGAAACATAAAATACAACATTAATCTTCCTGGTGGGTTCCTATAAACCATTATTTCATCCATAAACCCCTCTAATAATAACTTTTAAGAGTTGATCGAATAATCAGCCGAGGTCCATAGATCTATATCTGAGTGGCTATGATGCAAGGAGTTTAATTCTAGAATTTGAAAAGAGGAAGTGTCATCCTTACATCCGTGTATAAAATATAAAGATATCCATACTGAAGGACTAGAAAGGTTAGCACCGATGTCAGAGGTTGAAGAATTAAAAATGGTTGAGTAGGAATCATGAACATGGAAAGAAGTTTCCAAATTTGAATTCAACATTAAAGAACCCCCATCCCTACCATTCTCCATCAGTGAACCATTGGTCACTGACTCTAATTACAAAAAAAAATTATTACCTTCCCCATCTCAAGATACTAGAGTAACAAGGCCCTTACACTGATCACTAACATTGAAAGTACCTCTTGGAACCTCCACCTGATCCAAATGCTGAACCAAGAAGACTGGCCCCAATTCCTAGTCATTCTACCTTTTTGACGAAATTACCTCTAAAGCTGGAGGCACCTATCTTGGTAACCTATCATCCATGCCACCTGTTGGAGGGTCTAAGAAACCCATACGATGAAAAAAATACACCAAGTGCCCCTAACGCTTGTAATGAACAAAAAAAACGAGGAACCGACTAGAATAAAACCTTCTTACACCATGAGAAATCCTTTCCATCTCTTTTGAGAACCCAAGATGCCAATGGGTCCTTCAAGGCCAACTCCATACAAATATGAGGAGACAAAGTAGATAGTAAACTACTTGTATCCACATCATCACAAATAAACCTCCTGATTGAATTTCCCAATAACTAAATCATGGATAGATTTTGAAGTGGATGTGTTAGACCGAGTAATCTGAGCCAAACCACCACTAAACTAGATCCAGAACCAAAATTATATCCCATAGATCACTTGGATAAGAAGAATATTGAAGATATAAAATTTCTATTCTCCCTATTCTACACCCTTACAAAATTGTTCCCTGAGAAGAGGTGAATACAAATGTCTGACCTTGAGAATACTGACACTCTTCCCTGATTCTGGATTCCCCAAGAAGCCGCATAGTTCTTGAAAAAAGCCATAGGAGGGTTGTCCTTCCCAAAGGATGTGATCAAGGACTAGTTGTGATACACCATTGCGTTTTTAAATTCACCAAGTGAAAAATCTATAGTAGGGAATGTATCCACTCTCTCCACACATTTAGAATCCACATGAATCATAGGGGTGTTTAGAAATACATTTCACAATACACAAACACCCAACCAGCACATCTATGAATGACCGCCTACTAGAGGCTCCATCCTTTGAAAAAACAGTCAACTACCTCTTGCAAGATATCTAGATCTAGACCTTGACACCATTTGAAACCCCTAGTATAATATCACCACTAGAACATCTAACAATAAATCAATAAGTTAAGAGAGAATAACGCCTTTTAAAAGAAGTTATTTATCTAAGCTATAAGCTATACCACGACAAGATCTTCAATATAGAAATTTGTGAAAAGTGATATGAACTTAAATTAAATTTAAGATATTTTTGGTTTATGGATGTTTTATTTGAGGTCAAAAAAATTAAAATGTGAGAGAATAAAAATAAAGCGATTTTTTTTTCATATATGAGACATTATGAAATTCATTTTTAGAAAAAAAATCATAGAAATAATCTCACTCTTGATTTTTATATGTATTTGATTTTGATATATAATGATGGGAATAGAGTGAAATATTTAATTGTGGGGTATTAATGAAACTCTTATTATCATACATATTATTATTCAATTAAATGTTTTAATCCCATAAAATTTTAAGGGTAATTTCACATTTTTAGGTTTTCAGAATAATTGAATCATTTTTTTGTAAAAATGACTTAAATTTGTATTTTTATATTAGTTAGGTATTTTATCCATAATATTTTCTGTTATTTTAAAAATTATAAAATTATTTTTTTATGAATCCATTCTTGATGGAATTTTTTTCATTTAACAGTACATAAAACCAAATCCAACCATTTGTTGTCAAAATTAAGTATACAATTAGGGCCTCAAAATATAGGCATAATTTTGATGAATTTTGATGATGAACCTATATCTCACAAAGTACCATTACAAATGACATGAAATTTTAAAGGATTTTAGATAATTGTTTATGAAATATTTATTATAACTATACTAACTCTGGATTCCTCATTCTTCAAGGCCATTAATGCATGGGAAATTGTAGGGTTGTAATTCAAACATTCTACCAAGTTAGAAATGTTTTTTATAATAATTATGTAAAATATTTTTAAACACATGGGAAAAAAGTTTAATTTCATTTTTAGAACATGTAATACATATATGAAAAATTTAACAAAAGACAAATTCATCTATTTAATAGACCAAACAAATAATAACTTTTATAGGATAGAAACGAATAGAAACCATCCACCGCTCTTGCCTATAAATTTTTATCCCCGCTTTATTTCTAGATAATTATCAATTTTAAATATATTAGGCATTGTTTTTTTATATTATATTATATTTACTCATTTTTAATATATATTATTTTCTTTTTTTCTTATATTTTTTCTTATTTTCTATTTCCCCCATCGTTCTTCTCTAATCTCCATGGTTTTAGATATCAAGATTTAATTATTTTTCAATGGGGGTGGGGAGTGTGGTAATTTTTTGAGTTTTTTGTTATTCAATGTATTTTTATTATTTTGTTATTTGATTTCAATAGTGTTTAAAATTGATTAATTGTGTGGTTTCCTCACTTTCCCTGCTACTGTATTCTTCTTTCTGTTTATCATTGTTATTCATTTTCATATTTACAATGTTGTATATGGTTATAACGACCCATACTTTATATACATTGTTATTACTTCATAATTGAAGCATACTTATTACAACATATAACAAAACCCTGATATGACAGTATAGGTATAATGTCTTTAGAAACTAGAAAAAATAAACAACTAGTTCATAAAGAATCTATATTGTCTCCCGTTTATTTCATCATATATAGAGTCCCTTTTGGAATATCCTACTTAATACCTTTCTTCCTGACCAGGGGAAAAGAAAACATACAAAAAAGGGTGATCTCAAATGATCAGTAAGGGTAAACAAAGGAAATATCAATCATATCATTTTAAGAAGAACATAACATTTTGAAAATCATAACCTGCAAAAGAGATCATAATATCATAACATGGGATAAATCATAGTAGTGAAATGTAATCCCAATGATCACAACATGTAACATGAAACTTTGTGGAATACACACATAATAATAGAAGATCATTTCTTATTAGTCATGACTCATTTCCAATACTATCTTAGTGGACAAATTACATTTTTGAATTGAGTTCACTCCTCAGTTCAGTCCTGTATCACTGAACCAGATTGAATTGTCATTCCAACCATGTCTATCTCATGATATATAAATATTTTCCCAATGAATTGGAGGGAGATATAGGTCCCACACATATCATAATGAAACCATTCTTATGTGTTCCACAAAATCATAAATCATACATCATAGCATAACCCATGTAATAAAAATGGGATTCTTAAACATCATGTCATCATAAAACAATTCATATAAGATAAAAGACCTCATAAAAATAATTCCATCACAACATAATCAAATAAATGTAATAATAGGGACAGAAACATAACCCTATATTATCTTAGATGAAAAATAATTTTGATAAAACACTTGAACTCCATTCTTGAGAAAAATATCCTTTATACTTCAAAAACATTTTTCCTTTCATAACATGTCATAACATTTTAAACTAAAAGAATTTAATTAAAAATAAACTTGAAAACTTGTAAATTAAGCCTCATGGAAATAATGTTCTATGTAATCATAAAAATCCATTTATGTCGTATAAGTAAAAAAAATATTCTTCTAGTACTTTGGCCGAAAAAGTCAAAAAGTATCTCGTACTGAAAACGACAAAGGATTCCTTTCATATATTTTACTAAAAGTCCACCGATAGGTAAAATTGGATTTAAAATTTTTGAGTAGGATATAAATAATATTACATATTGAGGAAACATGGATGTGGATGATAAATATGCCCTAGTAAATTCTGAAGTATAAATAATCTATAATAAAAATGAGATTGTGATATTCTCCCTTACCTTAGGTCCGATATGCTTCATACGTATCCTAACCTACTGTATAATGATTTAAATAATTTCATTGACTTATTACAGAATCATATTAATTGTTATTATATCATACATGGTCATATTCTTATCTTCTAATTAGTAATATTTCATTGCTACTTGTTATTCGGGCGTCCATTGCTTTATGTTCTTATGCATGTCTTGTCGAATAAATTCTTATTCCTCTTTTTAGGTTATAGATACCTTATTTACTGAATGGTATTAGTGTAATATATATCATATTTATTCAGTCAATTCATTTATATAATCATTATTCAATGAAGATCATGTAGAACGAGTCACATCACATCGTGGAGACGGTAGGATGTACGTACGCACGAGCGATGATATCGTTCCCATAACTATTGAATGGTATTGAAGTGGAATATGGAATGTCTTAGAATTATTATCATGTTATGATAATCATATATAGTTATTCTTTACACCATTATAGGCATCCAAGTAAGGTGGTGGTGGAAAACAGATTACACCACGGCATGGAGACGGTATTCCGTAAGTACGCACGCGAGGTGATTTCATTTTACAAAGGATGGATAGAAGGTGAAATAGGGTTGTTTCATATTTATAATAACATATAAGTATCTGAGTGATACTGATTTTATTAATTTATGAGGAAACAAATAAAGTAGAAAATGTAGAAGAAGAAATAAATTGGAAAGAATCGGTAAAGGATATTACCTCTTCTTTGATGCGCCACTTCTTAACCTCCGCTTAGGGCACTAAAGATGGTCTTTGAAGAATACCAAGACTTCTAGTATGTTTCTAGGGAATTGGAGAAGAAAAACTGGCTGGGGTTGGCTAAGATTTAAGTCTCAATGTGGTGTGAGGAGGAGAGGGAGGAGGTTCCCTTTTATAAGGGAGGAGAGGGGCACATTTAGAATTATAAGAAATATTAATTTATAACAAATTCAAACGACACCTAAAAACTTTAAAAATGACTCAAATACAAATAATAGATTATATAGGGTTGTAATATCATCAAACAATAAAATTTAGACATGTTTGGAATTTAATTTAAACATTATCAACTTGATTTATCCTTATTTAATCTATTTAATTTTATTTGTGGTAATAAGATTATAAATTTTAAATTGATATAAATAATTACTTATGTGCTGTTAATTATAAATTATAAGATAATTTATGATATTTTAGACCATATGAATATAAATTTATATTTTTTAAATATGTTTGTGATTTTTAAAAAAATTTATAATATGTTATTTTTATAAAATAACAATAGTGTCAATTTTGAAACTATTAATTTATTTGAATTTAAATAAAATATAAATAGAAGATATAATCAAAATAAAATATTTAATATATTCATAACATGTAATATTTATCTATAAAATTAGTGGAGCACATTAAATAGTTCATATAATATTTATTTTAATATTTTTAAAACCATTTATTTGATATTTTAATCAATAAAATAATTTCAACATCACTATTATGTCACCTTTGATGATAATTATTTAATCCCTAAAATTCTAAATAAATTCAAATAATGTAGATAATTTTATTATATTTCTGGATACTATTCATGTTTGAATTTTCATGAAGTTTATCAATAAATTAAAATTATTATACTTATAAAATTTAAGTGAATGACATGTTGTCACTTTATTTGGTTTTAATAATAATTAAATTATTTTATTGGTTAAAAGTCCATAAAATTAATCTATTCTGACCCTTAGATGATATGGGTCTACTTTTAGTCATCCAATAAAATTTTGGCAGGTGTTATGGTAATTTTAATAATCTTATATTTACCCCTAATTACCCGATTTACCTTTAACTGCAGTAAATAAAAATTACCGTAGTTACAATTTATAATATCAAAAAAATAAAAGTAACATATTAACATAATTTAGACCCACTGAATTAAAATTTGGAATCCATTTTTCAAAATTCAAAACATAGAAGTTGCAGTAATTAATTTAAAATTAATCCCATTGTTAAGAAAACGAGTTTTAAAAGTTAAAACATTCCCAAAGATAGAAATGTTTTTACCTATGAATTCATTGTAAAATTAATGGTAAGGAAATAAATTATATTAAATGGTAAAAATATAATCTATTTATACTTAAAAACCATTAAATATTATAATTTAACCATATAAATTATTGTGATGAAAAAATTTGTTTTTAATTAAAATATAGCGTGTTTTTACTATTCATTAAAATATGAAAGTTATCAGAATAATATGAAAAATTATCCAAAGTAAATTTTTATATCCTGATTCCAATGAATAATTCTATTTTGTCAAATTGAACTTATAAACCTGTCAAAAACTAGATTTAAAGTGGGTTCACCATCAAAAGGTGGAAAAACTGCATTTTTTTGAAAAATACTTATTTTACCTGAAAATTTCATTTTGTTCACATAACATGTTTTAGAAAATGTGTAAGATAAATAATAATGTTCAAAATATAGTTAATACTATTCATAATGGCTAGTCCATAATAATACTATAACAATATAGCGTTGTTTAGTGAAACCTGGTATTGCGTACTACACACGCTATCGAGGAAGGTCGCAATTGCGTGTAACACAAGCCAAGACAATGTTGTGTGTAGTGAAATATTTTTTGGTGTTGCGTATAACATAAGACATAAGAATATATATATATATATATATTTCTCATAAAATCTCAGGTTGTTACATTCTACCACCCTTAAAAATAATTTCGCCCTCGAAATTCGTCACTTCGTAACAAACAGATGAGGATACCTCTCCCACATCATATCCTCAAGATCCCATGTAGCTTCTTCTAATTAGTTGTTCCTCCATAAAACTTTAACCAAGAGAGTGGTCTTGTTTCTCAGAACTTTTTCGCTACGATCCAGAATCTCTATCGGATGTTCTTCATAAGAAATATCTTGCTCCAGCGGTATAACTTCTGAGCTTAGTACAGGTAAGGAATTAGGTATATAATTTCCTAGGAGAGATACATGGAATACATCATGAACTTGAGAGATATTATTTGGAAGCGTCAATTGGTAAGCTACCTTCCAAACACGATCCAGTATCTCAAAAGGTCCAATATACCTAGGGCTCAGCTTGCCCTTCTTTCCAAATCTCATTACTCTATTCCATGCAGATATTCGTAAGAGCACTTTATCACCCACTTCAAACTCTAGGTCTTTTATTCAGTTATTGGAATAACTTTTTTGTCGACTCTGAGGTGCTCTTATGTAGAGGCCCAAATCCTGACGTACATGGACATTACATTACTTTTGCGGAATACTTGGTACATAACAAAAACACACACACAAGGATCGTAATAGTTTAGTGTCTTTGGAAACTCGGAATATAATCTTCTAATCGTGGTGAAAGATCTTAAACATCTCCCATAAAGATCTTCCCTTTTTTTTACCTAAAACCTTTCTTTATATCCTGGGGAAAAGAAAACATAAAAGGGTGAGCTCAAATGCTCAGTAAGGGTATACAAAAGAAATAAAAATCATATCATATATTTTTGAAAATCATAACCTCCAAAAGAGATCATAATATCTTAACATGGAACAAATCATAGAAGTGAAAATGAGATCACCATAATCATAACATGAAACTTGAAACTTTGTGGCATGCACACATAATCATGGAAAATCATTTCTTGTTAGTCATGACTCATTGCCAAGACTATCTTAGTGGACAAAGTCTCTTTCTGAACTGAGTTCACTCCTCGTTTCAGTCCTGTATCACTGAACCGAAATAACCTTCCGTTCCAGCCATGTCTATCTCATGAGATATAAAATCATTACCCAATGCATTGGAGGGAGATATAGGTCCCACCCATCTTATAATTAATCCTTTCTTATGTGTGCCACATAATCATAAAACATACATCATCGCATAACACATGTAACAAAAATGGGATTCTTGAAACATCATGGCATCATAAATCAATTCATATAACATAAAGGAATTCATAAACATAATTCCATCACAACATAGTCAAATCAATGTAAAAATATGGATAGAAACTGAACCCTTTATTATCTTAGATGGAAAATAATTTTGATAAAACACTTGAAATGAATTCTTGAGGAAAATATCCTTTCTTCTTCAAAATCAATTTCTTTTCACAAAACATCATGCAATTTTAAAAGAAGGAGATTTTATTGAAAATAGTCATGAAATATTTTAGAGGAAGCTTCATGAAAATAAGGCTTTATAAAACAGTAGAAATCCGTTCGTGCCGTATAAGTTAAAAAAAACATTCTTCGTACTTTTGTCGGAAAAGTCAAAAAGTACCTCGTACGAAAAACGACAAAAGATTCCTTTCATACGTATTACTAAAAACTCACCGAAGGGTAAAAATGGATTTAAACAATTTTAGGTGGATGGAAATAATATTACATATTGAGTAAACCTGGATGTTGATGATAAAATACACCCCAGTAAATACTTACGAATAAACAATCTCGGATAAAAATGAGATTGTGATATTTCCCTTACCTTAGGTCCGACTTTCTTTGTAATTGTCTGAACCTCCTGTATAATGATTTAAATCATGTTATTGACTTATTACAGAATCATATTAATTGTTATGATATCATATATGGTTCACTTATGACATTATATTACCCGTTCTTTTGTAAATTCCATGTTAAAGAAGCGTTTTGGGTAAAATCGTTTCATTTATCGTAGGTGTTTTGACTTGTTGTTCTTGACATCATTATTACTTATATCATTATTTACTCACTTCCAGAATATAAAATATTATTTATATATCATATATATTCAGTATATATATATATATAATAGATAGATAAATAAAATGAAAAACACCGTTCATGGAGACGGTAGTCCGTACGTACGCATGAACGCTGTTTTTCTTTCCTTATTGTCTTGAAATGGAAGTAAGTAGATGACATACATATGTATATATATACATAAATCCAGTAGCTTTATAATGTCATATATTTCATTATTATTTCTTATATATACATTATAATCATTCTTAAATGGTTAACATGGAGAATGAATCTCATCGCGTCGTGGAGACGGTAGTCCGTACGTACGCACGAGCGATGATATCATTTCTATAAATATTGAATTGAATTGGAGTGGATTATAAAATATATCAGAATCAATATGATGTTGTAATAACTATGTATAGTTATTCTTTACACCATTATACTCATCCATGTAAGGTGGTGATGGAAAATAGATTACACCACGGCGTAGAGACGGTATTCTGTACGTACGCACGCGCGGTGATTTCTTTTTCCGTAGGATGGATAGATGGTGAAATAGGGTTGTTTAATACTTATAATAACATATCAGTATATGAGTGATACTGATGTTATTACTTCATAATGAAACAACCTAAGAAGAAGAAGTGGAAGAAGAAATAAAGATGAAAGAATTGGTAACGGTAATTACCTCTTCTTTGAAGCGCCTTTTGGAGACCTCCTCTTAGGGAACTAAAATTGGTCTTTGAGTAAGACCAGAACCTCTAGGATGTTTCTAGGGAAGTGGAGAAGAGATTTTGGCAGGGGTTGGCCGAGCTTGAGTTCTCAATTTGGTGTGAGGAGGAGGGGGAGGAGGTGTCCTTTTACAAGGGAGGAGAGGGGCACCTTAGGAATATCTCAAAATATTATTTTATATTAAAGTCAAAATCGGATTATAATGGTTCCAAAGGGTCTTATTTCGAAGATAAGGTGAGGAGGGGTCGAAATCCTATCAACCAATAGAATTTAGACAAGTTTAGGATATTATTTTAACCTTATCAATTAAATTTAACTCTAAGTTAAATAATTTAACTTTTACCATGTCTTTTTGTTTTCTTTCACTATATGGTTAATAAACTTACTATAACATGCCAAACGAACCCCAAATTGTTTATTATTAATATATATATCCTTATCTAAGTCATTTGGCCGAGCCTTAGATTTTGAGGAATAAAATAACAATTAATAATATAATATTTGATTTAAAAACTATTTTGTGTCAATTTTGACACTATTTGATACATGATTTTTGTGAAAGTCATAACAGAATTATATGTTCGAACCAAGTTGATTAAATCAACACTAATATATCATAGTAACCTAGAAAATTAGTGGAATTCATAAAAAGTCTCAAATTATATTTAGTTTCGTGTTTATAACATCAATTATGTCAATATTTCATTAATAAGATAATTACTGCATCATCTTTGTGTCATAAATAAATTAACTTATTTGATGTCTAAAAATTACAAATAAAATACCATCATGTAGGAAATCTTTTTAGATTTCTAATGAATATTTATAGTCAAATTTATCGTATGTATAACACCATATTAAAAATCTTTTAGTAAATAAACTTTGATTTTAACTCTTTTAACCCTTCTTTAAATAAATTAACAATAAATGTCCTAATCTAACCCAAGTGGGCCTAAATGGTCATATTTTATTTCTAAGTTTGTTTTTGGTCGAAATAAACTTGTCCAATAGGATTAGGACATGTGTTAGGGTAATATTAATATCATTTTTACCCTTAATTACTCTATTTACCTTTAACCGTGGTAAAAAAAAGTAAAAAGTTACTATTCACCAAAAATTATTTTCATCTCATTGAACCACATTTTAGTCCTTGATATTAACTGTGTCTCTCGGATTTTCGAAATTCCATTCACAGAAGCGGTAAAATTAAGTTTTATGCAAAATTCAGTTTTTAACCTACCACTTAGTGGTTTCACTATTCATCAAAAATTGATGTTTTTCAGAACAATGCCAAAATTTCATCCCAAGCTATATTTCATATTCCGAATTCAAAAATGAAGTCTATTTTACCAAATTAATAGCATAAAAGTTGAATTAATTAATTTTATAATTAAATCCCGCTGTTAGAACAAATAGCGTGTTTTTAAGAAACAATTCTATCAAAAGATTTACACTTGTTTATGTCTAGTTTAAATGTGAAATTACATCCAATGACCAACATTGTATTAAATTGTAAAAATATATTCTAAATATAATTTAAAACCACTCAAATTAATGATTTATTACTATTAATTATTTCGATTAAAAAAGTTGTTTTTAATTATAATTTAGTAATTATCACTATTCATCAGAATATGAAAGTTATCCGAAAAGTACCAAAATTTCACCTTAGGCTAAATTCGATACTCCGAATCCAAAAATGAAGTTCATTTTGAAAAATAAGATTTACAGAGTTTTAAAAAGTGGTTATTACTATTCATAACGGCTAGTTTTAATAATATTTTAATAGCATATCGTTGTTTAGTGAAACTCGGTATTGCGTATTACACACGCTATCGAGGAAGGTCGTGATTGCGTGTAATGCAAGGCAAGTCAAGGATGCGTGTTGTACAACACAAGACTTTAATAAAATTAAAAAGAATATTTTTTTATAAAATCTTGGGCTGTTACATTCTACCCCCCTTAAAATGAATTTCGCCCTCGAAATTCGTCGGGGTTATAAATGGTTTACTATTTGAAAGTTTCTTTAATAGAAACCCACATCGTAAAAAGGAATATCAAAACCAATCTTTAAAAACAAAAGTATGAAACGTAACGGTTACCCAAATAAGCTAATCATTGGGTTTCCACATAGGTGAAAATATGGATATGGAAGAGAAATCTAACCATCATGTTCTGATGGAGAGTGGTAGAGAACATGGCTATGGAAAAGCCAGTAATCCCAAATCCATAGATTTGTGATGATATAAGGTACCATCTGATTCATCAGGTATAAGATCACTAGGACAACATTTTTGGTTTTCAAGATCATTTCCCCTAAAGTTGAAAATTTGAATTAGAATAAATACTTACTTTATTTTGGTACAATCTCCCTGTTGTTCATGCTTTGAACAATTTCCACTTCATCTCTTAAATAAATGAAGTTGAATTTGTTATTCGTGAAGTGTTAGCAGATCATGTGATAGAATGACAGGTCATTCCATCTGTCTCAAACAAAAGGTTAGCAAAACTTATATACATAAGTCGATCTATAGTGAGATTAATCATATATGGTTCCTAAAATGGACTTATACTTCATATATCATACTGCTTAATATAATAAAACTAGTTTCTACTAAACAGGGACTTCCTTTAGGTCAGTGGTAGGCGATAAAGGCCAGTCGCACTTCGGTTGTGGGTTCGATTCCCACAGCCTTGTCCGAAGCGATGGGCTGTCGCCCGTCCTGCAGGTTGTCCTTTTTCTAAAACTATATTACTATAACATCCCATCAATAATATCGAAGAAACTTCTATCCTTAAACTAACTTATGTCCAACATAATCCAGTCTAATCTTTAGGCTTATACATAATACTACAGTCCACTCTCATAATATAGTGAAAACAATTACCAGAGATTTAATACTATCGTTGATCCCCCATATATCATAAGATATATCTTGTTGGTCACATTCCAAACATTCAAAGGCCTTAATCTTGTACTCTCTTGAATACCCATTAAACCTTATTGAAAACATGAATTCTATTAAAAGTTAACTCTTTCCATATACCAAAATCCTCAAAATTATATATACTCAAACCATGATATCACTTAGTCCTTATATCAATCATGAGCTCATGAATACTGTTAAACATTTAATTTTCTCCTTATCCCTTCATTATGCCCATATCATCTGCATTCTAAAAATATCTGAATAACCTTTCCTGGATACTGGTAACATTAATCAGACCACAATGTAACAATCCTTACATGTCTCTTTATTCCATAGTTCCATGAGATTACTTATACAACATTACACATGATAAACATGTAATCATTCCACTACATTCTTAAACCATTGACCGAGCTTCAACAATTCTTTCACATCATATCATTTGTAGTCTCTTCATCATCATCCACATAAATACTACCCATACGACCATACTGATTCTCTTCATGAGTCTTTCCCTTAGGGCATTGGTTTGCATAATGCCCATACATTCCACATTTAAAACACTTAACCATTTTTGATGTCGTAGAAAAACCATTATCCTCATCCATGGTGTTAACTGAACCTTTTCCTTTGCACTTACTTGCTTTGTGTCCTTCTTTTCCACACCCAAAGCATCTTCCAGTTCCTTTGAAACATTCTCCTTGATGCATCTTCCCACATGATTTACATTGGGGAAATTGAACTTTTTTTCCTCTATGATCATCATGGAACTCCATCTTTCTCTTATTAGTCGAGTCAGGAAACTTACCAAATTTTACTTTATTGATCATATTATGAGATTGCTGATTCGGCATAATAATGATGTTTGGACTTCCAAATCCCATTTCATTTGGTTGATCATGAAGAATATCATTCCATTGTCCATCATATCCTCCATTATTGTGAATCATCTTGTTTCCAGCCATTTTCTAAAACCCAAACAGAATAGTGTTAGATGCAAAAATCATAATAAAGGGGGAGTAACTTAAATATCTATCATCTTTGGTTTAATCTAATATCGTTACCATAGTTCTAGAACTATATCCTATACGTATACTTATCCTTAGGGGCATCCCTAAACATACCTTAGAAATATCTCTAGGGATCTCACTAACGTTTTCGCATCCTAGTTTCCAAAGGTTGACTAAACCTTTCCTCTGATACCAACTGTAGAGGCCCAAAGCCTGACGTACATGGACATTACATTACTTTTGCGGAATACTTGGTACATAACAAAAACACACACACAAGGATCGTAATAGTTTAGTGTCTTTGGAAACTCGGAATATAATCTTCTAATCGTGGTGAAAGATCTTCAACATCTCCCATAAAGATCTTCCTTTTTTTTTACCTAAAACCTTTCTTTATATCCTGGGGAAAAGAAAACATAAAAGGGTGAGCTCAAATGCTCAGTAAGGGTATACAAAAGAAATAAAAATCATATCATATCTTTTTGAAAATCATAACCTGCAAAAGAGATCATAATATCTTAACATGGAACAAATCATAGAAGTGAAAATGAGATCACCATAATCATAACATGAAACTTGAAACTTTGTGGCATGCACACATAATCATGTAAAATCATTTCTTGTTAGTCATGACTCATTTCCAAGACTATCTTAGTGGACAAAGTCCCTTTCTGAACCGAGTTCACTCCTCGTTTCAGTCCTGTATCACTGAACCGAAATAACCTTCCGTTCCAGCCATGTCTATCTCATGAGATATAAAATCATTACCCAATGCATTGGAGGGAGATATAGGTCCCACCCATCTTATAATTAATCCTTTCTTATGTGTTCCACATAATCATAAAACATACATCATCGCATAACACATGTAACAAAAATGGGATTCTTGAAACATCATGGCATCATAAATCAATTCATATAAGATAAAGGAATTCATAAACATAATTCCATCACAACATAGTCAAATCAATGTAAAAATATGGATAGAAACAGAACCCTTTATTATCTTAGATGGAAAATAATTTTGATAAAACACTTGAAATGAATTCTTGAGGAAAATATCCTTTCTTCTTCAAAATCAATTTCTTTTCACAAAACATCATGCAATTTTAAAAGAAGGAGATTTTATTGAAAATAGTCATGAAATCTTTTAGAGGAAGCTTCATGAAAATAAGGCTTTATAAAACAGTAGAAATCCGTTCGTGCCGTATAAGTTAAAAAAAACATTCTTCGTACTTTTGTCGGAAAAGTCAAAAAGTACCTCGTACGAAAAACGACAAAAGATTCCTTTCATACGTATTACTAAAAACTCACCGAAGGGTAAAAATGGATTTAAACAATTTTAGGTGGATGGAAATAATATTACATATTTAGTAAACATGGATGTGGATGATAAAATACACCCCAGTAAATACTTACGAATAAACAATCTCGGATAAAAATGAGATTGTGATATTTCCCTTACCTTAGGTCCGACTTGCTTTGTAAGTGTCCGAACCTCATGTATAATGATTTAAATCATGTTATTGACTTATTACAGAATCATATTAATTGTTATGATATCATATATGGTTCACTTCTGACATTATATTACCCGTTCTTTTGTAAATTCCATGTTAAAGAAGCGTTTTGGGTAAAATCGTTTCATTTATCGTAGGTGTTTTGACTTGTTGTTCTTGACATCATTATTACTTATATCATGATTTACTCACTTCCAGAATATAAAATATGATTTATATATCATATATATTCAGTATATATATATATAATAGATAGATAAATAAAATGAAAAACACCGTTCATGGAGACGGTAGTCCGTACGTACGCATGAACGCTGTTTTTCTTTCCTTATTGTCTTGAAATGGAAGTAAGTATATGACATACATATGTATATATATACATAAATCCAGTAGCTTTATAATGTCATATATTTCATTATTATTTCTTATATATACATTATAATCATTCTTAAATGGTTAACATGGAGAATGAATCTCATCGCGTCGTGGAGACGGTAGTCCGTACGTACGCACGAGCGATGATATCATTTCTATAAATATTTAATTGAATTGGAGTGGATTATAAAATATATCAGAATCAATATGATGTTTTAATAACTATGTATAGTTATTATTTACACCATTATACCCATCCATGTAAGGTGGTGGTGGAAAATAGATTACACCACGGCGTAGAGACGGTATTCCGTACGTACGCACGCGCGGTGATTTCTTTTTCCGTAGGATGGATAGATGGTGAAATAGGGTTGTTTAATACTTATAATAACATATCAGTATATGAGTGATACTGATGTTATTACTTCATAATGAAACAACCTAAGAAGAAGAAGTGGAAGAAGAAATAAAGATGAAAGAATTGGTAACGGTAATTACCTCTTCTTTGAAGCGCCTTTTGGAGACCTCCTCTTAGGGAACTAAAATTGGTCTTTGAGGAAGACCATAACCTCTAGGATGTTTCTAGGGAAGTGTATAAGAGATTTTGGAATGGGTTGGCCGAGCTTGAGTGCTCAATTTGGTGTGAGGATGAGGGGGAGGAGGTGTCCTTTTATAAGGGAGGAGAGGGGCACCTTAGGAATATCTCAAAATATTATTTTATATTAAAGTCAAAATCGGTTTATAATGGTTCCAAAGGGTCTTATTTCGAAGCTAAGGTGGGGAGGGGTAGAAATACTATCAACCAATAGAATTTAGACAAGTTTAGGATATTATTTTAACCTTATCAATTAAATTTAACTCTAAGTTAAATAATTTAACTTTTACCATGTCTTTTTGTTTTCTTTCACTATATGGTTAATAAACTTACTATAACATGCCAAAAGAACCCCAAATTATTTATTATTAATATATATATCCTTATCTAAGTCATTTGGCCGAACCTTAGATTTTTAGGAATAAAATAACAATTAATAATATAATATTTGATTTAAAAACTATTTTGTGTCAATTTTGACACTATTTGATACATGATTTTTGTGAAAGTCATAACAGAATTATATGTTCGAACCAAGTTGATTAAATCAACACTAATATATCATAGTAACCTAGAAAATTAGTGGAATTCATAAAAAGTCTCAAATTATATTTATTTTGGTGTTTATAACATCAATTATGTCAATATTTCATTAATAAGATAATTACTGCATCATCTTTGTGTCATAAATAAATTAACTTATTTGATGTCTAAAAATTACAAATAAACTACAATCATGTAGGAAATCTTTTTATCTTTCTAATGAATATTTATAGTCAAATTTATCGTATGTATAACACCATATTAAAAATGTTTTAGTAAATAAACTTTGATTTTAACTCTTTTAACCCTTCTTTAAATAAATTAATAATAAATGTCCTAATCTAACCCAAGTGGGCCTAAATGGTCATATTGTATTCCTAAGTTTGTTTTTGGTCGAAATAAACTTGTCCAATAGGATTAGGACATGTGTTAGGGTAATATTAATATCATTTTTACCCTTAATTACTCTATTTACCTTTAACCGTGGTAAAAAAAAGTAAAAAGTTATTATTCACCAAAAAATATTTTCATCTCATTGAACCACATTTTAGTCCTTGATATTAACCGTGTCTCTCAGATTTTCGAAATTCCATTCACAGAAGCGGTAAAATTTAGTTTTATGCAAAATTCAGTTTTTAACCTACCACTTAGTGGTTTCACTATTCATCAAAAATTGATGTTTTTCAGAACAATGCCAAAATTTCATCCCAAGCTATATTTCATATTCCGAATTCAAAAATGAAGTCTATTTTACCAAATTCATAACATAAAAGTTGAATTAATTAATTTTATAATTAAATCCCACTGTTAAAACAAATAGCGTGTTTTTAAGAAACAATATCTATCAAAAGATTGACACTTGTTTATGTCTAGTTTAAATGTGAAATTACATCCAATGACCAACATTGTATTAAATTGTAAAAATATATTCTAAATATACTTTAAAACCACTCAAATTAATGATTTATCACTATTAATTATTTCGATTAAAAAAGTTGTTTTTAATTATAATTTAGTAATTATCACTATTCATCAGAATATGAAAGTTATCCGAAAAGTACCAAAATTTCACCGTAGGCTAAATTCGATACTCCGAATCCAAAAATGAAGTTCATTTTGAAAAATAAGATTTAAAGAGTTTTAAAAAGTGGTTATTACTATTCATAACGGCTAGTTTTAATAATATTTTAATAGCATATCGTTGTTTAGTGAAACTCGGTATTGCGTATTACACACGCTATCGAGGAAGGTCGTGATTGCATGTAATGCAAGGCAAGTCAAGGATGCGTGTTGTACAACACAAGACTTTAATAAAATTAAAAAGAATATTTTTTTATAAAATCTTGGGCTGTTACATCTTATGTGTTTTTGAATAGATCAGACCTTTTATACCATCTCATCAACAAGATCTGGTCCTAATAGCTTTATTTCCCCAACTTCATCCCAACAAGTTGGAGTTCGGAATTTCTTTCCATAGAGAGCTTAATAAGGAGCCATAAAAATATTGGAGTGAAAACTATTATTATAAAAAAATTGCACCAAATGTAGGCGTTGATCCGAAACACCTTTAAAATCCATAGAGAAAGCTCTCAACATTTCTTCTAGAGTTTTAATTTTCCTCTCAGACTAACCATATGTCTAAGGATGATAAGTAGTGATGAAACTCAACTCTGTATCTAGAGTATGCTGAAGACTTCGCGAAAACATCGAGATAAACCTCAGATCCCAATCAGATATAATGGAAATTGGTACTTCATGCAATATTACCACTTCCTTCACATATATCCTGGCCAGCTTATCAAGAGAGAAATCTTCACTAATAGTAATGAAGTGTTCTGACTTTCTAAGACGATCAACTATAACCTAGATATCTTTTTTGCGTTTGGATTTTTTAGGAAGTTCAGTGACAAAGTCCATAGTGATGTTTTCCCATTTCTATTCTGGTATGGGTAATGGTTGTAACATTCCCTTAGACTTCTGTCTCTCAGCTTTAACTTGCTGACAAACCAAGCATCAAGAGATATATTTAGCAACATCTCTTTTCAATCCATCTCACCAGAAGTACTCCTTCAGGTCCTTATACATCTTTGTGCTTCTAGGGTGAAAAGAGAATGAAGAGCTATGAGCTTCATCCAATATTTCCTTCTTTAATTCTGGGATGGGAGGAACACAAATACGATTTCTGAACTTTATTATTTCATCACAATCAATGTGAAATTCAGGAACATTTCTCGCCTTATTTTGTAACTCTACATCTTCTTTATGTACCTCTTTAATCTTTATATGTATATATGGTTGAATATTCTTTTGAGAAATATAAGATTTTCCCCTTCCATTATATTTCCAAGATCCATCCTTTGTAAATCCATAAATATTGGATCTTTTTTTATCCTCATCATGGATAAGCTAGCATGGTCTTGTCGACTTAATGCGTCTGCCACCTTGTTACCTTTCGTAGGGTGGTAATGAATTGAGCCATCCTAATCCTTAATCAGCTCCAACCATCTTCTTTGGCACATATTCAGCTCCTTTTGTGTGAAAATATACTTTAAACATTTTTGATCAGTATAAATATCACACCTTTCACCATAAAGATAATGCATCCAAATCTTTAATGAAAAGATTACTGCAGCTAAATCAAAATCATGAGTTGGGTAATTTTTCTCATGGATTTTCAACTGTCGTGAGGCATAAGCTATCACCATATCATTTTTCATGATAACACACCCTAATACATTATTGTATGCATCATTATATATCATAAACCTTTCTCCACTACAAGGTAGTGTGAGAACAGGTGCACTGGATAAACTTCTTTTCAACTCCTTGAAATTATCTTCACATTCCTTTGTACACATGAACTTAACTCCTTTTCAATTCAACCTGGTGAGTGGATTACATAATCGTGAAGAATCTTTCACAAAACTTTGATAATATCCAGCCAAACCAAGAAAAAATTGGATCTTAGTTACTGTTGTTGGTCTCGACAATCTTTCAATAACCTCTGTTTTTGATGTATCCACATATATCCTTTATTTTGAGATTATGTTACAAAAAAATGAAACTTTTTGAAGCCAAAATTCACACTTGGTAAATTTGTAATAAAGCTTCTCCTTTTTCAGGGTCTTTAATACAATTTTCAAGCTATCTTCATGTTCTTACGTTCTCTTTGAATAGAAAAGAATATCGTCTATAAATAATACTAGAAACTGATCAAGATAGTCTCTAAAGACTCTATTCATCAGATCCATGAAGATAACAAGGGCATTAGTAAGACCAAATGGCATAACTATAAATTAATAGTGTCCATACCTTGTACGAAAAGCCGTATTTGGTATATATGTTTTTGACCCTTGATTGATGATACCCTGAACGAAGATCAATCTTGGAAAAGTATTGAGATCCATGAGGTTGGTCAAATAAGTCATCAATGTGCGAGAGAGGATATTTGTTCTTGATAGTGATCTTGTTAAGTTCTCAATAATCAATGTAGAGTCTCATTGATCCATATTTCTTATTAACAAATAGAATAGGTGCTCCCCAAGGTGATGCACTAGGGCGTATGAATCTCTTATCAAGATTCTCATGGAGTTGTTTCTTCAATTCTGGTAACTCAATTGGGGCCATTCTATACGGTGTCATTGAAATGGGCATAATACCCGGTATGAGTTTTATTGAAAACTAAACTTCACGATATGGTGGAAGACCTGGTGATTCCTCCGGAAAGACATCATCAAAATCTCGTACAATGGGAATATTCTTAATTGTGAGTTTCTCTCTAACCATTTGAGATAAATAACTTTCATTTATTGGAATCAAGACCCATAAGATGGAAGAAATTTCCACTGGAAGGATATATTCATCCTTGCATAGATATATGATAATATATTGATCGGGAATATGAAATGTGACTTCCCTTCTTTGGAAATCGATATGAGCTCCATATAAGGAAAGTCAATCCATTCCAAGAATCACATCAAATTCCACTATAGAAAGGATCATAAGATTTGCAGGAAGCACTTTACCACAAACGTCAATTGGAGAAGAATTATAAACTTTTGATGCAACCGTTGTGCCATTAAGAGTTGTCATAACTAACTCAATATCCAATTGTTGAGGTAGTATGGCGATACCCTTAGGAAATTCTTCATAAATAAAAGAGTGGGTGGATCAAGAATCAAATAAAACATTTTCTACTTTAGAGTGGATGGTAAGTGTACCTTTCACCACTTCGTTATCGTACTCCACATCGCCGATAGAAATTTCATGTGACTTTCCTTTGTATTTGGCCTTAAGAGTTTGTTGATGCCGAATCATCATCAACAACCCTTGGATTAGGTAATTGATTAGCATAATGCCCCATTTCCTTGAACTTGTAACATTGAAGTGTAGGAGGTTCATTCTGTGTAGCCTTTTCTTTGTTCGCATCACTAGACATCTTTTTTCCATCATTGCGGCATTAAAATGCCCGATGACCTTATTTTCCACATTTGAAAAATTTACTTGTCCCTTTAAGAAAATTCTCTCCATGTTTCTTTCCACACTTTGAGAATAAGGGAAAACTCATCTTCTATTCAGTGTGGTCTTTAAATTTCCCATTGAATTCCATTTTCCTCTTCTTATCAAACCCATATGACTGATGGCTCACTCCAATATTCATCTCAACCTTGAGAGCACATCGAACAATTTAATCATAGCTATTGAAGTCCCTTATAGATAACACCCTTCGAAGACTTGGTTTTAAGCCACTAAATAATCGGTCGATCTTACTCTTTGGTTGGATAATAATTCCGTAAGTGTACCCTGCAAGTCTTGTAAAATTGGCATCTTATGTACAAACAGATTCATCATCCTTTTTCTTTAGTTTAAGAAACACCTTATCCATCTTTGTTCGAAGAATATGAGGGAAGTACATATTGAAAAATATGTTCTTCAACTCATCCCATTCCATGGACTCAATTTCGTCTCTTTGCATCATATTCTTGATAATATTCCACCATTGATCAACATCACCTTCCAAATGATATTCTGCTATGATAACTTTATCATGTTCAGAACATTGAAGAAATGAAAATATCTTTTTAGTGGTACTAATCCATTCTTCAGCCACTAATGGATCAGAGGACCCCTGAATGAAGGTGGACGCTGCCTCATGAAGGATTCAACAAAATGTTGCTCCTTCCTTTGTGTGTTTGGAAGTCCTGCATGATTCTTAGATTGAGAAAGTTGTGTGAACATGGCTATAAGATTTTTCATTCTAGCTCCCATAATGTTTGGTTGCTTAGGGGGACAATCATTGCATTTCCCATCGCATTCAGCATTAACATGGTTCTTTCAGGTTCCATCCATTGAATAAAACCAATAAGCATATTGTGAGAAACACTAATCATAATAGGAAAACCACATAATAATGAATAAAATTTTACACTTAAGGTCTTATCATGGGTTATTCATGGAAATTTCTAAAACACTAATATTGTGTTCTATGTTTAGACATATCCTTAGGGTTCTTGCTAAGGCTTTCACATCCTAGTTTTCAAAGCTTGACTATAACCTCCCTCTGATACCAACTATAATGAACCATACTTTACTTACATTGTTATTACTTTAGAATTGAAGCATACTTATTACAACATATAACAAAACCTTGATAGGACCGTATAAGTATAGTGTCTTTAGAAACTGGGAAACATAAACAACTAGTTCATAAAGCATATACATTGTCTCCTATTTATTTCATCATATCTAGAGTCCCTTTTGGCATATCATTCACAATACCCTTCTTCCTGACCTGGGGAAAAGAAAACATACAAAAAAGGGTGATCTCAAATGCTCAGTAAGGTTAAACAAAGGAAATATCAATCATATCATATTCATAAGAACATAACATTTTGAAAATATTAACCTGAAAAAGAGATCATAATATCATAACATGGCATAAATCATAGTAGTGAAATGTAATCCCAATGATCATAACATATAACATGAAACTTTGTGGCATACAAAAATAATCATAGAAGATCATATATTATTAGTCAATACTCATTTCCAAGACTATCGTAGTGGACAAAGTCTATTTCTGAACTGAGTTCACGCCTTGTTTCAGTCCCGTATCACTGAACTAGATTGACTTGCAGTTCCAGCCATGTCTATCTCATGAGATATGAATCTTCACCCAATGCATTGGAGGGAGATATAGGTTCCACTCATCTTATAATGAAACCATTCTTATGTGTGCCACAAAATCATAAATCATACATCATAACATAACCCATGTAATAAAAATGGGATTCTTACACATTGTGACATCATAAAAAAATTTATATAAGATAAAGGGATTCATAAAAATAATTCCATCACAACATTATCAAATCAATGTAATAATAGGGATAGAAATAGAACCCTATATTATCTTATATGGAAAATAATTTTGATAAAACACTTCAACTCCATTCTTGAGGAAAATATCCTTTCTACTTCAAAAACATTTTTCCTTTCATAACATGTCATATCATTTTCAACTAAATGAAGTTAATTAAAAATAAACTTGAAAACTTGTAAATGAATATTCATGGGAATAATTTTTTATGGAATCATAAAAATCCATTCATTCCGTATAATTAAAAAAACATTCTTCTTGTACTTTGGCCGAAAAAGTCAAAAAGTATCTCGTACTGAAAACGACAAAAGATTCCTTCCATATATTTTACTAAAAATTCACCAATAGGTAAAATTGGATTTAAAAAATTGTAGGAGGATAGAAATAATATTACATATTGAGTAAACATGGATGTGGATGATAAATATGCCCCACTAAATTCTAAATCATAAACAATCTCTTATAAAAATGAGATTGTGAGATTTTCCCTTACCTTAGGTCAGATATGCTTTGTACGTATCCAAACCTCCTGTATAATGATTTAAATAATTTCATTTAATTATTAAAGAATCATATTAATTTTTATTATATCATACATGGTCATATTCTTATCTTCTGATTAGTAATATTTCATTGTTACTTGTTATTCGAGTGTTCATTGTTTTATGTTCTTATGCATGTCTTGTCGAATAAATTCTTATTCCAATTTTTAGGTTATAGATAAATTATTTAAAGAATAGTATTAGTGTAATATATATCATATTTATTCATTAAATTCATTTATATAATCATTATTCAATGAATATCATGTAGAACGAGTCACGTCACATCGTGGAGACGGTAGGCCGTACGTACGCACGAGCGATGATATCATTCCAATAACTATTGAATGGTATTGGAGTGGAATATAGAATGTATAATAATTATTATCATGTTATAATAATAATTTATAGTTATTATTTACCCCATTATACCCATCCAAGTAAGGTGGTGGTGGAAAACAGATTACACCACGACGTGGAGACAATATTCTGTACGTACGCATGCACGGTGATCTAATTTTCTGTAGGATGGATAGAAGGTGAAATAGGGTTGTTTCATATTTATAATAACATATCAGTATATGAGTGATGCTGATGTGATTAATTTATAATGAAAAAAAATAAATAAGAATAAGTAGAAGAATAAATAAATTGGAAAAAATTGGTAAAGGATATTACCTCTTCTTTGACGCGCCTCTTCTTAACCTCCTCTTAGGGCACTAAAGTTGGTATTTAAAGAAGATCAGGGCCTCTAGTATGTTTATATGGAAGTTTAGGAGATAAAGGTTCAGGTTTTGGATGAGATTTAAGGCTCAAAATGGTCTGAGGATGAGAGGGAGGAGGCTCCCTTTTATAAGGGAGGAGAGGGGCACCTTTGGAATTATAAGAAATATTAATTTATAATAAATTCAAACCACACATAAAAACTTCCAAAATGACTCAAATCCGAATATTAAATGAGATAGGGTTGTAATATCATCAAACAATAAAATTTAGACATGTTGGAAATTTATTGTAATCATTATCAACTTGATTTATCCTTATTTAATCTATTTAATTTTATTTGTGGTAATAAGATTATAAATTTTAAATTGATATAAATAATTACTTATGTGCTATGAATTATCCATAATTAGATACTTTAAGACATTTTAGACCATATATATTTAAATTTATAATTTTTAAATATTTTTGTGATTTTAAACAATTTTATAATATGTTATTTTTATAAAATAACAACAGTGTCAATTTTGACACTATTAATTTATTTGAATTTAAATAAAATATACATATAGGATATATTCTAAATAAAAGCTTTAATAGATTCAAAACATATTTTATTTATCTATAAAATTAGTGGATCACATTAAATAGTTCATATAATATTTATTTTAATATTTTTAAAACCATTTATTTGATATTTAAATCAATAAAATAATTTCAACATCACTATTGTGTAACCTTTAATGATAATTATTTAATCCCTAAAAATTCTAAACAAACTCACATGATGTAGATAATGTTATTATATTTCTTAAAAATATTAATGTTCGATGTTTCATTAATTTTATCACTAAATTAAAATTATTATACTTATAAGATTTAAGAGAGTGACATGTTGTCACTTTCTTTGGTTTTAATAATAATTAAATTCTATTCATGGTCAAAAGTCCATAAAATTAATCTATTATGACCCTTAGGTGATATGGGTCTAATTTTAGTAATCTAATATAATTTTTACAGGTGTTAGGGTATTTTTATAATCTTATTTTTACCCTTAATTGATCGATTTTCCTTTAACTACAGTAAATAATAATTACTGTAGTTACTATTCATAATTTCAAAAAAATTAAAGTAACCTATTAACATAATTTGGACCCACTGAATTCAAATATGGAATAATTTTTTAAAAATTAAAAATACATAAGTTGCATTAATTAATTTAAAATTAATCCTGTTGTTAAGAAAATGGGTTTGAAAAGTTAAAACATTTCCAAAGATTGAAATGTTTTTACCTATGAATTCAATATAAAATTAATGTTAATGACATTAATTATATTAAATGGTAAAAATATATTTTATTTATCCTTTAAAAACATTAAATATTATAATTTAACAATATAAATTATTACGATGAAAAAAGTTGTTTTTAATTAAAATATAGCGTGTTTTTACTATACATTAAAATATAAATGTTATCAGAATAATATGAAAAATTTATCCAAAGTAAATTTTTATAACCTGAATCTAAAGCATAATTTTTTTTTTAAATTGAACTTATAAACCAGACAAAACTAGATTTAAAGTGGGTCTGCCATCAAAAGGCAACAAAACTTCATTTTTTTAAAAATACTTATTTTACCCAAAAAATTTATTTTGTTCACACAAAATGTTTTAGAAAATGTGTAAGATGAATAATAAAGTTCAAAATTTAGTTAATACTATTCATAATGGCTAGTCCATAATAATATTATAACAATATATCGTTGTTTAGTAAAACCCGGTATTGCGTACTACACACGCTATCGAGGAAGGTTGTGATTGCATGTAACACAATCCAATCCAGTGTTGTGTGTAGTCAAAGATTAGTTTGGTGTTGCGTATAACATAAGACATATATATATATATATATATATATATATATATTTCTCATAAAATTTCAGGGTGTTACAATGGTGGAGTTTCATTGTAATGGTGATGTGTGGAAAAGATGTTTCCTAACCATAATTTGAGAGAGATTTTCCTACATGGAGAGGTCTTGGTGTAGGATAATCACCATTAAAATATAAGGGTGTCAAGTGATAAGTTTTAATCTTTACATTTAACAAGTTATTGAGAATTTTATTTTTAATAACAAGGATAACATCACTATGAACTCCCAAAGATAAAAACATTCTTCTAACTAACTTTTTATAGTGTTCCTTATTTTTCTTAAATTAATATATGTATATATTTTATTCTATAAAATCTATAATATTTTATTTTTTATTTAGTATATTTCAATAATAAATAGTTATAATATAATAGTATTTTTGTGTGAGATGACTCTGAGAGAGATATACTATAGGTGGTTACTATGTTTCATACTTAAGAAAATAATAAAATATTGATAAAGGATCCCAAATAGTCCTCATGTATCAATTTGGAGTCATTTTTAGGGATTATCAATCACATTCATAAATTTTTTTATAGCAAAAATAATTAACACAGAATTTCAATACCTAAAGAAAATAAAACATCACTGTATTTCATTTTTTAAAACTCATTTGTTTTTAATGGATTATTATAGTGATTATTTATATGCATGGATTGTTAACTATTTTAAAGGGACTTGCAAGGATAAATCTTTATAGAATCAAGTTCAAGAAAAAAAAAATTAAAATTCATGATCTAGTTAGTAAGAAATGAATCATTCCTTACACTTTAGTCAGTGAGTTAAATGAAAAAATTTTAAAAAATATGTTTCTCACACATTCCAAGAAAACACTGAAGACATTAAATTTAAAAATAATTCTCTTATAATATTCCCAAAATTGATTCCAATGGATTTAAAAGAATACAAATTTTATGAAGTTGAGTAATTAAAGTGATTGGACTTAACAATAGAATCACTTTTATTTGATTTTACATTGTATATCAAACCTATTAAGTAAAATAATTTTTATTTTATGGAATAATTAACTATGAAATCCTTATAAGGATATAAATATTACAAATAACACACCACCAAGGGGGATATGGTGTTTTAGTTTGAAGAAGTAACCATGAAATAGTTTGTAATTCAATAAAAAGAGCTCAGATATCCAGAAGGGATGTGAATCGATCCTCTAATAAACATTCATATCACATGGAGGAGGAATCATAATAGTTGATAGAGATCCCCTCTACCTTCTCTTCCACACCCTTCACACTTATACTTCTCCCATTATTCTTTATTGGGTGTTTAAACTTTTATTCTTTTAATTTCAAGTACCCACACATGGAACCCATTTATAGATTTTATGAGAAAATACTTGTGGTTTTTCATTCCTTAAATAATTCACCCACCTTAGGATTGAGGATAAAATGTAGTCACTCCCTGACCAGGGTAAGTAATAACTAAGAACCTATTTGGGGTTTTAACCCAAGATCTATCATCTTTTACCATCAATTTTCTTCTTATATTTAGTTTTATTTAAGAAAATAATTTTTTGTTATATTTTATAAATGTTAAAGTGGATAAAATCAAGAGATTAAATCAATGATTCCACAATATAAATACAATCAATTTGTGTCCTTTATTATCTTCCATTATTCAATCCTTGTCTTTTTAAACTGTTTATTTTAAATTAAGGTTAGTAAAATTGAAATATAGTGGAAAGTGTCAACATGGTTAGTAGTTTTTGTGTCTTCCTTTCATTTTTTATATTTTTAAGAGTTTATAACTTCTATTAATATTAATTATAATATAAAATAATTTATTTTATTTTGATATAATTTAATTTATTTATGAAGAAATGTATTTTTAAATTACTATTGATATGAAAACTTCTTACCATATTTTGGTTTTCAAGAATTTTAATTTGTTTGATTAATTTCTGAAATCCATAATCCTGAAACACTGATTAATTTTTTTTCTCATCATTTGACTTACTCAAAACCATTTTGAATCATTTTTTTCAATATTCTCACCTTCTTGATAGAAACATGGATTTTGTGTGAAACCAAAAGATGTTATTATTTCACTTTCAAATATTTAGAGTTCATAAAATGTTTTTGTGATGATTGAGGTGTTTAATGGCTGACCAAATTTTTCACATTAAATCTACCCTTTACATACACCATTTTTTACCCCTTATAATCCACAAATTTACTTTTAGTCGTATCCATATTACAAGAAAATATTTCCTTACCCACCTCCAATCTTTATATTTTAAATAGATATTTCAAGTTTGATTATGGGAGAAGGACCTTTCATGTGAAATATTTTGGATTAATATCATTGTATTGTGTTTTGGATTAAATATTCTGGACATTTTAGGATTTATAATGATTTTTTATTCATTATACTACAATTATATCATCTGGTTCTTCAAAAAAATAGAAATGAAACAAATTGTGATGAGATCAAGTTATTCATTGTGCTAAAATTTATAACGCATGTATCCCTAAAAAATTTAGGGAATTTATTTTCATTCATTTAGTGTATTTTATTATCATCTCATCTTATATTGACAAAAGGGAAAAAAATAAAAAAAAAAGGGATAATTGGAATGAAATCATTCATTGTATTTATTGTTTAACACATGGAGCATGTTACAAAATGTGATATTGGTGTAAAAGTTGTAATGGTAATTGAGTGAGGTTTTTATGTGTTTTTATAAGAATATTCATGAATTGTATTTAAGATTTTAACCATTTCTTTTCAACCATTAAATTTTCAAAACCATTCACCCATTGAACATTAGCCACCAAATCACCAAGAAAAATTCCTTATGATTAAAAACATTTTTATATCCTATGGTGTATAGGGATGTGAATTTTCTCAAGAATATGCTATCACATTAATTTTAAAAGTATTATAAAAACTATATATTAATTTTCTCGTGAGTAAATATTGACATGAACATCCAAGTGAGGTAAGTTATGATTGGTCCCTAGTGATATTATTGGGGTTGAATGGATTCAAATGTGAAGGAATAAAATAAAATGGAATTATTTTTCATATATTAGAAATGATGAAATCATATTTTGTAAATGATCTTAGAAATTATATCAGTATTGATTTTTATGTGAAATTGATATGAATATGTAACGATTTCTAAATAGTAAAATGTTTAATTATAAATGATTGATGATACTCATATTTTAATATATTCTGTTCTATAATTCAATGTGTTAATCCAAATAATTTTTAGTTGAAGTTTAATTGTCTCATTGTTTGGTTTTAAGACTAATTTGATCTTTATTATGAAAATTTCTTAATTTGTTATTTTTATATCATCGTTTTGGTTTACCCATTACAGTTTCTGTACTAATATAATTTTTTATATTATATTTTTTCTAAGATTATAAAGTTGATTAGATTCATTTAATTTAAGTGGATATAAATTTAAATCCATCCATTGATGGTACAAATAAGTCATATAAGGGGGTCATCAAAATCAATGAATAATTTTGATGAATGTTAATGGGTATATCATATCTCACAAAGTACAGTTCTAAATGAGATAAAACATTAAAGTATTATCGTAAAGAGGTTGATTAGAATTTACCTTAACTATGATTTCTTGAGATTCATAATTTTTAAGGCCATTAGTTCATGGGAAACCATATGATTATAAATTGAACAATGTTTCATAGCATTAATTTTTTCTCTTATAATTCCATCATATAATTTTCAATAAAAATCTAATAATGTTTCAATTTTGTTTCAGAATGTGAAAGACATATGGGAAAATATTCAATGAAGGACAATTTCCAAAATTCATCTATTTAATGAGATAAAACCCAATAAAATTAAAAGGAATGAAATGGAGAGAAACTATAAACCCATCTTGCCTATTAATTTATATCCCCACTTTATTTCAAAAGAGTAATCTATTTTTAGTTGATTAGGAGGTGTTTTTATATTTTATTATATTTCTACATATTTAATATACATTATTTTCCTTTATATTTTTTATTTTTTTTATCTTTTGTGCTTCCCCCACCATTCTTATCTCTTCTCTATGTTTGTGGAGAACTAACCATTATTGTTTTTTGAGGGATAGTAGTGATGTTTTTATTTTTATTCACTTTAATTTATTATTTTATTATATTCAAATATTTTAATATTGTTTAAAATTTAATTCTTGTGTGATCACCCTAATTTCCCCACAATTATATGTAGTTCCAAATAAGGATCTAAGTATCACTGAGAGTGGGAGGGGTTGAATCAGTGATGTCTTTTTCTTTTTATGTTTCTTTATTTTTGAAACAACCTTCACCTCCTGTTAAAGAGTTTCTTCTTTGTTGAACACACACAACCACCAGAACACAAGACTTACAAGGTTCACTACTCAAAAAGAGTAGCTACGTCCTTGGTATGGTTCAAAAATAATCATGTACCACAAAATCCACTAGAAAACAATCCTTTGATGTGGAATAAAATGAGTAGGATATACCCTTACACTCGTGTAACACTTGGAAAACAATATTCATGTGTGTGTGTACCCTCTTAGCACAAATAGGGAATTATAGTATTTCAGTGCTTTTTTACAATTAAGCAGGTGTATTCTTTAAAGTACAAATCTTCACTTTCTTACCCAGAATTCAGTAAGAACTATCTTATGCATAGATTAATTTGTGCAAAGACCTCAAATATTTTACGCACACTTTTAGGTGTCTTGAACGCAACTTTTATTCCATGTGCGCATGATTCAATTTTGGCCGCGAAACACCTCTTGCGTGCAACTTTTTCATCTTAAGCGCAACTCAATTTCTATCACTCAATCTCCTTTTCTTAAAAGTTTTTCGCACCTCAAAGCTCGAGATTTCACTATGTGTCAAGAATGTCGAATGTGAGGGGGTCACGACTTATTTATAGACCCCATTGACCCTTACATACAAAATCCCCAATGGGTCGCGCATGATCCTGGCGCGTCGTGCAAAACCCCGATTGATGTCTCCTTTGTCACATATGTTTCTTTCATTCCAACCTCATCTTTCGTGCACTTTTTAAATATTCTGCTCACTCCTTCCTTTGCCAATTTTCAAAGTTTAGACCGTGAATTATGCATGACGTGCAAAACCCTGTTTTACGTTGACTTTGGTGCTCAAGTTTCTTTCGCGCCAACCTCCTCTTTCGCGCCAATTCTCTAATCTTTCATGCGAACCCTTCTTTCACGCACTTCTTTACTTTTCCATTTCCCGAAGTTTGGACCATGAATCATTCCATGCGCGCAAGATTCCAAACAACCTTCAATATTGCACACAAAACCCAATCTTTCACACATGCCTCTCCTTTTCTAGATTTTGATGTTCAAATCATGGAACTCCACCTTTGCGCAACATACCAAGACATCTTAAAACTAGCATGCAACATCCTTTGCCAAAAAACACGTCTCTTCATCTCCAGATATTTAGGCCCTAAAATTTGGAAAACAATGGAAAATGGTGCCTCCTTAAACTATTCTTTTGTGCCACCTCCAGATTGTCCATTCCTTTGTCATTGCTCTCTTCACTGTATCCCATAACCATTCTTCATCTTTCATCACGAAATCCACCATCGTGATACGTATCATTTGATAGTATAACTTTAGCATCATTAGAGTTTTAATGGTAAGTACTGAAACTTCACCATCTTCCAGGAGTATCATTCCAACCAATCAAAACTATATATGACTGGCATCATCATTTCTCCCCCTTTCTTTCATAAGACTTTCATCACAAGTTCTTCTAACTTATGATATTCGTGAAATAAAAATCAGAAAATCATCATCTGTTTTTTATGTCCTTTATAAAGTGAATTTATTTATCTTCTTTGACAACAAAAAACAACACTCTGTAATAGAAAACTATTCTCACTTACTTATCTATCCAACTTGGTCCCGACACTATACTCTTCTTACTATTTATCTTTTTTACTCTCCTTTACCATTATAATATTGTTTAAGACAGAGTAACATTGTGGTGGTGATGTGTGGAAAAGATGTCTCCTTGAAATAGTTTTATAGATATTTTACTAAATGAATAGGTCTTATTTCATGAAAATAATTATTAAAATAGGAGAGTTTATAATGATAAGTTTTTATCTCTGTATTGAATGAGATATTGAGAATAATATTTTTAAGAACAAGGATAGAGTCATTGTGAACTCCCATGGAAAATAGAATTATTTTTTCTATGTTCTTTTTATTTTGTTCCTTATTTTGAATGAATATATATATATATATATTTAATTTAATTTAATCCCAAATATTTTATTTCTTATTTAGTATATTTAATCAATAAATAATTTCAACTGAAGAATAGGGTTATCTGAGTGGCCTTTTCAAGAGATCGACCCTGGGTATGAACCATACAGAATGCTTAGAAAAACAATAAAATATTGATCAAGGATCATAACAATCCCTACATATTACATAATAATGGGATTTATGTGTATGGGTGGGATTAAGGGTGTGGACCTACTCCCAATATTCAGAAATAGACTTCCTTCAACAGGGGCTCCTCCTGGGTGTCCTGGTTTGGGAATCCAATGTTTGGGTCTTTAAGGTTGCCTCCTTAAAATATTCTTGATTAGTCTACAATATGATTAATTTATAGATATTAGTAGGAGATTTAATCAGAATATATTGAACAGTGGTAGTGATACAGTTGATGTTATACTCCACCTCCTGAGGACATGGGAGATAGGTGTTATTATGATCTGGGAAGAAACTCATAAAAATATTTCTTGTGGAAGTATATATAGTTTTCCTCCTATTTTACTATCATTGATTTGATTTCCTATATATATTTATACTCTAAATTATTTTTTTAGCTACCTCAAGGGTTAGGATATAGCTATTGTGGTTTTATTCTCACACTATATCATTCACAATTTAGGTGTTGTTTTGGTGAAATTTACCACAATTTTTTTGGATTACAATAATCATCATGGTCACAGATTATGAATACGAAGTGAAATTATAGTAATATTTAGGCACTTAAAGTTGATTTTTTATTCCCCATAGTCTGGTCAAGGAATCCAATATTGGTTAGTGCATTGAGTAAAGATTCCATTTAGATTTAAGGGATATCCTAAAGGCGAAGCAAAAAAAATAATGAAACCATCAGTGTAGTATCACTATAAAAAGTACATGTTCATTCAATATATTTCACAAGTAAAATATTTTACATCAAGTTAATTTTTATATTCCCAAAAATTATTCATAATTGAGGTCTGGTTAGCTGTAGACCAACTATACCAAGGAAAACAATCATTATGATATTCCTACAACACTTTTAATTGGCCTTTGAGCTTTAGAGGATGGGAAGTTTGATTATGGGGATATTATTATATAATACAAGACTATATTATAGATTTAAGATTTATTCAAGAAATTTACCCAAGTAACAGTACTGGTTACCTTATTATTTAATGTGATCAATTGTTACCATTCATTAAATTAAACATCTATAAGTTTCAAAGGTTCAAAATCTTTCCACAAATTTATAGTTATAATATGGTTTATAGTAATATAGTTGGGAACTATAAAATTTATCACCAACCATGGAGGTATTAGGTACTATGGAGTTGGGATTAGGCCTATGGAAATAGTTTCCAACATATCCCAATGAACGGAATCAAAACCTACATAGTTTAGTGCCACTAAATGGGATTTGTAGTAACATTGAAGGTTATGTCACATGGTACAATGTGGTGAATTTTAAGATTATGTAACCATAAAAAATGAAGTTCCTTTTATGGTCATGTAACTAGGACCAAATAAGTTCCTTTAAAGGTCATGCATTTATGAACTACACTAAAGGAAACTGAGAATTCAGTGATGGTTTTTCAGTGGCGGTTTTCAAAACTGCCTTTAATATTTACTTTTTTGTATCCGTTTTAAAAAATTATCCATAATTTTAAAAAAATATTAAAAAAATTTCATATAGTGGTTATTTTATAAATTTCTTAGTCCCACCATTAATTTTTAAATCTTATTTTATTTTATTATTTATAAAATTTTATCATTAATTTTTGAAAAATAATCTCTAATTCACAACAGTTTACCAAAACCCATAAAAAACTGATGATAATTTTTTTAATGTATTAGTGTTTATATAAAATTAAATGACACAAACATATACCCAGTCCAACAAGGACATGTCACGCCAACCTTTAAGGGTTGTTCTTCTCAATAGTTTAGTTAAAAATTGTACTTCAACCTCAAATGGTGAAAAATTTTGATTTATGTGTTAATTTGTACCATATGACCAACCAAATCGAAGAATATGAAAATAAATATGATTATATTAGATATAAATATAGTAATAGTCAATAAATAAAATTATTAATGATCTAAGAGAAGTTAAAAATCTATTTTCATTTTCAAACATCCATAACTTTTTATCTGGGTATTTGATTGGGCTCTATGACCTATCAAATAAAATATTATGATAATAACTACAACATTTAGCACATGAGAACCTTCTACTCAATTTAGTATTTGTAAAATTAGGCCTATAAGGAATTTAAAATAGATTTTTAACATTATATACTCTAATTTTAGATCCTTTTATAGTATTTTTCTTTCATTTTATAGGGTCTTCTTGTCCATTTTGATGGTGTATGAATTTATTCTCAAGGTTTACATTCCCATTGATATGATAGCATTGAAATTGAAATGGTATCCCCTCTTTTAGTGATTTTTTTTATGTTATTCCCTCTGTGATAATGATTTTCTTCATAGGGTTAATCCTACATATATTTTTGTGGGTATATGTGCAAGTTTGTGTGTTTGTGCATTTTTAAATGTGTTTATATATATAAAAATATATATTATGTGGGTCTGTGTATATATATCTATATCTATATCAATATATATTTATTTATATTTATATGTATAATATATATAATTATATTTATTTATATATATTGTTATATTTATATATATGTATGTATATTCATATATAATTAATATATATTAATGTATATTTATTTATAATTATTATAATAACATATAATTATATATGTGTATAGATATTTATATGTGTCTATATATATTTATGTATATTTATATTTATATTATATATATATACATATTTATATTTTTTACATTTATATATATATATATATATATATATATATATTTTGATTTATATTTATATTTAATCATATTTAATTATATATATAGTTTTGTTTGTATATATTTATGTATAATTATTTATAATTATATATAACAATATATAATTATTGATGTGTGCATGTATTTATGTATAATTTTGTATATTTATGTATATGTATTTATATATATACATTATACAAGTGTGTGTGTTTATTTATATTTATATGTGTTCATATATATTTTTATACATTTAATTATATTTAATTATATATATGTGTGTATTTGCATATATATATTTGTATTTATATATATTTATGTATAATATATATATATATGTATATGTATGTATATTTATTTATAATTATATATATTTATAGATATTTACATGTATTTATTTATAATTATGTATAATTATAGGATGTTGATTGAGGATGGGCGGCCTGTAGGATCTATCTGAGACTCATCTAGATGTTGAATAGGGTTCACAAGCACCTTCTTTGATTAGGGTGATGATGGAGGAAACCTTAGTCGTGCAAGGTCAATTAAACTTTCACGAACTCTTCATGAATGAATCTTATGCTCGGATTTACCCTAGGCTTCGATTATGGTCCCTAACGGTAGAAATGATGAATGTTTTGGGTCTCCATTGCTCTATATAGGGTGAATTCATGATCTACACTGGGCTTTGAACAAGGAATATAAAGATGGGCACTTCGAGCATGCCGGTTTCTAGAGACCCTGAATAACATAATGTTTTTTTGTCCCTTTTCTACCATTGGAAATGATGGGGTAGTCGATTGAATCTTTAAATAAGGTAAATCAGATATTATCCCTACCAATCAGGATCTAATTATTGAAAGATTCATGATTTTTATGTTTTTGATAATTGAAAAAATGGTTCTTCCTTCCGAAACTAAACCATGGACTTCTGGGAACATGGTCTGATGTATTTATACTACTTGGTGTTTCAATGAATGGAAATGTATTCCCATAGGATGATGATATTTTCACATTTTATTCCCATCATATGATTTAACGTAAAAATCATGGGTGTTCAGTTTGATCCCATTCAAACCAGGTATCCTATTTTTTCAAGATTGGCATCCCAGTTTTAATCTTTTTTCTATATATAACACAAAGACCCAGATGTGGTTAAGAATTTATGGTATGAATTGGATCTTGTGGAATCCCGAAATTCTTGGATTCTTTTTTATATTTCCTAAGTGATAGGAACTCTTATAAAATTGGATTATGAAAAATAGAAAGCATGAGTTGGTTACCTTGTGCTCTTAATGGTTGAGTTAGACCTCAGTGCTACATTGATTTATAATTTCACTCTATCAACTATGGACTAAAACTTTGATCTGACTATCATATTTGAGATGTTACCTATATTTTTTAATGTTTGTAAATATTTTAGGCATACCAAGGAGGGATTATGGTAAGAGAAATACAATGAATTCTATAACATTGAAGGAAATTATGATTCTGAATGTTGGAAAAGGAAATCCAAAAAGGCTGGAAGCAAAATGATTGTTGGGGTTGACACTGCCCCTCCAATGGGTCCTGTGAAAAAATGTAGGGATCATTTACCTTGATAAAAAAGGTACTGAAGTGATCAGTGATGGAGGTGTTTTCATCCCTAATGTATAATAAAAATTTAAAATCTAGGATGATATGGCCCCTAAAGACTCTATTCATTTTAAAGAGGAAGATATCCTCCCTGAATCAAATGATAATAAACTGGCCCATTCCTTTAGTGAGAAATCACCTCTTTCCTACAAAGATATGATTTTTCAGTCTAATTCTGTTGATCCTCATCAAACTGAAGAGAGGTTGGTAGATTTATAGTACCATGGAGTTGGGGATTCAAACCAAACTAGTATTGAGATGGCTAGAAAATCAAAGGATTTACAAGTTGCAGTTGGTGGTAGGGTTGATGCAACAATGGAAAATAATTCAGTTGATGAGGCAACTATAGTGGATCATATTGGTCTACAAATTATGGATGAATAAATAATATCTATGAGAGATTTAAAAGGTAAGAAAAAATTAAATGCTAAACACCCTTGAAAATTAAAAATTATATATAAGACTAATGTTGTAGTGGATGAAGAAGGGTTTCTAAATGATTCCGTATAAAAAACCAAGATCTCACTTGAGCCAGGAAAGGTCTCTCCACCTCTCTCTACCAAAGAACTGATTTTTACCTCTACTGCAATTCGAATTCAGGTGGAGTCTCCATCACATATTCAAGAAGGTAGAATGAATGATAACATGTAATTCCATTATCCTCCATAGTTTACTGAACTTATGAGAAATTATTATGACTCGTTTTTTTTTTGTCATCTAATGAGGACTGTTAGGACACTAAAGCTCGAAATAAAAATTCTCGCATTCCAATAGAGATCTTGAAAAGAGAAATCCTACCAATCAGCCTTCAAAGTGAAGATGATGAGTGGTTTCATATGCATATTTATTTTTTTTCTTTCCAAAATGGAACAATAAACCATCAGTTTCAATGACTACGTTACAGTGGAAAATTTTTTAACCGGAAATATGGAGGAAATTTTTCAAAGTAACCAGGAATTGGACTTTCATGATATCTCTTAGAAATATAAGAAATAAAAAACTTTGGAAAATGTTTCTGATTCACTTTCAGGTGATGATTATAAGAACTATTTGGAGCTTGAATCATGGGGGAATGAGAGATATCGTCATAGCATAGGTAGATACCCTTGTAACATGTGTTCAAGAATGACCCATTAATGGGTGTTTTTCTTTTCCATTTGTGTATTTCTTGACAACGTGTACTCACCCATATTCTTGTACCTTTTTATCTCTTTTCATAATAATTTTCTAGGCTACGCCTCATCTTTCTAAAAGAAGATTATATATATTTATTTGTTTTTATGTTTATATATATTATGTGGATATATATATTTATATATATTTAGGTATATTTTTATGTGTTTATATATATTTATATTTTAATATATATATATATATATATATATATAATTATGTATATATGCGTGTGTGTGTGTAGTTATATATATATATATGTATATTTATAAATATTTCTAATAGTGGTTAAGTCGAGTGATACCTAAGGTTGTTCCATCTCATTCTCAGGGGGAACTAACCCTTGATTGAGTCCCATCAAACTCAAACATGCTTAATTTCACTTACCTAGATAGGGAACATTTTGATCACCCAGGGTTAGCTAGCCCATGAGTGAAAAAATTCATTACCAGTACATAATTTTTGGCATCAGAGCAGAGTTTTAATCCTGATAGCTATAATTTTTGGGTATTTTCTGCCAGTACATAAGTAGATGAGTAATATAGCATTTCGTAACCGGATACTATATTAAACACTATAACATCTTGTCACTGTAGAATACATGGTGCTGTATTTGAAAAAACTATTAACTAAGATGGGGTTTTAGACCATATTTAAAGGTCCTCTCAGGCCACAAGAGGCTCCAGGCTAACTGTATATTAGACCCATTTAATTGGTACATCCTTGCATTAAGGACTTTTTACCTCTAGGGTTTTGGGTCATGTAATTTTTGTGACTCAGGGCCATGTAAGGGTTCTCTCTCAATCCAATTTTAAAAGAGGAAATTTTCCATAAAAAAGGTACTAATCTCTATCTTGTTTCAATATTTATATTATATATATATATTATTATATTTATATATAATTACATATAATTACATGTATTTATAAATATTCATATGTATTTATTCATAATTAATTATATTTATATGTATTGATATGTAATTATATTTATATGTATTTATATAAATTATGTGGGTATATATATAAAAAGTGATATGTATATGTATAAGTATATAGTTATTTATATTTAGATGTCTTTATATACATTTATGTTTAGATATATTTATATGCATGTATTTATAAATTATGAATAAATATATGTATCCATATATATGTATTTACATGTATTTATTTGAATATATATAAATATATTAATGTCTATTAAGTCACCACATAAATGGATCAGTGGAGTGGTAAATGATTTACACAATAACCAAGAGGTAATGTATTCAAATGTCACCCTATATGTGTGTTTGTGTGCATGTTTGTGTGCACCCACTTAATTCTGAAGGATGGATATTATAAATAAATGATAATAACAATCAATAATTATAATGATAAAAAATTATAAAATTATTTTATGAAAAAAAACCATGGATTTTTAGTCATCATTAGAATATTAAAAAAACAATCATGAAATGACTCACTATAGTTATTTAAAAGTGCCGAGAAATAATCCCCAATATAAGTTTCTCTAGCTATTTTATTAAACCATCATGGATCATTTCACGGTAGTTTATGTATTATCATAAAGATAAAAAACATTGTTAAAACGATGTTTTTGGCATAGTACAAAGGCGTTCCTTTTAAATTCATGAAACCAAGACCACCATGTCTTATTGTTTAATTTCACTTGATGAGGATTGATTCCAAGTAGTTTAAATTCATATTTAATAGACCACTATGAAATGGAAACCTAGAAATGGTTTACACAGGACTTATGAATAATAAGCCCTTTCAGGTTTATCCATTTTACTAGTAGCTAAAAAAGAGGGGGTAAAATTGGGCCTCAAAGAGTGAGGGTCCCCATTTTTAAGGGAATATTTGATTGGTTATATCCATAGGAACTTATCATCCATGAATTAAAATCAATATAGATCTCTTATAGGATTCATGATACCCTTTTTCAAAGGAATAAACGATCATAATGGGTCCAGTTGTTGTGTATAAACCATCCATGTATCTCAAGGGGGCGTGGAAGAGGTCCGGGTTAATAGAATTTAGTAGTGGGTTGGATTGGGACATACTGTGTAAGAAAGGTATTTTTGGTAATCATCTCAACTTAAATAAATGATGTGGTGGATTAATATGTGAAAGTGGATTTTATTCGAGATAGGTGTTCAGAACTAGGTGTGGCCCCTTTTAGAGTACCTATGTGAAGGGGCTCCAGTTTGGCGATTTGGGAAAATGGGTGCTCAAATAAAAATAATAGGTTCATAGGAACCCAGATAAGTGAATTAGGCATGACTCCAATGGTGAAGTCATGTTCATCATGTGGTGGTGTCATTGGATGTTAAACACCATTACGAATTGGAAACGTGAGTGGAAAGAAACTCAGTTTAGTGGTCTTTAAGGACTCTATATATCCTCCTTATGAAAAATAATTTGTTACCACTTATGGAAAGATAAAGAACATAGATGTTACCCCTTGTTCTCTTGGGATCACCTCTTAAAAAATTTATTTAAACTTGGTCTTGATGGTTACTTTGGAGAAACATTCCCCCACAATGACCGTTATTATTGAAGGATACAAGTACCCTTAATTTTCAGTCTTTTTCCCCATAAATTGGATTCAAAATCATCCACAGAAAAGCTTGTAAGGCATGAGGGAATGCTTCATGTGATCAAATATTTTCAAGATTTATCCACTTAAGATATAGGTTAGGGTCCTTATATAGGAAATGAAATTTGGGCTCATAGATAACAATTAATAACTATTCATGGTCCATGGTTACATAGATTAGGGAATGTGCATGAGGTTCACCATGAGTGAGTCATAGTATGGTATAACGAGACTAGACACTAATGAACATGACATCTAATATGGTAAGAAATAGAATATGAGAATAGTAGTTACTAACAAGAGGTCATAGGATAGTGGTAGCATAGTGGTTTCACAGGTTGAATGGGTGCTGCATGGGAATGTTCATGATGAGGTTTTACATTTATTTTCTACCCCTTTATAAATAATTTGGTTATTTTAAGACACTATAGAAATGTATCCTTAAGTAAAATTTGAGGCCCAACAGATATTAGAATTGAACTTCTGGTGGTGCATTCCTTATCAAACGAAGATATGTTGCTTGAGACTCTAGGAATAAAAATTTAGTCACATTAATCTCAAAAGAAGATAATTATAATTTATGATCACAATACACAACCCAAATGTCATATATGAAGAAAAAAATTAATGTGTAAGGTGGGATGTTTCCTACCCATTAATGACTGGTTGTGAAAATAAATGTGAAATAATATTTTTTTTAAATATGGTACAACATTCAAGGGTGAATAAATTTGGAATAAATTTCTAATTCATCTAAGAAAAGGTGGAATGTGGAGTGATCAACTTGGAATATGTTTTGAAAATGAGAAATAAGTGGATATCTTGAAAAATACCCTAACAAAGGATAAATTGAAGCATGTGATATTGTTGTTGGGGGTTTATTATCTCCCAAAATCCTATTTGGTCCATGTCATTAATTTCCCTCTTTCATTCTTTTGAATTTATTGACGAAGGGGGAGAATGTTTTGGGAGACCTTCTATAAAAGGGGGAGAGATCCTAATTGATGTGATTAAAGAAAATATGGTGGAATTTATTTCTTAAAAGGATATATATTAGGTTTCAATAGTTGAAGTTTGAAAATATCTTACTCTATTTTTATTATGATTCCAATAAATGTAATGGGGGAAATTGAAGCGACCTCATGAATTGATCATACATAGGGAAGATCCCTCATGAAATGAATTTAGAAAGTATGAGTATATAATTCCTCATTTGAGACTTATTCATATAGTATTTAGCTTTACTTTAAGGGTTATATAACATTTAAAAGTATCATTATAACCTTTAATGTAGTGTTTAGATAACTCTCACATTTTGGGAGCTTATAATGACATGTTTTTTGACTGGTATCATTATTGAGTTTTTATGATAATTTAATATTTTATTTATTTTCATAATAATCATCTATGAGTTAAATATTGATTGGAGTGATGGTGAAGTAAATGAAAAAAATATTTTTTTAGGATTATAAAATCATAGTATAATGTAAATTGGTTGTGCTATGATTTTTTATGAATGCATTGTGGCTTCATAATTCAAAGGTATCAAGCCAAAAAACGAAGTCATGATCTATGAAGATAAATGGATATATATAAGTATGTAACACTATCCATTACTAGAATCTTTTCACACCATAATTTTTAGGGTTATGTCTTTATGGTGGATATCATACCAAAATCTATAGGATTAAAAATATTTGTTCTTTACAATAATTAAATATTTTATTTTCACTTAGTAGTTTTTATTTGTATTGATATATTTTTATGAAAAGTGATTATATGGGAAATTTTTTTGAATGAAAATATTTCTATGTGATTATTTTAATCATGCTATAATAATGTCAAGTTATGTAAAAAATATATTAGATCATAACAGATATTTAAGTAAGTTATATATTGGATTTGGTCCTTAACATTATAATTTAATGTTGACTAAAATATTGTGAGGAAAACCATATCATCATTTCCTTATTTTTAAAATTTATTTAAAAAGTGAAGATTGAAAATTGGGGCGAGACTTGATGTAATTTTACTGCACACTTTAAAGAGAGTTACAGATAGATTTTTGTTGTTTTTGAGGAGAATAATAATGACACACACTTTATTCAACCTTGGAGGAACTTTATGGGGACTAAAAAATATTTATTGACCTTTTGATGCTTATTTTTACCTATTCGATACTTGGAGATTGGGAATATCTTCCTAATATTTTTATTTGAACTTTATTGATAATAAAATAAGGGAATTATTAATTGGATGAAAACTATTTAAAACTGGTGATTATAAACTCGATTAAAATATTTACCAACCCTTTTAAAAAATCTATCATGTTTTATGTGTTCACTATTACCCTCTATTACTCATCATACTTTATTTTGATCATCAATATTTTTCTTTATCTAGTATTTGAATAATTTTTTTAAAGTTGTGTTTTAGTGATTGTTTATATAGACCTCACCCATCTCGTTGGTCTTATATCTATCACTTGGGATTATCAAGAATTCAAAAATATGAGATCAAGTTCTAAGTTGTATTATAAAATTTTAAATATAATTAAATTTCACAGTGGATGATCTAATATAATTAAGTGATAATTTTTTATTATGATTAACCCTAGTTTTAAGGTATTTATGGGATCTTTAATTGAGATCCAATATATATCTTCCTGATATTTTCCTAAATAATTATAATAAAGAACCAATATAAAATTAAAAAAGATTCTATATTTGTTTGAATACACAGTGGTGCTGGTGGAGGAGGAGGATACTATGAAAAATAATTATTGAATGAAATTCATACACAAATTATATTATAGTATATTATATTATAAATAAGTATTCTATAAATGTTATTGCCTATTTTTCATAAATCATCTTGATAATCTACAGTGAGTATAATATAAGGGAAAAAATGATTCTTGAGATTGGTAATTATCCAAACCAAAATATTTTTGTTTGTATGAAAATTGAGTTTACTGGAATTTGTTGTTACATTAAGTTGTATTCTTATCATGGATATAATCTTGTACCTTGAGAGTAAACTAAATAAAATTTTTGTATTTTTGAAATATCTAATTATTTTTATAACTACTATTATTCGTAGATAAATTATTTTTAAATTGGTTTATAGTGACATGGGAAAAATACCTTTATAAGAAAGAAATCGAATAAATAATAAAAGATTTATACTTTTCATAAACCTTAGTTTTCCCCCATTAGGGTAATGCCCTTTTATATATGAAATTTCAATCAATAATTTCATAATCATTTCAATATAGTATAAGATAATTAGGAAATTCATGTAGTTTAATTACTCTAAACCAATACAACAAATCATTTTTTGGTACCATAGTTTTAATTTAAAATTTCATTATTATTTAGTAATATTTATTTCAATAATATAAGTAAGTGCATGTAACTTTTATAGCACTAATCATTTATTAAAACCATTTTAAAAAATAATATGATTATTGAGGGGAGTGTGGACTGGATAAATTTTTTTCTTAACATTACTATATAATTTATTATATGTAGTCATTTTATGAATGATTTAAACTTTGATTTCACAAATCCATCCTCTATTTGATCATAATTCTCTATGTGAACATTATATATAAAAATTAATTAAATATATTTTTGTTTCATCATGTTATTTATAATTTATATATTTTTATAATATCATTCTCAGTTTAAATAATTTTTAATTTATCCCACATATAGTTTTTTCTTTCAACTACTTTGCACATGTATAATAAAACATTCCATTGTGTTTAAAACAAATCCAGTTAGAAGAAAACTAATAATTATTGATAAAAATCATAATGGATAATATTATATATGATAAGATATATCGCTCTTCCCCTTTCCCATATCATAAATTTCTTCTGGAAGGAATCACAATATTATTTTGGAGAAATCAAAATTTCATTAATTGAGTTATTCCAAATGACACATTCATGGCCATATGATGAATATATATTAGAGTAACAGAATAACTACCCATGTATTTGGTGGTGTAGGTAATCTTCATTTTTACAAGGGATTGAAAGTATTGGAACTTTATTACACCTTATAGATCATATTACACCATATGTTGGAGAGCACTCTTTAAGATCCTACAGATTATCAATAAGGTATTAATCAGGAAGGGCCTTCAATTGATAAATACAACTAGTTTGATCCTCTTTCAAGGGAAAAAAGGCTCCCTAAGTCGATATCAATGATTAAATTCACTCTCTATCTCAAAAAGTGACTCCATCCTTGGTTTTAGGTAATATCAAGGCTCCAATTTTCAAAGGCGTATGTGTGGAGACCGTATCATTGATAAAGGGTGCCACTGTTAGTGAAGTGTATATCTCTCTCTATCTTATAGTTTCTCAAATTATCCCAACCCTTTTTTTCAAAGTAATAATATATATTACCAAAAATATTTTTTTATTGTAGGTTGTGGTGGAGGAATCACTGATGTCAGTTACTCTAAAGATGATATTGGTAAATAAGTTTGATGTGGCTTCTCATGAATCGATTGGAATGACATATCTATATTTGAGTTCTATGTGTAATATGTAACCCATATATTGGGTGAGTTTTCTTTGGATAAGTGAGTCCTCCAATTCTAATTCACCATGTTATAAATTTCAATATGGAATGCCAAGGGACAATAATATTATAGTTAAATGTAAACATATCTATACTAATGTTAAACACTCTAGGGTTTCAATCCTAGATATCATGGAACCTAAACATAGTACAAACGATATCAATGATTATAAATCCAATGTACATGTTATAAATTTTATTTATAATATTATAACTAATGAAAACATTTGAATATTCTGGAAGGAATTTATGAAAATGGAGTTGTTCAACTCCTCTCCTCGGTATATTGCCATCAAGGTAACTTATATATCCAAATTAATTTACATTTCCTTAGTTTATAAAAAATGAGAGGTTGTGTAAAGATAAAATCTATAGAAAAAACTATCAAACTTTGATCCTTTTTTGAATTCATAGTTTACTGGAGGGAATTTCAATGTCAGACTCAACCAATTTGAAAACAGAGGAATATGTTATTACTCCATAAAATCCATGTAGAACCTCAAAATTTTTCTTATGCCAAAAAACTATTGGATCTAATGTATGAGTATGTATAATTTACATGGTACAACAAAAAGTATGGTTACCAGGGTATTTAAAGTCTCTTACACAAGTGACATTAAAATATTCCAGTGATTTCTAGATTTATAAACTCTTTCGTAACTCACTTATCTTGTTCTATTATGGATAATTCACCCCTTCTTATCAATATAAAATACATGGGTGAGAACACCAATTAATTTCATTTCTATAATATTTTGATTTAGTCAAAATCCTTTATAAAAGTAGTAAAAATATCATGGGAGTACCCATTAATGGAGAACTATGGGATATTCTTCATTGGAAACTCAGATGTATAATTAAAAAAATTTAGTAATGGAGAACCATTATGGAAATTCTTCATCCACCCATGATGATATGGAGAATGAAACCATCCTATTCAAAACACACTCCATGTATCCTAGAATGATAAAACCTTTGTGACATTTATAAATAAGATAATATAGATTTTGGAAATCTTACTTGAAAAGGAAAGAATATCCTAGAAATATTCTTGAAAATGGTGGCTCAAATAAGGATATAGAAAAACTTTATACTTACATACATAAATTAATTAGAAAAAAATCATGGGGAAACCCAACCTTCAACCTAAATATGAATCTCTCACAAGTTATATGATTATTATAGGCCCCTAGATACATATCACTTCTATAATTTATTAATCGAATATAGAACCAATATTATGGGAGATATTCTAGAGGGGTTGATAATGATTTATTCTTTAATGAGATTCCTTATTCCATCGACGATAATTATAATATTCAATATGATGTTTTACCTAAGGAGGGGAGATTAAAAATATTACAAAATCCTAAATTTAGATAGAACCCTAGTATTGGATGGATTTCAAATAGAATTATACATAAGATTATGGGATCTCATTAAAAATGAGATTATTATAGCTCTCTAGTGCTATGTAAAATATAGTTCCAAACCATGATCTTCAGGTGTTACTTCCATTATTCTTATACAAATAGTAAAACTTTCTAGATCCATCAACCAATTTTGTCAATTAGGTATTTCTATCTTCTAAAAATTATTATCTAAAATCATTAATTAATTATTTACTCATCTCATTCCCATATTAATTTCTGAGGCACACCATATCGTTATCACGAATAATTGTATTTAGGATGCCATTGAGGTAACTCAAGATATAATGAATAACCTCAATTAAAGAATACGAGGATCTAATCATATGTTGATAGTAATTAGAGATAAATCATATGACAAGTTGTAATAGATATTTATTCTAAAGGCCATGTACTAATACGACTTTTTTGAGTGGTTCTATTACTTGTGATTTAACTTATTCTCATCCATTTGGTTCTCAATAAAATAAATAAAGAAAATATTTAGTTTCTTTAAGATCACCTAAGGGATCTATCAAGGAGATCCATTATATCAATGATTATTAGTCCTTTCATAGAACTCACTAATTATGAATCTTAATATGGCTATCTCTATAATTATTTTTAATCGCTTTAATAAATAATAATAATTTTTAGTAATATCATATTTGTTTTTTTCAAATGTTATTATTTTTTTCTAGAATGGGGGGAAAAACTATATCATAGGATTCAAATATCCATTGAATATAATTTTTAAGTGTAGTGGAAACATTTTGATCTGAAAAAAATAATGCCTACATTTTTAGTTGGTGTTCAAGAAAGTGAGATCTTTTGATCTATGAATCGATAAAATTTTCAAGGAAAATTTTTCTATTGGATTCTCATAGAAATAATCATGATTATTCACTTTTAAGACCATGTTATAAAAACAAAAGACACATTACCAACTAAAAAATACATCTCCTATCTTTTCAAGGTAGGATTAAAGTCACCAATAGTGTCATATCCTCAATTACCACACATATTTTATCACTAACCAGAGTTACAAACGTTTTAATGAGCAATTTAAGTATTATTAACATTTTTCCATTGGGAATCCACTCATGAAGTTAAGTTCCTCTAGGCTAGATAAAATCATTTAGATAATCCACTTGAATAATTAGGGGTCATCTTGAGGAGAATTTATGAGTTCATGCAAGCCATGCTAACCAAGACTTCAAGGGATATAATCAAAGGGAATTCATCATGGGTGAAAACATTGGATGTTTTTTGGAACACGAAATCTATGACTTCTATGTTGTAGTAGAGTTTGTAAGATACTATTAAAATCCTTATGAAGCATTCATAAAGGATTGTTATAAAAAAGAGGGTTTTTCAAGAAATATAATACGATAGGAAAGCCACTTTACTTTCTAAGATACCCAAATCTTGATATAACATTAAAAGGGGATAAATTAATTACTAGTATCACCAATTTAATCATCAATGTCAAGCGGAAGAAAATTTTTTAGAACATCCATCTGGTTGAGGATAGTTTTTTCACCTTAACTAGACCGAGGATATAAAATACAAATGACTACTATGTCTTCAAGCATGTACAATAAGGGAATTATGAGTGAAGAAAATATCTATAGAGTAGTGAAATTGCCACAAAATTTATCATTATTTTGAGGGGAGCCCATCATTTTGAATTAACCATGTAATGAAAAAATACAGTGTAGATGAATTCATATATCCTCTAAAAGTATTTATTTCTATCACCCCAAATGAAGTTGTAGGACCACTTATTTCTTAGTGGATATAGAGCTTGTAATATCTAGAATTTCCCCAAGGAATTATTAGACATTATCCACAACCTTAACTCCTTTGATTGAGTTTTTATTGTTTTTTATATAACATGGGTTTTTTCCTCTAGGAAAGGTCACACTTAGAAATTGGTTTTGATTATAGTTCACTAAACTATCATAGAAATCTTCAATGAAACTAGTAACTATAAAATACATCCAAAATTATACTATATAAATATAAATATTTTATTAATAATTAATGATATTTCCCAACGTACACATGGGTGACAACCTATTTCCTCTTTGGTAAACATACACTTTGATATTCTGGTAGCCCATAATAACCTCAACAGTGGGAGTCATGGGAATTGGCCTATGTATCTCCCTCAATTGTTTGGTTATAAAAATATTACAGATGATGATAATTCTAATTTTATTATGTCTGGTGGAAGAATAACTCATAATGGGCATGGATTAGTTATTATGTATTTCAATTAATATTATAGTGATATGAGCCCACTTTTAAAAGATGTAAGATCCTTTATAGGTGAACTCTCTATTTTCAAGAATATAATCATCCTAGTATCATTGGTAGAATCGGACTTATCTTTGGCCATTTGGAATATGAAATGTATTTCTTTACCTAATTGGTAAGCTATATATATTATACAAGAATGCGAGAGGTTGTCTAACTATGAATTAATGTTACAACACACTTGGTGAGAGGGGGATAGGGTGGGAGAAAATTTGGCTACCAATGGATATGAAGTTATAACCCTTAATATTTTTACTTCATTAGTCTCCCTACCCTCAGATTTCAAGGAGGATTTTCTTGGATATTCTCTTGGAATCCTCTACTTTAGGACCCCTTGAACATAATTTTAAATGAAGTTTCATAATAAACATATTTATTTGAGATATTTATTAAAATAATAATTAAACTTTAACTATAAAAAACATTCATTCAATAAATTAAACATGAAAAAACCAGTTCTTAGGATATATCCAACCCATTAATTCATTTTATGGTAATGTTACTCTAAAATAGAGTTCGTATAGGGAAAATAAATCCAACCCATTACTCAATTTTTAAGACTTGAAAGAATGTTCTTCTAATATACCACTTTAAAATTATAAGTATTACTTTTATCTATGGTATTACACTAAAATTAATACTATTTTCCATAAAAACACCCAATACAATATATTATGTCATGAACCATACTCGGGGTCCATGCCGTGACTACCCCAAGCCCGCCTTCCATAGGCCAGGGGCTGGCAACTAGCACCAAAGGTGTAAATCCTGAAGAAAGGGAAGGAATTGTCTTTATAAAGTAAACAAACACAACTGAGTACACAAGGAAAGTAAGCAATAAGTAAAACTGGGTACATGGTAAGTGTTGAAAAGTAAATGGGCCAGTATAAAAACCCAACTGAAAGTACAATACAACTGAAAGGAAAGTACAACAACAGTAAGTAAAACAGCAACACCTAGTCATCCTCTGGAAATCCCACCTAAAGGGTGAGTACAGATAGTCTCCTCAGCTCCTCGGGTCCGGTCGTCCGCTCCGTGTACGTCCCGCCAAGGGGTCCACCTATAGGTACCCCAGCTCCAGAAGCCTCCACCTCAATCAGTGTTGTCCGTCGTCTGCATCCAACACAACATAGTGCGGGCATAGCCCATGTAGGGGTGAGTATATGATACTCAGTAGGGACCCCGAGACCCCCGAAGGTCTCTCAGAATCCACGAAGGATAAACCACAAAAGAAATTTAGAATCACAAAGTATCAAATAACTCTACTTAGGTATATTACCATACATATACCTAAGTCATCAATTAAATTTCATCACCAACTCTCGAGCCCAAGCACAACCCAGTCCACACAAGAAAACACCACCCAGTCCACACAGGAAAGCACAACCCAGTCCACACAGGAAAGCATGTCAATAATATCGATGATAAAGATTGAAGTCAAGACTCAACTAAAATAGGTATACATCTTTCATAAAGAGATAGAGATGATCAGATGTAGCCACTAAATCATATAAGCTATCAGAACCACATAGGATACAAGACCAACTAAGCTGTCGGACCCACATAGAATAAAAGACCAGCAACTCTGCCGAACCCACTCAGGATACAAGTACAGAGGTCAATACTTTCAGACCCACGTAGGATACAAGAACAGTAGTCATCACCACTGAACCCACAGAGGATCCCAGTACGTTCATCATCGATGCCGAACCCACGAAGGATCCAAGTACAGTTTCCCTCGCTGTAGAAGCCACGAAGGATCCAAGTGCAGTCGTCATCGTCGCATCGCAGCCAACTCTAGGGTTCCCGCACATAGCACGCTCGATTCTGGGAGGGTCTGCTCCTCAAGCAGAAGATTCGATACATCAGCTATTACGAAGTCAAGAGTTGATGTATCCCAAACTTCTGTCTCTTCCAAATAAACCCAATGCGACAGATGGTGTGTCAATCAGACGCCCAGTCTGAGAGTTATTGGCTTTTCCGTTCCAGGGGCCCGGTTGGTTTTTAAGCTAAAACCAACCCGACCATACTCCAGATACATCCAAACATCAAGTGGAGTATTCCAAAATAAGCGTCTCAACAAAAGGAATTCAACGCAGTTGATGACACATCAATCGGACGGCCGATCCTTATGTTATAAGCATTTGAGTTCCAAGGGCCCAGTTGGTTTCGGGTTTGAAAAAACACGACAATAACCAAAATTTTCCAAATCTCGAGTGAAATATACCAAAATGACTGGCTCGATCCAAGGATTCCTACGCAACTGATGGTGCATCGATTAGAGGTTCATGGCTCAAGTTATAGGCAAAAGACCGAAAAACGGTCCAAAATGGGGGTCTGGGCCCGGTCCGACCCGGCCCAACCCCCCTGGGTTAGCCTGAACCGGGTCGACCTGACCCGGGTCTGGGTTCAGCCTACTAGGTCACGGCCCAGCCTGGCTGGGCACGTCCCGGCCCAGCTGGCCGCTGCCCGGTCCGCATGACTCGCCCCGGCCCGGCCGGGGGGGTTTGCACTGGCTCGACCTGTTGGCCGAGCGGGGGACGCGATCCCCATTTTCCGTGGACACGGCACCAGGGTGGTGTCGCTGGCGTTCCCAGATCCCGCGTGGCTATGGGATCCTCCTCCCTTGCCGCTGCGGCCGATGACGCAGTGGGCTTCTGCCGACGGCGCGCTGGGGCACCGTCGTCTCCAGGCGGTCGGCAGGTACCGGCCGCCGCGGTACTCCGCAGGCCACCAGAGTCATTCCGGTGGTCTATTTTTTTCTCTTGTCTACGCCTACGGTCATCTTGAGACCCGATCTACACTGCTATGGCTCTGATTTTCCATTGAGGTCTCGTTTCTTCGTTGCCAGTCACCCAACGCATCAAGAACAAAAATAGCGGGGGTCCATGCTTTTTCATAAACCCGCACCCACTGCGTTAGTGGTTCAAATCTTCGCCCAACAATTTAAACGCCAAGTACGAGGGTATAATTCTCATAAAATAAAAATATAAAAATTTTCCCCTACCTCAAAAACTAATGTCAAAGGTCGGCGTCGTAGGGAAAGGGATCGTAGGTGACGTTGGAGTTCGCCGAGGAGGATGCGACATCTCCTCTCTTGTTGCGGAGAATAAAATGGGTGGTGCGTCATCGTTATTTGAGAAAATGGAGTTCTTTGTCAAAGAAGACATCGTTCTTCATCGGAGGCTGATGTTATTCCAAAATTCCAAGTGCTCTCCCGATCTTCCTTCGCACAAAGAAATCTCTCCCCCAAAAATAAAATAATAGGCTCCTCCTATTATTTTATTACACAAGCAAATTCCCTCTCAAAGTTCAATTCACCACATTAAATAAACGTGTTGACAATTAATTAAAGGAAGGGAGAGGGAAGATCCTCATTAATTAAACGCGTTGGCAAATAATTAAAAGGGAGGGAGAGGAATGATCCTCATTAATTAAACACATTGGCAATAAAAAGGGGGTTCCCAATTTAATGAGGGGGTTTTATAGAGTTAGAGGAAAATTGAATAGTTGGGGCTCGTGTGGGCCCCACCTCTCTAACATCCACACTTCTGTAGTTAGGTGGCTATGGGTCCCACCCTTAACTACCCATTGGAGGAATTAACCTCCCTAGATACATAATAAAATTTTACAAACAATGTTATTTACCTCTTAATTAAACCCGAAAATAAAACATCTCCTCCTGTGAAAATGCAACTACGGTAAAGGTACCCTTAAAAAATTACTGGTGTTGCGAGTTCATCATTGCCCTCAGATTTTAATTCCGGGCACTTGTACAAAAGATAGAAAAACCCGCTCGTTCGTTCACTGAACGTACCCGAGCTAAACTTAAAAAATTGATTCAGGGCATGCCGGGCCTCAGAATCAAGCGCTGTCAAAAGCCACAGACTCGTAAAATTACAAAGTATTTAAAAAAAATTACATGAAATTTCAGGGTCTCTAAATTACTCCCACCTAAGGGCTTTACATACCCGTAAATCTACAACATAAACTAGGGAAATAAATGAGGGTACTGAGCACGCTTCTGAGCCTCCCGCTCCCATGTGCTCTCATGGAGGTTCCTGTGCTGCCAATGAATGCACACAAGTGGAATCGACCATACACGTAGGACCCGCTCCTGTCGATCCTCGATCTCCACCAGGACCTCCGCAGATGTCACCCCGTCATCAATGTTCAACTCCCCGTGGTCGATGATATGCATTGGGTCGTGCACGTATCTTCTCAGCTGAGATACGTGGAAGATGTCCTGCACCCAGTGCAACTAAGGTGGAAGGGCCAGGTGGTAAGCCACGTCGCATACTCTACTGAGGACCTGAAAAGGCCCGATGAAGCGCAGAGATAACTTTCCACCCCTTCCAAATCTCTGCAATCCATGCCGAGGTGAGACCCGTAAGAAAACTTGGTCTCCATCCTCGAACTCCAGTGGCCTTCGTCTCCTTTCAGCATAGGACTTCTATCTGATCTGTGCAATCCTCATCTGCTCCTAGATGATCTACACCTTCTCCGCCATAGCCTGAACCATCAATGGTCCTACGGGTGCTGACTCCCCTGGGTCAATCAAGCAAAGAGGTGATCTACATGGTCAGTCATACAGTGCCTCGTAAGGTGCCATCCCGATGGTGGAGTGGTAGCTGTTGTTGTACGCAAACTCCACAAAGGGATGGTGATCCTCCCAGCTGCGACCAAAGTCAAGGACACATGCACGGAGCATGTCCTCGAGTGTCTGAATGGTCCTATCCATCTGGCCATCCGTTTGAGGGTGAAAGGAAGTGCTCAGACCTAGCTGCATCCCAAAAGCCTCATGTAACCCATTCTAAAGCCAGGAAGTAAAGCGAGCATCTTGATAAGAGATGATAGATGATGGCGCACCATGAAGTCATACGATCTCCTGGAAGTAGAGGCTTCCCAAGCTCCCTATTGTGCCTTTCTTCCTGATCGGTAGGAAGTGGTCCGACTTGGTGAGTCGTTCGATAATCACCCATATAGAGTCGTGACCTCTGTAAGTATGTGGAAGCCCCATCACGAAATCCATGGATATCCCGTCCCACTTCCACTCCAGGACCTCTAAGGGTTGTACCAAGCCTGCAGGTACCTGGTGCTCTGCCTTTACTTGCTGACAAGTTAGGCATCGAGAAACAAACTCTGCTACATCCTTCTTCATACCTGGACACCAGTGCTGTCGTCTGAGGTTCTGATACATCTTCACTACTTCTGGATGTACTGATAGAGGGGAAGTGCAGAACTCCCTCATCACCTCCTTCTGTAGTGAAACTAGTAACATGGTACGACCCCTGAAGAGGATTACGTGCTCCCCACCTTCAAAAAATCCATCGGGTTCCAGCCCTGAGGATATCTGAGCACGTCACGCATCACAGTCAACGTATCCACGTTATGCCTCTCGGACCTGCTGAAGTAGTGGAGGAGTGACTGTGAGGGACTTTAGATAGGCTGCCCCATCTCTATCCATGAAGGATATCTGCAAAGCGGCTAACTGCTCTGTCGCCTCTCAAAGTAACTGAATGCCCGATCTCATGCTGAGAGCATCAGCCACAACATTCCCCTTCCCAGGAGTATAGATAATCTCAATGTCATAATCCTAGAGGAACTCGAGCCATCGCCGCTGTCTCATGTTCAGGTCCTTCTGCAAGAAAATGTACCTAAGACTCTGGTGGTTAGAGTAGACTATAAAGCAATCACCCATCAGATAGTGCCACCACATCTTCAGGGCGAAGACCACTGCTCCTAACTCCAGGTCATGGGTAGCGTAGTTCTGCTCGTGCTTCCTCAACTGCCATAAACTGTAAGTGATCACTTCTAGATCCTACATCAAGGCACACCCGATTACAGTCCCTGATGCATCATAGTAAACTACATACCCTACGCCCTCTTCAAGCATCCTCAATATGGGTGCATTGGTCAATCTCCACCTCATCTCTTGAAATCTCTGCTGACATCGGTCTGACCACATGAAGGGTTTCCCCTTCTTCGTCAAAGCTGTAAGCGGTGCTGCAACTCTGGAGAAGTCTGGAAAAAATCTCTAATAGTACCCCGCCAGACCTAGGAAACTCCGCACCTCCGTCACGCTCATGGGTGGCTCCCAAGCAAGTACTACCTTGATCTTCGTGGTATCCACTGAAACTCCCACCTCTGAGATAAAATTCCCCAAGAAGTGAACCTCTCAAATCCAGAACTGGAAATTTGAGAGCTTACCCTAAATATGGTGCTCTCAGAGTGTATCCAGTGTAACCCGCAAGTAGTAGGCATGGTCCTCCTTGGTAGTCGAGTAAATAAATATGTCGTCAATGAAGACTACGACAAACCGATCGAGGTAAGGCTAGAAGATCCTGTTCATGAGACTCAAGAATACTGTTGGAGCATTGGCCATTCCGAAGGGCATAACCAAGAACTCATAGTGGCCATACCGACACCTGAAGGCCATCTTTTTCACATCCTCGTCTCAAACTCTAAACTGGTGATAGCCTGACTTGAGGTCTATCTTCGAGAACCATCATGCTCCCTTGAGCTGATCGAAGAGATCATCAATCCTTGGAAGAGGTTGCTTGTTACTCATGGTCACCTGGTTCAGGCGACGGAGTTGACACACAGTCGCAAGCTCCCATCCACCTTCTTGGTGAACAGAATCGGAGAAGCCCAGGGTGAAACACTGGGTCGGATAAAACCTTTCCCCTGTAAGTCTTCCAGCTGTACCCGCAGCTCATGGAGCTCGGCGAGGGCTATCCAATATGCTGGAGTAGATATCGGTGATGTCCTCGGGTATAGGTTTATGTAGAAAACTACCTCCATGTGAGGAGTTAATCCTGGAACGTCGTTAGGGAAAACGTCCACATACTGATCCACCACAACAGCAAAACTTGGACTTCGCACATCAACTGCGCCGAGGATGAGACTAGCCAAATGATGTGTGATGGGCATCCCTCTCCTCTGCGTAAGTCCATCCTATGCTGCGAAGGTTACCTTCTCACCGGTGAAGGTGAACCTGGTCCCATCCATGTAGACACACCACACATTGCGCCTAATACAGTTGGTCTGAGCATGGACTATAGATAACCAGTCCATAACCAAGATGACGTCGTAAGGCCTTGACGCCGCTACAAGAATATCCCAATCGAAGCTCTCCGATCATAGAGTAATATCACACTGCCGGCACTAGTGCGTGATCATCGAGTCTTCTCTCGTAGGAGTCTCTAGCCATAAGAATCGAGCCAACGACTCCGTAAAAATCTCCGAGCTACGAACAATGGAAGCGGCAATAAAATAATGACTCACACCTATGTCTATAAGAACTGAAGTAGGGGTGGAGTAAAAACAGATAATACCTCGAATCATCTCAGGTGCACCGTGGTCGTATGCCTCCGCTGCCTGAAGTTGAGCCTCTCTTTGCACGCCAGCTCCCTGTGGTCGGGGTGGACCTCCTAGGGGTGGTGGTGGTAGATTCTTGAAGCATAGTCCACCACCCACTGCTCGGCCAGCTCCTCTACCTCATCCGCCTGCTCTCTGCGGACCACCATGGTCGAACCTCTACCTCTTCCTGGGAGGTCCCTCCACTATCTACTGCTCATCTGCATGGTGGGTCGGGCAGTCACGAGCTATGTGGCCCTGCCCGCCACATGCATAGCACTACCTTCTCCTCATAAGGTTGGATCTGTGTCATGTGCCCCACATAGCCGAACCTATATCCTGAGGTCGGTAAATCTCGCTGATTAATGGGCTAATGACATGCTTTCATGTCACAGCTATAGTAACTCATGGATGCGCACCGCACTGAGGGTGGTTGGAACAAACTCCAAGCGGAAGAGGCTCTCTAAGTCCGTCCAAAGTAGAGATGCCTCATCGTGCACCTGGAGCATCAGGCTCCACCATCTACCTGCTGCTGCGTGCAGGAGACTCGCGGAAAGGATCACCATAAGGTCTACTGGTGTCCCTACCAATCTGAAGACTCTAACAATATCCTCCAACCAATCCTCAACTGCATGAGGATCTGTCTCTCCGCAAAACCTAGGCGGACTCTATCTCTAAAACTCATGAAATTCACTCAGGCGGCGTGCACTCTCTGCCGCTAGGGATGGTAGCATCGGTGGCTCAGTGGGAAGTGGTACCGCTGGTGCCTCCGCTGTAATTGGGCCCTACACTGAGGCCTCGTCGCTCAGTGGGCTGCCATCCTGCACATAACTAGGAACCCTGGCTGGATGCCTTCATGGGGCTATCCTCAAAAGAAACAGGTGCGCCACGGTCAAACAGTATACCTAGTGAGCTGACACAAAGTAATCACAAAGAAAACTTTTGAAAGGAAACACACACGCAATCAGTGTTTTCGTGCACTGAGTCGGAAATCAGAGGTCAGGGTCCTGGTGTATGGATACATCGGCCGCCACACCAACACTGGACTCCCTGTACTGAAACCACACTCAATACTCTTAACACTATTTTTCCACATAAAGGAATTATCAGAGTGCTGAGTTTTGCGGTAGAACCAACTCCTCTAATACCAATTTTTCACGACCCATCCTCGGTGCCCGTGCCGTGACTACCCCAAGCCCGCATTCCATAGGCCAGGGGCTGGCGACTAGCACCAAAGGCGTAAATCCCAAAAAAAGGGAAATAATTCCTTTTATAAAGTAAAACAATACAACAGAGTACGCAAGTGAAGTAAGAACTATGTAAAACTAGGTACAAGGTAAGCGCTGAAAAGTAAATGGGCCAGTATACAAACCCAAATAAAAGTATAGTACAACTGAAAAAAAGTACAACAGAAGTATGTAAAACAGCAACACCGAGTCGTCCTCTGGGAATCCCACCTGAAGGGCGAGTACATATAGTCTCCTCAGCTCCTCGGGTCCGGCCGTCCGCTCCGTGTACGTCCCACCAAGGGGTCCACCTCCGAGTACCATCCAGCTCCAGAAGCCTCCACCTCGATCAGTGTTTTCCATCGTCTGCATCCAACACTACGTAGTGTTGGCATAGCCCGTGCAGGGGTGAGTATACGATACTCAGTAGGGACCCCAAGACCCCTGAAGGTCTCTCAGAATCCACGAAGGATAACCCACAAATGAAATATACAATCACTAAGTATCAACTAACTCTAATTAGGTATATCCCCATACATATACCTAATTCATCAATTAAAATTCATCACCGACTCTTGATCCCAAGCACAACCCAGTCCACAGAGGAAAGAAAAACCCATTCCACACAGGAAAGCAAGTCAATCATATCGATGATAAAGATTGAAGTCAAGACTCAGCTCACACAGGTATAAAACTTTCGTAGAGTGATAAAGATGATCAAATGTAGCCACTGAATCATCTAAGTTGTTAGACCCACATAGGATACAAGACCAGCTAAGCTGTTGGACTCACATAGGATACAAGACCAGCTACTCTGCCGAACCCACTCAGGATACAAGTACATAGGTCAATACTGTCGGTCCCACGTAGGATACAAGAACAGTAGTCATCGCCGCCGAACCCACATAGGATCCATGTATGGTCGTTGTCACTGCTGAACCCATGGAGGATCCAAGTACAGTCATCCTCACTGCCGAACCCACGGAGGATCCAAGTACAATCGTCATCGTCGCATCGCAGCCAGCTCTAGAGTTCCTGCACACAGCACGCTCAATTTTGGGAGGATCCGCTCCTCTAGAAAGAGAGTCGATAAATAAACAGTTATGAAGTCTAAGGTTTATGTATCCCAAAGTTTCTTCTCGTCCAAAGAAACCCAATGCAACAGATGGTGCATCAATCGGACGACCGTTCTAAGATTTATTGGATTTTCCGTTCCAGGGGCCCAGTTGGCTTTTAATATAAAACCAACCCAACCGTACTCCATCTGCATCCAAACCTCAAGTGTAGTATGCAAAAATAATCATCTAAATAAAAGGAATTCAACACAGTTGACGGCACGTCCGGTGCTTATGTTATAAGCATTTCCTCTCCTAGGGCCCGGTTTGTTTCGGGTTCGAACCAACCCAGTCATACACAAACTTTTTCTAAACCTCAATTGTAATATACTGAATTGAACTTCTCGATCCAATGATTCCTAACTAACTGACGGTGCGTCGATCGGAGGTCCGTGGCTAATGTTATGGGAAAAATACCAAAAACGATCCAAAGTGGGGGTCTGGGCCCAGTCCGACCCGGCCCAACCCCCTAGGTCGGCCCAAACCGAGTCGACCTGACCCGGGTCCGGGTCCGGCCCGGCGGGGTGCGTCCCGGTCTGCGTGACCCACCCCGCCCCGTCCGGGGGGTGTGTACTGGCTCGGCCAGTTGGCCGAGTGGGGGGAGCGGCCCCTGTTTTCCGCAGACGCGGTGCCATGGTGGCTCCGCTGGCCTTTACGGATCACGCACGGTTGCGGGATCCTCCTCCCTCACTGCCACAACTGATGCCACGGTGGGCTTCTGTCGGAGGCACGTTGGGGTGCCGCCACCTCCAGGCGGCCGGCCGGTGCCGACCGCCGGTGGCCCGCACCACCGCAGTACTCCGCGGGCCACCGGAGCCATTCTGGTGGTCCTTTATTGCTCCTGTCTGCATCTGTGGTCGTCTCGGGACCCGAGCTCCACTAAGAAGGCCCTGAATTGCCTTTGCGGTCCCATTTCTTCATCTCCAATCACCCTGCGCATCAAGAACAAAAATAGTGGTGGGTCCGAGCTTGTTCGTTGACCTGCACCCACCACGTTAGAGGTTCAAATCATTTCCCAACAATTTAAACGCCAAGTATGAGGGTATAATTCTCATAAAAGAAAGATATACAAATTTTCTCCTACCTCAATAATTGATTTTAAATGTCGGAATCACGAGGAAAGGGATCATAGGCGACGTCAGAGTGAGCCAAGGAGGAAACGACGTCTCCTCTCTTGTTGCGGAGAATAGAATGGGTGGCGCGTCGTCGTTCTTCAAGGAACCAGCGTTCTTCATCAAAGGAGACGTCATTCTTCGTCGGAGGCCAGCTTTCTTCCAAAATCCCAAGAGCTCTCCCGATCTTCCTTCGCACAAATAAATCTCTCCCCCCAAAATAAAATAATAGCCTCCTCCTATTATTTTATTACACATGAAATGTCCCTTTAAAAGTTCAAATCACCACATTAAATAAACGTGTTGAAAATTAATTAAAGGAAGGGAGAGGAAAGATCCACATTAATTAAACGCGTTGGTAAATAATTTAAAGGGAGGGAGAGGAATGATCCTCATTAATTAAACATGTTGGCAATAAAAAGGGGGTTGCTAATTTAATGAGGGGTTTTAAAGAGTTAGAGGAAAATTGAATGGTTGGGGCTCGTGTGGGCACCACCTCTCTAACATCCACACTTGGGTAGTAAGGTGGCTATGGGTCCCACCCTTAACTACTAATGGGAGGAATTAACCTCCCTAGATACATAATAAAATTGTATAAACATTTTTATTTACCTCTTAATTAAACCCCAAAATAAAACTTCTCCTCCCATGAAAACGAAACTACGGTAAAGGTACCCTTAAGAAATTACCGGCGTTGCGAGTTCATAGGTGACCTCAGATTTCAATTATGGGCACCAGTTCAAAACATAGAAAAACCCTCCCATTCTTTCACTGAACATACCTGAGCTAAACATCAGAAATCAATTCTGGGCACACCGGGCCTCAGAACCAAGCGCCGTCAGAAGCCATAGACTCGTAAAATTCCAAAGTATTTAAGAAAAAAAATTCTATGAAATTTCAGGGTCTTTAGATATTATAATATTTTATATGATTTATGTTTAAATAAAATTAAATTTAATCACATTATTATATAATATAAAATTATATTAAATGAATTATAATTTATTTTTATTATGTTTTAATATAATGTATTTTAATTTTAATTTTATTTTATATAATTAGTTTTTTTAATTTGACTATAATATAATTTTAATTTATGATATATTTATTTTTACTAATTATATTATTATAATTAAAATTATATCATAGGTTACCCTTAGACTAGTTATTTGGGGCATCATCTTAACGTCCTTATTTTGGTGGCTCACCCCGAATTGTCCATAGCTCCCCCCATTAAATCAAGGGGGATTTTATTTTCCAATTTACAATTCACAAGGGATATGTTGGTCTTAGATTTGATGTTTCCATAGTGGTGATTCATGCCTTCTAATTTGGGGATCAAGAACACTTCCCTTGGACTATAAATGTGTAGGCAACTGGCTGTGTGGTGAACTAAGCGATTCGGGGGTGGGATTATAGACACACACATTGGAAATGTAGGATAATGAGAAACATGTGTGTAACACACTTGAAATTATAATACTTCAATGTAATGATAGATTTTTTGCATGAAAATATAAAGGAAAATGAACTATGTTATAATTAAAATCTGATCATTGTAACATAGACATTAAATTAGTGAGTATAAATAGAAGTAACTGAATTGAGAAATTAATACAGAAAACAAAATAAAAGGCATCATGTAGTAAGAGTATTTTATATGATTCTCATATTCATGAGCATTGAAGGGGGTAGATTCACTAGGGTTATCCCTAGAACACATCCAATTTGAACACCAAAAGTATGGTTTAATGTCTCCAAACTGACATCACTCATCATTGTACAAACTAAAGATCCACATTGACCTCATGTGTGCCTCCCAATACGTTAGAGGATACTGAGGAACAATGGGGCTCTAGGGTGGAATCAAGGGGAGACTATACCCCCATATCAGAGTGTGTTATAACAAAAAAAACCCAAAAATATTCCATGATAAATAATCATATCAGATGAATTAAATAAACATATCCATAAATATCAAATGAATTTTGGAATCATACATTCATTCAAACTCACAGTTATTCCAGCATATTACAATACTGATAACCAACTAGTAAAATCATATATACATGATAAATTAAAGAATTAAAAGACATGACTGATCTAATATTATCCCTAATACTTACCTTATCCAAATGTTTTATGTCGTATGAGATATCCCACTTGAACATGCTATATTAGGATTATTCCCAACTTGAACTGATGATAAGTGAAATCTACTTGGTACCCAAGTTTCATGGATGATAGAACAGAGTGTGAATACATATCTGAAGGGTACCACCAACATTTTATAATGCATAAACATTAAATTTTGTGTATATACATGTGAAGTTATCACATGAATAAATAAAATACAATGAGTTATTATAAATAATTAACCATTTTCATTCCTTGGGTTATAATATGAATGCCAGGATCATATCCAAACTACTTCAACCAATTACAGAGTTTATCTGAGCACGTCACATAACTATTTCAACAAAAATCATACCCATGGTCTATTCATATAAGAAATTCCTAGGAAATCCAAATAGTATCACATCTGAATTGAAGATCATGTCCAAGTAATTTCATTCTCAGTTATGTTTGGGCCCAAGGACAGATTCCAAGATATTCTAAAATTTATGGTATTTAAACCCCAGAAGTGTATCCAAGGAATTCCAAAATCAGTCATAACTGAACCCATTAAGTGTGTCTAATTAATTCCAAACTCAATCATATCCAAACCCAAGGAGTGTTTCCAAGGCATTCCAAACTCATTCGTATACTCAAGGAGGGTGTCCAAGGCATTCCAAACATAATTGTATCTGAACCCAAGGTGTGTGTTTAAGTCATTACAAACACAATTATATCTAATACTAGGGATCATGTCTACAGAGTTCAAAAATTTAATGTATATGAACCCAAGGATCATGTCCAAGGAATCATAAACTTAGTCATATCTAACCCCAAGGAGTGTGTCTATGGTGTTCCAGAATACGTTGTTTCAGCACCCAGGGAATGTGTCCAATGTGTTCTAAACTCAGTCATATATGAAAAAAAAGAGTGTTTCCAAGGTATTACATGCTCAATCATATTTTTACTCAGGGCCCATTTAAAATGTGTCCCAAAATTTGTCACATCCAGAAGCTCTGGGTATTTTCCTACATGGAACACAAGTCACGTAGTAGTAGACATGAATGCTGAAACCATGCAGAACTTTCAAGGCATCTCATGTATCTCAATACATCTAGGTGGTCAATTTTTCTAACCCAAATAATATCTCACACAAAATATCAATGAGTTTGGACCTCTATCTGACCCCTTCACACAATTAATGTTCATCATCTTAAGGGTTGACTTCTCATCATCAAAAACAAACACTTAAAGAACACATCATTGAATTAGGTTCTAAGGTGACACTAGTAATAATCATTGATATTTTTCATGATAACCCTATATTGGGTTTTCATGTCACTAGGGCACCCTTTAAGATCCCCTGGGTCACATCAAAGTCTAGAGATCCTATCCAATATCAATTATCTTAATCGTATCACATAACATTAATGGCCTAATAGACAATCCCACATTGATATCACACAAGGGTGATGACCCCATACCCATCCATTCTCAAGCCACCTCAGGTCAATCCTCACACCCTACAAGTCCACCAATATTTATAAGGTCTAACCACTAAGGTAAACACATCTTAGTGTAGGAGGAACACATTCCCCATGGTCACCTCATGTACCAAATGGCTCTATGGAATCTCAAGGTTTCACTAAGGCCTATTAGGGTTATATGTTCTCATCCCATCATATCCCTCTACTCTTAGGTCAAAAAGACACCTATATTAAGGGAAAATATTCTTAAATAACCTAATTACACCATATAAATGGTCCACATATCTCAAGAAAAAAAATTAATCAAGGCTTCAGCCATTGGTGGTAGGGGAAGACAATACAATACATAAGGGTTCAATGTGGCCCTTAATGATGTGTTCTACTACCCATATGAATTTTATTTAATTAGAATAATTTATATAAAAAAATAGTCTAATCACACTTAGTAGAGATAATTTAGATAATACATTTCTCATATATACAAAAAAAATCAAAATACCAAAGGGGTATGTGTGAGGGACCTCCTACCTCATTTATAAAGTCATTTTCCTTTATAAGTATGCTTGGCCATCTACAACATGACCCGTCCAAGTAAAAATCACCATCTTCCACCAATATGATGTCCTATAGCATTAAAAAGAATAAAATTTAATTAATTATAGTTAATTAAACATATTAAATTTAATTGTTCAATTTAATACAAGTAGGTATAACATAAAAAACTCCATAGATTCCCTCATCGCATCTAAGTAGTGACCAAACACTAATATAAGGCCAACTAAACACTCCCAAAATCATACTAGGAAATATCCCTAACATGAGAAATGGATTTAATATCCAAATTCATTTAATTTAATAAAAATACCTTGAAAATCAATATGATTATGTACCTCCATAAAAACGACATGTGGAAATATGTTGATACCATCTTTTGATGTCCTATAGCTATTACATGTTATATACCCATGATATCATATGATTTACACCATGAGTATATGAAATTAACCGCTAAATCCAAATATGGGTTACACCAAATCAAATAAAGAAGGAAATAAAAGGCCAAGAAAAATGAGGAAGAGGATTCTCACCTATAATTTTTAAAGAACGGTACCAAAAGAACTGAAAAATATTCTTAATTAAAGAGGAATAGAGAGGTTAGACAAAAAGAGTTTATAGATGAGGGGGAAAGGAAATAAAGGGTTATACCTTTAAAACTTTAGAGGGGAATGGTAATTTTCTATATATTAACGAGTTTCAATGTTTGGTCACACTATTTTTCAAATAATGCGCCAAATCTAAAACCTTCACAATCTATGAAAATTTCTCTCACATGGTTTGGTTGTGTGTTTTTTCAAACCATGTTCTAAATATACCTAACCCTCTAAAAACCCATTCTCAGGACTCATTTGGTTTTTCTACAACTCTGTGGTAATCATGTGCCTCACCCACAATCCATAACCAGTCATATTGTTTCCTATTAACTTTTCTTGGTTTAACCTTAACCATATGCTAACCGTTCAGTAAAACCATGTAATTTATAAAATTAACTAGAAATTTCCACATGCCTAGAGTGTTGAATGATTTCATTTAAACTAAGAACAATAAATAGTGAACTAGGGTATAAATCCTCAAAAACATCCAAAACTTAACCCAAACTCTTGAGACTCAACCAAGCACTTAAGGAACCTATCACTGTTTGATTTATAGAGACCTAAGCTTAATATACATGTATATTACATCTTTTTATATTAATATTTAGCACATCACAAAAATAAATTCATGAGGACTGTAATTGTTTAGTGATTTTGGAAACATGGAACAAATTATTCTTGTTTAGTGAAAGATCCTCAACATATCTATTAAATATCTCCCCCTTTAATACTCTTACTTAAAACATTTTGTCATAACCTGGGGAAATGAAACATAAGAAATGGTTGAGCTCTAATTCTCCATAATCTTAAATAAATTAAATACGTCTACATAACATGAACATAAGTGTATGAGTATACGAGAATAACATTTTATGATCTTACCATGCATAAAAAGATCATAATACTAAGACATGGAATAATTATTATCCATTCATAATACATGAATCATAAGATAATCAAGAACATGAACAATTTAATAACATCAAAAGGTATAAGACATATAATTTTTATAAGATACATAAACATTTAACATCATTCCCTATAAGTCAATGCTCATTGAAAAAAAACTTATCATGGAACTTCATAGGGACGACACCTAATGGGTGGGACACACCATCATCCCAAGTCACATCCATGTCCATTTGAGGGATTGATTTTCCCCATATTCCAATATTGGATTGAGTTTACCCATATACCCATAGTGGATTGGGTCTCTGCATCTTCCCATAGTGGATCGGGACACACCTGTTTCCCATTTTGGATCAGGACACACACGTTTCCCATTTTGTATCAACCCCATCAACTTGTTTCCCATCATTATCTCATGAGATATAAATATTTACCCAATTAATTTGATGGGGATATAGGTCCCACCCATTACATAATAAAATCATGCATACATGTTTCATAAGATAATAAAACTTGCATCATATCATGACCCATAAAAATAGATGGGTTTCATAAATATCTTCTCATAAATCAAGAAATGAAATGGGTATCATAAACATTTCATCATATCATCACCTATGGAGAATAGATATGACCTTTAATAATTTAATCAATGTATAAACCACAAAAGAATTGGGTTTTAAGATCATATAACTCATGGAAGAGAAATGGGTTTCATAAACATCAATCTATCAAAAAATAAACCATTAATGAAATAATATAAATTATTTTATTAGATCATATCCCCATTAGATAATAAACTATAATAATTTATATCATCTTATATAGAGAATAATTTTAAAAAAATATTAGGAAAAATTTCATAAAAATAATATACTTTGAAAATAATTTTTATAAAAGCATTTCAAAATACTTTTCTTATAAATAAATCATTAAAATTTTATTTAAAACTTTTATTTAGGAAAATATATTTTACGCTTGAAAAAAAATTATTTTTGAAACCATAAACATTTTTAAAACAATTTTCATTTTAAATAACCATGAAAACTTATAAAGGAATATTGAAAAACATTTTCATTGAAAACTTATAATGGAATATTAAAAACATTTTGAATACATTTTCAAGGAAAACTTATAAAGGAAGCTTAAAACCAATTTGAAAACCTTTTACATTGAAAAATCATAAAGGAAATAGGAAAATGGTCTAGAAAAAAAAAATATTTTAAAATAATTTGAAAACATATTAAATAAAATTTGAATTCATTGAAATCCTTTTTTAAATAAACTTTTGAAAACCTATAAAGGAATCTTTGAAAATCATTTAAAACACTTTTTAAAAATAAAAAACTATTGCAAACCTTTTTCTTTGAAAACCAATTTAAATTAAACAAATTTTAAAAATATTATGAAGAAAATTATTTAAAAATAACCTTGTAAAATTATAAAGTATGATTTAATGAAATGTAGGTCATGATAGAGGGTAATTCTATATATAAAAAACATTCGTTTTACACCTTAAAAGTGTAGAAAAGTGTCCTGGCCAAAAAACAAAAAGAATATTAATTTTAATTTTTTTGTAAAAATGTAAAACATTGGGAAACATTTACTTTAAACATCATATTTTAATAGTAAAACATTTTTTAAAAAATTTTTAGAGAACACAGTTGTGAAAGACCACATATTTATGACCGAAAGGAGAGATAAATTCAGATATTTATAAAAACATCTTATTAATTATATTAAATAACAAAGAGTGTAAAATGATAATAATATAATAATATATCATGGATAAATATATTATAATAAACTTAATAATTGTTCATGAGATATAGATCATAATATTTCATCAATAGAAGCATAATCATTAAGTATCCTGATAAACGATGAGATTGTAACAATAAATTTTCACCACTTTGGTATCTTTGAATCCGAATCACCATGAAAGAATAAAATTACATAAATCTTATAAAATAATTAAAATAATTATATTAATGATATAACATGTCAATGGGAAGGATCTATACCCCATATAAAAAATATAGGTGCATAACATGTCATGTATCTCAAAGAAGGCAAATTAAGACAAAATTACTTTACCAATTTTATAACTTTTGAACTGTAATCCCCATGAAAGAAAGATATTAAAATTAATATGTAAATTACCATAAATTTATGTATAGTAATCATATTATATATTAATGGTAATTATATACACAACATATAAAAATTTATGGTGAACATGTCTTGAATCTCATGGAAAATAAAATTGAGATGATAAAACAATTACCTTAAGTATTGGATTTCTTTATACACGTTAATAACTCTAATTTAATAAATATAAATTTATTAGAATTCTAAAAAACAAAAAATATTATAATTTATAATACCATATATGATTTTCATGATTTTATATTACCTGTTTATTAACATATCCATGTTAATGTTACTTTTTAGGTAATATCTTCGTTATTGGTATATTTTGACCTGATATTATTAATCCTCTTACATATATCATTAATTACTTATTTATAGAATGTAAAAATTTATTTAAATAACATATATTTTTAATATATAAATCATAATAATGATATATAAAATATAGAAATATGAAATGGAATACACCATTAATAGAGATAGTAGGTCATACGTATGCATGAATGTTGCTTCCGTTTTATTTTGGCATTGAAAGAAAAAAAATATAAATGATATATATATATAATATAATTATATTATAATTATTATTTAACATATATCATATAATTTCAATAAAACCATCATTAATATATTCCATGTAATGTGTGAACGAATCGCATCACTTTGAGGAGGCAGTAGTCAGACGTCCACAAATGAAGTTATCGTATTCACACAAAATGAAACATAAGAAGGTATTTTTTATAAAATGATTTCATAATCATAAAGAAATCATAAATATAATATATATTATACAAAAACATAATTTACATCATAATTTCCAACCATGAGAGGTGTTAAAGTAAAAACAAACAACATCGTTTCATGTGGTGGTAGTTCACTGTACATAAGAACGGTAAGTTTGTTACACATTAGATGGGACTGTGTATAAGTGCTGGTTGAAACACATAATAAAAACATATTAGTATATTTAATATAAAAAGGATATTATATAATCCAGGAATAATAATATTTGAGGGGTGGATAATGAAAATAAAATAAAGGAGTTTGAGGAAGGATGTTACCTCTTCTTTGGGTAACTCCTTTTGGTTTGAACCAAATAGATTCCCTGGATTATAGATTACAAAAAGTGGGTATTATATGTTTTGGGGAGGTATTTAAACTATTTTTTTATATTTTGGTCAATCCTAATTGGCATAAGATGTGTGAGGAATAGGAATAATGAATTCCTTTTTATAATGGAGGTGGAGTGGCATTCTTGTAAATTCCATAAGGTGTATACTATTGGGAGGTCTCCCTTACCTAATATGCCTAATTTGTTTTTTAAATAATGGATTAAAGTATAATTATGGTCAATAAAACCACCAAAATACAAAAAAAAATCTTTTTTATAATTTTGTTCCTTAACTTCTTAGTTTCCTCAATTTTATCATTTTGGTTTTTTATTAAAGTAACTAGTATTCTAACCTATGTAATTTAACCATTAAGAGTAAATTAAAGTGAGATTTATTAGAAAATACAGACTCACTAAATTATAAATATTTTAATTAATTTAATAAATATAAATCACAAGTGTTTTGGAAAGCAATTTTAAAACAGCCCCATGTAATGGGAAAAAACACTACTTTAACCTGAACCGTGCTAACAATGTTTTTACTATCTATAGGTTAAAATGTTAATTATAAAGGATAAATTGATTCATTAAGGTACTGTATTTTATATTTATTAACACTTAAAATTCACTTAGTAGAATATATGTTTTCTATTAATTTTAAATCATTTAATAAAATATCATTTATTGTAAAATAACAATAATGTCAATTTTGACATTATTTGTATAATTTTAATTTTAAAAATATAAAAATAAATTATTAATTCAAATATAATAAGATAAAATCATATAAACTTGATATATTTATCTAAAAAATAAATTAACATAATATTTAATTAAATTTTTTTTACATTTAATGTTTTAGCATCATTTATCTTATTTAATTATTAATTAAATAATCCAAGTGTTAGTGTTTGTTAAGAATTTAATGTAATTATATCAGATCTAAATATTTATTTTAAATTAACATGATAAAGAATCATTTAAATTTAAAATTTATGTTTATAAATGAAACTATGTATATTTTTCCATACTATAACTATTTATAAATGTTAAAGGTAAGTAATGTTCGTTTTTTGTATTTTTCCTTACATAACTTATTATATGAGTCACTTTCATAAAAATGTGTCCCAATAAATCATAAAACCATAGAAGATATGGTAGATTTATCAATAAAAAATGGATTTTGGAAAAGTTTTTAGGTCATTTTGGACCTTATGTTTATGGTTTAGTCCCTTGTTAAGATTAATTTTACGTTAATCGATGTAATTAATTTTAATTACATTCACTAATAATTTTTGTCAAAAAATATGTTGATATTATTATAAATTATAAATAATTATGGTTAAAATTATCCAATCCAATTTTAAAAAATTCTAATCACAGAATTTCCAATAATTAATTTAAAATTAATCTCATAGATGAGACGACATTGTGGGTTTTTAAAGGGAATAGGTCCAAAAGTTTGAAATGTTTTATATCCAATTTCATTGTAAAATTGGTTCCAGTGAACCAAATTGAATTAATTTCTATATACTTTATCTAATTATTCTTTAAAAACAAATTAAAATATAATTTAAATATATAAATAAATTAGACAAAAAAGAAGTTTTGATTCAGTGTTTTTCACTATTCATCAAAAATTGAAACTTCTCAACAATATACCAAAAATTTAACCAAAGTAAAATTTTATGTTCTAATTTAAAAAATAAAGTTTATTTTTGTAAAATAATAATTATTAAAGTTTAAAAAATATTATTTAAAATGGGATCTTCATTAGAATGAGGTAAAATTACATTTTTGATAAACACATATTTTTATTCATAAAATTGGATTTATTCTTACCTTATATATTTAAAATCTATTGTATGAGTATAAAAATATCTGATTTAATATATAATATATTAATAAAATTAATAAATAGTGGTTTTTTTGTTTTATTGAAATAAAATGGGGGTTTTACACTCAAAATTAGTCTTCTTAGTAAAAGAATTTTTTATTTTCAAATAGTTATTACTTTCATTTTTACCTAAAAGGTTGAATTTTATTTGCATGTTTAAATAATATTTTATTTATAACTTTCATCCTAATTCGTAGGTCACAACTATAATAATATTTTAACAATAATATTAATATTATTCTATACTTTGGTAAAACTAGGTATTGTGTGTAATGCGGGCTATTGAAAGAAATCAGTATTGCGTGTAACAAAAGCTAGAATTTTTATTGGGTTTACCACCAGCTAATATAAGTGTTTCATGTAGTGAAACATTAACATGGTTTATCATGAGACATAATCCAAACTTAGTTATTTCATACAATACCATCTTTATTTAAAATCATGTGAAATGAAAAATATCTATAGGATTAATTGAATTTGAAAAATTATATTTCCAAAAAACTCAAGGTGTCACATTATAACCCCCTTAAAATGAATTTCTACCTAGAAATTCATCTTGATTATTAATGTTTTAATAATTTAAATTTCCTTTCATGGAATCCCATATCATAAAAATGAATACTAAAACTTCCTTTAAGAAGGGAATTTTGGAAACATAACAGTTACACAAAGTTAACCCTAAAAAGGTTTCCACATAGGAGAACATTGGTGGCATGTGAAAACATGAACTTGGAATAGAAATATAACTATAAAGTTCTAATAGATAGTGGAAGAGAACAAGGTTATTGTAACACTCGAGATATTTATGAGAAATATTTTGTTTTTATACATCATCAAAGGAATCTTTCACTACACACATAATTATCTTGACTTGCATTATAGGCAATCACGACCTTCCTCGATAGTGTATGTTATACGCAATACCGAGTTTAACTAAACAACAATATGCTATTAAAATATTATTAAAACTAGCCATTATTAATAGTAATACATAATTTTGGAAATTTTATAAATTTTATATTTCAAAATGGACTTCATTTTTGGATTTGGAATATCTAAATTAGCCTAGGGTAAAATTTTGGTATTTTTCTGAAAACATTCAATTTTTGATGAATAGTGAAAACACTGGGTTACTATTTAAAAACCGACTTTTTATTTAAATTATTATTTATTTTATTGAATTTTTTTATGTAACAATTGATACATAATACCTATATAATTTCAATTTAATTCATTGGAGTCATTTTATAACAATTTTAGGTATATAGAAATGTTATTGAACTTTTCACCGTCTTTTACCAACCTCCTAGGAAAATTTGCAAATGTACATAAAACTTAATTTTACCGCTTCTATGAGTGGAATTACAAAAATTCTAGAGACAAGGTTAATATCAAAGATTAAAATGTGGTTCAATAAGATAAAAATAATTTTTGGTGAATAGCAACTTTTTACTTTTTTTACCACGGTTAAAAGTAAATAGGGTAATTAAGGGTAAAATGGTATTATTATTACCCTAACACAAGTCCTAATTCTATTTTATAAGTTTAATTCGACCAAAAACAACCTTATGAATAAAGTATGATCATTTAGGTCCACTTTTATTAGATTAGGACATTTAACATTATTTTATTTAAAGAAGTGTTAAAATAGTTAAAATCAAAGTTTAATAACTAATTTTTTTTAATATTGTGTTATAAATAAGATAAATTCGACTATAAATATTCATTACAAATATAAAAAGATTTCGTACACAGTGGTATTTTATTTATAATTTTTAGTCATTAAATAATTTAATTTATTTATGACACAATGATGATGCAGTAATTACCTTATTAATAAAATATTAACATAATTGATGTTATAAAAACCCAAATAAATGTAATTTTAGACTTTTTATGAATTACACTAATTTTATAGGTTAATATGACTTGTTATTATTTATTTAATTAACTTTTTTCGAACTAATCAAGCTTTTATGATTTTTATAGAAATCAATTACCAAATAGTGTCAAAATTGACAAAAAATAGTTTTTAAAAGAAATATTATATTATTAATTGTTATTTTATTCATAAAAATATAATGTTTGGAAAAATGAATTAGATAAAGTTATATATATTAATAATTAACAACTTGGGGTTAGTTTGGCTTTTTATAATAAGTTTATTAACCTTATAGTGTAAGAAAACAAGAAGACATGGTAAAAGTTAATTTATTTAACTTAGAGTTAAATATAAATGATAAGGTTAAAATAGTAACATAAACTTGAATAAAATATATTGGTTGAGAGTATTTCTACCCATACCAAACTTATCTTAGAAATAAATCAATTTTGAGCTATTAAAAACTGAATATGAATTTATTATAAAATAATATTTTAAGTTTTTCCTAAAGTTTCCCTCTCCTCCCTTATAAAAGGGCACCTCCTCCCTCTCCTCCTCACACTACTTTGAGCCTTCAATCTCGGAAAACCCCTGACCATTTCACTTCTCAAATTCCCTAGAAAAATACTAGAGGTACTGGTCTTATTCAAAGACCGATTTTAGTGCCCTAAGAGGAGGTTTCAAAGAGGCGTGTCGAAGAAGAGTTAAAATCCGTTACCAATTCTTCCAAATTTATTTCTTCTTCTACTTATTCTTATTTAGTTGTTTCATTATGAAGTAATAACATACTTATCACTCATATAATGATATGTCATTATAAATATGAAACAAACCTATTTCACTTTCTATCCATCCTACGGAAAATGAAATCACGACGCGTGCGTACGTACAGAATATTGTCTCCATGTCGTAGTGTAATCTGTTTTCCACCACCACCTTACTTGGATGGGTATAATGGTGTAAATAATAACCATATATGATTAATGTAAAGTTATATTTATTCTGAAATATTATACATACACTTAAATACAATTACACAATCATGGGAACGATATCCTCGCTCGTGCGTACGTACGGCCTGCCATCTCCACGATGTGATGCGACTCGTTCTACATGATCTTCAATTCATAATGATTATATAAATTAATTTAATGAATTAATATTGTATATTTTACACTAATAAAATTCTGTAAATTAGGTATCTATATCCTAAAAATAAGAATAAGAATAAGAATTTATTCAACGAAACACGCATAAGAACAAAAAGCAATAAACACACGAATAACAAGTAGCAACGAAATATTACTAATAAGAAGCTAATAATATGACCATATATGATATCATAAAAATGATTACGATTATGGAATAAGTAAATAAAATTATTTAAATCATTATACAGGTGGTTTGGACATGTATGATGCAAATCATACCTAAGGTAAAGGAAAATCTTGCAATCTCATTTTTATCCGAGATTGTTTATACTTCAAAATTTACTGGGGAATATTTATCATCCACATCCATGTTTCCTAAATATGTAATATTATTTCCATCCACCTACAATTTATAAAATCCAATTTTACCCATTTGTGAGTTTTTAGTAAAAGATATGAAAGGAATATTTTTTCGTTTTTAGTATGAGGTACTTTGACTTTTCCGGAAAAAGTACGAGAAGAATGTTTTTTTAACTTATACGGCCTGAATGTAATTTTAGAACATTATTTCCATGAATCTTACTTTAAATTTTTTCAAGTTTATTTTTAATTAACTTTATTTAGTTTAAAATTGTATGACATTTTAAGAAAGGAATAATGTTTTTGAATTAGAGAGGATATTTTCCTCAAGAATGGAGTTCAAGCGTTTTATCAAAATTATTTTCCATCTAAGATAATATAGGGTTATATTTCTATACCTATTTTTAGATTGATTTGATTATGTTATGATGGAATTATTTTTATTAAGTACTTTTATCTTGTATGGATTATGTTATGATGGCACAATGTTTAAGAATCCCATTTTTATTACATGGGTTATTCTATGATTTATGATTTTGTGGCACACTTAAGAATGGTATCATTTTGAGATGGGTGGGACATATATCTCCCTCCAATGCATTAGGTAAAGATTTATATCTCATGAGATAGACATGGCGGGAACAAAAGGTTAATCCAGTTCAGTGATACATGACTGAAACAGGGAGTGAACTCGGTTCAGAAATGGACTTTGTCCACTAAGATAGTCTTGGAAATGAGTCTTGACTAATATGAAATGATTCTCTATGATTATGTGTGTATTCCACAAAGTTTCATGTTTTAAGATATGATTATTGGGATTACATTTCACTACTATGATTTATCCCATATTATGAAATTATGATCTCTTTTTCAGGTTAAGATTTCCAAAATGATATGTTTTTATCAATATGATGTGATTGATATATCTTTGTTTACCCTTACTAAGCATTTGAGATCACCCTTTTGTATGTATTATTTTCCCCAGGTCAGGAAGAAGGATATTAAATAAGATATGCCAAAAGAGACTCTATATATGATAAAATAAAAGGGAGACATTGTAGATGATTTATGAACCAGTTGTTTATGTTTTCCAGTTTCTAAAGACACTATACATATACGATCATTTCATGGTTTTGTTATATGTTTTAATAAGTTTGCTTCAATTTTGATGTAATAACAATGTATGTAAAGTATGGGTCGTTATAGTTGGTATCAGAGGAAAGGTATAGTCAAACTTTGGAAACTAGGATGTGAAATCCTTAGTAAGAACCCTAAGGATATATCTAAGCATAGAACACAATATTAGTGTTTTAGAAATGGACATGAATAACCTATTATAAGACCTTAAGTGTGAAATTTTATTCTTGATTATGTGGTTTTCCTATTATAATTAGTGTTGCTCACACTATTCTTTTTGGTTTTAGTCAATGGATGGAACCCGAAGAAACCGTGTTAATGTGGAATGCGACGGGCAATGCAATGATTGTCCCCCTAAACAACCAATCATTATGGGAGATGGAATGAAAAATATTGTAGCCATGCTCACACAAATTTCTCAAGCTATGAATCATGCAGGACTTCCAAATGAGCAAAGGAAGGAGCAACATTCTCTTGAATCCTTCACGAGGCAGCGTCGACCCTCATTCAGCGGGTCTACTGATCCATTAGTTTCTGAACAGTGGATCAGTACCACTGAAAAGATATTTTAAGTTCTTCAATGTTCTGAACATGATAAAGTCATCTTAGTAGTATATCATTTGAAGGGTGAAGCTGATAAATGGTGGAATCTTATCAAGATTACAAGGCAAAGGGATGAAATTGAATCCATGGAATGGGATGAGTTCAAGAACTTATTTTTCAATAAGTACTTCCCTTGCATTCTTCGAACAAATATGGAGAAAGAGTTTCTTGAAATGAAGCAAAAGAATGATGAATCTATTGGTACCTTCAAATAAAATTTTACAAGACTTGCAATGTATGCTTCTGGGATTATTATCTGACCTGAGAGTAAGATCGATCGATTCATTAGTGGCTTAAAACCAAGTCTTCGAAGGGTGTTAGCCATAAGGGACTTCAATAGCTACGAGGAGATCATTTGATGTGCTCTCAAGGTTGAGATGGATATTGGAGTAACCCATCAGTCATATGGGTTTGATAAGAATAGGAAAATGAAATTCAAAGGAAAATCTAAAGAGCACACTGAAAAGAAGATGAGTTTTCCCTTATGCTCAAAGTGAGGAAAGAAACATGGAGGATGTTTTCTTAAAGGGACAAATAAATGTTTCAAATGTGGAAAAGAAGGTCATCGGGCATTTGAATGCTGCTTTGATGGGAAGAAGATGTCTAGTGATGCGAACAAAGAAAAGCCTACATAGAGTGCACCTCCTACAATTCAATGTTACAAGTGAAAAGAAATGAGGAATTATACTAATCAATGACCTAATCCAAGTGTTATTGATGATGATCGACATCAACAAACTCTTAAGGCTAAAGACAAAGTAAAGTCACATGAAATGCCTTACAACGATGTGGAGTACGATAACGAAGTGGTGAAAGGAACACTTACCATCCACTCTAAAGTTAAAAATGTTTTATTTGATTCTGGATCCACCCACTCTTATATTTTTGAAGAATTTTCTATGGGTATCACCGTATTAACTCAACAATTAGATGTTCAGTTAGCTGTGAAAACCCCTAATGGCACAATAGTCACATCAAAAGTTTACAATTCTTCTCCGATTGAAGTTTGTGGGAAAGTGCTTCCTGCAAATATTGTGATCCTTCTTATGTAAGGACCCGTAAAATTAAGGGGAATTTTTTTCTAAATTTTCTTTTGGATTTCACAAGAATGCAGTTTCTAACAGAACCTGATTCCGAGGCCCTATGTTCCTAGAATCATTTTCCGAATTTTATCTCGGGTACGTTCAGTGAACGAACGAGCTTGTTTTTCTAACTTTTGAACCGGTGCTCGGAATTGAAATCTGAGGGCACCGATGAACTCGCAGTGCTGGTAATTGCTTAAGAAGACTCCTTTCCGGAGTTGCGTTATCTTGGGTTGGGTTGTTTAATTAAAGTGTGGGATAATAATATAATTTTTTTACAATTATATTTTCTTTTCTTGTTAAGTGGATTAAGTGTTGTGCCACAACACTTTTCCTCTATCTTATGTGGTTATAACCTATGTAAGGGAGTTAGGGGTGGGACCCACTTGTTGATAACTACCTTTGAGATGATTAAGGTGGTGTGGGGACCACACGAGCCCCACCATTTTTTCTTCTTAAGTAACGCACCCACACCCCCTATTAATAAAGTCAAATCGTGCGTTTATTATGGTTAAGAAACGCCTCATTAATTTGGGCGGTTAAATCGTTACAATTAATTGATTGAATTGATTATTTATTTTTGAATTTCAAAGGTTGACTTATGCGTTAATAAAATAAGACAGTTCTTATTTTATTTTTGTTGGAACTTGTTGCGTGGAGAGGATTTGGAGGAAAGCATTCTTCTTCGACGAAGAATGTGAAGAACGTGAAGAACGCGAAGAATGTGAAGAACGCACCGATCTCAGGCGAAGAATGCCAAATCCTCAGAAATCAACGATGCTCCTTCCACGATGATCCTTCTCTTCCTCGACGATTCTCTTCTTCCGCAACGGTTAATTCTGCTACGAACTCTCGTTCGATGACAACGTTGAGGTAGGGAATTAATTTGAGAATGATTGTATTCCCTTGTTTTCTTTCTTTCTAAAGAAAACAAAGAACATAGATCAACTTATTATCTAGTTAATTCATGAATGTTTTCCTTGCGGGTTGGGAATAAATTGTTGTGGGAAGTTGTGGGGGTTTATTTTATTGTTGATGTGATCTCATCTGTTGCCTTTCTTGGTTTCATTTGGGCCGTCTGTTATCGTAATAACGGGAGGAGGTCGGACCGCACGAACACGGCTGACCCTCCTCCCCCCTTGTTTGTTTGAATTTGTTGCGGCATGTGAAAGGCAGCGCGGTGCCGTTACACCGCGTTGAAATGAGAAAGAACACGGTGAAGAAGCAGGGCGTCGTCGCGCCGCGCCGTTGAGGCTGAACGAAACAGCGGGCGGAGTTGGGGCCGCGGAGGTGATTCGAAGACTCCGCAGTTTTTTGTCGAAGTGTAGATCGACGGACGATGGTGAGGCGGGCTGCGAAGGCATTTTGAAGCCGTCGTAGTAAAGGTCGGGTCCCGGGAGGACCATTGGCGAAAGCGGCGAGCAAAACGGACCACTGGAGCGCGCCCAGTGGTCTATGGAAGACTCCGCCGGCGCCGGCGGCCGGTACCGGCCGACCGCCAGGAGACGGCGGCGCCTGATGCACCACCGGGAAGAGCCGCTGCGGCTGAAGCCACGACGGCGGCAGGCTGCACGTCCCGCGACCGCGCGAGACCGGAGATGCGGGACGTAGCACTCGGCCGCGTCCCGTGACAAGGGGCGGCCCCACGCGGGGCTGTGGTTAGCGAAGCAACAGGGGGGCAGCGCCCCCCCCCCCCCCCCCGCGTCTCAACGCTCAGCCGGTTCGGCCGAGCCTCCTGGCCGGTGCGCCAGCGCGCCGCATGGCCAGACCGGACCGCCCAGGCCGAGGCGGGCCGAGCCCTGGGCGGCCTGACCCGGACTCAGGCCGGGTCGACCAGGTTCGGGCCGACCCGGGGGGGGGGGGGTGTTGGGCCGGCCCGGGCCGGGCCCAGACCCTTCCCCCATTTCGGATTCTTTCCATTAAAACTCCCATAACATGGGCTACAGACCTCCAATCAATGCACCGTCAGTAGAGATGCGATCCTTGTATCGAGACGGTCGTTTTGGTATATTACAGTCAAGGTTTTTGAGAACTTTGGGTTCTCCCGGGTAGGTTCGGATACGAAACCAACCGGGCCCTCAGAGCGGAAACACTTATATCTAGAGCTCCGGATGTCTAATTGACGCGCCTTCTATCTCGTTGAATTCCTCTTGATGAGACGGAACTTTTGGCTTACTCCGATCGAGATTTGGATGTCGTTGGAGTGCGGTCGGGTTGGTTTGCTCACGAAACCAACCGGGCCCCTGGAACGAAAAAGCCAATAACTCATAGACTGGGCATCCGATTGACGCGCCGTCTATCTCGTTGAATTCCTCTTGATGAGACAGAACTTTTGGCTTACTCCTCTCAATTTTTGGACACTGTCGGAGTGCGGTCGGGTTGGTTCACTCACGAAACCAACCAGTCCCCTGGAACGAAAAATCCAATAACTCACAGACCGGGCGTCTGATTGATGTGTTGTTTGTCTCGTTGAATTCCTCTTGATAAGACGGAACTTTTGGCATACTTATCCTGAGTTTTGGATGCAGTTGGAGTATGGCCGTGTTGGATTGTACCCGAAATCCAACCGGGCCCCTAGAACGGAAAAGCTGATAACTTTCAGACTGGACGTCCGTTTGATGAACCGTCAGCGGCGTTGGTGATGACGTGGAGAAACGGTCCCTATGAGTATACCCTATGAGAGTTCAGGGTAAAGTTGAGATACGACCGGGTTGGTTCGCACACGAAACCAACCGGGCCCCTGGGACGATAAGGCTAATAACTCAAGGTCCGGGAATCCGATTGACGTGCCGTCTGTTGCGTTGAGACCCCTATAACGAGGCGGTCCTTTGAGATACTTCTTCATGGGATCTTGAGATACTTGGAATATCGACCTGTAGCTCGTGGAGCAGACCCTCCTAGAGACGAGCATGTAGAGTACGGTGACCGTGTAGCCGACTGAGACCTGACGTATGCTTGACCGACTCGACTTGGAGTGAGTCGACTAGCCCAGTGGACGAAGCACTACTTTGTTTTGGTGCAGACCCATGGCGGATGGAGAACTACCTGTGTGACAGTGCAGACCCGCGGTACTCGTCCGGAGAGTACCTCTGCAGGCTATTAGGTGGTGTGAACTACTGTGTTTGGGTGTCATACTCTGGCGGGAAGCACTACTGTGTTTGGGTGGCTAGCCCGCGGTACTCGACAGGAGGAGTACCTCAGTAGTCTTAGGTTAGTGAGAAGTACCTCGGAGTCGTGATAGGACCACTATACACTCCAGAGACGGGGCTCTTCAACAGTTATGGTTTCGATAATGAAAATCCTAGTTTGAGCTGAGACTATGACCTTTGTGTTTACCTCTTGATTGAGATGGGTCACTTGATAACTTAGGTATATGTATGGGCATATACATGGGAAGTGGTTATCCAATGATTTTATAATCTTGTGTTTCCTCATGATTGAGATGGGTTACTTGATAACTTAGGTATATGTATTGGCATATACATAAGTAGAGGTTATCTGTTGAGATCTTCTTTGTGGTTATCCTTGTTGGTTTTAGTGAGACCTTGAGGGTCTCGGGGTCCCTACTGAGTATCGTATACTCACCCCTGCACGGGCTATGCCCGCACCTTATTGTGTTGGTTGCAGACGACGGGCACTACTGACAGAGGCCGAGTGTTCGAGGACTGGATGTTACCCGGAGGTGGACCACACAACGAGTTAGTATCCGAATGTGGACTTCAAGGCGAGACGACACTCGGAGGAGGTTGACGGGAAAGATAGTTATGGAGGCTATTTGTACCTACCCTTCAAGTAGGATCCGTGGTGGGTGATCCAGGAGCTGCTCTATCTATACCTACCCTTCAGTTAGGATCCGAGGAGGATGACCCAGGAGATGCTTCCTTTCTTCCAGCTGTTTTTCTTTTCTGTTTTACTTTTGTTCAGTTTTAGTTGTAATTTTTATTGGGTTTGTATTCTGGCCCCTTTTACTTTTCAGCACTTCCTTTTGTACTTAGTGTTTACTTCCGCTTGTACTCTGTGGTGTTTTGTTTACTTTTATAAAGGCAATGCCTTCCCAGTTATCGGGATTTACACATTTGGTGCTGGTCGTTATCCCCTGGCCTATGGAAGGCAGGATTGGGGTAGTCACGGCACGGGCCCCGAGGACGGGTCATGAAAAATTGGTATCAGAGGAGTCGGTTCTACCGCAGAACTTATAACTCTGATATTTTCTTTCTGTGAAGAAATAGTGTTAAGGGTACTGAGTGTGGTCTTTAGTTCAGGGAGTCCAGTGTTGGTGCGGTCGGCCGACGTATCCATACACCAAGACCCTGACAACTGATTTCCGACTTTGTGCACGAAAACACAGATTGCGTGTATGTTTCCAGAAGTTTTATTTAAATGTCAGCTCAAACCAGGTCAGCTCACCAGGTATAATCATTTTACCATGTCACGTTGTTTCTTTCAGGATGCCTTTTCAAGGATGACCAGCTAGAGCCGAGAGGGATGTGCGTACTGATAGCTTGCTAAGCGACGAGGCTTCGGTACAGGGCCCTCTTGCAGTTGAGGCACCAGCGGAGGCACTAGAGGTACTATCATACGTTGGGCCACCGATGCCGCCAGCCCCAGCAGTAGGCGATGCACACCACTTGAGTGCGCTGCATGAGTTCCAACGCCCATGGCCACCCAGGTTCTGAGGAGAGACGGACCCGCAGGCGGCTAAGGATTGGCTGGAGGCTGTGGTTAGAGTCTTCAGGCTAGTGGGGAAGCCTGCAGACTTCATGGTGATCTTTGCTGCCAGCCTCCTTCAGGCAGCAATAGGAAGGTGGTGGAGCCACTTGTTCCAGTTTTGCAATGGGATGACCATCACAAGGGAAGACTTCGAGACCTTCTTCAGGGTGTAGTTTGAGCTAGTATCTCTACACCTCGAGTGTGTAAAGGAGCTGCTGCCTTTGCTACAGGATTTTCGATCAGTAGACGAGTCATCTGTGGGCATTAGACAGATGATGTAGAGGTCCAAGAGGACCAGAGCCAGCCGTACGAGGAGTAGGAATTGTTATGAATGCGGCAGGAAGGGTCACCTGGCATGTGACTGTCTGACTCCTCGCACAGTTGATCCGTAGGCTTTGGAGGAGCCACTGAGGCAGCAGCAGCGGTGGGTGCTTGAGCAACAGCCGAGCAGTGGACAAGGCAGTAGAGCTCCGGGAGTAGGTGGACAGAGGCAGAACTAGTGCATACATCCCTTGTACTTCTAGTTCCAGATATCTGTTGTATTTGTGTCTTTTTACTATGAGCTGCAATAATAAAAAGACACTAATCTTTGTGATTTTTTATTTCCTGTCCTTTTGTTTGGTTGATACTGAGTGGTCCCAGTTAAGACTTTTGACTTGACCCCCACTTTCGAGATTTCTACTGGAGGAGACCCAGTGTCCTCACGCTAATGCCGAGAGTGTGACTCGACCCTCGGAGGCAACAGTGACAGTTGGATCTCTTGGTAGTTACGTCAAGGCCTTACGACGTCATCCATGGCATGAATGAATCATTCATGTCAGGATTGACTATATTAGACAATGGGCGTGGTTCATCCAGGGGATGAGACTGAGTTTCTCTTTTCGGAAAAGGAGAAATTTTAGTAGCTCTTTCAAATCGTAGGCAAAGAAGGTGTAGATAATCCAGGAGTGGATGAAGACTGCACATTGTAGTAAGAAACAGGAAACCGGCGCCAGTCATAGAGACTCGGGCGTGTTAAATGATTCAAGAATAGGAATCTTAAAGGAGAGATGAGTCTGTGAAGAAGTAGACGTGGAGGAAGAGCTAGGAGAGTAGTATGAGGTGGTGTACATTTTAACATGCTACAACCACCCGCCTTAGTTCTCCCCGCCATGCTCAGGGAGCTGGAGGGCGGAGGAAGAGTGCGGCTGCATCCAATCAATGAGAGTGACCCAATGGCCCTAAGAATGATTCAAGGGACAGTCTGTGTCCACTAATAGCTGCCGTAGTAACAGACGATGATATGAATCATTCCTTCCTTACACAAATCTTGTTCCAGACCTAGAGTTTCTGGTAAGCTGTAGACTTGACCCTCACATTTGGAGATACCTTGGGAGAAGACTCGATAATCACACTTACACCGACAGTGTGGTCAGACCCTCGAGGCAAGAGTTTCGGTTGGAATCTATTTGTGGCAGCATCGAGGCCTTACGACGTTGATTTGAGTATGGACTGGGCAATTAGAGTTCATACACTAATTGAAAGTATTAGGCAAAAGGTATTGGTTTAACTACGATGTCAGGATGGGTTTTCCTTGGTTGGCGAAAAGGAAACCCCAGACAACACATGATAAACTCATGCATAGGAGGGTGCGACCGATCACTCTTGAGTCGGTCAACCTTACCCTCGTGGCAGCAGTCGTTTTGAGTTCCATTTCTAACAGGAATTGGAGGCCTCTTGAGTTTGAGGATGACGATCACGTCCTTATATAGGTCTCACCTCGACGAGGTTTACAGAGATGTGGACAAGGTGGCAAGTTATCTCCGAGGTTCAGTGGACCTTCTTAGGTCCTCAGCTGGGTAGGCGAGGTGGTTTACCGCTTGACCCATCCAGCTCAGTTACACCAGGTGCACGACGAATTCCACATATCTCAGCTGAGAAGATACGTGCATGATCCTTCACACATCATCGACCATGAGGAGCTGGAATTTGGCGATGGGGTGACTTTTGTGGGGTTCCATTAGGAGTTGGGTTTCGACAGGAGTGGATCCTACGAGGATGGTCAATTCCTCAGGTTCACTTTCTTTGGCAGCATGGGAACATCCAGGTGAGAACATGGGAGCAAAAGCCTTAGATGCGTGCCCAGTACTACTTTTGTATCCCTAGTCTGTGTTAAATCATTATGAGGATGTAAAGCTCTGAGGTGGGAGTAATTTAAAGACCCATAAAATTCAAGGAAATTTTTTTCTAAATTTTCTTTGGGATTTTACAAAAATGCAGTTTCTGACGGAACCTGATTCCGAGGCCCGGTGTGCCCAGAATCATTTTCCGTAGTTTAGCTCAGGTACGTTTAGTGAACGAACGAGCGGGTTTTTCTAACTTTTGAACCGATGCTCAGAATTGAAATCTGAGGGCACTGATGAACTCACAGCACTGGTAATTGCTTAAGAAGACTCCTTTCTAGAGTTGTGTTATCTCGGGTTGGGTTGTTTAATTAAAGTGTGGGATAATAATATAATTGTTTTACAATTATATTTTCTTTTCTTGTTAAGTGGATTAAGTGTTGTGCCACAACACTTTTCCTCTCTCTTATGTGGTTATAACCTATTTAAGGGATTTAGGGGTGGGACCCACTTGTTGATAACTACCTTTGAGATAATTAAGCTGGGGTAGGGCCCACACGAGCCCCACCGTTTCTTTTCTTCTTAAGTTACGCACTCGTACCCCCTATTAATGAAGTCAAACCGTGGGTTAATTCTGGTTAAGAAACGCCTCATTAATTTGGGCGGTTAAATCATTACAATTAATTCATTGAATTGATTTTTTTCTTTTTTAATTTCAAAGGTTGACTTGTGCGTTAATAAAATAAGGCAGTTATTATTTTATTTCTGTTGGAACTTGTTGCGTGGAGAGGATTTGGAGGAAAGCATTCTTCTTCGATGAAGAACGTGAAGAACGCGAAGAATGCGAAGAACACACCGATCTCCGATGAAGAACGCCAAATCCTCAGAAATCATCGACGCTCCTTATGCGACGATCCTTTTCTTCCGCGACGATCCTCTTCTTCGGCGATGGTTAATTCCGCGACAAACTCTCATTCAACGACAACGTTGAGGTAGGGAATTAATTTGAGAATGATTTTATTCCCTTGTTTTCTTTCATTCTAAAGAAAACAAAGAACACTGATCAACTTATTATCTAGTTGATCCACGAATGTTTTCCTTGTGGGTTGGGAATAAATTGTTGTGGGAGGTTGTGGGGGTTTATTTTATTTTTGATCGTGATCTCATCTGTCGCATTTCTTGGTTTCATTTGGGCCGCCTGTTATCGTAATAACGGGAGGAGGTCGGACCGCACGAACACGGCTGACCCTCCTCCCCCCTTGTTTGTTTGAATTTTTTTCGGCACGTGAAAGGAATTTTGGTTCCGTTACACCGCATGGAAACAATAAAGAACGTGATGACGAATCGGGGCGCCGTCGCGCCGCGCCGTTGAGGCCGAACGAAACCGCAGGCGGAGTCGGGGCCGCAGAGGCGATTTGAAGACTCCGCAGTTTGTTGTCGAAGTGCAGATCAACGGATGATGGTGAGGTAGGATGCAAAGGCATTTTGAAGCCGCTGTAGTAAAGGTTGGGTCCCGGGAGGACTGTTGGATAAAGAGGCGAGCAAAATGGACCACCAGAGCACGTCTGGTGGTCCGCGGAAGACTCTGCCGGCGCGCCTTGCCGGCGGCCGGCAGCCAGGAGACGGCGGTGCCCGGCGCGCCGCCGGGAAGAGCTGTCGCGATTGAAGCTACGGCGGTATACCGCACATCCCACGACCGCGCAGGATCAGAGAGGTGGGACGCGGCGCTCGGCCGCGTCCGGTGACAAGGTGCGGCCCCACGCAGGGCTGCGGTTAGCGAAGCAAGCGGGGGGCAAACCCCCCCCCCCCCCTCCGGGCCGGTGCGCCAGCGCGACGTGCGGCCAGACCCGACCGCCCAGGCAGGGCCGGGCCGCACCCTGGGGGGCCGGACCCGGACTCGGTCCGGGTCGACCCGGTTCGGGCCGACCCAGGGGGGTTGGGTCGGGCCGAGCCGAGCCCAGACCCCCCATTTCGGATCGTTTCTGTTCAAATGCCCATAACATGGGCTACAGACCTCTGATCGATGCAGTGTCAGTTGCAATGTGATCCTTGGATCTAGACGGTCGTTTCGGTATATTAAACTCAAGGTTTCAGAGAACTTTGTGTTCACCAGGGTTGGTTCGGATACGGAACCAACCGGGCCCTCGGAGCAGAAACACTTATATCGTGAGCTCCGAACGTCCGATTGACGCGATGTTTATCTCGTTGAATTCCTCTTTATGAGACGAAACTTTTGGATTACTCTGCTCGAGGTTTGGATGCCGTCGGAGTGCGGTCGGGTTGGTTCGCTCACGAAACAAACCAGGCCCTTGGAACGAAAAAGCTAATAACTCACAGACCGGGCGTCCGATTGACGCGTCGTCTATCTCGTTTAATTTCTCTTGATGAGATGGAACTTTTGGCTTACCCCTCTCAAGATTTTGACGCCTTCGGAGTGCAGTCGGGTTGGTTCGCTCACGAAACAAACCGGGCCCCTGGAACGAAAAAGCTAATAACTCACAGACCGGGCGTCCGATTGACGCGCCGTTTGTCTCGTTGAATTCCTCTTGATGAGATGGAACTTTTTCCATACCTCGAATGAGTTTTGGATGCAGTTGGAGTATGTCCTTGTTGGATTGTACCTGAAATTCAACCGGGCCCCTGGAACGGAAACTCTGATAACTTTCAGACTGGACGTCCGTTTGACGAACCGTCAGCGGCGTTGGTGATCACGTGGAGAAATGGTCCCTATGAGTATAACCAATGATAGTTCGGGGTACACTTGAGATACGGTCGGGTTGGTTCTCACACGAAACCAACCGGGCCCCTGGGACAAAAAGGCTAATAACTCAAGGTCCGGGTGTCCGATTGACGCGCCGTCTGTTGCGTTGAGACCCCTATAACGAGGCGGTCCTTTGAGATAATTCTTAGTAGGACATTGAGATACTTGGAGTATCAACCTGTAGCTCATGGATCGGACCCTCCCAGAGATGAGCGTGCAGAGTACGGAGACCGTGTAGCTGACTGAGACCTGACAAATGCTTGACTGACTCGACTTGGAGTGAGTCGACTAGCCTAGTGGACAGAACACTACTTTGTTTGGGTGCAGACCCATGGCGGACGGAACACTACCTGTGTGACAGTGCAGACCCGCGTTACTCTTCCGGAGAGTACCTCTACAGGCTATTAGGGGGTGTGCACTACTATGTTTGGGTGACATACCCCGGCGGGAAGCACTACTGTGTTTGGGTAGCTGGCCCAAGGTACTCGACAGGAGGACTACCTTAGTAGTCTTAGGTTAGTGAGCAGTACCTCGGAGTCGTGACAAGGGCACTGTACACTCTAGAGATGGGGATCTTCAGCAGTTATGGTTTTGATAATGAAAATCCTGGTTTGAGCTGAGACTATGACCTTTGTGTTTACCTCTTGATTGAGATGGGTCACTTAATAACATAGGTATATGTATGGGCATATACCTTGGTAGTGGTTATCCGATGATTTCATAATCTTGTGTTTCCTCATGATTGAGATGAGTTACTTGATAACTTATGTATATGTATGGGCATATACCTAAGTAGAGGTTATTTGTTGAGATCTTCTTTGTGGTTATCCTTGTTGGTTTTAGTGAGACCTTGAGGGTCTCGGGGTCCCTACTGAGTATCGTATACTCACCCCTGCGCGGGCTATGCCCGCACCTCGTTGTGTTGGTTGCAGACGATGGGCAGTGCTGACGGAGGCCGAGTGTTCGAGGACTGGACGGTACCCGGAGGTGGACCACACGACGAGTTAGTATCCGGATGTGGACTTCACGGCGAGACGACACTCAGAGGAGGTTGACGGGATAGAGAGTTGTGGAGGCTATCTGTACCTACCCTTTAGGTAGGATCCATGGTTGGCGATCCAGGAGCTGCGCTATCTGTACCTACCCTTCAGGTAGGATCCGAGGAGGACGACCCAGGAGATGCTTCCTTTCTTCCACCTATTTTTCATTTCTGTTGTACTTTTGTTCAGTTGTAGCTATACTTTTGATTGGGTTTGTATTCTGGCCCCTTTTACTTTTCAAAACTTCCTTTTGTACTTAGTGTTTACTTCCGCTTGTACTCTGTGGTGTTTTGTTTACTTTTATAAAGGCAATGTCTTCCCAGTTATTGGGATTTACGCCTTTGGTGATAGTCTCCAGCCCCTGCCTTATGGAAGGTGGGCTTGGGGTAGTCACGGAATGGGCCCTGAGGACGGGTTGTGACATCCTATAGTGGAATTTGATGTGATTCTTGGCATGGATTGGCTTTCTTTATATAGAACTCATATCAATTTCCAAAGAAGAGAAGTCACATTTCATATTCCAGATCAATCTATGATAGTCTATCGATGCAAGGATGAACATAACCTTCCAGTGGAAATTTCTTCCATCTTATGGGTCTTTATTCCACTAAATGAAGTATATTTATCTCAAATGGTTGGCGAGAAACTCATGATTAAGAATATGCACATTTTATGAGGGTTTGATGATGTCTTTCCAGAGGAATTGTCGGGTCTTCTACCAAATCGTGAAGTTGAGTTTTCAATAGAACTCGTACCGAGTGCTTTGCCTATTTTAAAGACACCTTATAGAATGACCCCAATTGAGTTGCAAGAATTGAAGAAGCAACTCTAAGAAAATCTTGATAAGGGATTCATATGCTCTAGTGTGTCACCTTGGGGAGCACATGTTCTGTTTGTTAAGAAGAAAGATGGATCAATGAGAATATGCATTGATTATCATGTACTTAACAAGATCACTATCAAGAACAAATATCCTCTCCCACACATTTATGACTTATTTGACCAACTATGTGAAGATCAATACTTTTCCAAGATTGATCTTTGTTCAGGGTATCATCAATTAAGGGTCAAAAGGGAGGATATACCAAAGATGGCTTTCCATACAAGGTATGGACACTATAAATTTATAGTGGTTCCATTTGGCCTTACTAATGCCCGTACTATCTTCATGGATCTAATGAATAGAGTCTTTAGATACTATCTTGATCAATTTGTGGTAGTCTTTATAGACGATATTCTTGTCTATTCAAAGAGCAAGGAAGAACATGAAGATCACTTGAGAGTTGTATTAAATACCATGAGAAAGGAGAAGCTTTATTCCAAATTTACCAAGTGTGAATTTTGGCTTAAAAAAGTTGGATTTTTGGGTCACATAATCTCAAAAGAGGGGATATCTGTGGATCCAGCAAAAACAGAGGTTATCAAAAGATGGTCAAGACCAACAACAGTAACTGAGATCCGAAGTTTTCTTGGTTTGGCTAGATATTATCTACGTTTTGTGAAAGATTTTTCAGGATTATCTAATCCACTCACCAGGTTGACTCGAAAAGGAGTTAAGTTCGTGTGGACGGAGGAATGTGAATATAATTTCAAGGAGTTAAAAATAAGGTAATCCAGTGCACCTGTGCTCACACTGCCTTGTAGTGGAGAAAGGTTTGGGATGTACAGTGATGTATCCAAGAAGGGGTTGGGGTGTGTTCTCATGCAAAATGATATGGTGATAGCTTATGACTCACGACAGTTGAAAATTCATGAGAAAATTTATCCAACTCATGATTAAGAGTTAGATGAAGTAATCTTTGCATTAATGATTTGGAGGCATTATCTTTATAGAGAAAGGTGTGATATTTATACTGATCATAAAAGTTTAAAGTATATTTTCACAGAAAATGAGCTGAATATGCGCCAAAGAAGATGGTTGGAGCTGATTAAGGATTACGACTGCTCAATTCATTACCACCTTGGGAAAGAAAACAAGGTGGAAGATGCATTAAGTCGACAAGACCATGCTATCTTATCCATGATGAGGATCACAAAAGATCCAATATTTATGGATTTACAAAAGATGGATCTTGGAATTATAATGAAAGGGGAAAAATATTATCTTTCTCAAGTGAATGTTTAACCATCTATACATGAGAAGATTAAAGAGGCACAGAAAGAAGATGTAGAGTTACAAAAGAAGGTGAGAAATGTTCCTGAATTCAACCTTGATTATGATGGGATAATAAGGTTCAGGAATTGGGTTTGTGTTCCTCCCATCCCCAAATTAAAGAAGGAGCTGCTGGATGAGGCTCATAGTTCTTCATTTTCTATTCATATTGGAAGCACGAAGATGTATAAGGACCTAAAAGAGTACTTCTAGTGGGATTTCATGAAAAGGATCTTGTTGAATATGTCTCTCGATGCTTGGTTTGTCAGCAAGTTAAATCTGAGAGACAGAAGTCTAAGGGGATGTTACAACCATTACCCATACCTGAATGGAAATGGGAAAACATCACTATGGAATTTTTCACCGGACATCCTAAAACATCCAAAGGCAATAATGTTTTCTAGGTCATTGTTGATCATCTTACGAAGTTGGCACACTTCATTTCTATTAGAGAGGATTTCTCTCTGGATCAGCTTGCCAGGATATATGTAAAGGAAGTGGTAAGATTTCCTGGAGTACCACTTTCCATTATATCTGATCGGGATCCGAGGTTTACCTAAATGTTTTGGTGAAGTCTTCAGCATACTTTGGATATAGAGTTGAGTTTCAGAACTGCTTATCATCCTCAGACAGATGGTCAGTCTTAGAGAACAATTCAAACTCTAGAAGATATGTTAAGAGATTTATCTATGGATTTCAAAGGTGGTTGGGATCAACACCTACCTTTGGTGGAATTTTCTTATAATAATAGCTTTCACTCCAGTATTCAGATGGCTCCTTATAAAGCTCTTTATGGAAAGAAATGCAGAACTCCAACTTGTTGGGATAAAGTTGGGGAAAGAAAGCTATTAGGACCTGATCTTGTTGATGAGATGGCAGAAAAGGTACGATCTATTCAACAACACATAAGAGCAGCTTAGAGTCGACAAAAAAGTTATGCCGACAACCGAAGAAAAGACCTAGAGTTTGATGTGGGTGATAAAGTGTTCTTATGAATATATCCTCGGAAGATAGTAATGAGATTTGGAAAGAAGGGAAAGCTGAGCCCTAGGTATATCGGTCCTTTTGAAATACTGGATCGTGTTGGGAAGGTAGCTTACCGATTGGCTCTTCCACTGAATCTCTCTCAAGTTCATGATGTGTTCCATGTATCTCTCTTGAGAAAGTACATACCTTATCCTTCACATGTACTCAGTTCAGAAGTTGTACCGCTGGAGAAAGATCTTTCTTATGAAGAACAGCCGATAGAGATTCTGGATCGTACCAAAAAAGTCATACGGAACAAGACCACCCGCTTGGTGAAAGTTTTATAGAGGAACCACCAATTAGAATAAGCTACATGGGAGATTGAGGATATGATGAGGGAGAAGTATCCTCATCTATTTTTTACAAAGTGACGAATTTCGATGGCGAAATTCATTTTAAGGGGGGTAGAATGTAACAACCGAGATTTTTATGAGAAATATTTTGTTTTTTTAAATCATCAAAGGAATATTTCACTACACACAAGACTAGCTTGGGTTTCTTTACACGCAATCACGACCTTCCTCAATAGCATATGTTTTACGCAATACCGAGTTTCACTAAACAACAATACACTTTTAAAATATTATTAAAACTAACAGTTATGAATAGTAATACCTAATTTTTGAAATTTTATAAATTTTATATTTCAAAATGGACTTCATTTTTGGATTCAGAATATCGAAATTAGCCTAGGGTAAAATTTTGGTATTTTTCTGAAAACTTTTATTTTTCGATGAATAGTGAAAACACTGGGTTAGTATTTAAAAACCGACTTTTTATTTAAGTAATAATTTATTTTATTTAAATTTATTTTATGTCAAAATTGATACATAATACCTATATAATTTCAATGTAATTCATTGGAGTCATTTTATAATAATTTTAGATATATAAAAATGTTATTGAACTTTTCACCGTCTTTTACCCACCTCTTAGGAGAATTTGCAAATGTACATAAAAATTAATTTCACCGCTTCTGTGAGTGTAATTTCAAAAATCCGAGAGACACGGTTAATATCAAGGAGTAAAATTTGGTTCAATAAAATAAAAATAATTTTTGGTGAATAATAACTTCTTACTTTTTTTTACCACGGTTAAAAGTAAATAGGGTAATTATGGGTAAAAATGGTATTATTATTACCCTAACACATGTCCTAATTATATTGGATAAGTTTAATTCGACCAAAAACAACCTTAGGAATAAAATATGACCATTTAGGTCTACTTGGATTAGATTAGGACATTTAATATTAATTTTTTAAAAGAAGAGTTAAAATAGTTAAAATCAATGTTTAATAACTAAAACATTTTTAATACTGGGTTATAAATAAGATAAATTCGACTATGAATATTAATTATAAAGATAAACATATTTCCTACATAATGTTATTTTATTTATAATTTTTAGACTTTAAATAATGTAATTTATTTATGACACAATGATGATGCAATAATTAGTTTATTAATGAAATATTAACATAATTGATGTTATAAATACCCAAATTAATTTAATTTTAGACATTTAATGAATTAAAATAATTTTATACATTAATATGACATGTTAGTATTAATTTAATTAACGTTTTTCGAACTAATAATTCTGTTATAAGTTTCACAAAAATCAATTACCAAATAGTGTCAAAATTGACATAGAATAGTTTTTAAAACAAATATTATATTATTAATTGTTATTTTATTTCTAAAATTCTACAGTTCGGAAAAATGACTTATATAAGGTTATATATATTAATAATTAACAACTTGGAGTTCGTTTGGTTTTTTATAGTAAGTTTATTAACCTTATAGTGTAAGAAAACAAGAAGACACGGTAAAAGTTAAATTATTTAACTTAGTGTTAAATCTAAATGATAAGGTTAAAATAGTAACTTAAACTTGTCTAAAATATATTTTATGAGAGGATTTAGACCCATCCCCACCTTATATTCTAAATAAATCAATTTGGAGCTATTAAAAACCGAATATGACTTTATTATAAAATAATATTTTAAGTTTTTCCTAAAGTGACCCTCTCCTCCCTTATAAAAGGGAACCTCCTCCATCTCCTCCTCACACCACTTTGGGCCTTCAATCTTGGATAAACACTGACAATTTAACTTATAAACTTCCCTAGAAACATCCTAGATGTACTGGTCTTCTTCAATGACCAATTTTAGTGCCCTAAGATGTGGTTTCAAAGAGGCGTGTCGAAGAAGAGGTAAAATCTGTTACCGATTCTTCCAAAGTTATTTCTTCTTATACTTATTATTCTTTAGTTGTTTAATTATGAAGTAATAAAATAAGTATCAATCATATACTTATATGTTATTATAAATTTGAAACAAACCTATTTCACCTTTTATCCATCCTATAGAAAACAAAATCACCGCGTGTGCGTATGTACAGAATACCGTCTTCACGCCGTGGTGTAATCTGTTTTCCACCACCACCTTACTTGGATGGGTATAATGGTGTAAATAATAACCATATATGATTAATGTAAATTTATATTTATTTTGAAATATTATACAGACACTTCAATACAATTACACGATCATGGGAACGATATCATCGCTCATGCGTACGTACGACCTACCGTCTCCACGATGTGATGCGACTCGTTCTACATGATCTTCAATGCATAATGATTATATAAATGAATTGAATGAATAAATATGATATATATTACACTAATACCATTCTGGAAATGAGGTATCTATATCCTAAAAATAAGAATAAGAATTTATTCGAAGAAACACGGATAAGAACAAAAAGCAATAAACACTCGAATAACAAGTAGCAACAAAATATTACTAATATGAAGCTAAGAATATGACCATATATGATATCATAACAATGAGTAAGATTCTGGAATAAGTCAATAACATAATTTAAATCATTATACAGGAGGTTAAGACACGTACGAAGCAAATCAGACCGAATGTAAGGGATAATCTCGCAATCTCTTTTTTATCTGAGATTGTTTATACTTCAGAATTTACTGGGGAATATTTATCATCCACATCCATATTTCCTCAATATGTAATATTATTTCCATCCACCTAAAATTTATTAAATCAAATTTTACCCATTGGTGAGTTTTTATTAAAAGATATGAAAGGAATCTTTTTTCTTTTTTCGTATGAGGTACTTTGACTTTTCCGGCCAAAGTACGAGAAGAATGTTTTTTTAACTTATATGGCCTGAATGGACTTTTAGAATATTATTTCCATGAAGATTCCATTACATGTTTTCAAGTTTATTTTTAATCAAATTCTTTTAGTTTAAAATTGTATGACATTTTAAGAAAGAAAAAATGTTTTTGAATTAGAAAGGATATTTTCCTCAAGAATGGAGTTCAAGTATTTTATCAAAATTATTTTCCATCTAAGATAATATAGGGTTATGTTTCTATCCCTATTTTTATATTTATTTGATTATGTTATGATGGAATTATTTTTATGAAGTTTTTTTATATTATATGTATTATGTTATGATGGCACAATATTTAAGAATCCCATTTTTATTACATGGGTTATGCTATGATTTATGATTTTGTGGCACACATAAGAATGGTATCATTATGAGATAGGTGGGACCTATATCTCCCTTCAATGCATTGGGTAAAGATTTATATCTCATGAGATAGACATGGTTGGAATGGAAGGTTAATCTGGTTCAGTGATACAGGACTGAAATGAGGAGTGAACTCGGTTCAGAAATGGACTTTGTCCGCTAAGATAGTCTTGGCAATGAGTCTTGACTAATAAGAAATGATTCTCTATGATTATGTGTGTATGACACAATGTTTAAAGTTTTAATATATGATTATTGGGATTACATTTCACTACTATGATTTATCCCATGTTATGAAATTATGATCTCCTTTGTAGGTTAAGATTTCCAAAATGATATGTTCTTATGAATATGATGTGATTGATATATCTTTTGTTTACCCTTACTGAGCATTTGAGCTCACCCTTTTGTATGTTTTCTTTTCCCTAGGTTAGGAATAAGGATATTAAGTGAGATATTCCAAAAGGGACTCTAGATATGATAAAATAAAAGGGAGACAGTGTAGATGATTTATGAACCAGTTGTTTGTGTTTCCCAGTTTCTAAAGACAATATACCTATACGGTCCTTTCATCATTTTGTTATATGTTGTAATAATTGTGCTTAAATTTTGAAGTAATAACAATGTATTTAATGTATGGGTCATTATAGTTATGATAAAGTAAAAAATTAAAAAATCCATAACCCAAAGAGGCTTTAAAAAGTTCCTTGATATCATAAACAATGATGATAACTTGATATTTTTTTGAGACCCTTTTTCCTAATATTGAAGAATTTTCATGAAAAGATATACTTACCTGATTTTAGGATAACCTTGAATTTTTTTGTTCCTTGATAAACTTCCACTTAATCTCTTATTCAAAGATATATAGATGAATTTTTTTTGTTCTGGAAGCATTAATAGACCAAGATATTCAAACATATAATGAAAGGTCATTCCATCTATCTTTATCATAGCAAAAGGTTGGGATAGGTTATCCTATATTCATAAATACATATATGGTAAGATAATACTCTAATATCTAAATCATTTTCTTAAGTTTAACATAAACCATTTCATAAATGGTTAAACTTATAACCCTTATGAAATATGGAAGACCGAAGATTTAGAAATAAGGTCACTAAATTATCTTAACATTGTTCCACCCATATATCATAATGTATATCTTGGTTGTCACATTCAAAACATGTGAATAACCTCAATTTATATTCTCTTGAAAACATGGTAATTACCTGAAATTACATAAATCCTTATTTAAAACATTCATTTTAGACTTATTCAATAGATTACTAGATAAATTCCTTAAATACAAGAAGTTGTAAACTTTATCCATGATAACATATAACACTTTGTCAAAAAATCCTTTACTATTAAATTTTCATAAATACAATCCAATTTACTTCATCCATATCATAATCTATTTATCCATTTAAACTATCATTCTCTTATCCTCAGGAACATTTTAATGGGTGCCTTCCCTTAATGTAACCATTATATTAAATTAATTTTATAGGTTATTAGTATTATTTAACACATTACTGAAAATACTTAAATAAAAACATCTAAATACAATCCTTATATACTTCATTATTCATGTAACCAAATCTTTGAACTCAAAAAAATATACACTTAAATCACCCAACATTATTCATAAACCATTAATCAAGCTTCATCAGATTATTCATTAATTCTTATTTCCTAGAATATGAAATATAAATCATGTATTATAGTTCCTCAACCTCAATCTAATCATGCTTCTTACATTTAATGTAAACAATACTGGAGGAAAAAACCATACCTTTCACATGTCATTTTTAGTCCCTTTATCATTATAAGTATAACCAATATCTATACCACCTTCCTGATTATATTTATGATATTTCCACTTCGGAAATCAATTTTCATAATTACCAAACTTTTAATATATGAAACAATCAATGTTTACTATGTTCCTTCCAGTTATCACTATTGAATAAAACCATAAATCATTGGAAGATAAACACATATCTTAAAATAAACCCAAATAATCATGAAAAATTAATTATAGTATACCTAAACCATGACACATTATTTTGAAACATTAGGCTTATCCATAGATATATCCCTAGACATATCCTTAGAAATATCCCTAGGGATCCCTCTAATTTGTTCACATTCTATTTTCCAAAGGATTAATAAACCATTTCTTTGATACCAAATATAACAAAATAGGTTTAACCCAAATGGGTATTACATAATTTTATATAAAATTTCATCACATTAAAAAAATACATGCCTGAGAACTATAATAGATTACAATATTTGGAAACTTCGAACACATTCTTCTAGTTTGGAGATATTTTCTCAAAATCTCTCTTAAAGATATTACCCTTTAGTACTCCTACTCAAAACCTTTCCTTATAACCTGGGGAAAGGAAACATGATAAAGGGGTGATCTCTAACTCTTTGTGATGGTTAATTAATTAAATACTTATGTATAACATGAACATAAAATTATAATAACATAATAATAACATTTGAAGACCATACCCCACATAAAAAGATCACAATCATGAGACATGGAATAATAATTGGTTTTTCAAAACACATGAATCATAAGATAATCAATAACATAAACCATGATATATTATCAAAGTCATAAGATATATAATATTTTGTAGACACATAAACATGTAACATCATTCCCTATAAGTCAAGGATCATTGGAAAAAACATATTAAGGTAGTTCATGAGGACTACACCTACTGGGTGAGACACAAAACCATCCACAATCATAGTAATTTCCTTATAAGGGATCGGGGTTCCCAATCTTCCCATAGTGGATCAGGTTTCCCTATATTCCCATGGTGGATTAGAACACACCTATTTCTCATTTTTGATCAGGATGCACATGTTTCCCATTTTGGATCAATATCATCCACTTGTTTCCCATATTTATCCCAGGAGATATAAATCATTACCCAATTAATTGTAGGTAGATATAGGTCCCACTCATCACATAATAAATTAATATATACATGTTTCACTAGATAATAAAACTTTCATCATATCATTACCCATAAAAATAAATGGGTTTTATAAACGTTATACCATAACCCATGAAATGAAATGGGTATCATAAAACATTCATCATATCATTACCGATGGAAAATAGATAGTTCTCATAATAATTTAATAAAATAATAAACCATTAAAAGAAGTATTTTTCAAGTTAATATAACCCGAGGAAGATAAATAAGTTTCATAAACATCATTTTACCCAAACAAACACCTTCTAAGATATAATATGAATGGTGTTCTTGGATCATATCTTTAGTAAATCATAAACTACAACAAAGTATATCATATTATATGGAGTATGATTTTGAAAAAAATATCAAGAAAAATTTTATAAGTAAAATATAATTTCTTTGAAAACCATTTTTATAAAACCATTTCAAAATCCTTTTCTTATAAAGAAATATTTACAATTTTATTTAAAACATTTTTGCCGAAAATATCATTTATTCTTTAAAAAAACTCTTTTTGAAACCTAATTTTTTTTTAAAACTATTTTACTGGAAAATAACATTGAAAACATAAAAAATAATATTGAAAAACTTTTGGAAAGTTATTTCTTTGAAACAATATAATGTAATCTTGAATCCATTTTAAAAATATTTTCCTTAGAAATATATAAAAAATATTAAAAAACTTTTGAAAACCTTTTCCTTGAAAACATATAAAGGAACCTTAAAAACCTTTTGAAAACCTTTTCATTTGAAAATACATTGAAAAATTATATATGAATATTTGAAATCATTGAAATCATTTTCTCTGCAAATAACCTTTTGAAAACATATAAAGGAAGCTTTGAAAATCATTTAAAACAATTTTTAAAAATAAAAAAAAATTTGAAACACTTTTTATTTAAAAAAAATTAAATTCAAAATATTTATCGACTATTAGGGAAAAATTTACTTAAAAATAACTTTGTTAACTTATAATGGATTCTTCAAGTAAATGATGGTCATGAAGTTGGATAAGTCAATGCATGTTGCACTTAACTTTTAAACATTAAAAGTATAGAAAAGTTTTTTGATTGGAAAATGTCAAGAAGATTCCTTCTAAAAAATTTAAAGGGTAAAACATGTATAAAAATTAACTTTAAAAACCATAGTATAATAGTAATATATTTTGTAATATTTTTTTAGAAAACATGGTTTTGAAAGAACACTTATTTCTGATTGAAATAAGAAATAATGTTGGACTTTTATAAATACATTTTCTTAATTATCTTAAGTACCAAAGATTAGAAAGATGGTAATAGTACATGAAGATATCAGTAATAAATCTATTATGACAAAATTTATGATTTTTCTTGATATATGGTTCATAATATTTCATCAATGTATGCATAATCATAAATAATCCCGAAAACACCGAAATTCTAACAAAAAACTATTACCACTTTCGTAACATTGAATCGAAAACCTCATGAAATAATAACATTACGTGAATATTAAAATATTATTAAAATAATTAGATTTATTATATAATATGTCAATGGGATTTATATAAACCAAATAGAAAAATATAGTTTCATTACACGGAATTTTTCTCAAAGAAGGCAAATTGAGAAAAAATTACTTTACTGATTTGGTAACATTCGAATCGTAATCTCCATGAAATAAAGATAATAAAATTGATATGTAAATACCCTTAAATTTAAGGTTAGGAATCATATATTGTGTTTATGGGTAGTATATACACCACATATAATAACTAGGTGGTGAATATGGATTGTGTCTCATAGAAAATAAAAGTGATGTGATAAAACTCTTACATTAAGTCTGGAATTTCTCCATTCACGTTCAAAACTCTTTTTATAATAAATAATATTTTATTATAAATCTACCAAAAAACAATATTATTATATCTAATTATATATATTATTTTTTTATTACTTTATATTACCCATTTATTGACAAATCCATTTTAATGTTACATTTTGGGTAATATTTGATTTATTTTTCGTATATGTTTTGACTTGTTATTCTTCATCATCTTACATAGATTATTATTTAATTATTTAGATAATGTAAAAAATGATTTAAATACCATATATATTCATTATATAAATAAATATAAAAATCTATAAGAAATATAAATATAAAATGGAATACACCATTCATGGAGACGGTAGGTCGTACGTACGTGTAAATGATGTTTCCTATTTATTATCATATTGAAATAATGATATTAAATGAAATATATATATATATAATCCATACAATAGAATTATTATTTCATATATATTATATAATTTCACTAAACCAATCCTTGATACATTCCATGTAAAGATTGAACATATCACAACATTTTGAGGAGGCGGTTGCCCACATGTCCACAAACGATGTTATCATATTTACAAAAAATGGAAAGCATGAATGTATGTTTTTTACAATAATTAAATACAAAAAAAATAATAAATATTAAACATATACTATAAAAATATATTTAATATCATAATTCTCTACCATTAGAGGTGCTAGAGGAAAAAACAAACATCGTTTCGTGTGGTGGTAGTTTATTGTACACAAGAACTATAAGTTTGTTACCAATTAGATGGAAGTGATTGTATGTGTAGATTTAACCATTAAAATAAAAAAATATAAGTATATTTATTATACCTATTTTATTACATAATCACGGAATAATAATATTTTATGGGGTGTAGAATGGAAATAAAACAAAAGTGTTTGAGGAAGGATGTTACCTCTTCTTTGGGTAACTCTTTTGGTTTTCACCAATGGGATTCCATGAATTGATTTAATCACAAAGTAAGAATGATATGTTGATGTTAGGGATTTTTGGAGACTATTTGGGTAGATTTTGGGTGATCCAAACCATCTTCATAGGTGTGAGGAAGGTGGAGAGTGAATGAATTTTTATAATGGAGCGGGAGTAGCATTCTTATAAATATAAAAAAGTGTATTATATTGGGAGGTACCCCTTACATCATCAGCCTCCAAAATGGACACATAATGTATTAAATAGAATTTTTTTTCTATAAAGACATCCACTACACAAAAAATAATTCATTTTTATAATTATGTTCCTTATCTTCTTAGTTTCAACAATTTTATCATTTTGGTTTTTATTAAAGTAATTAGTTTTATATCCTAAGTAATTTAAACTTTAATAATAAATTAAAGTAATATTTATTATAAAATAATCATCCACTAAATTTTAAATATTTTATATAATTAAAATAGTAGAAATACCATTTTTCTTGGAAATTAATTTCAAAACAAGTGCATGTAATGTGCAAAAACATTTCTTTAACTTGAGTCATGATATTAGTGTTTTTACTCTCTATGGGTCAATATATTAGTTATAAAAGATTAATTTCTCTACTAATGGTCCATATTTGATATTTATTATCACTTAAAATTCACCAGTAAAAGAATAGGATTTTAATTAATTTTAAATCATTGAATAAAATATCATTTATTGTAAAATAACATTAATGTAAATTTGGACCTTATTTATTTAATTTTAATTTAAGAAATATCCAATAAATATTGGAATTAAAATATATTAAGTTAAAATCTATGAAAAATGATATGTTCATTTATAGAAATAATTTAACACAACAATTAATTAAATTTTCTTTACATTTAATGTTTTTTGCGTCATTTATCTTATTTAATTATTAAAAAAATAATTCATGCATTAGAGTTTGTTAAGAATTTAATGTAAATGTATCATATATAACAATTAATTTTAAATTACCATGATAAATAATAATTTAAATTTTAAAATAATGTTTATAATTGAAACTATTTAGTTTCTTTAATGTTATAAATCATTATAAATGTTAAAGGTAAGGAATATTCCCTTTTTGTCTTTTTTTCATACTTAACATATTTTATGGGTCACTTTCTTGAAAATGTGTCCCAATAACTCAGAAAATTATAACAAAGATGTGATATAGAATAAATATTGGAATAAAATGTATTTTTTACAAGTTTCTAAGTCTTTTTAGAAGTTAAGTTTATGGTTTAGTCACTTGTTAATCTTAATTTTACCATAATCACTATAAATAAATTTATTTACTTTCACAAATATTTTTTTATAAAAAAATAATTTTATATTATTAGAAACTATAATTTATTCATATTTCAAATATGGAATAAAATTTTTCAAATTCAAATCACAAAAGAAAAATAAATTAACCTAAAATTAATCATGCAGATGGGATAATAATGCGGGGTTTTAAAGTGAAAAGATCCAAACGTTTGAAATGTTTTTATATCCAATTTTATTGTGAAATTGGATCAAATTTCCTAAATTGGATTGATTTTTTTATAATTTTTATAATTATAGATTAAATAAAAAATAACATATAATTTTACTATATAAATAAATTACATGAAAAAGTAGTCTTGAATTAAAATTCTGTGTTGTTCACTATTCATAAAAAATGAGACTTCTTAGAAAATACAAAAAAATTACCCAAAGAAAATTTTTATATTTAAGTTTACAAAATGAAGTTTATTTTGTCATATAAAATTATAAACATTTCAAAATCATATTTAAAATTGGTTCTCCATTAAAAGGCTATAAAATTATCTTTTGGAAAAATATATCTTTTTATTCATAAATTTGGATTTATTCTTATCTTATGCATATAAAATATATTGGATGAATGTAAAAATATTTTATTGAATATATAATCTATTAAAAACATTTACAAATATTTGTTTTTAATTTATTAAGATAAAATGGTTTATGTACATAGAGAATTAGTTTTCTTAGAAAATGAATTTCTTTATTTATAAACAATTCTTACTTTTATTTCTAGATGAAAGGGTTAATTTTATTCACATATTTAATACATATTTTCTTGATAACTTTATTTATAAGGTATATGTGACAACTATAATAATATTTGAACAATAATATTAATTTTATGTTGTAGTTTGAAAAAACTAGGTCTTGTGTGTAACAGAGATAATCAAAGAAAATTAGCATTTCATGTAAGACATGCCAAACATTGTGTTATGATTACCAAAAGATAATATAAGGGTTTAATGTAGTGAAATATTAAATTTTTGTTTCATTAAATTCAACAAAAACTTATTGCTTTCATATAAAATAATCTATATTTAGCATTATATGAAATAAAAAAACAAAAAATATTAAATTAATTCGAAAAAAATATTTCAAAAAACTATCAGGGTGTTACATGATCCATATACAAAAACATAATCTCCAGACTCTCTAACTATAAAAATTTTGATATTAATCTCCATTATAAAAATATCCTTTGATTTATAATTTGAGAAAATTCAAATACCCAATAAAAATGATAACTCAAAAAAGAGAGGGTTTTTGACAACCAGCCTACCACAATAGTTTTCATACTTTAGAAGTATTAATGGTATTTAAAACATGACTACTAGCCTATATTAGATACCAATTCATTTTAAAATATATTTTTTTCTATCCCAGATCGCTAAACAATATTCCACAATTCCACTCCTAACATGATAACACTATTCATTAAAAAGGAGTTGTCACTTTCCATCATCTCCAACACACCGAGACAGTGATTACATGTAATTTTCTACCCTAATAAACCACAATATCTCCCATGAATTTGGCATCCATATTATATTTCTCCCCATTATAATATTAAACTCTTAAGGGGTTATTCTGATCCACATTACTCCACACCATTAGAATCACCTATCAAAACATATTTCCAATGATTTATCAATTCAATCAGTGAGGTTTCTATATCACCACACCCAATTACATATGAAAACACTGGTTATACCTCATCTAGTTCTCCATTTTTGAAAATTATTGGTCGCAGCTGCTGATGCACTATCTCATTTTCCTGATCATGATGTCATAACTCTTAAAGTAATTAAGAGATAATTAAAGAAATAACACCAAATTTCAAAACCAAATCTTAGTGAAAAGACATGGTTGGATCCCCCAATCATCCACACTTTCCATCATGTTATCAATAAAACACTGATAAATATCTATTCTATCTCATGCTCTAATCACATCAAAACCATCCCAATCCCAATTACAATTCATGAAGTTTATCCAATTCTACATATGAATCCCAAACCTGAAATTCTCTATGGAACTAGATATCATCAAATTTACTTACTCACAAATATTCAAAAGTTATATTGATCATCCTATGACTATTCTCAAGCATCCACAACCCTACCTATATAAGGACATTCCTTCATGGCTCATGATCCATCCATTACTGCACAAAATGACTAGATGGGACCATCCTTTACATACCTGAGTTCTAATACAAAATATCAAATTTATATCATTTTTAAATTACTAGGAATGAAACCCTCATCATTTGCCAAAATTTCATTCATAATGAGGTTCACACCACACTGTACGGATTCCCTTACACCACTCCAAAAGTGAAACCTAAATAGATTCAAACCTCATGCCTCCTTGACTATATATTCCAAGTAACCATCTTGGGATAACCACATCACAACACCACTATCCGTCTTTATTATCACTTCTCACCATATAGAGAAAATTCCCCATTCGGATAAAAAACTTAGTCCCTCTGCTTACAAACTATTTCTCACTAATCTTTAACATAAGTGTCACAATTCATATATAGTACATTCCATAAAAATATCATAAAAAATAATAGAATAAAATTCCCAAACCACCAAGTTTCATTACCTTACTCACATTCCCATGAATTACACATCACCAAAACTAGTCTCACATGCCTAACCACCAACCATTCTCCACATTCTGGTCAATTGCATCAAGATCGAAGCACATAGATGGTTTATCATCCATTAAGGACAATATCCAACCCATGTATTGGAAAACTGAATAAACACCTGTTACTCAATTTCATTCCAAAATTAGAAGCATATACCCATTATTTTTCCATCATTGATCCAACCATCTAGGATCATAATCTGTAACCTCATCAAGAATCACCCCCAAAATCACTGGGCCAATCACCCAATGATTATGCATTCTTATACATTTTTTAACACCAAATAACCTCACATGAACTCATATTATAACCCAAAGTATCTACACATGATTTATGCCACAAAGAAAACCAAAAATATATGATAACTTCTCTATCATACTACCCTCACATATCAAAACTCATATCAAGGGTACCAGGCCTTCCCACATATCCCATGAACTATATATCACACAGGTCACAACCCAAGGGAAAATACATATGATCCCATCTAAAATCCTAAAGTAAACTTAGGTTCCAAATCACCCACTCTAGAGTACCACACATATTATACATCAATTTCTATGTTATTTCCTACCCATGGGTGTAGATTTTCTTCGATGATCCACATATGGAACTACCACCATGAGAATAAAAATATATGGATGATTTTCACTAGGCCTGAGTATATGAGATCCACCCATTGAGAATAACATTCTCATATAGGTACACTCATATAAATATAACAACATCACCCAAAAATTATTATTTTTAGTATACTATAGTATCAATTTTTCACTCAAGTAAAATTCTAAGAAAAATATATTTGGGAAAACCATGTATAGGTTTTTTTAATTGAAAATTTAAATTAATAACCCCATTTTATATTTTGGAAATTTTATCATGAACACCCACTAGGGTTCTACCTCAATGGAATATAATATTGTTTCCAACTGACTAGGGTCACTAAACCTCTATTTCACTAAGTAATTGTATAACCATCAAAGATCATATGACTATAAATATCTATGAATTTTCATTAGGGGAAAAAATACCATGGTTCAATTTAGTATAATTATTCTAAGAAGTTATATTGGAAAATAAGATATAATTTTTTACTGACACATTAAACAACTAAACAGTCATTATAAGTGATATCCATTACAATAATACATATGTATGTCATACTAACATTGTGTTCCAAATATTATACATATACATGACCTATTTTTAATAGGTGAAGAGTGAAAAATCCCTATATCACAAATCAAAAAATGTGTGTCATACTTGTTGAAATCATACAACCACCAAAGGGGAAACCAAGAACTAAATGAACATATCCCTATTAAACAAGAATTTATATCCAAAAAATATTTTCTCAGCGCACGCGTGTTACATCCATCACAATATTTGACACATTTCTATTTCAATTATATATCAACTTCCAAAATATTAATGTAAAATAAAACTCTTATAAAATATATGATATAAGTCACATAAAATCTTCAACACCACTTTTTAATTTTCATGTCCCTAAAAAACTTATTAGTGTCTAGAATAGAGATCCACTGTGAGGTTTCGTGTTCCTCCCCATATTCTAGAGGGTGTATACTAGGAAAATGTGTCTACGGTAGTATTGTGCAGAGATTATGCACCCAAATAAAATCTGACAAAAAAATAAATAAACAAACCTTCATCAATAAAAATTAATTATATAATGTAAAATTAATAACCATATCCTTCAATATCAAATTAAATATAGAAGAATACATTCATACAGACTCACAGACAATTCGATATACAAAAATACTGATCATCCACCAGGAGGATCACATGTACAAAATCAAAAAATAATTAAAATACATTGGGGTGCTACTACCATCCCCAAGCCTTGACTCATCCAAATATATGATTCCTTCTAAACGATACTACTCAATCATGCTACACCACATATCTAATAATCCTAAACCTACAATCAATAAATACTTTGTTGGTACTGAAGTGCCATGTCTGATCAAGTAAGGTCGGAGTAAAGCTAAATAGGGAACCACCCATTTAGTCTCATATATAACCAATAAATTCATTGTTTGTGAGTGTAAAATTATTATATTAATAAATAAAACATGGTGTATAATTGTAAATAATTAACTACTATCAATCCTCAATTTTTAACATGAAAATAGGGATCTACCCAAAACTACTTCATCTAATATTGGAGTGTCTCTGACCACATTACATAACTATGAAAACCAATATCATAGTCATGGTTACTTCCTATGAAAAATTACATAGAAATACATATATTTTCATATCTAAATCCAAGGAGTATGTCCAAGTCATTCCAAGACCAATCATATAAAAACTCAAGGACCATCTATAAGGCATTCCAAACTCAGTCATATCTGAACACAAGGACTGTATTAAAGGTATTACAAACACATTCATATCTAAAACCACGATGCATGTCCAAGGAATTCAAAAATAATTCATAACTTAATATAAGGATCATATCTATAGTATTCCAAATCCATTTATATCTAAACCCAAAAAGTATGTCTATGTTTTTCAAAAACACAACCATATCTAAACCCAAGGAGAATGTATAAAGAATTAAAAACAAATTCATATCTGAAAATAGGGACCATGTACAAGGAATTCCAAGCTCATTCATATCCTAAAATAATATACAATCCATGGAATTTCAAAATTAGTCTTATCTAAACCCAAGGAGTGTGTCCTTGAAATTTCGAATATAGTCAAATCCAAAACCAATGATCATGTACAAGTAGTTCTAAACTCACTCATATCTAATCCCAAGGAGAATGTATATGGAATTCCAAATTATGTCATATCTAAACCTATGGATCATGTTCAATTCATTCCAAACTCAATCTTAACTAAACACAAGGATTGTGTCCAAAACATCCTAAATTGTTTTACAATTAGAACCTCTGGGGATTTACTTATCAGGAAAAAAAGTAATATAGTTGCAACCATGATTCCATATATAATGATAATATCCATAGAAACCCACATATATCAATATATCTAAATAGGTAGTGAATACCACTCATATTTTCACTCACACCATATCTCAATAGGTTTGGTCCTCTGTCTTATCCCATCATATAATATAAGGTTAGCCTCTTAATTCCATGACTGATCATCATCAACCATGACTATCTATGGTTCACATAATCGATTTAGGTTCCAAATAAACCCCTAGAATCCCCACTAACCATTCACTTGTTAATCCTCTATAGGGTCATCCAATATCTAGGGCACCCTCTAGGGTCCCCTAGGTCACATCATAGTTAGGAAACCCTACCCAGGATCCCTTAACTCAATCTAATCACATGGCCTCATTAGCCACATAGTTAATCTGAAATAAATATCACATAAGGGATATAACCTCAATCCTATTCCTTCTAAAGACACTACCGGTTGGTCCTCACACCTTACCTATCCACCAATATTCATAGGGTCTAACCACATAGGTAATCAAAACTTAGTGGGGGAGAAACACTACTTTACGATCACCTCATAAGAAAAATGACACTATGTAATATCAAGGGTGAATAAAGGCCTACTGGGAAATTTTTTTATTAACCTATCATATACCTCTAATAAAATATATAAAAGGAACATATACCAAGGTCCTCTATGATTACATAATCTAATTACACCCTTTAAGGGGCCCATATATCTCAAAGAACAAAAAATTAATCAATGACTTGGTCATTAGTTTTCAAGGAAAACAATCTAGTTTACAAGTTTCCAATGTTTCCCTTGGATCTTTTTTATATACCCATAGAAATTATATTTAATTGGAACAATTTATAAAATTAAATGGGTTAGTCACATTTCGTGAAAAGACCGCACATATCACATGTTTCATATATGAAAAAAATAAAAAAATACCAAAGTGGTATGTATGAGTGATTACCAACCTCATCTATGAATATAATTACCATTATAAGGATTTTCAACCATCCTCACTGAGACCTATCTAAGTCTAACTGGCTATCTTCCTCCCGCAAGAGGCACCTTCCCAATCCAATTCAACAAATTTCATTAATTATCTTTAATTTATAATTAATTAAATTATTTATCATTAATTATACAATTTAATAAAGATAGGTATAACATCCAAAAAATCACAAGATTCCATCATCACACTGAAACAGAGACCAACCAATCTTGGATGTCCCGTGGAACACTCCAAAAATCATCTTGGTCCAAATCCCTAATATGTGGCATGCATTTATTATCCAAAATTATTTAATTTTAGTCAAATTCGTATAAAAATTCATACAATAATGTAAATTCATCAAAAAAATGGGTTAAGGCATATATATATCATCTCAAGATGTCATCTAGTTATTCCATGTGAAATCCTCATGATATCAAATAATTTCCACCATGAAAATTTCCACCATGATCTAGTAGAAATCACCATTAATCTATAATAACAGTCACAAAAACATTGAGAGAGAGGGATATGAAAGACTAAATAGGTAGGGGGTGGAGGAAACTCACCTATAATCACAAAATAACAGTACCAAAATCACCGAAAAATATGGGGAATTGAAGAGGAAAATAATAGTCAGCTGGATGGGGTGTGTACAAAATAGAGAAAGTAAAATGGAGGTTCCCACTTAAAATAAAGTGAAAAAAGTAATTTCCCATATTTTAATGAGTTACGTGATCTTTTCTAAAGACCAATGAGAATTTTTGATTTCATGTTTTTTACGTTGTATTTTTTTCCAACACTATCATTTCAATATTAGTGTGACAGATTGGAAGATTGTGTTCCCAATAATGTAAAATATTTATATTACATAAAGTAATGTGTGAGCTTTGAATATAAATTATTATTATAATGATAGATGGGTTTATTATTTCTAGGAAATGAGAGGACCTAGAGAGGGCTTCATCTTGAAAAAATCATTGAAAAATTCCAATATTGTGAATATCTGGATAAATTCATAAAGGAATTTATTTGGAAGTGTTTGAGTGTATGTGGGAATTTTTCATTAGAAAATTGATAAAATAAATAATTATTTTTCAAAAATTAAGTTGTGTGAACATTATGATGAAAAGAAATATCAATGAAATATGGGAAAGGAAATAGTTTTATGTAATGTAAATAAAGTTGTGTAAAATTTACCAATAGTTTTATGAAGTTTCAAAAAAGTGAATATTTGAATTTGACTTGTCAAAATACAAAAAATGAATGTGTTTCAAGAATTTTATGAGGTTATACAAAAAATTATAGATTCAATAACTGCTCTGATTTTTTGAAATAATTTTGTAAAGGTATTTATTTTTTGAATTAGTAATAGAAACGTGAGTGTTTTGAAGGAATGACTTGTGTTAGTTTTACCAAGGGCATTTCATGAACTCATTTATGCTGAAATAAATTTTTTCAGGAATTTAACTTGTTCCCCTAAATCTTATAGGATATTTATCAAATATTTTAGGTATAAAAAAGTGAAAATTTTCATGACACTATGAATGTTACATGAATTTTGGGAGTTGAGAGAAAATGAAAAGTTGTACAAAAATTGAAGATTTGTGTGAAAGTACAAGAGTTTCATGAAAAAGTGAAGAGTTAAGTGAAAGTGGGTATTGGGAATTCATACCAAGAGAATAATATAGAATTTGATTGGAACTCATTTGAAAAATTTCCAACTTAAGAAGGTATTCTATATAAAATAGTATAAATAGGAATGTGAGGGTACTATACTGGTTATTTTCATAACTAGTTTGTAAAAAAGTATAGTGTGAAGATCAATGAGAACTAATCAATAAAACATCAACCAGACATTGAATTCGTGCATTGGACTATATTAAAAATAGATTTTCCTCCTAGAGGAGTGAGTAAAGGGAGAGGACAAATGCAGTGACTCATGAGTGGTATTGACACATCCCAAAACTTGTAAAGGGGGTGACCCTTGGGTTCAAGTGAGTTAACCCTAAATATTATTAGTGGAGTTACCTCAAGAATAAGAGTGGCATATCCTAAATACACTATTGAATGGTTATTAGTATATTTTGGAACATTAAGAAAACATCAAAGTGTACACCTTAGAAATATCCTAGTGATGGTGAACCTTGTAAAATTTTTGTGTGTCATGTGATTTATTTTCTAATATTATAAAAGTTTAAAATACGTTTATGTGGATTGAGTGATCTGAGATCTTATTTTAATAAGGCTAATATAAGTTCACCAATTAATTGGATCTTCACTAAATAGGTGAACACAATATTTCCCCCAATAATTAGAGAGTGAAATATTTGTTAGGGTAGTTAGACTATCAATGTTACGTAGGGAAACATGAATTATTTTAATACCATGATTTACCACCTCTCAAGGAATCTCTAATTGAATTCCCTTATGGGTCTAACAATTTTTATCAAAGGGTAGTTTTATCTTATTAGATCCATTTTTTTCTAAATTGATCTAATCAGTTTCCAAGTTGAAATCTATTATACCCATATGAAGTGATAAAGAGGAATAATCTAAAGAAAAAAAGTATAACTCAAAAGGGATTCTATATAAATGAATAGGTTTTGAGAAGTGTTTCATTGAGCTGGCGGAGAATAGAAGTTCCAAAACAAAACGTATGGATGAATATGATTGTTTATCTACTTTTTCATACAATGATACTACATAACTATATAATAATCATGATATTCTAAGTGATGTTATAACTATTATCGATGATGATATATCAAGAGATCCAAAGGTGGAATATATCCCTATATTAGAGGAGCATAACTAGGATTTTAAGGAAGAAAAATTAGATCTAAAAGGGAAGAATGAGTCTAAAAGGATCTATGTTTAAGTGTTGAAAATTTAGGTCATAAAACTGAAAATCGTTAATCAAATACTAATTTACATCGCTCTAGATCTGAGAAAAAAGCATAAAACTTAGGCTAAGGAGTTGGAGGAGATTTATTTCAAAGTAAAAAAGTATAAATATGGTTAAAAATATAATATTCTAAACTCAAAAAGATTCAAAATATAAGGGTTGAGAATGATGAATTTGTTTCACACATGGAAGATCTAGTTGAGGAGAACCAAAGTCTGGGGTAGGTGATGGTGGCCCAGAATAATGGAATTGTCAATATGGGTTTAGAAATGAAGAGTCAAAGTGAATTAAATGATGAAATTTTAAATTAAGTAGAAAAGAAAATGGATAAAATTAGAGATCTAAAATATATCATTGTCTCTCACAAAGAGAAACTAGATGATATGTTAAAATATTTAAAATTTTTATGATCATGTCTGAAGGAGATGACGTCCCAACTAAAGGAGAAGGATAGAAAGATCAAGGATATAATACCCAAGCTTCAAATTAAAGTTATAGAACATTTTCTTTTCTTGAAACTGTAGTATAACTCACATTTTAATATTCAATTGCACAAAAAATATAATTTTATATGGTGAATATTGATTTTGAACCTACTATATCAAAATAAGACTGGGAAGGATTTCAGAAATTTACCCTTGGAAATAAAATTTTAGAACAATTTACAATATAGTATTAAAATAATAATAAATTTATTTATAATAATGTGTCATAATATGTATAATTAACCATTTATTTATGACCAATTTTTAAATAAATAAATACAATATCATTTTGAGGTAAAAATGACATTTTTTAGAAAACTATTTTCAAGTGCATAATGTTTCCCATTTTAATTAGTTAAAATAATATAAAACAATGAATGTATTAAATTTATATATCATATATATAACTTGATTAATTTTAATTCATATAATGGAAATTACTAGTCTTATACTTAATGTAAGATCATATTATTCTAAAAAAATGTATTTTCATAAAAACCCCCTTTCATCAAATTTTGTGGGTTTATTTTTAATTTGATTCCTACCACTTATATAAATGAAATTTTATAAAATATTTTCCATATTTTTAATCAGGATTTCCAATTTTTTAAATGTTTTTTCTTTCATTTTTTGTTATCATGAATAATAAAAATGGTAAAAATTGGTTAGCACAGTTAAGGTTAAAATGGGTTTAATAGGGACTAATCTAAAAAGATAACGGTTAAAATGACGTAGAAACTTGTCTTGGTTGAATTTATTTTGACCATATATTATATCATAATTATAATGGACTAAACTTGGCGCTACTGTTATATGAAATTTACTTAATAAAATTTTAAATTGTTTCAAAATTAAAAGTGTGGCACCCACCCCACTTATAAAATGGCACCTCATCCCCTCACTTATTCACACATATTGATTCATTTTTCTTGACCAAAAAATAAAACAATATATCCAAAATATATTTATCGATATAAATTAATTTTTTTATTACCAAAATACTAACCCTATAGTCCTTATGATTATTTATAATGGATATTTGTCAAAGAAGTGGTAATCATCTTAACCTAACACTTTCATTTTTATTCTTCTTTTAACAACTTCAATTATGCCTTAACCATTAAAATATAATAACACTAGTATATAAAATATAATTATATGTTTTTTTATTCAGGGAATAATCTTTATTCATCTCATTATCCATAAAATAGAAAAAAACCTCTCTCATTTGTACGATGGGTTGCATCCATGAAAACTAGTGTAGTTATTTTCATCACTGACTCACATGGCTAGACATAATGATGAAACTAATTAGTATATATGATACATATGACATAATTTTGATTCTATACTTTTATTATATCGTCTAATTATTTACCCTTCCACCAATTATAAATTTATAAAATTTATCGTGCTTGCGTGTGGACTACCACCTCAACAAAGTGATGTGATTTATTTTTCAGGTATGATTTTAATAGATCATTATCAATAAATATATATATATAGTGAATATATGTATATATTATTTATAAAATGAATATAATTATATATATGGTGTAATTATTACCTATTCACAAGATCTATAACGTCTTTGATGAAGCATACATAAAAAACTAAATAGTTAACACCTGAAAGGGTGATAATAATGAAAGACTGTTAACGAATGGTTGGTGATATGTTATAAGTGGATCATATAAGATATTTTATATTTTTATATGGTTTTATTATGTATTTATTATAATTATAAATTTTTTATATATTATTTTAAATCACATTCAACTAAGTGGAATCATGAGGTAAGGGATTTCATCTCGATTTTCACTCTGTTGATGATTTTTTTTATTATGAACCTATTTTATTTTATGTGGTGTATATACTAAACCATTGATATATATATATATAACATGAATCTATATTTATTAATTATAATTAATCTTTCTATTATATTATACACATTCAAGGGGTAACAATTTAAAAGTTACCAAATATGTAATAATTTATGTTATAATCTCATTTGTTTTGGGATTTCTTATATTTTCCTTGAAATAGTATTATAATATATTGTTAATAAAAATTATTTATTTTATTATCTTATATATATTTAAATAGTTTAAATGTTTTATTATAACTTTTCATCTCTTTTTCACATGAATCAAGTAATCAAATGTTTAAAATAAAACCATATATTATTTTTCTTTTTGATCGAGTATATTTTTCTTCTATGTCCATACTTTTCAAAATTATTTTACAAAAGTCCTTATATTTATAAAAATGTTTTTTAAAGGAAATTTTATTTCATACATGAATACTTAAAATTTTTTAATGGAATCTTTATAATTGTTTCTCAAAGATCCATTTTTAAATTTTCATAAAAAAGTAAAAAAGGAATGTTTCTTTTTATCGTATATAGTGTTAATGAATTTTATCAACACCATAAATATTTTATGATATTTAAATTTTTATATAAGTTTTAAATGTCTTTAAAACTAAAAATATTTAATATTTTTTAAAAAACATTCTTTTTCTATTTTCTTATATTCTCTAAAATATTTAATATTACTATTAAATCTACTTTTTTGATTAATTGATGGGCTTTTCCCAGATCATATTAATTTTGTGGTCATTATAATTATATTAAAACATTCACATTATTATAATAATATTTCATCAAACATATCCATATTATTTGTATCAGGGGTATGATTATTCCCTAAAATGTATACTATTTCTACATATGATGTTTTACCATGAAAGTCATTTGATTAACTCGTGAAGTGTGTATATTTCATATTCTATACTAAATATGGATATTTATTGATAAGGAATATTGTTTATGAGTAAAATTTATAATTAAGAATATAATGAATTCATTGTATGTTTAGTTATATGTTGGACCATTTTATAGATATCCCCTCAATGCATCGACATGTCTCATGAGAAAAACCGGTTGGTTATCCTTATTAAATGTGTTTTGATGTACAACTGAACATATTTTAAAGTATCTTAGCCCAATTCCTTGATCAATATGTCATGAATTATGCATTTACTTCATTTAAAATTAATTTATTATTATCCATGAGATTATTACATTTGTATTATCCATGGATTCATTTCATTCTCTTGTTATTGATAAAAAATTATTGTGTTTTTATTTATTTACCTTGTAATATTGATTATACATTATTTAAACAACATATATTTCACGCTACTAAAACCTTATTGAGAATCTTAGCTTACATGTCTTTTCCTTTCCTTGGGATATTAATAAGTAATATTTGAATGAGTTTTAAGGATGCTGAATATTGTCTTTTATTATGTTTTATATTTTTATTTACAATGTAAAATATGAATCATGTATGTATCTGCTTCCTCAATCCAACTAAACTGAACCATACTTGGTGATGTGATCCCTTAAATCTTATTCTAATATAATAAAATGGGCACTAACTCTGGGTTACTGTAGTTAGGATGGTTATAGTTAATATTAGAGTAAGTTTAGTCGAAACCTTAGGAACTTGATTTCATAAAATATATATTATAGAACAAGACTTGGAGGATAAGTCTAAGTATAGGATAATATAAGACATTTTGTAAATGTAGATATTGTGTGGATTTCCTATCAAATACATCCTTGTATGGGTACTAGAATGTGGATAATGTTGTTTGACAAATTCATCTCGGGGTAACAATTCTAAATGAAAAAGATTAGGTATTTAATCGATCATCATAGCCTCACAACTAGTGGGACTAATACTTCTCTCCTAGATAGACACTCCTAGTAGAAATTATTTTGTTGATTAATACACTCTTTATAAACCATTAGGAAATAGTTTATAATTTTTTTATGATTTAATGACATTCCAAAAAACAATTTTATGATTCTAATATTAGCTATGTATAAATTTTCAATTTATGTTAGGTGTTACAATAGATTTAGAATTATATATTATGATTTAAAATATATAATGTTGTCAGTTAATTTAATATATTCTATTATTTTGAAATGGAACCGAGTATAATGAATGATACCAATACTTGCAGTTAAAGTAGAGATTTCCCTGTTGAGAAATCCAATATAATTGGTGTTGAAGCCGATAATACCATGGACATGTTGGGAATTTTAACCCATGTTATGAATAATAACCATGCTCATATATAGAAACATGATGTTCCATGTCATGATAGAACAATATTAGATTATTTCCAATGAAATAAGCCTCCATATTTTAGTGGAACTAATAATACAGTGGTAGCTATGAAATAGATTATGTCACTTGAAATGACATTTTGAGCCTTGGGATGAATAAAAGGTAAAAGGGTTTTCAAGAAGTTTATTATATTAAAGGCGATGTTTTTAAATAGTGGTTTTTGATATATAATACTAGGGAGTAATAATAAATAAAACATATTTAATAGAGATCCTTTAAAGTAATATTCTCCAATAAATATTTTCCTCATGGGAAATGAACTAAAACGAAGAGAAGTTTCCTCAGCTTAAATAAAAATTAATTTTGGAGTGTTGTAGAGTATGAGGACTCCTTTACAAGACCATTTGGGTATCCTATAGATTACATATGTTATCTAGAAATCAATATTGAATATTTATTTGAAGTACATAAGAAAAATCTCTAAAGGCTACTGGTTTCACAAACCTTTTAATAATATGATGAAATAGTCTTATATTCCATCAAAAATAATTTTTTTTTCATAATATTATATCTTATATGGAAATAAATATATTAATAGGTTGTATAAGAATCGATTTAAAGGGAATGAATCAAAGAAAAATAAGGGAATAATGAAATTTCCATCATGTGAATATTGTCAAATGAAATATCCTAAAGATTCCTTAAGGGAATGAGATTTTGTTCTAAGTAAAAAGATAAGGGTCATATAGATAATTAATTAAAGGGAAATAAATATTCCACTACTATCCAATGCTTCAACAATAGATAAATGGGGAATTATTCAAATCAATGTCACATGCATCAAGGGAACCTATTGTAAAATATGTTAAGGGGATAAGGCCAAGATTATATGATCACTATAGCTGAGGTTAAAGTTCCTAATGTTGCGGTAAAAGGTATATTAATTGTATCGTAAAAATTAGTAAATGATTTATTTGATTCTGGAAGATCACATGAGTTTATATATTCCATGTTTTTCATAAAAATTATAACTTTCATTATCACCTTAAGATGAGAGTTTTTAGTTAAGACTCCTAGTATAAATATATATGTAATAATGATGTTTTAGTCAGTTCCCATTATGAAACATGGACATAACTCATTTATAGAATTGATTATTATACCTATGTTGAATTTCATATAATCTATGGTATATATTGGATTTCAAAATATAATGAAAAAATTTCTAAAAGAAGGAAATTCTGATATGTGATGAAGATATGGAATTAATTATCTTTACATGTGAGATATTAGGATCTGGTTCATGTTTAGATCCACCTATAGTGGCTTTTTTGAATGAAATTATAGGGGAATAATAGAAGAAATGATCTATATATAGGAAATATATTTTTAAAATTGATGATGTACCTATTATATAAGAATACGTTGATGTTCCTCTTGAGTAATCACCTAAACATCCAGTAAACCATGAAGTTTAGTTTTTTATTTATTCAATCCTTGATGAAAGAATAATATAAAATACTCCCTATAGAATGGCCATAATGAAATTAGTGGTACTGAAGAAACAACTACAACTATTTTGTGATAAGGGGTTTATATTCCACAGTGTTTCACCTTCAGTAGCCCATGTTCTTCTATTTAAGAAGAAAATGCATCTATGAGTATGGAAATTTATTATAGGTAAATAAATGTTATTAATATAAATAAAAATTATCCATTACATTGTATTGGTTACTTGTTTTATCAACTTCAATGAGATAAATATTTTTTAAAGATTTACCTTCATTTTAGTTATCATTAATTTCTAGTAAAGAAGGATGATATTCTAATGATATTATTTTAATGACGTATAGACATTATGAGTTTATAGTAGTTACATTTGGATATAAAAATTCAGCCTCTATTTTTATGGACATGATGAATAAATAATTCAAGGAATATATTGAAATTTTTTGTTGTATTTATTGATGAAATCATATAGTACTATAGAATATATGGGGGATATGAGAACCACTTATGAATCATTTTTGTAACACTCCGACCCCAGTTACCCATAGTCGGTTCATTATTTTAATGCATTGGCATGATTACAAGGAATCTAGTCCCGAAGAACTGATCAGTTTAGCAGTCTTGGAAAATAGATTACATACATGAATGTTAAATTAAACTTTATAACATAAAAAACAACATAAATAATCTTTTATTAACAACATTATTCCCTTGGTTTAATCCTGCATATCAATCACAATACACTTCTTGGAATCCGGGGAAAAATAAAACATATAAAGGGGTGAGATCAAACGCTCAATAAGGGTAAGAAATATAGTGGAAACTTTCATAAATAATCATAAATATTTAAGGCGATGTATAAAACTAAAACAAAAACCTTTTTAATATAAACTTCATCATAATATGGAAATAATAAAATAATTCCATTTACTTACTCACATGGATACTATACTAGTCAAATAATCACATGCAATATCAATAGCCATTTTCATAATGATGGAATGCATAATTCCAAACTATCATAACCACATAGTCAAGGCATTGTTCCAAGACTGTAACACCCAAACTTCCACAGTATGCTTCTCTTTGAATAATACAATAGCGTGTTTTGTACGCAACTTTTAGTTCTAACACACACCACAACCAATCAAACTAGCCATTATGAATAGTAATACCAACTTTTTGAAATTTTATAAATTTTATCAATCAAAATGGACTTCATTTTTGGATTCATAATATCAAAATTAGCTTAGGGTGAATTTTTGGTATTTTTATGAAAACATTCAATTTTTGATGAATAGTGAAAAAACACTGAGTTATAGTTTAAAACCGAATTTTTATTTAAATAATTATTTATTTTATTTAAATTTAATTAAGGTAAAAATAGATACATAATACCTATATAAGTTCAATGTAATTCATTGGAGTTAGTTTAGAATAATTTTAGATATATAAAAATTTTATGGAACTTTTCACCGCCTTTTATCCACCTCCTATGAGAATTTAGAAATTCACATAAAACATAATTTTACTACTTCCGTGTGTGGAATTTTGAAAATCCGAGAGACACAGTTAATATTAAGGAGTAAAATGTGGTTCAATAAGATAAAAATAATTTTTGGTGAATAGTAACTTTTTACTTTTATTTACCACGGTTAAAAGTAAATGTGGTAATTAAGGGTAAAAATGATATTAATATTACCCTAACACGTATAATAATTCTATTGGATAAGTGTATATTGACCAGAAACAACCTTAGGAATAAAATATTATCATTTAGGTCCACTTGGATTAGATTAGGACATTTATTATTATTTAATTCAAAGAAGAGTTAAAAGAGTTAAAATCAATGTTTAATAAGTAAAAAAAATTTAATATAGGGTTATACATAAGATAAATTAGATTATAAATATTAATTAGAAATATAAACAGATTTTCTACATAATTGTATTTTATTTTAAATTTTTAGACACAAAATAATTTAATTTATTTATGACACAATGGTGATGCAGTAATTACCTAATTAATGAAATATTAAAATAATAGATATTATAAATATCTAAATAAATGTAATTTGAGACTTTTTATGCATTTAAATAATTTTATAGGTTAATATGATAAATTAGGACTGGTTATATAAATGTTTTTGGAAGTAATAATGTTGTTATGATATTATCAAAAACAAAATACCCAATATTGTCAAAATTGACATAAAAGAGTTTCTAAAACAAATGTTATATTATTAATTTATATTATATTTCTAAAAATATAAGGTTTGACCAAGAGACTTATATAATTATAGGTGTATCATTATTGGACCACTTGGGGGGTCACTTGGAAGTTTATAATAAGTTTATTGACTATATAATATAAAAATACAAAGAGACATGGTAAGTGTGAAACTAATTAACTAAGAGTTAAAACTAAACGATAAGGTTAATAAAGTGACCCAAACCTTTATAAAACCAATATGTTGAGTTGTTTTCGACCTATCCCCACCTTAACCTTTAAATAATCCACTTTTCATCCATTATAAATCGAATATGAATTTATTATAAAATAATATTTCCAGCTTTTCCTAAGGTGCCCCTCACCCCTCTTATAAAAGGGCACTCCCCCTTCTCACTAATTCATACCTTCATAGCCTTTTGGATCATCCAAAACCTACTCAAATATAATCTCAACTTCCCTCACTTCATGAAAGAGGCATTAGTTTGATCAAAAAGACATCTTAAAGATCCCTTTTGATCAAATCAAAAGAAAGAACCTGAATAAGAGGTAATGTTTTCAGCACCATCTTTCTAGTTCCTTTCTTCTTAAAATTATTCTTTCTTAGTTATTTACATTCTAAAATAATAACTCTAGAATATTTTATATACTATGATTTTATTATAAATATGTTAAAACCATATTCAGTATTCTATCCATCCTTTGAATGACATGTCACCATACGTGCGTACGTATGGCCTACCGTCTCCACGTCGTGGTGTAATTGTTATTCAATATATTTGTATTTAGATGGGTATAATAATGATGAATAATTCATGTAAATAATAAATATAGCATGATAATTATTCTTTATATATTATATACCATCCAATTATATATTATTTTAATATCAAAAGAATGATATTGTCGCTCGTGCGTACGTACGGACTACCGTCTCCACGAACACGATGAGATTCATTCCCCATCATATCCATTCAAGAATAATTCTCATTTGATGATTAAAAATAATGTTTATGGACTTGATAACATTATGGATATAAATAAGATATATCCCATATGTGTAGAGACCCGAAGCTTATCGTACATGGACATTACATTACTTTTGCGGAATACTTAGTACATAACAAAAACACACACACAAGGATCGTAATAGTTTAGTGTCTTTGGAAACTTGGAACGTAATCTTCTAATTGTGGTGAAAGATCTTCAATATCTCCCATAAAGATCTTCCCTTTTTTTTACCTAAAAACCTTTCTTTATATCCTGGGGAAAAGAAAACATAAAAGGGTGAGCTCAAATGCTCAGTAAGGGTAAACAAAATAAATATCAATCACATCATATACATAAGCACATAACTTTTGGAAATCTTAACCTGCAAAAGAGCTCATAATATCATAACATCGGATAAATCATAGAAGTGAAATGTAATCCCAATAATCATAACGTAAAACATGAAACTTTGTGGCATACACACATAATCATAGAGAATCATTTCTTGTTAGTCAAGACTCATTTCCAAGACTATCTTAGTGGACAAAGTCCCTTTCTGAATCGAGTAACCCTCGTTTCAGTCCTGTTTCACTGAACCGGTATAACCTACCATTCCAGCCATGTCTATCTCATGAGATATAAAATCTTTACCCAATGCATTGGAGGGAGATATAGGTCCCACCCATCTCATAATGATACCATTCTTATGTGTGCCACAAAATCATAAATCATACATCATTTCATAACCCATGTCATAAAAATGGGATTCTTAAACAACATGACATCATAAAACCATTCATATAAGATAAAGGAATTCATAAACATAATTCCATCTCAATATATTCAAATCAATGTAAAAATATGGATAGAAACAGAACCCTTTATTATCTTAGATGGAAAATAATTTTGATAAAACACTTGAAATGAATTCTTGAGGAAAAATATCCTTTCTTCTTCAAAATCAATTTCTTTTCACAAAACATCATGCAATTTTAAAAGAAAGATATTTTATTAAAAATAGTCATGAAATATTTTGGAGGAAGCTTCATGAAAATAAGGCTTTATAAAACCGTAAAAATCCGTTCGTGCCGTTTAAGTTAAAAAAAACATTCTTCGTACTTTTGTCGGAAAAGTCAAAAAAGTACCTCGTACGAAAAACGACAAAAGATTCCTTTCATACATATTACTAAAAACTCAACGAAGGGTAAAAATGGATTTAAACAATTGTAGGTGGATGTAAATAATATTAAATATTGATGAAACATGGATGTGGATGATAAAATACACCCCAGTAAATACTTACGAATAAACAATCTCGGATAAAAATGAGATTGTGATATTTCCCTTACCTTAGGTCCAATTTGCTTCGTATGTGTCCGAACCTCCTGTATAATGATTTAAATAATGTCATTGACTTATTACAGAATCATATTCATTGTTATGATATCATATATGGTTCACTTATGACATTATATTACCCGTTCTTTTGTAAATTCCATGTTAAAGAAGCGTTTTGGGTAAAATCGTTTCATTTATCGTAGGTGTTTTGACTTGTTGTTCTTGACATAATTATTACTTATATCATGATTTACTTACTTCCAGAATATAAAATATGATTTATATATCATATATATTCAGTATATATATATATATAATAGATAGATAAATAAAATGAAAAACACCGTTCATGGAGACGGTAGTCCGTACGTACGCATGAACGCTGTTTTTCTTTCCTTATTGTCTTGAAATGGAAGTAAGTAGATGACATACATATGTATATATATACATAAATCCAGTAGCTTTATAATGTCATATATTTCATTATTATTTCTTATATATACATTATAATCATTCTTAAATGGTTAACATGGAGAATGAATCTCATCGCGTCGTGGAGACGGTAGTCCGTACGTACGCACGAGCGATGATATCATTTCTATAAATATTGAATTGAATTGGAGTGGATTATACAATATATCAGAATAAATATGATGTTGTAATAACTATGTATAGTTATTCTTTACACCATTATACCCATCCATGTAAGGTGGTGGTGGAAAATAGATTACACCACGGCGTGGAGACGGTATTCCGTACGTACGCACGCGCGGTGATTTCTTTTTCCGTAGGATGGATAGATGGTGAAATAGGGTTGTTTCATACTTATAATAACATATCAGTATATGAGTGATACTGATGTTATTACTTCATAATGAAACAACCTAAGAAGAAGAAGTGGAAGAAGAAATAAAGATGAAAGAATTGGTAACGGTGATTACCTCTTCTTTGAAGTGCCTCTTTGAGACCTCCTCTTAGGGCACTAGAATTGGTCTTTGAGGAAGACCAGAACCTCTAGAATGTTGCTAGGGAAGTGGAGAATAGATTTTGGCAGGGGTTGGACGAGCTTGAGTGCTCAAATTGGTGTGAGGAGGAGGGGGAGGAGGTGTCCTTTTATAGGGGAGGAGAGGGGCACCTTAGGAATATCTCAAAATATTATTTTATATTAAAGTCAAAATCGGTTTATAATGGTTCCAAAGGGTCTTATTTCGAAGCTAAAGTGGGGATGGGTCGAAATACTATCAACCAATAGAATTTAGACAAGTTTAGGATATTATTTTAACCTTATCAATTAGATTTAACTCTAAGTTAAATAATTTAACTTTTACCATGTCTTTTTTGTTTTCTTTCACTATATGGTTAATAAACTTACTATAACATGCCAAACGAACCCCAAATTGTTTATTATTAATATATATATCCTTATCTAAGTCATTTGGCCGAACCTTAGATTTTTAGGAATACAATAACAATTAATAATATAATATTTGATTTAAAAACTATTTTGTGTCAATTTTGACACTATTTGATATATGATTTTTTTGAAAGTAATAAAAGAATTAAATGTTCAAACAAAGTTTCTTAAATCAACATTAATATATCATAGTAACCTAGAAAATTAGTGGAATTCATAAAAAATCTCAAATTACATTTATTTTGGTGTTTATAACATCAATTATGTCAATATTTCATTAATAAGATAATTACTCCATCATCGTTGTGTCATAAATAAATTAAATTATTTGATGTCTAAAAATTACAAATAAATTACCATCATGTAGGAAATATTTTTAGCTTTCTAATGAATATTTACAATCGAATTTATCTTATGTATAACCCCATATTAAAAATGATTTACTTATTAAACTTTGATTTTAACTATTTTAACCTTTCTTTAAATAAATTAATAATAAATGTCCTAATCTAATCCAAGTGGGCCTAAATGGTCATATTTTATTCCTAAGTTTGTTTTTGGTCGAATTACACTTGTCCAATAGAATTAGGACATGTGTTAGGGTAATAGTAATATCATATTTACCCTTAGTTACCCTATTTACTATTAACCGCGGTAAAAAAAGTAAAAAGTTACTATTCGCCAAAAAATTATTTTCATCTCATTGAACCACATTTTAGTCCTTGATATTAACCGTGTCTCTCAGATTTTCGAAATTCCATTCACAGAAGCGGCAAAATTAAGTTTTATGAAAAATTCAGTTTTTTTAACTACCACTTATTAGTTTCACTATTCATCAAAAATTGATGTTTTTCAGAACAATGCCAAAATTTCATCCTAAGCTATATTTCATATTCCGAATTAAAAAATGAAATCTATTTTACCAAATTCATAACATAAAAGTTGCATTAATTAATTTTATAATTAAATCCCGCTGTTAAAACAAATAGCGTGTTTTTAAGAAACAATATCTATCAAAAGATTGACACTTGTTTATGTCTAGTTTAAATGTGAAATTACAACCAATGACCAACATTGTATTAAATTGTAAAAATATATTCTAAATATACTTTAAAACCACTCAAATTAATAATTTATCACTATTAATTATTTCGATTAAAAAAGTTGTTTTTAATTATAATTTAGTAATTTTCACTATTCATCAGAATATGAAAGTTATCCGAAAAGTACCAAAATTTCACCTTAGGCTAAATTCGATACTCCGAATCCAAGAATGAAGTTCATTTTGAAAAATAAGATTTACAGAATTTTAAAAAGTGGTTATTACTATTCATAACGGCTAGTTTTAATAATATTTTAATAGCACATCGTTGTTTAGTGAAACTCAGTATTGCGTATTACACACGCTATCGAGGAAGGTCGTGATTGCGTTTAATGCAAGGCAAGACAAGGATGCGTGTTGTGCAAGCTCCTTTTGGTGTAGCGTACAACACAAGACATTAATAAAATTAAAAAGAATATTTTTTTATAAAATCTTGGGCTGTTACAATATGAGTCACATAACAAAGAATATAAAAGAAAATGAGTAAGTTAATACCCTAAATGACGTTAATACAAAAATATTATTAACAAAGCAACATTAAAAGATCATATATGACATCATATTTATGTATATGATTCTTGTATAATTTAATAAAAATTATTTAACTATTATACATCATATTAGCCTACCCACAACCAAGGAAAAGTACAAGGTAAGGGTTTGTTTCACAATCTCTTCATTATCCGAGGTTGTTTATACGTAATTATTTACTGGGACCTCTTTATCATCCACATCCATGTTTCTTAAAAATGTATTTCAAATCATTGTTACTATTTTATAGAATATGGTTTAAAGTCATTTATATGATTGTTTACTTTTTATAAGATGTTTATAAAGGAATCTTTCCATTATTTTCTAAACAAGTTCCTTTTTAACCTTTTCGACAGAATTAAGGTAAGAATGTCTTTTTTAACTTATACGGCAGGTGTGGCTATTTTCCACATTTATAAAATCTTAGAAGCTTCCCTTAAAATATTATAAGGATATTTTAAATGTAAATTTATTATTTTATAATTAGGTGACTTTTAAATGATTTCAAAAAAAGATATATTTCTCTCAAATAGTTTTGATTTCATATATGTCAACATCCTTTGATGGATTTTAAGCTTATTTGAAGTTTATTTATTATGATAAAAAACATCCATATTGTATTGAATGTTTTTTGATATGTTTGACTGTGGATGCGTTATTTTCATGGTTTATGGAGAAAGTATTGACATTTTGTATGCTAGTTTTAATACGAATGTTTATGTTATGTTTAAACCAGTTCATATGAGGAATGCATTGGACTTAATAAGTGATGGGTGGAGCCCACTATAGCTCCTCAATGCATTGGTAGGTCTCATGAGACAAAATAGTGTCTTGGCACAAGGCCTTGACAAAATCTTATTTGTAGTCTTGGCATAAGGACTTGACTATGTGGTTATAATAGTCTGGCAATATGCATTCCATCATTTTGAAAGTGGTTATTGATATTTCATGTGATTATTCAACTAGTAGAATATCCATGTGAATAATTAAATAGCATTATTTAATTTTATTTCTTCCATATTATGATGAAGTTCAAGTTTAAAAGGCTTTTGTTTTAGTTATACATTGCCTTATATGTTTATGCTTATTTATGAAAGTTTCCACTATATTGTTATCCTTATTGAGCATTTAATCTCACCCCTTTCTATGTTTTATTTTTACTAGTATGTGAAGAAGTATTTTATGAATGACCTGTAGGGATAGTATGAGGGGATATGAGTGGGGACTATGGAGACTATGTTGTGGTAGTTTTCATTTTATGATGTAATTTAAACTTTATGAATGTATCTAGTGATTCCAAGGCTACTAAACTAATCGTTCTTTCAAGACTTGATCTTTTGTGATCATGCCAATGTTATGTAATAATGCACTGACTTTGGGTAACTGGGGTCGGGGTGTTACAGTTGGTATCATAGGAAGTTTAGTACATACCTTGGAAGTTAGATTTAGATAAAATTTGATTAGAGCACGTCGAACTAAGATGGACTTTGAGGATTAGTGTAGAATGACTCCCTAGAATTTTGGTATTGTAGATATTTTGTGAGTTTTCTGAGAAATACATCCTTGTCTAGATACGAGTAGGTAGAGGCGGCTCTGGAACCGATGTACTTAGGGGTAAAACCAGAAAACACCGCTTTGAGCTAGACTCGAACGAGAACTGGTGCATGACAACGGGCCTTGCTGCACTCTTGGTTACGACACTCTCGGGGAATATGCTTAGGATAATTATCATTTTCTTTACAAACCATTATTAAGGGTTTATTAGTATAAACATCCTCAAAGAAAATATTTTTATTATTATGGATTATATCCATAAACTGTTCAATTCATGTTAAGTGTTTTAAATGTTTGGATTTATATATTGTGATTCATAAACTAATCTAGTGTATTACATTTATTAGAAATGGTTCCTAGTGAAAGAAATTGAACCTGTATCAATGCATTCACTCCATGTATGGATTGTCCTCCTGCTCAAGATAATTATAGAAGAGCTGGTGATGCAACTGGTGCTGATCAGCTAATCACCATACTGGGAAAACTCACTCAGGTTATGAATAATAACATTACCCGTATGGAGCACCATGATCCATAGCATGGAGGATCAATGTTAGATCGCTTCATGAGGCAATAACCAACAACATTAAATGGGAGTAAAAATCCCTTAGTAGCTGAGTAATGGATAAATTCCATAGTGAAAATATTTTATGCCTTGGGGAGTAGTGAAAGGGAAAACGTTATCATGGAAGGTTACCGCCTCACTGGAGATGTTGATCAATGGTCTTCATTGATTCAAAACACTAAGGAAGATAATTAAGTATCAAAAATGGAATAGAGGGAGTTCAAAGAGATTTTCTTAGAAAAATACATTCCTCGTTACCATCGAACAGATATGGAAGGAAAATTTCTGAGTCTGAGACAAAAGGAGGATGAGAATGTCGCAAAGTATGAGGCTAACTTTACAAGGTTAGAAATGTATAATGAAGATTATATATGTAACCCAAGAAGTGAGATTGATCGTTTCTTTGATGAGTTAAAACCATTTCTCCTTCGAGCATTAGTCTCACAAACCTTCTCGTTGTACGAAGATATTGTCTCATGCGCTGTCAAGACAGAAAAAGAATTCTCTAAGTCTTATGAATTTAAAGCAAAGAAAGAGAAGAAGAGATCTACCAATCACTCTGGGAATGGAAATAAGGGGAAGAAGGGAAAAGTTTAATATCATTCCTGCAGTAAATGTGGGAAGAAACACCCCAGTACTTGTTTGAAGGGAATTGAAGTTTGTTACAAGTGTGGTGAAAAAGGCCACCAAGCTCATGATTGCAAGGGAAAGAGAGTTGATGTCAACGTGGAATGCTATAATTGTAGGGATATGGGAAATTATGAAAATGAATGTCCTAAGATTCAGGGTAACTTACCTCAAAAAAGGCCAAGGGATCAAGGCCAAGCTTATGCTATCACTACTGCTAAGGTAGAAACTCCGAAAGACGTGGTGGCAGGTAATTTAATGGTTTCATCAAGTTAAGAAAATTCTTTATTTGATTCTGGATCATCGCATTGTTTCATATCTCCCTATTTTTCTATGAAAATTAGATATTTCCAATTTGATTTAACAAGGGAGTTGTCAGTTAAAACTCTTAAGGGAAGTATCACTGCTACAAAGTTCTGTGGATCTGTCCCCATTAGGGCATATAAATGTTCTTTATCTGTTGATCTCATTGTCATACCCATGATTGAATTTGATATAATCCTTGGTATGGATTGGCTTTCATACCATGATTCGAAGATTTATTTTAAGAAGAAGGAGGATACGATTTTTGATGATGATGATAAAGAACACCTTATCTTTAGAGAAGAATCGTCACCACCTGATTCTTATCTAGATCCACCCCCAGTAGCTCAACTAAAATCAATTATTGGGGAGGAAGAGAATAAAATAACTTTGGGTAAGGAAAGTAATGTTCAAATAGGGGATGTACCTATTTTGAAAGAATATATAGATGTATTTCCAGAAGATTTACCTGGACATCCTCCAGAACGAGAAAGTGAGTTTTCCATTGATTTAATTCCGGGATCAAGGCCCATATCGAAGAACCCTTATAGAATGGCCACTGTGGATTTAGTTAAACTAAAGAAACAAATAAAGGAATTGAATAATAAGAGATTTATTTGACCTAGTGTTTCTCTATGGGGAGCCCCTGTCCTTTTTGTTAAGAAGAAAGATGGATTCATGAGGTTATGTATCGACTACAGGGAAATAAATGCTATAATAATAAAGAACAAGTATCCCCTACCTCGCAATGATGATTTATTTTACCAACTACATGGAGCTAAATACTTTTCAAAGATTTACCTTTGATCTGGATTCCATCAGTTGTGTATGAAGAAGGAAGAAATTCTGAAGACAACATTTCGAACCAATTATGGGCATTACAAGTTTACAGTAATGCCTTTTGGGTCGACTAATGCACCCTCTGTATTCATGGATCTAATGAATAGATTTTTCAAGGAATATCTAGATGATTTTTTGGTGGTATTTATTGATGATATCTTGGTATATTCCAAAAGCTATGAAGATCATGAATATCACTTGCGCATTATCCTGAAGACTCTTAGAAGACATGAATTATATGGGAAGTTTAGCAAGTGTGAATTCTGGCTTCAAGAGATCTCTTTTCTTGGCCATATTGCCTTTAAGGACGGAATCTCCATTGAACCTTCTAAGACCAATGAAATCCAAGAATGGAAAGCCCCGACGAGTATAACTGAGGTATGCAGTTTTATTGGTTTAGCGGGTTATTATCGGCGTTTTGTCGAGAATTTTTCCCGATTGGATAACCCATTAACGAAGATCACACTAAAAGGGGTTAAATTTGTTTGGAAAAAATAGTGTTAAGAATGTTTTGAATAACTGAAGAGAAGATTAGACAATGCTCTTATATTGACTCTACCATCGGGGAATGATGGGTTCATTATTTATAGTAATGCTTCAAAGAAAAAAACATGGTTGCGTTCTTTTGCAGAATGATATGGTTATTGCCTATGAATCACGACAACTAAAAATTCATGAGAAAAACTATCCTACTCATGATCTTGAGTTAGCAGCTGTAATATTTGCATTGAAGATTTGGAGACACTATCTCTGTGGTGAAAAATGTGAGATTTATACTGATCACAAGAGTTTGAAGTATATTTTCTCACATAATGAACTCAACATGAGGAAAAAGTGATGGGTTAAACTACTCAAAGATTATTATTACACAATACACTACCACTCGAGGAAGTCAAATAAGGTGGAAGATGCATTGAGCAGAAAGGATCATGCAGTTTTGAACAAAATGAGAGTCAAAATGGATCCTATATACATGGATCTAGTAAATATGGATATGGGAATCACCATGGAAGGTGAAACATCAATACTTTTCCAAATGGTTTCCAAACCATCTTTAATAGAAAAGATAAAGAGTTCTCAGACTGATGATGAAGAATTTCAAAATAAGATTAAAGTTGTGAATGATGGAATATTGAGTGACTTTGTGTATAAAGGTGGAATTTAGAAATTTGAGAAGATACTTTGTGTTCCCGATAAACCTGATATAAAAAGGGAATTTTTGGATGATGCTCACAGTTCCAATTTCTCTATACACCCAGGGAGCACCAAAATGTATAGAGATTTGAAGGAAAATTTTTGGTGAGACAAAATGAAGAGGGAGATTGCTGATTTTGTGTCAAGATGTATGGTTTGTCAACAAGTGAAAGCTGAAAGACAACAGCCTGGAGGAGTGATGCAACCTCTTCCCACAATCGAGTGGAAATGGGATAATATTACGATAGACTTTGTCATGGGACTACCAAAGACTCCTAGAAGGAATGATACAATATGGGTCATTGTTGATCATCTTACCAAGTTAGCATATTTTCTTGCTATAAGGGAGGATTTACCACTCGAACGCCTTGAAATACTATATATTAATGAAGTTGTGAGACTTCATGGAGTACCCCTATCGATTGTTTCTGATCATGATCCCCGTTTTACTTCAAGATTCTGGAAAAGTATTCAGAAATCCATAGATACTAAACTTCGTTTGATCACTGCTTACAACCCCCAAACTGATGGACAATCAGAACAGACTATTCAAACCTTAGAGAACATGTTGAGATCATGCTCACTTGACTTTCAGGGTATGTGGGATCAATATTTACCTCTGGTGGAATTTTACTATAACAATAGCTTCCATTCAAGTATTCAGATTACACCATATGAAGCGTTATATGAAAAGAGATGCCGCACAACAACCTGTAGGGATGATGTTGGTGAATGAAAACTCGTAGGCCCAGAACTGGTGGAGGAAATGATGGAAAAGGTGAAGGTAATCCAAAACCACATCAAAGCGGCTCAATGTAGGTAGAAGAGCTATGACAATAAACGAAGGAAGGATTTGGAATTTCAAGTAGGAGATCATGTTTTCTTGAAGGTATATCCATGGAAGGGAGTTATATGTTTTGGTAAGAAGGGTAAATTGGGTCCTAGGTATATCAGACCATTCAAAATTCTAGAACTAATTGGGGTTGTAGCTAACTGTTTGGCAATGCTTCCAAGTCTCTCCAAAGTTCACGATGTGTTCTACATATCACTGTTGAGAAAATACATGTCTGACCCAACGTATTTTCTCACCTATGAGAAATTAGAACTGGTACGTGATCTGTCTTATTGAAAAGAGCTCATCAGGATTCTTGATACCATAGAACAAGTGCTGAGAAACCGAACGACTCGTCTGGTAAAAGATCTATGGAGAATCCATAAGATGGAAGAGGCAACGTGGGAACCTGAGGAACTTATGATGAAGCACCACACGATTCTTTTCATACAGTAGTATTCTAGAAATTTTGAGGATGAAATTATTTTAAATAGGTGAGAATGTAACATCCCATTCTTCCACGGTACGCTTCTCTTTGAATAATTCAGTAGCGTGTGTTGTACGCAACTTCGAGATCTAACACACACCACAACCAATCAATCTAGCCATTATGAATAGTAATACCCAATTTTTGAAATTTTATAAATTTTATATTTCAAAATGGACTTCATTTTTGGATTCGGAATATCAAAATTAGCTTAGGGTGAATTTTTGGTATTTTTATGAAAACATTCAATTTTAGATGAGTAGTGAAAAAATACTGAGTTATAGTTTAAAACCGATTTTTTATTTAAATAATTCTTTATTTTATTTAAATTTAATTAAGGTCAAAATAGATACATAATACCTATATAAGTTTAATGTAATTCATTGGAGTTAGTTTAGAATAATTTTAGATATATAAAAAAATTATGGAACTTTTCACCACCTTTTACCCACCTCCTAGAAGAATTTGGAAATTCACATAAAAATTAATTTTACCGCTTTTGTGAGTGGAATTTAGAAAATCCGAGAGACATGGTTAATATCAAGGAGTAAAATGTTGTTAAATAAGATAAAAATAATTTTTGGTGAATAGTTACTTTTTACTTTTATTTACCATTGTTAAAAGTAAATAGGGTAATTAAGGGTAATAATGATATTAATATTACCCTAACACATGTTCTAATTCTATTGGACAAGTGTATCTTGACCAGAAACAACCTTCGGAATAAAATATTATCATTTAGGTCTACTTGGATTAGATTAGGACATTTATTATTATTTAATTCAAAGAAGAGTTAAAAGAGTTAAAGTCAAAGTTTAATAACTAAATCATTTTTAATATAAAGTTATATATAAGATAAATTCTATTATAAATATTCATTAGAAATATAATACTATTTCTTATATAATGGTATTTTATTTATAATTTTTAGACACTAAATAATTTAATTTATATATGACACAATGGTGATGCAGTAATTACCTAATTAATGAAATATTAAAATAATTGATATTATAAATATCAAAATAAATGTAATTTGAGACTTTTTATGGATTACACTAATTTTATAGGGTCATATGACATATTGGGACTGGCTATATAAATTTTTTTCGAAGTAATAATGCTGTTATGAAATTATCAAAAACAAAATACCCAATAGTTTCAAAATTGACATAAAATAGTATTTAAAACAAATATTATATTATTAATTTATATTCTATTCCTAAAAATCTATGGTTCGGGAAAAAGATTTATATAATGATATTTGTATCATTAATGGACCACTTGGGGGTCTCTTGGATGTTTATAGTATGTTTGTTGACTATATAAAATAAAAATACAAAGAGACATGGTAAGTGTCAAACTAATTAACTAAGAGTTAAAAATAAAGGATAAGGTTAATAAAGTGACCCAAACCTATCTAAAACCTATTGGTTGAGTGGTTTTCGACCTATACCCACCTTAACCTCTAAATAATCCACTTTTGGGCCATTATAAATCGAATATGAATTTATTATAAAATAAATTTTCTAGATTTTCCTAAGGTTCCCCTCACCCCTCTTATAAAAGGGCACTCCCCCTTCTCACAAATTAATACCTTCAAAGCCTTTTCGCATGGACAAAACCTGACCAAATATTCTATAAACTTCCCTCACTTCAAGCTAGAGGCCTTAGTTATATCAGAAATCCATCCTAAGGAGACCTTTTGATGAAATCAAAAGGAAGAACCCGAAGAAGAGGTAATGTTTTCACCACCCTCGTTCAAGTTCCTTTCTTCTTTAACTTCTTCTTTCTTTGTTATTTACATTCAAAAATAATAAATCCAATGTATTTTATATATTTTGATGTTATTATAAATATGGTACAACCATATTCAGTATTTTATCCTTCCTTTGAATGACATGTCACCATACGTGCGTACGTACGACCTACCGTCTCCAAGTCGTGGTGTAATTGTTATTCAATATATTATTATTTAGATGGGTATAATAATGATGTATAATTCATGTAAATAGTAAATATAACATGATAATTATTCTGTATATATGATATACCATCCAATTATATATTATTTTAATATAAAAAGAATGATATTGTCTTTCTTGCGTACGTACAGACTTCCGTCTCCACGAATGCGATGAGATTCATTCCCCATAGTATCCATTCAAGAATAATTCTCATTTGATGATTATAAATAATGTTTATAGACTTTATAACATTATATATATGAATAAGATACATCCCATATGACCCACATAACAAATAATATAAAAGAAAATAGGTAAGTTAATACCAAAAATGACGTTAATAAAAAAATATTATTAAAAAAGCAATATTAAAAGATCATATATGATATCATATTTATGTATATGATTCTTGTATAATTTAATAACAATGATTTAACTATTATACAGGATGTTAACCTACCCTCAACTAAGTAAAGGTACATGGTAAGGGTTTATTTCATAATCTCTTCATTATCCGAGGTTGTTTATACGTAATTATCTACTGTGACCTCTTTATCATCCACATCCATGTTTCTTAAAAATGTATTTCAAATCATTATTAATCTTTTATAGACTATGGTTTAAAGTCATTTGAACCTTTTTTGAATTTTTATAAGATTTTAATAAAGGAATATTTCCATCGTTTTCCAAACAAGGTCATTTTTAACATTTTCGATAGAATTAAGGTAAGAATGTCTTTTTTTTAACTTATACGGTGGGTGCGGATATTTTCTGCCATTATAAAATCTTCAAAGCTTCCCTTACAATATTTTAAGGATATTTTCAAAGTAAATGTTTTATTTTATAATTATGTGACTTTTAAATGATTTCAAAAAAAGATATATTTCTCTCCAATAGGTTTGATTTCATCTATGTCAACATCCTTTGATGAATTTTAAGCTTATTTGAAGTTGATTTATTATGATACAAGACTTCAATATTATATTGAAGGTTTTGTGATATGTTTGACTATGGATGTGTTATTTTCATGGTTTATGGAGAATGTATTGACATTTCGTATGCTAGTTTTAAAATGAATGTTTATGTTATGTTTAAACCTGTTCATATGAGGAATGCATTGGACTTAATAAGTGATGGGTGCAGACCGCTATAGCTCCTCGATGAATCGGTAGGTCTCATGAGACAAACTAGTGTCTTGGTACAAGTCCTTGACAAAATATTATTTTTAGTCTAGGCACAAGGCCTTGACTATGTGGTTTTGATAGTCTGGCATTATGTATTCTATCATTATAAAAGTGGTTATTGACATTGCGTGTGATTATTCGACTAGTAGAATATCCATGTGAATAATTAAATGGAATTATTTCATTTTATTTCTGACATATTATGATGAAGTTCAAGTTTAAAATGCTTTTTTTTAGTTATAAATTGCCTTAAATGTTTATGCTTATTTTTGAAAGTTTCCGCTATATTGTTATCCTTACTGGGAATTTGAGCTCACCACTTTCTATGTTTCATTTTTCCTAGGATGTGAAGAACTATTTTATAAATGACCTGCAGGGATAATATGATGGGATATGAGTGTGTAATATGGTGACTATGTTGTTGTAGTTTTCATTTTATGATGTAATGTAAACTTTATGAATGTATCTAGTGATTCCAAGGCTACTAAACTAATCGGTCTTTGAAGGCTTGATCTTTTGTTATCATACCAATGTTATTTAATAATGAACAGACTCTCGGTAACTGGGGTCGAGGCATTACAAAGTCTACAAATAATATTTTTTTCAAGGCCTTGTTCCAAGACACTAGTTTGTCTCATGAGACCTACCGATGCATCGAGGAGCTATAGCGGGTTCCACCCTTCACTTACTAATTCCAATGCATTCCTCATATGAAAAGGTTTAAACATAACATAAACATTCGTATTAAAACTATCATAAGAAATGTAGATATATTATCCATAAACCATTAATGGTGTAAAAATAACACATCCATAGTCAAACATATCACAAAACCTTCAATAAAATATGGAAGTTTTGTATCATAATAAATCAACTTCAAATAATCTTAAAATCCATCAAATGATGTTGGAATAGATGAAAATGTTATGTAAAACTCTTTGAGAGAAATATCCATTTTTCCTGAAAAAATTTAAAAGTTACACAATTTAGAAAGGAATAAATCTAAAGAAATTTTTGAATCAAATATTCCCATACCACTTTGGATCTTTTGAAAGGAATTAACATTTTTAAAACATTAATGTCCATATAAATAAATCCGTAAAAACCATTTGTAAAACATGGACATTAATGAGAATGATTTAGAAGAATAAATATTTAAAACATTTAAAATGATGTTTTAGTAAAAAGTCCCTAAAAAATAATCCCTTTGAAAACTATTTTATGAAACATGTACATGGATAATAAATATCTCCCAGTAGATACTTACATAAAAATAACCTCGGATAATAATGAGATTATGAAATTAACCCTTACAAATTTGGTAACTTACAAAACATACACCCCATGAAAGAAGTATCATACAATGAAAATGTAAATACACATAAATTAAAGTGTATTACACAAAGATTTCAATTATGGGTAGTACATACACCAAACAAAAGGTTATAGTGGCAATATGGCATGAATCTCACGAGATTAAAAAGTGAGATGAAAACCCCTTACCTTGCACTTTCCTTTAGTTGAGGGTACGTTTAACCCCCTGTATGAAGACCGTAGTATGTTATCAAATTATAACAGAACCATATTAATATTTATGATATCATACATTATTAATTTATGAATGTATACTAACCATTTAATAATAATTTTCATGTTAAATTAACATTTTAGGTAATAATCGCTTTCTTTATCGTACATGTTTTAACTTGTTACTCTTGATTGTATCACTTAGATCATGATTTAAATACATCCAGAATATAAAACATAATTTATATATCATATATATTTAGAATTTAAATATTTATAAAAGACATATATATTAAATGGAAAACACCGTTTATGGAGACGGTAGTCAGTACATACACATAAACATTGTTTCCGTTTTCATATCGCATTGAACAAAAGTAACTCAATAAGATATATGTAAGTAAATAAATTCATATATATATATATATATATATATCTCCAGTAGAATTATCATGTCATATATTACATACTTATTAGTAATATATTTTTATAATCATTGATGAATGGTGAACTTGGAAATGAATCTCATTGCGTCGTGGAGACGATAATCCGTACGCACGCACGAGCAACAATATCATTTCCTTAATGGTGTGGAATTGGATGGTATATCATATATATATAATAATTTTCATGTTATATTTATTATTTACATCTACACATCATTATTATACCCATCCAAATAATAATGTATTTAATAACAATTACACCACGATGTGGAGACGGTAATCCATACGTAAGCACGTATGGTGACATGTCATTCAAAGGATGGATAGAATAATGAATTTGGTTGTACCATATTTATAATAACATCACAGTATATGGAAGATACTATATTTATTATTTAAAATGGAAACAATAAAGAAAAAGGAAGTGTAAGAAGAAAGGAACTTGAAAGAAGTGGTGAGATATTTACCTCTTCTTCGGGTTCTTCCTTTTGATTTGATCAAAAGGGATCCTTAAGTTGGCTTTCTGACTAAATTAGGGCCTATAAGATGAAGGTAGGATAGTTTAGAGGGTATTTGGGTAGGGGTTATCCGGGAAAAATTTCTTAGAAGGTGTGAATTAGAGTGAAGGCGCAGTGCCCTTTATAAGAGGGGTGAGGGGCACCTTAGGAAACACTTAAAATATTATTTTATAATAAATTCATTTTCGGTTTCTAATGGCTCAAAAATTTATTATTTAAAGTATAAGGTGGGTATGGATAGAAAAAATCTCAACCAATAGGTATTATACAAGTTTATTTCACCATATTAACCTTAACTTTTAGATTTAACTCTTTGTTAAATAGTTTAACTTTTACCGTGTCTTCTTGTATTCTTACTCTATATGGTTAATAAACATACTTTAAACTTCCAAGAGAACCTCAAGTGGATCATTAATGACATATATAATATTATTTAATCCCTTTGGCCAAAACATAAATTTTTAGGAATATTATATCGACCAATAATATTGTATTTGTTTTAAATATTAATTCATGTCAATTTTGACTCTATTTGGTATTTTATTTTTTGAAAGTAATAAAAACTTTATTACTTCAAAAAAGAAACATTTAATCATACATAACATGTCCTATTAACCTAGAAAATTACTTCATGCCATAAAAACTTTGAATTTATATTTATTTTAATATTTATAATACCATTTATTTGATTCTTTCATGAATAAAGTAATTACTGCATCATCATTGTGTCATAAATATATTTAATTATTTAATGTCTAAAATATATAAATAAAATACCATGATTTAGGAAATTGTTTTATCTTACTAATTAATATTTATAGTCAAATTTATCTTAGGTATAACCCTATATTAAAATGGTTTAATTAATAAACATTGAATGTAACACCTTTAACTCTTCTTTAAATTAAATAATAATAAATGTCCTAATGTAATCCAAGTTAACCTAGGAGGTTCATATTTTATTACTAAGGTTCTTTTGGGTCGAATTACACCTAACCAATTTAATTAGGACATGTTTTAGGGTAAAAATAATATCATTTTTATCCTTAATTACCCTATTTACTTTTAACCGTGGTAAATAAAAGTAAAAAAGTTACTATTAAAAAAAAATTATTTTCATCTAATTGAACCAAATTTTTCATTATGATATCAACCATGTTTCTAGGATTTTTGAAATTCAACTCACAGAAGCAGTAAAATTAAGTTTTATGTCAATTTGCAAATTCTCCTAGGAGGTGGGTAAAAGACGGTGAAAAGTTTAATAACATTTTGTATATCTAATATTATTACAGAATGGCTCCAATTAATTACATTAAATATATATAAGTATCATGTATCTATTTCTACCTAAAATAAATTTAAATAAAATAAATAATTATTTAAATAAAAAATCGGTTTAAAATAATAACTCAGTGTTTTTCACTATTCATCAAAAACTGAAAGTATTCATAAAAATAAAAGGAATTCACCCTAAGAAAATTTTGATATTCCGAATTCAAAAATGAAGTCTATTTTACCAAATTAAAAACATATAAGTGGAATTAACTAATTTAAAATTAATTCCCGTTGTTAAAACAAATAGTGTTTTTAAGAAACATTAACTATCAAAAGATTGATACTTGTTTATGTGTAGTTTCAAAGAGAAATTAATTCCAATAAACAACATTGGATTAAATGGTAAAAATATTTTATAATTAAACTTTAAAACCAATTAAAAAGATAATCTAACCATATAAAAAAATTAGATTAAAAGGCACTTTTGAATTAAAATTCAATATTTTTCATTATTCCTTAAAATATGAACTTTATCAGAAAAATTCAAATAATTAACACAAAGTAAATTTTGATGTCCCAATTCTAAAGAATAAATTTATTTAGTCAAATTAAATATATATAATTTTCAAATATTGGATTTAAAAAAGGGTTCTCTATTAAAAGGCGGTAAAATTGCATTTTAAAAAAAGACTTCTTTTATCTGAAAAAATGAATTTCTTCTTAAATTATGTATAAGAAACACATAATATGGATTCTAAAATTATAAGGATTATATAAAGTTCAATATTCAGTTAATACTATTCATAACCGCTTTTGAATAGCTAGTTTGGTAAGTCATGGTGCGCTCGAACTCGGTGTTGTGTGTAGTGCACGTTATTGAATTACTTTGAAGAAATAATGTAATATGAAATCTTGGGGTGTTACACTCTCCCCTCCTTCAATAAATTGCATCCTTGCAATTTGTAATTGTTCTTCAAAAATAAAAGGTTAAAAATAGAAAATTCCTTTTTGGGAAACCCCACATCGGAAATTGGGTTAATAAAATTTAATAAGAGGACAAAATTTATTTATATATATATATATATACACAATAAGTAGAGTTTTATCCTTCAACTAATTTCTACCACAAACTCATCATTCACTCCAAAATATTTCAAAAAAAATATTCTCTTTATCCTAATCATATAGGAATCCGAAAATAATGAATTTATAATTCATTTGTCAATTTTTTTAAAAAAACTAAATTATAAAAATAGGTGCATCATGTAGTCTAGTCGTTGGTGATTCTCCCTTGTCGCTCTTCGGTTGCGGTTTCAAGTCTTGCGACCATGCCAGATGTGACTAGTTGTCTCCCAACCCATGGGTTGTCCTTTTTATAACAATCCAAAAATAACCTTTACAATATTATCCATTCCAAACTTTAGACTTATCCAAATAAATCTATCCAAACTCTCAGTCCAAATTTTATAAGGAAGTTAAACACAATTAAGATCCTTCTTGTCAGGTAATAACATGTGAACGCCTTCATCATGTATTCTTTTAAAACACTGCAACATCCTGAATTACCATAAAACCTTATTGACTACTTTCAAGCTCCCTTATTCTTTATAAAATACTAGATATACTGCTTCTATCCAAAAATGTTGTAAACTCCAACAATAAAAAATCATTAATTAGTTTCAAGGTAGTCAAGAATATCCAATATAATGTATCCAAATCAACCATCTCTTATTCCAAAATCACTACCTCATTATCGGGATAATATTAAGTATCACCTTCCATCAACCATGTATTTTCCAAAATGTTTAGCTTTCTATTAAGCCACATTTCAAAGAACCATATAATCTCAAATCCTCAGTAAAATAGTACTGCAATACAATCCTTATTTATCACCATAATTCATATAACCAGTATATTATTTATACAACACTCAAATGAAATAATTATATAATAAAAATATAAGAACACTAGTCATTCCAATTCATCTAAGGTAGTATAATAACTTGATTATTATCCAATAGCATCATTTACGATATACTCTGATGAATGGGATATTGATTCGCGTAGTTTCCCAATGCCTTGAAGTAGGAGCATTTTACATTTGAAACCTTTTTATTATCCTTGCAATCACGTACTTGGTGTCCTTTTTCTCCACACTTATAACAAACTCCCATTACCTTCAAGCATTATCAAGGGGATTCTTTCCACTATTATCACAAATGAAAAAATCCTTCTTTCCCCTATTTCCTTTATCCATCTTTCTCTATACCATCATTTTCTTCTCTTTCTTCCCTTCAAAGCCCTAGGACTCATAGAATCCTTTAATTATCTTATTAACACATGATATTATTTCATCATATGTTGAGAATACGTGGGAGAATATTTCCCTTCTAAATGTTGGATTAATAACAGGAAAGATGTGATCCTTTTTACTTTTTGGATCATACGTATTACTGGAGTTCTCATTCCTTATACTAGGCTCCATTTCTTGACAATGGAATACACTAGCCCAGTTTATGAATCACAATTCATAATTAAAAACATGTAAAATACCTAACATAAATTGAACAGTTTATGGATATAATCGATAATCATAAAAAAATTTCTTTGAGGAAGTATTTACATGTAAATCCTTTATAATGGCTTGAAATAAAAATGTGAATTATCCTATGCATATCCCCTGGGAGTTTCATAACCAAGAGTGCATCAAGGCCCATTTTCATGAACCTGTTCCGGTTCGAGTCTAGCTCAAAGCCGTGTTTTCAGGTTTTAACCCTAGGTACATCAGTTCCAGAGCCACCTCTACCTGCTCGTATCCATAAATGGATGTATTGGACGGAAAACTCACAAAATCTCTACCTTACCAAGAACCTTGGAAGTTCTTCTATACTAATCCTCAAAGTCTATCTTAGGGTAGTGTTATCTAATCAGAGTTTATCTAAATCTATCTCTAAGGTTGTTTCTAAACTTCCTCTGATACCAACTGTAACACCCCGACCCTAGTTATCTAGAGTCGGTGCATTATTTTAATACATTGTTATGATTACAGGGAATCAAGTCTTGAAGGACAGATCAGTTTAGCAGTCTTGGAAAATAGATTATATACATGAATGTTACATTACACATTATAACATACAAAACAAAAAAATAATCCTTTATGAACGCCCTTATTCACTTGGATTAACCCTGCATATCAATCACAATACACTTCTATGAATCCCAGGAAAAATAAAACACAGAAAGGGCTGAGCTCAAACACTTAGTAAGGGTAAACAATACAGTGGAAACATTCATAAATAAGCATAAACCTTTAAGGAAATGTATAAAACTAAATCAAAATCCTTTTCAACATAAACTTCATCATAATATGGAAAAAATAAAATAATTCCATTTACTTACTCACATGGATACTCTACTAGTTGAATAATCACATGTTATATCAATAGCCACTTTCATAATGATGGAATGAATAATGCCAAAATATCATAACCACATAGTCAAGGCCTTGTTCTAAGACTACAAATAAGATTTTTGTCAAGGCCTTGTGCCAAGACACTAGTTTGTCTCATGATACCTACTGATGCATTGAGGAGCTATAGCGTGCTCCACCCTTCACGTACTAAGTCCAATGCATTCCTCATATGAAAAGGTTTAAACATAAAATAAACATTAATATTAAAACTATCATATGAAATGTCAACAATTTATACATAAACCATGAATAGTGTAAAAATAACACATCCATAGTCAAACATATCACAAAACCTTCAATAAAATATGTAAGTTTTGTATCATAATAAATCAACTTCAAATAAGTTTAAAATCTATCAAAGGATGTTGACATAGATGAAAATGTTTTGTAAAACTCTTTGAGAGAAATATCAATTTGTCATGAAAACAATTAAAAGTTACACAATTTAGAAAGGAAGAAATTTAAAGATATTTAAATGAAATTTTCCCATACCACTTTGAAAATTTTGAAAGGAATTAACATTTTTAAAACATTCATGTCCATATAAATCCTTAAAAACCATTTTGTAAACATGGACATTAATGAAAATGATTTAAGAAGAATAAATATTTAAAACAATTAAAATGATGTTTTCGTAAAACTTCCCTTAAAAATAATCCTTTTGAAAACTCTTTTATGAAACATGGACATGGATAATAAATATTTTCCGGTAGATACTTACGTAAAAACAACCTCGGATAATAATGAGACTGTGAAATTAACCCTTACCAATTTGGTAACTTACAAAACATACACCCCATGAAATAAGTATCATACAATGAATATGTAAATACACATAAATTAAAGTGTATTATACAAATAATACAATTATGAGAAGTACATACACCACAGAAAAGGTAATAGTGAAAATATGGCATGAATCTCACGTGAATAAAAGTGAGATTAAAACCCCTAAACTTGCACTTTCCTTTAGTCGAGGGTATGTTTAACCTCCTGTATAAAGACCTTAGTATGTAATTAAATTATACTAGAACCATATTAATATTTATGATATCATACATTATTCATTTATGACTTTATACTACCCATTTAATAATAATTTTCATGTTAATTTAACATTTCTGGTAATAATCGCTTTCTTTATCATACGTGTTTTAACTTGTTACTCTTGATTGTATCAATTAGATCATGATTTAAATACATACATAATATAAAACATGATTTATATATAATATATATTTTGAATATAAATATGTATAATAGACATATATATGATATGGAAAACACCGTTTATGGAGACGGTAGTCCGTATGTACGCATAAACGTTGTTTCCGTTTTCATATCGTATTGAACAGAAGTAAGTGAATAAGTTATATTTAAGTAAATAAATATATATATATATATATATATATATATATCTAGTAAAATTATCATGTCATATATTACATACTTATTAGTAATATATTTTTATAATCATCGATGAATGGTGAACTCGGAAATGAATCTCATCGCGTTGTGGAGACGGTTATCCGTACGTATGCACGAGTAGAAATATCATTTACTTAAAGGTGTGGAATTGTATGGTATATAATATATAATGAATAATTATCATGTTATATTTATTATTTACATCAATTACACAACATTATAATACCCATCCATATAATAATGTATTTAATAACAATTACTCTCGGACGTGGAGACGGTAAGCCGTACGTACACACTTATGGTGACAAGTCATTCAAAGGATGGATAGAATAATGAATTTGGTTGTACCATATTTATAATAACATCATAGAATATAGAATATACTGGATTTATTATTTTATATTGGAAACAACAAAAAAAAATGAAGTGGAAGAAGAAAGGAACTTGAAAGAGGTGGTGAAATATTTACCTCTTCTTCGGGTTCTTCTTTTTGATCTGATCAAAAGGGATCCTTAGGTTGGATATATGCCTAAAGGAAGGACTCGAAGATGAAGGTAGGAAAGTTTATAGGGTATTTTTTGAGGTTTTGGCCGAGCCAAATGGCTTAGAAGGTGTGAATTACTATGAAGGGGGAGTTCCCTTTTATAAGAGGGGTGAGGGGAACCTTAGGAAAAAACTTAAAAAAAAAATTTATAATAAATACATTTTCGGTTTATAATGGCTCCAAAATGAATTATTTAAAGGATGAGGTGGGGATGGGTCAAAACCTCTCAAGAAATATGTTTTAGAGAGGTTTAGGTCACCATATTAACCTTAACTTGTAGATTTAACTCTTAGTTAAATAGTTTAACTTTTACTGTGTCTTCTTGTATTCTTACCCTATATGGTTAATAAACTTACTCTAAACTTCCAAGAGAACATAAAGTGGCTCATTAATGACATATATAATATTATTTAAGACATTTGTCCGAATTGTAAATTTTTAGGAATATTATATAAACCAATAATATAGATTTGTTTTAAATATTAATGTATATCAATTTGGCACTATTTGGTATTCTGTTTTTGTGAAAGTCATCAAAACTTGATTACTTCGAAAAAGATACATGGAATCATCCCTAACAAGTCATATTCATCTATAAAATTCTTGTATTTCATAAAAACTTTGAAATTATATATATTTTAATATTTATAATACCATTTATTTGATTCTTTCATAAATAAGGTAATTACTGCATCGTCATTGTATCATAAATAAATTTATTTATTTAATGTCTAAAAATTATAAATAAAATACCATGATATATGAATTTTTTTTATATTTATAATTAATATTTATAGTTGAATTTATCTTATGTATAACCCTATATTAAGATGGTTTAGTTTATAAACTTTGAATTTAACACTTTTAACTCTTCATTAAATTAAATGATAATAAATGTCCTAATCTAATCCAAGTGGACCTAAGTGGTTCATATTTTATTCCTAAGGATCATTTGGGTCTAATTAAACTTAACCAATAGAATTAAGACATGTGTTAGGGTAAGAATAATATCATTTTTACCCTTAATTACCCTATTTACTTTTAACCGTGGTAAATAAAAGTAAAAAGTTACTATTCACCAAAAAATATTTTCATCTCATTGAACATCTGTTTCTCTTGTATTTTTGACATTCAACTCACAGAATCGGTAAAATTAAGTTTTATGTGAATTTTCAAATTTCCTAGGAGGTGGGTAAAAGACGGTGAAACGTTCAATAAAATTATGTGTATCTAATATTATTACAAAATGACTCCAATGAATAAAATTGAACATATATAATTATTATGTATATATTTTTAACTAAAATAATATTAAATAAAATAAATAATTATTTAAATAAAAATTCGATTTTAAATAATAACTCAGTGTTTTCACTATTCATCAAAAATTTAAAGTTTTCAGAAAAATACAAAAAAATCACCCTAAGCTAATTTTGATATTACATATTAAAAAATGAAGTCTATTTTAACAAATTAAAAACAGAGAAGTGGCATTAATTATTTAAAAATTAATTCTCGTTGTTAAAATAAATAACATGTTTTAAGAAACAATAACTATCAAAAGATTGATACTTGTTTATGTCCAGTTTCAAAGTGAAATTAATTAAAATAAACAAAATTGGATTAAATGGTAAATATATATTATAATTACACTTTAAGAACAATTAAAAAGATAATATAACCATATAAACAAATTATATTAAAATTCACTTTTGAATTAAAATACAATATTTTTCACTATTCATTAAAAACGAACTTTATCGGAAAAATTCCAAAAATTTACACAAAGTAAATTTTGATGTCCCCATTCTAAAGAATAAATATATTTATTCAAATTAAATATATATAATTTTTAAATATTGGATTTAAAAAGGGTTCTCATTTAAAAGGCTGTAAAATTGCATTTTTTTTAAAAAATACTTCTTTTATCTGAAAAAATGAAATTGTTCTTACATTATGTCTATAAAAATCATAAAATGGATTCTAAAATTATAAGGATTATATAAAGTTCAATATTAAGTTAATACTATTCCTAACTGCTTTTGAACAGCTAGTTTGGTAAGTCGTGGTACGCTTGAACTCGGTGTTGTGTGTAGTGCAAGTTATTGAATTACTTTGAAGAAATAATGTACTATGAAATCATGGGGTGTTACACTCTCCCCTCCTTCAATAAATTATGTCCTTGTAATTTGTAATTGTTCCTTAAAAATAAAAGGTTAAAAATAGAAATTAACTTTGTGGGAAACCCCACCTCCGAAATTAGGTTAATAAAATTTAATAAGAGGAAAAAAAATTTATATATATATATATATATATATATATATATATATATTCATGACAAGTAGAGTTTTATCCTTCAACTAATTTCTACCACAAACTCATCATTCACTCCAAAATATTTTAAAAAAATTATATTCTCTTTATCCTAATCATATAAGAATCCCAAAATAATGAATTTATATTTCCTTTGTCAAACATTTAAAAAACATTATACAAATAGGTGCATCATGTAGTCTAGTCGTTGGTGATGCTCCCTTGTCACTCTTCGGTTGCAAGTTCAAGTCTTGCAGCCTTACCAGATGTGACTAGTTATCAACCAACCTATGCGTTGTCCTTTTTATAATAATCCAAAAATAACCTTTACAATATTATCCAATCTCAAACTTAATCCATTCCAACCTTTAGATTTATCCAAAAATACATCTATCCAAACTCTCAGTCCAAAATTTATAAGGAAGTTAAAAAAAATGAATATCCCTTTTGTCAGGTAATGATTTGTGAACACCTTCATCATGTATTCTTTTAAAACACTACAACATCCTGAATTTCAATAAAACCTTATTGATTACATTCATGCTCCATTATTCTTTATAGAATACTAGATATACTCATTCTATCTAAAAATTTTGTAAATTCCAATAATGAGAAATCATTAATCAGTTTCAAGGTAGTCAAGAATATCCAATATAATTTATCCAAATCAACGATCTCTTATTCCAAAATCACTACCTCATTATCAGGACCAATTAGGTATTACCTTCCATCAATCACGTATTTTCCATAATGTTTAGATTACTATTAAGTCACATTTATTAGAACCATATAATCTCAAATCCTCAATTAAATAGTACTTCAATACAGCCCTTATTTATCTCTATAATTCATATAACCAGAATATTGTTGTTATAACAGTCAAATGAAATAATTCTATAATAACAACATAAGAACACTAGTCATTCCTCCTCATCTGATGTAGTATCATAACTTGATTATTATCCAATAGCATCATTTGCGGTAAACTCTGATGACTGAGACATTAATTCGCGTAGTGTCCCAACGACTTGCAGTAGGATAATTTTAAATTTGAAACCTTTTTATTACCCTTCAAATCATGTATGGTGTCCTTTTTCTCCACACTTATAACGAACTCTCATTCCCTTCAAGAATTATCAAGGGGATTCTTTCCACTGTTATCACATATGGAAAAATCCTTCTTTCCCCTCTTTCCTTTATCCATCTTTCTCTCTACCATCATTTTCTTCTATTTTTTCCCTTCAAAGCCATAGGACTCAAAGAATTCTTTACTTATCATATTAACACATGATGTTATTTCTTCATATGTTGAGAATAAGTGGGAGAATAGTTCCCTTTTAAATGTTGGATTAATACTAGGAAAGATATGATCCTTTTTACTTTTTGGATCATACGTATTACTTGAGTTCTCATTCCTTCTCCTAGGCGCCATTTCTTGACAATGGAATACACTATCCCAGTTTATGAATCACAATTCATAATTCCAAACTTGTAAAATACCTAACGTAAATTGAACATTTTATGGATATAATCCATAATCATAAAAATGTTTTCTTTGAGGATGTATTTACCCCTATATCCTTTATAATGGCTTGTAATGAAAATGTGAATTATCCTATGAATATCCTCTAGGAGTGTTGTATCCAAGAGTGCAGTAAATCCCATTGTCGTGCACCAGTTCTCATTCGAGTCTAGATCAAAGCGGTGTTTTCGGGTTTTACCCCTAGGTACATCTGTGCTAGAGCCACCTCTACCTACTCGAATCCAGGCAGGGATGTATTGCATGGAAAACTCACAAAATCTCAACCTTACCAAAATTCTAGGAAGTTCTTCTATAATAATCCTCAAAGTCTATCTTAGAGTAGTGTTCTATAATCAGAGTTTATCTAAATCTATATCCAAGGTTGTTTCTAAACTTCCTCTGATACCAACTGTAACACCCCGACCCCATTTACCCATAGTCGGTGTGTTATTTTAATACATTGGCATGATTACAAGGAATCATGTCCGGAAGGACCGATCAGTTTAGTAGTCTTGGAAAATAGATTACATTCATGAATGTTACTTTACACTTTATAACATACAAAACAAAATAAATAATCCTTTATGAACGTCATTATTCTCTTGGCTTAACCCTGCATATCAATCAGAATACACTTATTGGAATCCTGGGAAAAATAAAACATAGAAAGGGGTGAGCTCAAATGCTCAGTAAGGGTAACCAATATAGCGTAAACTATCATAAATAAGCATAAACATTTAAGGAAATGTATAAAACTAAAAGAAATGCCTTTTCAACATAAACTTCATCATAATATGGAAAAAATGAAATAATGCCATTTACTTACTCACATGGATACTCTACTAGTCGAATAATCACATGAAATATCAATATCCACTTTCATAATGATGGAATGCATAATTCCAGACTATCATAACCACATAGTCAGGTCCTTGTGCCAAGACGACAAATAATATTTTTGTCAAGGCCTTGTGCCGAGACACTATTTTGTCTCATGAGACCTACTGATGCATCGAGGAGCTATAGCAGGATCCGCCCTTCACTTACTAAGTCCAATGCATTCCTCCTATGAAATGGTTTAAACATAACATAAACATTTATATTAAAACTATCATATAAAATGTCGATACGTTATCCATAAACCATGAATGGTATAAAAATAACACATCCACAGTCAAACATATCACAAAACCTTCAATAAAATATGCATGTTTTTTATCATAATAAATCAACTTCAAATAAGCTTAAAATCCATCAAAGGATGTTGACATAGATGAAAATGTTTTGTAAAACTCTTTGAGAGAAATATCCATTTTTCATGAAAACATTTAAAAGTTACCCAATTTAGAAAGGAAGACATTTAAAGATATTTTTGATTCAAATTGTCCCATACCTCTATGAAAATTTTCAAGGAATTAACATTTTTAAAACATTCATGTCCATATAAATAAATCCTTAATACCCATTTTGAAAAACTGGACATTAATGAGAATGATTTAGAAGAATAAATATTTAAAACATTTAAAATGACGTTTTAGTAAACGGTACCTTATAAATAATCCGTTTGAAAACTCTTTTATGAAACATGGACATGGATAATAAATATGTCCCAGTAGATACTTACATAAAAACAATCTCAGATAATAATGAGATTGTGAAATTAAACCTTACCAATTTGGCAACTTACAAAACATACACCCCATGAAAGAAGTATCATACATTAAATATGTAAATACATATAAATTAAAGTGTATTACACAAAGAATACAATAATGGGCAGTACATACACCACACAAAAGGTAATAGTGGCAATATTGCATGAATCTCATGGGAATAAGAAGTGAGATGAAAACCCCTTACCTTGCACTTTCCATTAGTCAAGCATATGTTTAACCTCCTATATGAAGACTGTAGTATGTTATTATATTATATAAAAACAATATTAATATTTATGATATCATACATTATTCATTTATGACTTTATACTGCCCATTTAATAATAATTTTCATGTTAAATTAACATTTCAGGTAATAATCGCTTTTTTATCATACGTGTTTTAACTTGTTAGTCATGATTTTATCACTTAGATCATGATTTAAATACTTCCAGAATATAAAACATGATTTATATATCATATATATTTAGAATATAAATATGTATAATAGACTTATATATGAAATGGAAAACACCGTTTGGAGACGGTAGTCCGTACGTACGCATAAACGTTGTTTTCGTTTTCATATCGTATTGAATGGAAGTAAGTGAATAAGATATATATAAGTACATTAATAAAAATATATAAATATATATATATATATATATATATCTTTATTAGCATTATCATGTCATATATTACATACTTATTAGTAATATATTTTTATAATCATCGATGAATGGTGAACTTGTAAATGAATCTCATCGCATCGTGGAGACGGTAATCCGTACGTATGCAAAAGCGACAATATCATTTCCTTAAAGGTGTGGTATTGGATGTTATATCATATATACAGAATAATTATCATGTAATATTTTGTAAGAACCCAGTTCTTAGTTTTGAGGTATGAGTTTCTTCTTTTTCTTTTCCTTAAGGGTTTTTTAGAAAATAAGGAAAATGAGAAAAATCCTACATTTTGGGACTACATTCCATGTACTTCTCCACACACCATGTACTTTGGCCATGTGGGATGAGTACATAGGGTGTGTAGCCCGGTCAGTGACGAAAGGTGTAAAAACCAACTACATGCCATGTAGTTTGTATTTACACGCCGTGTAGTCAGTCGGTAGGAAAATAGTAAGGCGGTAGAGGTAGCCGCCAGCTGAGTGTCAGTACATGATCTGTACTCATGGATTACACACCATGTACTCATGTTGACTGATGAACAGTGACACAATGGTGATAAACCTCCAGAGGAACAGTTAAAAAATGAAAGTACACGTCGTGTACTCAATAGTACATGCCGTGTAGTCTGTTGTTTTCGCTTACAATGGGCAGTAGACTCCCCTGTTCATAGGTAAGGTTTAGAACCAGAGGAGGAGTCGGTAGAGAGGGTTGAACCTTCATGGAGCTCTAGATCGCACGCTGGGAATCCTTTTCCACCTCTGACGATCTCGTTGGAATCATACGGGTAATCCTCTCCTTCTCTTTAAGTCATTCTTACCAATCCTTTCTCGAGGGAAAGTTATTTATGTTTGAATGGGGTTTTCTCAAATCTTCTTCGTTCTTGGATGATTCGAGGAGAGTAGTTCACGTATACCGATCAGAGGCGATCAAGGTAGGTGGCTTAGTGTTTAAATTCCAACTGTTGTGCGTTTTTGGGTACCGTTGAGCAACAAACCCATGCTGGGGTATCGTGTGGGTAAGGCCTTGGATGTTTTAAATACCTAGAATTTGATAGGTAATTAAATGTGATAATAAACTATTGTTTGGGATTGCTGCTAGGATCTAGGATGACCCCGGGGGTGTGTTCCTCTATTTAGCCGTTTGGCAAGGATGCCTGAGGGTATGCCATGTTTATTTTGTGCATTACTTTTTCCTTGAGAGAAATTGTATATAAATTGCATGTTTATGCTTTGGTATCGGCCCGGTTATATGCACCTGAGGGAAGTGTTCCATTTAGCCTAAGGGCAGTGTTTTATTTCTCCTGAGGGAATCTTCTTATGTGCCTGAGGGCTATTGATTCTGTGCCTAAGGGTGACACTTCGTACGCCTAAGGGAAATACTCGATAGCCTGAGGGAAAGCTTGAGGGCATAGTTTTAGTATATTAGCTTGAGGGAAAGATTCTTATTGGACTGAGGGCTTGGTTCTTGTGAGCATAGATTGTTATTAAATTGAATGGTTGCATGAATAATAAAATGGAAAAGAAACTGGTAGTGATAGTTACTTTTGAGTACTTACTGGTTTACTACATTGACCACTGCACATTGTTGTTACATTTTTTCACACAGTTTGACACGGGCCTTTGGTGGGTGCCTACTAGGATTTATTTCTCACAAACTGTTTGGGGTCCTGTCTTTGGCCCCAAACAGATTTCATTTCTGCAGGTATGGATAAGGGCAATGGTTCCTATACAGGTACTTGATTGTTGCTGAGGAGTAGAGAAGCATGGGACCGAGCTTAGGCTCGTGATGCTGCCAGTTGTTCTATTTTCTTCTGTTGTACCTGTACTTTCGATGGTATTGTATTGTATTGTTGTGTAACATCTTCAGGATATTTCCTTAGAACTAGAGGCATGTTGCATAATTATCTATATAACAATTGGTTATCTTTTACTGTAGTTGTTCATATTAAAAGTGTATGGTTTATTTCTTTCGTTGTTGTTGTATGTTTGTATATTTTATTCCACTGCACTACACTTTGAAAAGTGAGGGAATAGTTTCCCCACTATCAGACTTGGGCCCTCACTACTAGTCGGCAGCCTCTGGCGTTTGGGGATATGCGCTTGAGGTCATGTGACCAACTAGGTTCGGGGCACCCGGGGAGTGGCACCCGGATCCGGGATGTTACAAAGTGGTATCAAAGGAGATCTTTTCTTTGACTTACTATTTGTCACCTTAGTCAGGGATAGGAAGGAAATGGTAGTTAGTAATAATCTGTGCCCAGGATTAGCTAACCCGTGTACAGGGAAAATCCAATTTACCTCGTGTTGCAATTTTATTGATTTTGCAATTTACAGTTGATCTGAATTTCACCGTTGGGTGACACACTTGTGTTGTGCAATTTATATGTTATCCATGGGTTGTATTTAGTTACAACCCAATAAGATGAGGGTATTCCATCTCATGCATCATTTATGAATGTGCTTGAAATCACATGCCATGCATAGTTCCATGCCATGTAGGCGCATTAGAAATTTCATGTTGTTTTGATAGTTGTTGTGCTAGAAAAGCATGCTATTTTGATAGCTACTTTGATAAATACCTGCTAAGTGATATAGTAATTTCTGTGTGAGCTTGTTGATAGGATGGATGCAAAAATTTGGTTTTTGGGGAGTATGGTCCCTCATTGATTGGAATTTGGTGGATCATTGACCGTTTAACTCGTTATAAGACATATAAGATGCCAAACTTTGATACGTGGGAAGTATGGGCCCTCACGGGTTGAAATTTGGCACTTAGGTGTTTTTTTCAGTATTTTCTGGGTTCCGAAGTAGTTTCAGAGGCATACTGTCCAGAAAACCCAGGATACACACCGTGTAGTTCCTTAGAAACACACTGTGTGATCTTCTCTTCGGGAAGAAAAGAAAACTTTTTAATTACAAATTGTGTAACCTCAGTACACGTTGTGTAGTCTCTTCTCATGTCATGGACCGTGTGGGAGGGGACACGGGGTAGGGAAAAGCCTAGGAAAAACATGTCGTGTACCGTATGTACACGCTGTGTAGTGTTGACCCAGAGTCCGTCCATGTAACTAACAACACGGGTCAGTGTAATCCTTTCATTTACACACCTTTTCCATTTGGAACATATCGTGTAGTGTGTGTAACACCCCAAGATTTTATGAAAAATATTATTTTAATTTCATTAATGTCTTATGTTGTATTCTACACCAAGATTACCTTACGCTATACGCAAAACCGTATTAGCTTTCAGTATACGCAACACTATTCTTGGACCGTGTTACACATAATTTTGATAATAGTTATTCTACGCAACATTGAGTATATATATATATATATATATATTAAATGTATACATTAAATATGGTTGGATTCTGTTATACGAAACAACGAAGGATTCTTTCACAACACGCAACCCTGACTTGGCTTGCATTACACGCAATCGCGACCTTCCTCGATAGCGTGTGTTGTACGCAATACCGGGCTTTAATAAAAAATGTTATATTATTATAATATTGTCATGAACTAGCCATTATGAATAGTATTAACTAAATTTTTAATTTTATAACATTATTATTCATCTTACACATTTCTAGAACATGGTATAAGAACAAAATAAATTTTTCGGGTAAAATAAGTATTTTTTAAAAAATACTGTTTTACCGCCTTTTGATGGCGCACCCACTTTAAATATAGTTTTTGACATGTTTATATGTTCAATTTGACAAAATAATATTCTTCTTTTGAATCAGGATATAAAAATTTACATTAGATAAAGTTTTGATATTTTTCCGATAACTTTCATATTTTAATGAATAGTAAAAACACGCTATATTTTAATTAAAAACAACTTTTTTCATCGTAATATCTTATGTGGTTAAATTATAATATTGAATGGTTTTAAAGTATAAACAGAATATATTTTTACCATTTAATATAATGTATGTCATTAGCATTGATTTTACCTTGAATTCGTAGGTTAAATCAATTCAATCTTTTGCAATGTTTTAAAGAAAAACCCGTTTTCTTTCGACAACGGGATTAATTTTAATTTAATTTCTGCATATTTTGTGTATTGAATTTGGAAAAAAGGATTCCATATTTAGAATCAGTGGGTCCAAATTATGTTAATAAGCTACTTTTTATTTTTGGGAATTATGAATAGTAACTACGGTAAACTTTATTTACCATAGTTAAAGGTAAATCGGGTAATTAAGGGTAAATATAATATTTTAAAATTACCCTAAAAAATGTCAAAATCCTATTGGATGACTACAAGTCGACCCATATCACCTAAGGGTCGTATTAGAATCATTTAATGAACATTTGTCCATGAAAATAACTTAATTATTATTAAAACCAAAGAAAGTGACAACATGTCACTCTCTTAAATCTTATAAGTATATTAATTTTAATTTAGTGATACACTTCATGAAACTTCGAACATGAATAGTCTCCAGAAAGCTAATGAAATTATCTACATCATATAAATTTATTTATAATTTTTAGGGATTAAATAATTATCATTAATTATGACACAATAGTGATGCAGAAATTGTTTATCTACTGAAAAATCAAGAATATTGTTTTTATTAAACTAATAGTGACCATAAAATGCACAAATACCTAACCAAAACTTATTGTCCATGTAAATGTAAACCATAAGCATCCAATGGTCGAATATTTGACCATTTGGAGCCTTATAAAAGCGATTATGACACTTATATTATTTAATTTTAAATGATGCCAAAGTTGTCACCTTCATAATTTAATAAATATAACAATTTAAATATTGTGATTTTAAGATGATAAATTCGAGTAAAATTATTATTGTGAAAGGTAATAGATTTATTTTCATCATAGGATTTTAGTTTTATTTTTTATGCAACAAATAAGTATATTAAATAATTATACAAAAATGCTGTAGTATTTATTTTATTAAGAGATAAACCAAATAAATGGTTTCAAAAATAATAAAATAAATATTATATGAACTATTTAATGTGCTCCAATAATTTTTAAGATACATATGAAATTTTATGAATCTAGTAAAACTTTTAGTTCGAACATATCTTATGTATTTATTTTATTTAAATTCAAATAAATGAATAGTGTCAAAATTGACACTATTGTTATTTTATAAAAAAAACATATTATAAAATTGATTAAAAATCAAAAAATATTACAAAATTATAAATTTAAATTTATATGATATAAAATGTTATTAAGAATCCAATTATGGACAATTCACTACATATAATTAATTATTTGTTATAATTTAAAAATTAGAATGTTATTACCACAAATAAAATTAAATTGATTAAATAAGGATAAATCATGTTGATAATGTTTAAAATAAATTCCTAACATGTATAAATTCTATTGGTTGATGATATTACAACCTTATCTTATCTAATATTCGAATATGAGTCATTTTTGGAGGTTTTTATGTGGGGTTAGATTTATTATAAATTAATATTTTTAAAAATTCCAAAGGTGCCCCTCTCCTCCCTTATAAAAGGGAACCTCCTTTCCCTCCTCCTCACACAAATTTGAGCACTCAATCTCAGCCAACCCCTTCCAAAATCTCTTATACACTTCCCTATAATAATCCTAGAGGTTCTGGTCTTCTTCAAAGACCAATCTTAGTTCCCTAAGTGGAGGATTCAAAGAGGCGTTCCAAAGAAGAGGTAATATCCATTACCGATCTTTTTAATTTATTTCTTCTTCAACTTCTTCTTATTTATTTGTTTCATGATAAAGTAATAAAATCATTATTACTTACATACTGATATGTTATTATAAATATGAAACAACCCTAATTCACCTTCTATCCATCCTACGGAAAAATTAAATCACCGCGCGTGCGTACGTACGGAATACCGTCTCCACGTCGTGGTGTAATCTATTTTCCACCACAACCTTAAAAGGATGGGTATAATGGTGTAATGAGTAACTATTTATGATTATTATAAAGTAATATTGATACTGAAATAGTATACATACACTTCAACACAATTCCACGACCATGGGAACGATATCATCGCTCGTGCGTACGTACGGACTACCGTCTCCACGACGCGATGAGATTCATTCTCAATGATTATCCATTCATGAATGATTATAAAGTATATATAATAAGTACTAATGAAATATATTACTAAATATTGATACTGGAATTATTTATATTTATATGTTTGTCATCTACTTAATTCCATTCAATTCAATAAGGAAACGAAAACAGCGTTCATGCGTACGTACGGACTACCGTCTCCATGAACGGTGTATTTCTTTCCATTTACTGATTTATTATATATGTATATCCTGAATATATATATATAAATCATGTTTTATGTTCTGGAATTAAGTAATCATGATCTATGTAATCATATGAATAATTACAAGTCAAAACACGGACGACAAGTGAAACAATTTTACCCAAAACGCTCTTTAACATGGAATTTACAAAAGAACGGGTAATATAAAGTCATAAGTGAACCATATATGATATCATAACAATGAATATGATTATGTAATAAGTAAATGACATTATTTAAATCATTATACAGGAGGTTCAGACACTTACGAAGCAAATCGGATCTAAGGTAAGGGAAATATCACAATCTCATTTTTATCCGAGATTGTTTATACGTTGGTATTTACTGGGGTGTATTTTATCATCCACATCTATGTTTCCTCAATATGTAATGTTATTTCCATCCACCTACAATTGTTTAAATCCAATTTTACCCTTTGGTGAGTTTTTAGTAAAAGATATGAAAGGAATCTTTTGTCGTTTTTCATACGAGGTACTTTTTTACTTTTCCGACAAAGGTACGAAGAATGTTTTTTTAACTTATATGGCATGAATGGATTTTTAAAACATTATTTCCAAGAAGCTTCCTTTACAAGTTTTCAAGTTTATTTTTAATAAACTTCTTTTAGTTTTAAATTGTAAGACATGTTAAGAAAGGAAAATGTTTTTGAAGTAGAAAGGATATTTTCCTCAAGAATGGATTTAAAGTGTTTTATCAAAATTATTTTCCATCTAAGATAATAAAGCGTTCTGTTTCTATCCCTATTATTACATGGATTTGATTATGTTGTGATGGAAATATTTTTATGAATTCCTTTATCTTATATGAATTGTTTTATGATGTCATGTTGTTTAAGAATCCCATTTTTATTACATGGGTTATGCAATGATGTATGATTTATGATTTTGTGGAACACATAATAATGGTATCATTATGAGATGGGTGGGACCTATATCTCCCTCTAATGCATTGGGTAAAGATTTTATATCTCATGAGATAGACATGGATGAAATGGTAGGTTATACCGGTTCAGTGAAACAGGACTGAAACGAGGGTTACTCGATTCAGAAAGGGACTTTGTCCACTAAGATAGTCTTGGCAATGAGTCTTGACTAACAAGAAATGATTCTATATGATTATGTGTGTATGCCACAAAGTTTCATGTTTTAAGTTATGATTATTGGGATTTCATTTCACTACTATGATTTATCCCATGTTATGAAATTATGCTCTCTTTTGCAGGTTAAGATTTCCAAAAGTTATGTTCTTATGAATATGATGTGATTGATTTTTATTTTGTATACCCTTACTGAGCATTTGAGCTCACCCTTTTTATGTTTTCTTTTCCCCAGGATATAAAGAAAGGTTTTAGGTAAAAAAAGGAAGATCTTTATGGGAGATATTGAAGATCTTTCACCATGATTAGAAGATTGTGTTCTGAGTTTCCAAAGACACTAAAATATTACGATCCTTGTGTGTGTGTTTTTGTTATGTACTAAGTATTCCGCAAATGTAATGTATGTCCATGTACGTCAAGCTTCGGGTCTCTACAGTTGGTATCAGAGGAAAGGTTTAGTCAACCTTTGGAAACTAGGATGTGAGATCTTTAGTGAGATCCCTAGAGATATTTATAAGGTATGTCTTGGGATGTCCCTAAGGATAAGTATACGTATAGGATACAGTCCTAGAACTACGGTAACGATCATAGAATTTAACCTAAGATGTTAGATATTGAGGATACTCCACCTTTATTATGTTGTTTTCCCTAGAATGATTTTTGCCTCTCACACTATTTTTTTTGGGTTTTAGAAAATGGATGGAAACAAGGTGATTCACGATAATGGAGGATATGCTGGACAATGGAATGATATTTTTCATGAGCAACCAAATGAAATGGGATTTGGATGTCCAAACATCATTATTATGCTGAATCAGCAATCTCATAATATGATTAATAAAGTAAAATTTGGTAAGTTTCCTGACTCGACTAATAAGAGAAAGATGGAGTTTCATGATGATCATAGAGAAAAGAAAGTTCAATTTCCCCTATGTAAATCATGTGGAAAGAGGCATCAAGGAGAATGTTTCAAAGGAACTAGAAGATGCTTTGGGTGTGGAAAAGAAGGACACAAAGCCAGTAAGTGCAAAGGAAAAGGTTTAGTTAACACCAGGGATGAGGATAATGGTATTGCTACGACATCAACAATGGTTAAATGTTTTAAATGTGGAATGTATGGGCATTATACAAACCAATGCCCTAAGGGAAAGTCTCATGAAGATAATCAGTATGGTCGTATGGGAAGTATTTATGTTGATGATGATGAAGAGACTACAAATGATATGTGAGATGAAAGAATTGTTGAAGCTCGGTCAATGGTTTAAGAATGTAGTGGAATGATTACATGTTTATCATGTGTAATGTTGTATAAGAAATCTCATGGTACTATGGAATAAAGAGACATCTAAGGATTGTTACACTGTTGTCTTTCCTTGAGTTATGAAAGTGTATGATTAATGGTACCACTATCCATGAAAGGTTATTCAGATATTTTTGGAATTTAGATGATATGCGCATAATGAAGGAATAATAAGATAATGAGGTGTTTGATTGTATTCATGAGCTCATGACTGATATAAGGAGAAGGTTATATCATGGTTTGAGTATAGAGAATTTTTGGATTGTGGTATGTGGAAAGAGTTAACTTTTAACTGCATTCATGTTTTCACTAAGGTTCAATGGGTATTCAAGAGAATACATGATTAAGGCCTTTGAATGTTTGGAATGTAACCAACAAGACATATCTTATGATATATGGGGATCAACGATGGTATTAAATCTCTGGTAATCATTTTCACTATATTATGAGAGTGGACTGCAGTATTATGGATAAGCCTAAATATTAGAATGGATTATGTTGGACATAAGTTAGTATTGTTTAAGGATAGAAGATTTTCGATATTATTGATGGGATGTTATAGTAAAATAGCTTTAGAAAAAGGACAACCTGCAGGACGGGCGATAGCCCATCGCTTCGGACAAGGCTGTGGGAATCGAACCCACAACCGAAGTGCGACTGGCCTTTATCGCCTACCACTGGCCTACAGGAAGTCCCTGTTTAGTAGAAACTAGTTTTATTATATTATGCAGTATGATATATGAAGTATAAGTCCATTTTAGGAACCATATATGATTAATATCACTATAGAATGACTTATGTATATTTAATAACTTTTGCTAACCTTTTGTTTGAGACAGATGGAATGACCCGTCATTCTATCACATGATCTGCTAACACTTTACGAATAACAAATTCAACTTCATTTATTTAAGAGATGAAGTGGAAATTGTTCAAGGCACGAACAAAAGTGAGATTGTACCAAAATAAAGTAAGTATTTATTCTAATTCAAATTCTTAAACTTTAGGGAAACGATCTTGAAAACCAAAAAAAAATGTTGTCATAGTGACCTTATATCTGATTAATCAGATGGTACCTTAGATCGTCACAAATTTATGGATTTGTGATTGCTATCTTTTCTATAGCCATGTTCTCTACCACTCTCCATCAGAACATGATGGTTAGATTTCTCTTCCATATCCATATTTTCACCTATGTAGAAACCCAGTGATTAGTTTATTTGGGTAACCGTTACGTTTCATACTTTTGTTTTTAAATATTGGTTTTGGTATTCCTTTTTACGATGTGGGTTTCTATCAAAGAAACTTTCAAATAGTAAACCATTTATAACCGCGACGAATTTCGAGGGCGAAATTCATTTTAAGGGGGGTAGAATGTAACACCCCAAGATTTTATGAAAAATATTATTTTAATTTCATTAATGTCTTATGTTGTATTCTACACCAAGATTACCTTGCGCTATACGCAACACCTTATTAGCTTTCAGTATACGCAACACTATTCTTGGACAGTGTTACACATAATTTTGATAATAGTTATTCTACACAACATTGAGTATATATATATATATATATTAAATGTATAAATGAAATATGTTTGGATTCTGTTATACGAAACAATGAAGGATTCTTTCACAACACGCAACCCTGACTTGGCTTGCATTACACGCAATCACGACCTTCCTCGATAGCGTGTGTTGTACGCAATACCGGGTTTTAATAAACAATGTTATATTATTATAATATTTTCATGAACTAGCCGTTATGAATAGTATTAACTAAATTTTGAATTTTATAACATTATTATTCATCTTACACATTTCTAGAACATGGTATAAGAACAAAATAATTTTTTCGGGTAAAATAAGTATTTTTCAAAAAATGCAGTTTTACCGCCTTTTGATGGTGCACCCACATTAAATATGGTTTTTGACATGTTTATATGTTCAATTTGACAAAATAATATTCTTCTTTTGAATCAGGATATAAAAATTTACATTAGATAAAGTTTTGATATTTTTCCGATAACTTTCATATTTTAATGAATAGTAAAAGCCCGCTATATTTTAATTAAAAACAACTTTTTTCATCGTAATATCTTATGTGGTTAAATTATAATATTGAATGGTTTTAAAGTATAAACAGAATATATTTATACCATTTAATATAATGTATGTCATTAGCATTGATTTTACCTTGAATTCGTAGGTTAAATCAATTCAATCTTTTGCAATGTTTTAAAGAAAAACCCGTTTTCTTTCGACAACAGGATTAATTTTAATTTAATTTCTGCATCTTTTGTGTATTGAATTTGGAAAAAAGGATTCCATATTTGGAATCAGTGGGTCCAAATTATGTTAATAAGCTACTTTTTATTTTTGGGAATTATGAATAGTAACTACGGTAAATTTTATTTACCATAGTTAAAGGTAAATCGGGTAATTAAGGGAAAATATAATATTTTAAAATTACCCTAACAAATGTCAAAATCCTATTGGATGAATAAAAGTCGACCCATATCACCTAAGGGTCGGATTAGAATCATTTAATGGACATTTTTCCATGAAAATAACTTAATTATTATTAAAACCAAAGAAAGTGACAACATGTCACTCTCTTAAATATTATAAGTATATTAATTTTAATTTAGTGATAAACTTCATGAAACTTCGAACATGAATAGTCTCCAGAAAGATAATGAAATTATATACATCATATAAATTTATTTATAATTTTTAGGGATTAAATAATTATCATTAATTATGACACAATAGTGATGCAGAAATTGTTTATCTAGTGAAAAATCAAGAATATTGTTTTTATTAAACTAATAGTGACCATAAAATGCACCAATACCTAACCAAAACTTATTGTCCATGTACATGTAAACCATAAGCATCCAATGGTCGAATATTTGACCATTTGGAGCCTTATAAAAGCGATTATGACACTTATATTTGTTTATTTTAAATGATGCCAAAGTTGTCACCTTCATAATTTAATAAATATAAAAATTTAAATATTGTGATTTTAAGATGATAAATTCGAGTAAAAGTATTATTGTGAAATATAATAGATTTATTTTCATCATAGGATTTTATTTTTATTTTTTATGCAACAAATAAGTATATTAAATAATTATACAAAAATTTTGTAGTATTTATTTTATTAAGAGATAAACCAAATAAATGGTTTCAAAAATAATAAAATAAATATTATATGAACTATTTAATGTGCTAAAATAATTTTTAAGATACATATGACATTTTATGAATATATTAAAACTTTTAGTTCGAACATATCTTCTTTATTTATTTTATTTAAATTCAAATAAATGAATAGTGTCAAAATTGACACTATTGTTATTTTATAAAAAAAACATATTATAAAATTGATTAAAAATCAAAAAATATTTCAAAATTATAAATTTAAATTTATATGATCTAAAATGTTATTAAGAATACAATTATGGACAATTCACAACAAATAAGTAATTATTTGTTATAATTTAAAAATTAGAATGTTATTACCACAAATAAAATTAAATTGATTAAATAAGGATAAATCATGTTGATAATGTTTAAAATAAATTCTTAAAATGCCTAAATTCTATTGGTTGATGATATTACAACCTTATCTTATCTAATATTCGAATATGAGTCATTTTTGGAGGTTTTTATGTGGGGTTATATTTATTATAAATTAATATTTTTAAGAATTCCAAAGGTGCCCCTCTCCTCCCTTATAAAAGGGAACCTCCTTTCCCTCCTCCTCACACCAATTTGAGCACTCAATCTCGGCCAAACCCTGTCAAAATCTCTTCTCCACTTCCCTATAATAATCCTAGAGGTTCTGGTCTTCTTCAAAGACAAATCTTAGTTCCCTAAGTGGAGGATTCAAAGAGGCGTTCCAAAGAAGAGGTAATATCCATTACCGATCTTTTTAATTTATTTCTTCTTCAACTTCTTCTTCTTTAGTTGTTTCATGATAAAGTAATAACATCAGTATTACTTACATACTGATATGTTATTATAAATATGAAACAACCCTAATTCACCTTCTATCCATCATACGGAAAAATTAAATCACCGCGCGTGCGTATGTACGGAATACCGTCTCCACGTCGTGGTGTAATCTATTTTCCACCACCACCTTACAAGGATGGGTATAATGGTGTAATGAGTAACTATTTAGGATTATTATAAAGTAATATTGATACTGAAATAGTATACATACACTTCAACACAATTCCACGACCATGGGAACGATATCATCGCTCGTGCGTACGTACGGACTACCGTCTCCACGACGCGATGAGATTCATTCTCAATGATTAGCCATTCATGAATGATTATAAAGTATATATAATAAGTACTAATGAAATATATGACCTAATAATGATACTGGAATTATTTATATTTATATGTTTGTCATCTACTTAATTCCATTCAATTCAATAAGGAAACGAAAACAGCGTTCATGCGTACATACGGACTACCGTCTCCATGAACGGTGTATTTCTTTCCATTTACTGATTTATTATATATTTATATCCTGAATATATATATATAAATCATGTTTTATGTTATGGAATTAAGTAATCATGATCTATGTAATCATATGAATAATTACAAGCCAAAACACGGACGACAAGTGAAACAATTTTACCCAAAACGCTCTTTAACATCGAATTTACAAAAGAACGGGTAATATAAAGTCATAAGTGAACCATATATGATATCATACCAATGAATATGATTCTGTAATAAGTAAATGACATTATTTAAATCATTATACAGGAGGTTCGGACACTTACGAAGCAAATCAGACCTAAGGTAAGGGAAATATCACAATCTCATTTTTATCCGAGATTGTTTATACGTTGGTATTTACTGGGGTGTATTTTATCATCCACATCTATGTTTCCTCAATATGTAATGTTATTTCCATCCACCTAAAATTGTTTAAATCCAATTTTACCCTTTGGTGAGTTTTTAGTAAAAGATATGAAAGGAATCTTTTGTCGTTTTTCATACGAGGTACTTTTTTACTTTTCCGACAAAGGTACGAAGAATGTTTTTTTTAACTTATATGGCATGAATGGATTTTTAAAACATTATTTCCATGAATCTTCCTTTACAAGTTTTCAAGTTTATTTTTAATAAACTTCTTTTAGTTTTAAATTGTAAGACATGTTAAGAAAGGAAAATGTTTTTGAAGTAGAAAGGATATTTTCCTCAAGAATGGATTTAAAGTATTTTATCAAAATTATTTTCCATCTAAGATAATAAAGGGTTCTGTTTCTATCCCTATTATTACATGGATTTGATTATGTTGTGATGGAAATATTTTTATGAATTCCTTTATCTTATATGAATTGTTTTATGATGTCATGTTGTTTAAGAATCCCATTTTTATTACATGGGTTATGCAATGATGTATGATTTATGATTTTGTGGCACACATAAGAATGGTATAATTATGAGATGGGTGGGACCTATATCTCCCTCCAATGCATTGGGTAAAGATTTTATATCTCATGAGATAGACATGGCTGAAATGGTAGGTTATACCGGTTCAGTGAAACAGGACTAAAACGAGGGTTACTTGATTCAGAAAGGGACTTTTTCCACTAAGATAGTCTTGGAAATGAGTCTTGACTAACAAGAAATGATTCTATATTATTATGTGTGTATGCCACAAAGTTTCATGTTTTAATTTATGATTATTGGGATTTCATTTCACTACTATGATTTATCCCATGTTATGAAATTATGCCCTCTTTTGCAGGTTAAGATTTCCAAAAGTTATGTTCTTATGAATATGATGTGATTGATTTTTCTTTTTTATACCCTTACTGAGCATTTGAGCTCACCCTTTTTATGTTTCTTTTCCCCAGGATATAAAGAAAGGTTTTAGGTAAAAAAAAGGGAAGATCTTTATGGGAGATATTAAAGATCTTTCACCACGATTAGAAGATTGCGTTCCGAGTTTCCAAAGACACTAAACTATTACGATCCTTGTGTGTGTGTGTTTGTTATGTACTAAGTATTCCGCAAATGTAATGTAATTTCCATGTATGTCAAGCTTCGGGTCTCTACAGTGTGAGCCATGTATCAGACCGTGTAACTAACAACATGGGTCGGCGAAGCGTGTCTAGTACACACCGTGTACCTGTGGGACACGCCGTGTAGTCAGGATCGAGGACAGACCGTGTGGACCTGACCATGTGGATGGGAAGACAGAGTGGTTTACACACCGTGTGTGGGTGTAACACGCCATGTAGTTTTGTCCAAGTAGTTGGTCGTGTCACGAACAACACGGGCAATTAGAAATTATACCATACACGTCGTTTAGAGTATATACACGTTGTGTAGTCGTGTTCAAATGGGAGTCGTGTTGCTTATCCGTGTAGAAGGACCCGGGCAGGGGAAGGGAAGTTAGGTATACACCGTGTAGTCAGTATACACGCAGTGTAATCTTGTTGTGAAATCTTGAATATCTACTTCCTCATGTTCCCCTTTTGGTCCCTTCATTTTCAGACTGTGATCATCTTGATCTAAGGTATGTATTTGACCATGTAGAGTCATGCCACTGAGATGACCACGCGTTGTTCTCTAGGAGAGTGGCAACGATTATACTCCAGAGATGGTGGGACATGGAATACCAGTGGATCCTCTAGTAGTTCCAGATGTGGCACCAGCCATTATACTGGAAACAGGATTGGACACACAGTTCCATGAAGGCTTTATGCGGTTCATGCAGGCCTTTCAGGGAGCACCGCTGGCTGCCACATCTATGGATGAGCTGACTCGTATCTTCCAGCAGCAGCATCCGCCCACGTTTTCAGAGGATGGCGAACCATAGGCTGCTAAGTCTTGGTTGGGGTATATAAAGACTATTTTTGAGCATATTGAGATCCCTCCAGGGCGGAGGGTCAAGATCGCGACATATATGCTGCGTGATTCTGCCAAGAGGTGGTGGGATGTTACCACTCAGTCAAAGAATCACAGAGACATGGCGTGGGAATATTTTCAGACAGCCTTTTATGACTACTTCTTCCCATAGATGCTGAGGGTAGATAGAGCTCAAGAGTTCATGAATCTGTAGAAGATCGCTATGTTGGTGATGGATTATTTTGCTCGTTTCACCGAGCTTCAGCGTTTTTCACCCATTCTAGTGGGTGATGAGATGTTGAGGGATAGTCGCTTTGAGGATGATCTTCGATATGACATTCGAGCACTAGTGAATGTTTTCAGGTTTCCTATAGTACATTCCATTGTCAACCAAGTGCTGATTACATAGAGGAACCTTCGGGAATCTAGTGGTGCATTCCAGGGAGGTTTGTCACCAGTTTCTGGTACGATTTCTACCTAGAAAAGGAGGCGACAAATGATTTTCTCTCACGATCACCGTACTAGCCTGGCGATTACTTCAGGTGGCCCGGTCAGGTGATACCAGTGTGGTAGAGAGGGGCACAAGAGACCTCAGTGTCCACGAGACCCAGTGGAGTACCGAGCTTGCGGCAAGATGGGTCATCTACAGTGCTTTTGTAGGGCATTTCTACCAGTGGATAGTGAGAGGGGTTCTGTATAGACTCCACATGTGGGAGTAGGACCAGCAGCTTCTTACCAGTCAGGAAACTGGAATATGCTAGGGCATGCAGGCAGGGATGGTAGTCGTGGCTATGGTAGCCAGACACCAGGATCTTAGAGGTAGTATGGTGGGGCAGCTCAGCGTATCCAGGTTGTATCACAGGGCCGCAACACTAGACAGACATATATAGTGCAACAGACCCAACAAAAGCAGAATCCTGAACCTTCTACTATCAGAGGTACTATTCTAGTATCTTCTATCTTATCTTCATTACTTTTCAATATGGGTGCTACACATAGCTTTATATCGGTGCTTTTCATGGAGATCCTTGGGCTCTATGTTTCTTCTTCTTCTGATGTTATGACTCTAGACACTCCATTGGGGACTAGAACAGCTAGTGTGCATCAGTACAAGGAGTGACCGTTTGAGGTTGGTGGGTGTCACTTCTTTTGGGACCTCTATATCTTAGAGATGAAGAGCTATGATGTAATTCTTTGGATGGACTGGTTGGTTCCCTTTCGAGCCTTTGTATAATGCTATCATCGTAGGGTGTGTTTCACGTCACCATAGGGTGGAGAGTTTCTATACAAAGGTGAGTGGGATGTTCAGGAGAGTCGAGCTGGACCAGAGCATCATGGGTGAGGTGGAGTCACAGCCCAGATTGCGAGTTTATATTTGGATGATCAGGGGACTTGTAAGAAGGACTTCCCTCTAGTGGTTGATCATTTTAGGGATGTCTTCCCGGTCAACTTTTCATGTCTACCTTCAGAGCGTGAGGTGGATTTCTCTATTGATCTTGTGCCAAGAGTGGAACTGATATCCATTCCTTCTTATAGGATGGCTACAACTAAGTTACAGGATCTCAAGAGACAGTTAGAAGAGTTATAGTCAAAGGGTTTTATCCGACCCAGTACTTCTCCTTGGGGTTCTCTGGTCTTTTTTGCGAAGAATGAGGATGTTACTATCAGACTCTGAGTGGATTATCAGAATCTGAACCAGTTGACGGTTAAGAACCAATATCCCTTGCCGAGGATTGATGATATTTTTGATCAACTTTGTGGTGCACGAGTGTTCTCTAATATTGACTTAAGATCAGGATATAATCAGTTGCGCATTTGACCATCTGATATACCTCGTACAGCCTTCATGAGTAGGTATGGTCTATATGAGTACTTGGTTTTGCGTTTTGGACTCCCGAACGTGCCGGTAGTTCTCATGGCTCTAATGAATCATGTGTTCCATCCTTATCTGGGTTCTTTTGTGGTAGCATTTATGGAGGACATGTTGGTGTACTCTCACACTCGACACGACCATGCCACCCATCTTGAGATCATATTGAGTACACTAAGACAACATCAGCTATATACTAAGCTCTCAAAGTGCCACTTTCGGATGGACCAGATTAACTTCCTAGGTAATATCATCTCATAGGTTGGAGTTGTCGTGGACCCAGAGAAGGTGAGAGCAGTAGTTTCTTGGGAGCAGCCTAAGAACGTGTTTGAGATATGGAGTTTCTTAGGTATGGTTGGCTACTAAAGATGCTTTATCCAGGAATTATTCTGCTTAGAGGTCCCATTGATGGATTTTACTAAGAAGGGTGTGAAGTGTGTTTGGTCTGAAGCTTGGGAAATAGACTTTTAGGATCTGATGGGGAAGTTGACAAAAGGACCAATTTTGATACTCCCAGAGTAGGGATATAGCTATACAGTTTACTGTGATCCATTAGGTATTGGGTTGGGAGCTATGTTGATGCAGGGTGATCGATTTGTTGCGTACGAGTCTCGGATGTTGAGGCCACATGAGAGGAATTAACCAATGCATGACCTCGAGTTAGCTGCAGTTTTTCATGCGTTACGCTGTTGGAGACATTATCTCTTGGGAGAGAATTTTGTGTTTTTCACTGACCACAAAAGTCTCAAGTATAAATTTACTTAGCGTGACTTGAATCTGAGGCAAAGAAGGTGGTTTGAATACCTTCAGTACTTCAATTTTGATATTGCCTATACACCTGGTAAGGGTAATGTAGTTGCGGATGCACTAAGAAGGAATAATCAGATACATGCAATGCAAGAGGCTAGTGAGGAGTGGCGGCATAAGGCATTATTCTCTGAGATGCATTTGGAGGTGCACAACAGTTAGGGACAAACCTATCTTACATCTTTAGCTGTGACTTCTACTCTCTTGGATAGGGTGAGGATGAGACAGCTATCTGATTCAGAAGGCCTTGTTCTACGGGAGTCGGTGGAAAGTGAGGAAAATCCTCCTGGATGGACGATAGGCGATGATGAGGTACTGCGTTTCCATGGACGAGTGTGGGTTCCAGGGTATATACGTGAGGATTTGATGTGGGATTTTCATGCTTTGCTTGGTCAGTTCATCCCGGAGTTACCAAGATGTACCGTGACTTGAGACGTCCGTACTGGTGGCCGGGTACGAAGAGAGAAATAGCAGGTTTTGTTACAAGGTGATCCACCTATCAGAAGGTGAAGGTAGAGCATCAGAGGCCAGCCGGACTGTTACAACAGTTACCCATCCCGGAGTGGAAATGGGATGATGTCGGGATGGACTTTGTGACTGGGATTCTAAGGTCACCTCAAAGAAATGATTCTATGTGGGTTGTTGTGGACAGACTCACAAAGGTATATCACTTTTTTCTTAACAAGGATACCTTAGGTGTTGACGAGCTCATAAAGATGTATATTCGAGAGGTTGTACGTCTTCATGGGTTCCTTTTTCTATCATTTCAGATATGGACTCCCGCTTTATATCTTTTTTCTGGTAGAGTTTTCAGTGGGAACTGGGTACACAGGTCCTTCTAAGCATAGCTTACCACCCTCAGACCAATGGACAGTCAGAGTGTATGATACAGGTGCTTGAGGACATGTTTCGCGCATGCATTCTAGACTTTGTGGTCTCTTGGGAGAATCATATACCCTTAGTAAAGTTTTCATATAATAATAGTTTTCAGGAAACTATTGAGATGGCACCTTATGAGGATTTATATGGTAGGACATGCCGATCACCCTTGTGCTGGTTATAGGTAGGTGAAGCAGCTTTACTAGGACCACATCACGTGCAGGAGACTTCTGAGCATGTCCAGTTGATTCAGAAGCGGATGGCTACTGTGCAGTCTCATCAGATATCTTTTGCTGATCTCCATAGACGACCCTTAGAGTTCGTGGTCGAGGATCATGTTTTCTTGCATGTTTCACCGAGTTTGGGACACAGGCGGATCAAGAGACAGGGTAAACTTTCACCGAGGTATGTGCGGCCATTTGAGATTCTGGAGAGAGTCGGGCCGGTTTCCTATCGGTTGCAGTTACGACAGAGGTACCAGGCCATGCATGACGTCTTCTATGTATCTCGGTTGCATCGCTATCAATCAGACCTGTCTCACATATTTAAGCCAGAGGAGGTTGAGCATCAGATAGATGCGTCCTTTGAGGAGCATTTGATTTGTATCATGGATAGGAGCATGAAGGTTCTCTGAGATTGGTTAGTTCCTTTTGTATGGGTGCTATGGAAGTATGACCGAGTACATGATAGAAACTAGGAGCGGGATACCGACGTACGTGCTTAGTGTCCAGAGTTTTTCTGGACTTTATCTTCGCCACCCTTGAACGGTAAATTCAGGGACAAATTGCTTTAAGGGGGGAAGTTTGTAAGAACCTGGTTCTTAGTTTTGAGGTACAAGTTTCATCTTTTCTCTTTTCCTTAACTGTTTTTGAGAAAATAAGGAAGATGGGGAAAATCCTAAATTTTGGGACTACACACCATGTAATTCTCCATAGGCCATGTACTTTGGCCATGTGGGATGAGTAAACAAGGTGTGTAGCCCTGTCAGTGACGAAAGATGTAAAAACTGACTACACGTCGTGTAGTTTGTATTAACACGCCGTGTAGTCAGTCGGAAAGAAAATAGTAAGGCAGTGGAGGCAGTCGCCAGTTGAGCATCAGTACATGCCATGTACTCATGTCGACTGATGAACAATGCCACACTGGCGAGAAACCGCATGAGGAACAGTTAAAAAAAATGAAATCACATGCCATGTACTCAATAGTACAAGCCGTGTACTAAATAGTACAAGCCCTGTAGTCGATTTTTTCCCCATAAAATGGGAATTAGCCTCCCCTGTTCATAGAGAAGGCTTATAACTGGAGGAGGAGTCGGGAGAGAGGGCCAAACCTTTTAGGATCTCCAGATCTCATGCCGGGAATCCTTTTTCACCTTTGACAATCTCGTTGGAATCATGCGGGTAAGCCTCTCCTTCTCCTTAAGTCGTTCTTACCAATTATTTCCCGAGGGAAAGTTATTTACATTTTAATGGGATTTCTTTCTCCTCAGATATTCATCATTCTTGGATAATTCTAGGAGTGTAGTTCACGTATACCGATCAGAGGCGATCGAGGTAGGTGGCTTAGTGTTTAAATTCCAACTGTTGTGCATATTTGTGTACCATTGAGCAACGAACCCATGTTGGGGTGTCATGTGGCTAAGGCCTTGGCTGTTTTAAATACCTAGAATTGTATAGGCAATTAAATGTGATAATAAACTGTTGTTTGGGATCACTACTTAGATCCAGGACCACCCCGTGGTGCATTCCTCTATTTAGCCGTTTGGCCAGGATACCCAAGGGTATGCCATGTTAATATTGTGCATTACTTTTTCCTTGAGAGAAATTGTATATAAATTGTATGTTTATGCTTCGGGCTTGGCCCGGTTTGTGGCGCCTTAGAGAAATGTTCTATTTAGCCTAAGGGTAGTGTTTTATTTCTCTTGAGGGCATCTTCTTCCGTGCTTGAGGGCTGTAGATTCTGTGCCTAAGGGAAACACTTCGTACGCCTGAGGGCAATACTCGATAGCCTGAGGGAATGCATGAGGGCGTGGTTTTACTATATTAGCCTGATGGAATGATTCTGATTGGCCTGAGGGCTTGGTTATGATATTCACAGAATGTTATTAAATTGAATGGTTACATGTATAATAAAATGGCAAAGAAACTGGTAGTGATAGTTACTTTTGAGTACATACTGGTTTACTGCATTGACTACTGCACACTGTTGTTACATATTTTTACACAATTGGACACGAGTCTTTGGTGGGTGCCTACTGGGATTTATTTCTCACACCCTGTTTGTGGTCATGTCTTCGTCCCCAAACAGATTACATTTCTGCAGGTATGGATAAGGGAAAGGGTTCCTATACAGGTACTTGATTGTTATTGAGGAGTAAAGGATCATGGGACCGAGCTTAGGCTCGCGATGCTTCCGGCTTTTCTATTTTTTTCTATTGTACCTGTACTTTTTATGGTATTGTATTGTATTGTTGTGTAACATGTTCTGGCTGTTTTCTTAAAACTAGAGGCATGTTGCATCATTATCTATATAACTGTTGGTTATCTTTTACTGTAGTTGTTCATATTAAATGTGTATGGTTTATTTCTTCCTCTTTTCTTGTATGTTTGTATATTTTATTCCGCCGCGCTACACTTTGACAAATGAGGGCATAGTTTCACAACTATCAGACCTGGGCCCTCGCTGCTAGTCGGCAACCTCTAGTGTTTGGGGAAATGCGCTTGAGGTCATGTGACCAACTGGGTTCGGGGAACCCATGGAGTGGAACCCAGATCTGGGACATTACATATTTATTATTTACATCAATTACACATCATTATTATACCCATCCAAATAATAATGTATTTAGAAACAGTTACACCACAACATGGAGACGTCAAGCTGTACATACGCACGTATGGTGACATGTCATTCAAAGGATGGATAGAATAATGAATTTGGTTGTACCATATTTAAAATAACATAAAAATATATATAAGATACTGGAATTATTATTTTAGAATGGAAACAAAAAAGAAAAATGAAGTAGAAGAAGAAATGAACTTGAAAGAGGTGGTGATATATTTACCTCTTCTTTGGGTTCTTCCTTTTGATTTGATCAAAAGGGCTCCTTAGGTTGGCTTTATAACTAAATAAAGGACTCTAGTATGAAGGGAGGATAGTTAAGAGGGTATTTGGGTAGGGTTTGTCTGAGCCAAATGTCTTAGAAGGTTTGAATTAGAGCGAAGGGGGAGTGCCCTTTTTTAAGAGGGTGAGGGGCACCTTAGAAAAAACTTAAAATATTATTTTATAATAAATTCATTTTTGGTGTCTAATGGCTCCAAAATGATTATTTAAAGGCTAAGGTGGTGATGGGTCGCAAAAATCTCAACCAATAGGTTTTATACAGGTTTAGGTCACCATATTAATCGTAACTTTTAGATTTAACTCTTAGTTAAATAGTTTAACTTTTACTGTGTCTTCTTGTATTCTTATTATATATGGTTAATAAACTTACTATAAACTTCCAAGAAAACATCAAGTGGCTCATTAATGACATATATAATAATATTTAAGCCCTTGGGACAAATCTTAAATTTTTAGGAATATTATATCAACCAATAATATAGTATTTGTTTTAAATATTAATTTATGTCAATTTTGACACTATTTGGTATTTTGTTTTTGTGAAAGTCATCACAACTTGATTACTTCAAACAAGATACATTTTATCATCCCTAACATGTCATATTAACCTATAAAATTCTCAGATGTCATAAAAACTTTGAAATTATATTTATTTTAATATTTATAATACCATTTTTCTGATTCCTTCATGAATAAGGTAATTACTGCATCGTCATTTGTCATAAATATATTTAATTATTTAATGTCGAAAATTTATAAATAAAATACCATGATGTAGAAAATCCTTTTATATTTATAATTAATATTTATAGTTGAATTTATCTTATGTATAACCCTATATTCAAATGGTTTAGTTAATAAACATTGAATTCAACACTTTTAACTTTTCTTTAAATTAAATAATAATAAATGTCTTAATCTAATCCAAGTGGACCTAAGAGGTTCATATTTTATTTATAATGTTCTTCTGGGTCTAATTAAACTTAACCAATATAATTAGGACATGTGTTATGGTAATAGTAGTATCATTTTTACCCTTAATTACCCTATTTACTTTTAACCGTGGTAAATAAAATTAAAAAGTTACTATTCACCAATAATTATTTTCATCTCATTGAACCACATTATTATTACTAATATAAACTGTGTCTCTTGAATTTTCGAAATTAAACTCACAGAAGTAGTAAAACTATGTTTTATGTGAATTTTCAAATTCTCCTAGGAGGTGGGTAAAAGGCGGTGAAACGTTCAATAAAAATTTTTATATCTAATATTATTACAAAATGTCTCCAATGAATTAAATTGAACATATATAGTTATTATGTATATATTTATACCTAAAATAAATTTAAATATAATAAATAATTGTTTAAATAAAAAGTCAGTTTTAAATAATAACTCAGTGTTTTTCACTATTTATCAAAAATTGAAAGTTTTCGGAAAAATACTAAAAATTCACCATAAGATAATTTTGATGTTTCGAATTCAAAAATGAAGTCTATTTTACCAGATTCGAAACATATTAGTTTCATTAATTAATTTAAAATTAATTCTCGTTGTTAAAACAAATAGCGTGTTTTTAAGAAACAATAACTATCAAAAGATGGATACTTGTTTATGTCCAGTTTCAAAGTGAAATTAATTCCAATAAAAAACATTGGATTAAATGGTAAAAATATATTATAATTACACTTTAAAACAAATTAAAAAGATAACTTAACCATATAAATAAATTAGATTAAAAGGCACTTTTGAATTAAAATACAATATTTTTCACTATTCATTAAAAAATGAATTTTATCGGAAAAATTAAAAAAATTTACACAGAGTAAATTTTGATATCCCCATTCTAAAGAATAAATTTATTTAGTAAAATTTAATATATATAAGTTTCAAATATTTTATTTAAAAATGGTTCTCTATTAAAAGGTGGTAAAATTTCATTTTAAAAAAAATACTTCTTTTATCTGAAAAAAATGAATTTGTTCTTACATTATGTATAAGAACTCGTGATATGGATTCTAACATTATAGGGATTATATAAAGTTCAATATTCAGTTAATACTATTCATAACCACTTTTGAACAGCCAGTTTGGTAAGTCGTGGTGTGCTTGAACTCGGTGTTGCGTGTAGTGTAAGTTATTGAATTACTTTGAAGAAATAATTACTATGAAATCATGGGGTGTTACAATTTTTGAAACTTATAGAAACACATAATATAAAGAATTTAGAAAGTGTGTGTTATGGATTTTGAAAGTTTCTTTTCTTGTATATACTTTCTCTAAGGAAGGAATCTCAGTTGACCATTTGAAGATAAAGGTAATCAAAGAAAGGCCTATACTGTGGAACATAGTCGATGCATATAATTTTCTTGTTTTTGAAAGTTACTATTACAAATTTTTTCAAAAAATTTCTCTATTGGAGGACCATTTTACCCTTATTTCACATAAATGGGTCAATTTAAAATATATAAAGGAATGTAAAGAATGTCATGAATATTTGAAGAGAAGATTGGTCGATGCTTTGATATTAACACAAATATCAAGAAATGATGGATTAAGGATATATAGTGATGAATAAATGAAGGGACTTGGTGGTATCTTAATTTATAATTATAAATTGATTTATTATGAATCAATGTAGTTAAAGAAAAATAAAAATAACTATCCAACCCATGATCTTGAGTTGGAAGCCATAATATTTTCTTTAAATATATGGATACACTATCTCTATAGTGAAATATAAAAGATATACATAGACCATTAGAGTCTAAAATACATATTTTCACAAAAAAATATCAGCATATGGAAATGAATATAACCTCATATACTCAAGGATTACAATTTATCAATACACTACCTCTTATGGAAAGTAAACAAGGTAGAAGATTCATTATTAAATAGATATCATGAATTCTTTAATAAAATGAGGATTAATAGGGTTCTTATGTTTAAGGATTTAATAAATATAGATATTGGAATTATTAAGGAAGGGTAGACATTAATCCTTTTTCAAATGATTTCCAAACCATCTATATTAAAAAAAAAGTTATCAACCTGATGATGAGAATTTTCAAAATAAAATTAAACTCAAGAATGATGGGAAATTGGAAGACTTCATTACTGAATACGGTGATATGAAATATGGAAAGAGTTTATGTGTTCAATTTATACCAAAGATAAAAACATAACTATTAGATGATTTGCATATCTATAGTTTATCTATAAACCTTGGTAGCACCAAAATGTATATGGATTTGAAAGATCATTTTTGGTGGAATAATATGAAGCAGTAAATTTCTGATTATGCACCAAGATGATTGGTTTTAAAACATGTAAAGGTTGAGAGACAACATCCTAGAGTATTAATGAAACTTTTACCTATTAATATTTGGAAATGGGATGAAATTACTGTTGAATTTTTCATTTTATTACCAATAACTCATATAAATAATGATTCTATATGGTTTATTATTGATCACTTTTCAAAAATGGAACATTTCTTCACAGTAAGAAAATATTTACCTCTTGATAATATTGTACATATCTTTATTAATTATGTTATAATACTTCATGGTGCACCAAATACAAATGTTTCAAATCATTATCCATTGCTTATATAGAAATTTTGGTAAATTCTTTATAAGGATATTAACACTAAGCTTTATTTGAGGGTCACATATCACCCTCAAACTAATGGATTGTCTAAAAGGACTATTAAAACAGTATAAGGCATGTCAAGGTCATGATAAATTGATTTTAAAGGTACATGGGATCGGTACATGCCTTTGGTTGATTTTTAAAATAATTATATCTTCCATTCAAGCATTCAAATGGCATCGTATGAAGCATTATATGAAATGTTATGTCGTAGTCTAACTTATTGGGTGAAGCTGGTAAAAGGAAGCTTGTAGGCCTAAAATCTGCTGAGGAGATAATGATGAAGGTAAAGAATCTTCAATACCATTTTAATGAAAAATAAAGAAGGAAAAATTGTTTTTATAATAATCAAAGGAAATATTTGTAATTTGAAGTGGGAGTTCACATTTTATTGAAAGTATCTTTATGGTAGGGTGTTATATGGATCATCATGAAAGGGAAACTAATCCCCGTACCTCAAACCTTTTTAAATTATGAAAATAATTGGATCAATATACAACCATATGGAAATTCCACTAATGCTATGTAATGTATATTTTGTGTTCCATATCTCATTGTTAAGTACATACCACGCCCAACACATGTTATTACCTATAAAGAAATATAATTGAAACTTGATCTATCTTACTATAAAGACACTATATAGATTATTAATAGAATAAAAGTGTTAAATAATTGGATGAACCAATTAATAATGTTAATTTAGAGAAATCATAAAATATACTAATCAATTTGGTAACTTAAGGATGTTATAAAGAATAACCACCTTCATTTTTTAGAAACTAATATCCATGAAAATTTATAGTAGTAATTTTTTTGGGGGAAATATAATACATGAGCTTAAAATTATAGTAAGAAGACATTTAATTTTAATGATACTATATTTAGATTTACATTTTAATATTTCATCATAATAAATTATAATATTTTAGGATGAATAAAAATTTTTATCCTACTATGTCAAAATAAGGCTCGAAATAATTTTCGAAATTTTCCATTATATATAAAATTTTATGTATAATTTAAAAAAGTATTATTTAAACCATAATAATTTTAATTTTAATTATTTTTTATAATATTTATAAATAAAAATTTATTTACTATCAATTTGAAAGAAATAAATACAGTATCATTTGGATGTGAAAAAGGTATCTTTTTCAAAAAAATGTTCTTAAGTGCATAATTTTTTACCAATTCAATTAATTAAAATTATATTTAATAAGTATTGATTTAAATATATATATTATAAAATATATATATAAATTTAAGTTCACATTATGATTATTACTAGTCATATAGTTAATGTAATACCATATTAGGCTTGAAGAAGGCATTCCCAAAAAAATCCTTTTTCATTGTGTTTTGATGGTTTATTTTTAAATTATTTTACACCACTTATAAAAATATAATTTGATAAAATGGTTTATATGTTTTTAATTAAAATTTCAAAATTTATTAACGAGTTCACTTTCATTTTTGGTCATTATTATTAGTAAAAATAGTAAAAATTGGTTATCACATTTAATGGTAAAACAGATTTAAAATGACCTAAAAATATGTCTCGATATAATTAGTTTAGTTTGTTTAAACCTTTTATATTCTATAAATTTATCAATTTGGATCCATTTTTCTATGTTTTTTCACATTATAATATTTTAAAATAATGAAAAAGTACAAGTGTACCACCCACCTCACTTATAAAAGGGGACCTCCTCCCCTCACTTATTCACACATCCTCAGTTGTCTAGATTGATAAAAACCTACCAAAAATATATCCCATTCATCCTTATTATAATTATAGAGGTTTTATTCTTCCCAAAATTTCAGCCCTATGGTTTATAAGAGGATCTCTAAAGGATATTTTTCAAGGAAGAGGTAATCATCTTAACCAAACACTTTCATTTTTCTTCTTATTTTACCTCATTAAATTATATCCAAACCATTAAAATATAATAACACAATTATATCCCATATTATAAGATTTTATTGTATTAATTTAATAATATTTATTCATATAATTCACGATAAAATGGGAAAAACCCATTTTTCATGTGTACGGTGAACTATCGCCCCACAAACCGATGTAATTTGTTTTCCATCATCACATCTCATGGCTAGTAATAATGATGGAAATAATGAATATTTATGTTACTAATGAAATTATTTTGATTATATGAATTTAATATATCATCTAATTTATTTACCTTATACCAATTAAAAAATTATAATATCTATTTTCAGTGCATGTGGTCTACCACCTCCACAAAGTGATGTGATTCATTTTTCTTGTCCACTTTTAATAGATGATTATATATATATAATTAATATATATATATATAATTAACACACACAGATATATATATATATATATATATAATATTTACATAATCAATATCATTAAGGAAATGATGAAACTATAACATATGCACAATAACCATAACTTCCACGGTGAAACATGAATAGAAACCTAAACTATTTACACTTGAAATAATGATAACAATGAATGATTGTTAAGAAATGGGTGATAAGATTTTATAAATGTATCATATATGATTATATATATATATGGTTTTGTTATGTAAGTATAATAATTCTAAATTTATTATATGGGAGGTTAAATCTTGTTCAATTAAGTGGAAGCGAGAGGTAAGGGATTTTGCCTCAATTTTCACTCCATTGAGGAATATTTTGTATTATGCACCTATTTTCTTTAATATGTTGTATCTATTTCCATATTTATTTATATAAAATTAATCAATATTTATTCATGGTAATTAAAGTTCCCATTAAAATTTATATATTCAATTTTTTTCAATTTAAAAGTTACTAAAGAGGTAAGAATTTATTTTCCAATCTCATTGTTTGGGATTTCTTATGTTTTTGTTCAAGGAATATTATAATATATACCTCTTAAAATCAATATATTTTATTATACACTGAATATTTAATTATTTTTCATGTTTTCTTACATATTTTATTCTTTTTTTAATTCAATCAATTAAATAAATTTCTAAAATATCATTCAGTACTATTTCTCTTTTTGATCGGGAATATTTTTCTTCTGTCCATATTTTTCAAAATTATTTTTAACAATTACTTTTTTTTAGTAAAATGATTTATAAATTAAATTTTATATTATCCATTATTTTTTAAAATGTTCCAAAGGAATATTTCTATTTTTTTTGAAATGGTCGTTTTTTACTTTCATTACCAAAATTTAAAAGGAATGTTTCTTTTAAATGTATATGGCATTAAAAGATTTTCATACTACCAATACTATTTTATTCTATTAAGATTATTCTCTAAGTTTTCAAATGTTTTACTAAACAAATTATTTAATTAATCTTTATTTTAAATGTTTTACTTACATTTTTTCCAATTCTCTTAACGACATAATTTTGCTACAAAATCTACTTTTCTGATGAATTCATAGTCTTCTCTCAACTCTTATAAATTTTGTGGTTATTAATATTATCTTGAAACATTAAATTTATTGTGATCATATTTCATTATACATATCCAAATTCTTTATATCATGGGTATCCTTATTTCCTATAATGTATACCATTAATATATATGGTGTTATAATTTGAATTTTATTTGATTATGTTGGAGCCAAAATATGGCCCGAAAGAAAGGAGCAAAAAAGGAATGCAGGCGCGCTGCCTCGCGAAGACCCGCCGCGAAGCACCCTCGCGAAGTCCTGCCGCAAAGCGCTCCGACCCTCGCGGCCCCGCGAAGCCCCAAAGGCGGTGATGCTCCGAGAATGCATTTGACGTTTGCGAGCCGCCGCGAAGCCCCAGAGGCGGTGAGGATCCGCGAACGCATTTGACGTTCGCGAGTCGCTGCGAAGCCCTAGAGGCGGTGATGCTCCGTGAACGCATTTGACGTTCGCGAGCCACCGCGAAGCTCCCGAGGCGGTGATGCTCCGCGAATGCATTTGACGTTCGCGAGCCGCCGCGAAGCTCCCGAGGCGGTGATGCTCCGTGAACACCTTTGATGTTCGCCAGCGCGCTGCGAAGCACCGGAGGCGGCCCGCGAGTTGTACTTCGCGGCGCCCCTTCCCTATAAATACTGACCTCCCCCCGAGTCCTGCAAGATGGACAATCCGACCTTTCGGATTCTCCTATCCCGAATTGTGAAGCACGCTTTTCCCCGGTAATCATGAGCTCCGCGAGGTATTCCTACTTCGCGAGACGACTCTCCTTTGTTTCGTTTTGAGCCCCTCTTCCGAGAGGGATTCCCTTCGTGAAGATCAAGGGAATTCGCGAAGGAAGGGGATTCCCAAGGGAACCCGAGCAGCCGCGGAGCACTTGTTCTTCGCGAAACACCCAACTCATACTAGTGATCCCTATGCTAAGGCAGGATCGCTCCACTTCGCGAAGCACATTGCTTTGCAGCACCTTGCTTCGCAAGACACCCCTTCTTCGCGAGGCAGTGCTCCGCGAACATTGTTCCACTCCGCGAAGCACCTTCCATACGCACCCATGCCCCATGCTAAGGCCAAGGCACTCCACTTCGCGAAGCACACTCCTTTGCTTAGCGATTCCTCTTCCCGTGCGACCCTCCAGGTTTGCAAGATGTGATTTCAACGTCCCATGGACAATTCCACCCGTAGCGTTGCTCCGCCTAATGCTTGTTCGCATAGGCACGCTAACGGCTATTGCTCCTTCGCATAGCCATGCTAACGTGGACCCTTTGATGGTTCGTCCCACAACCCCCCTTGACCATGGCCTTACTGGTACCTTCCCTTCCCCAAGGACCAGATGGTACCTATTATGTAAGTCCTAAGGGTGTGGAATGAACCCACCTCGTTCGAGCTGTAGGACGTTAAACTGCCAAGCACCACGTCCTCAACACATGACGTTAAACTGTGATCCAACCTCGTGTCTCCCACGAAGGGTCCTCCCAGCTCGAACATTCGTTACACCACTCGTCTCCACGGGAATGGAATCACCCATCCACAAGGGATGATATCCTCCTTTTAGGAGTGGCGTATGTTCGTAGGAGAAGGGCGACCCTAGCTCCTCAACGGATGGCTACACCTCTGCATCTCCGTACTTCCCCACTACCAAGGTCAGTGGAGGGCGTGATATGGGATGAGGTACCTCCCATCATTGGTCCAAGGTCCATATTTCTCGCGCTTTGTCGCACCATGGGCCTCCATCCCGGAGTAAGTCCCAGCACCATGGGCCGCCTAACGCGTAAGCCCCTCTTCGCTTCCCACGAACGCATCCTTCGCGACGTGATCGTCAGGTCCTTGCAACCTCTTGTTTCTCACACCGAGAATGACTCACGTGGGCTTAGAGTGAGCACTGACCCTGACACCCATTCTATAGAGAACTACGAGGACTTTGATCCATGCCAAGGCATGGTACGTAGGAAGCCTCCCTGAGGTTCAAGCCCACCCGTCATTTCACGTCGGGTCTCATTCCCATCCAGCACGACGTTAAACTACATTCTAGTCCAGTGGTAAGCCGTTGCAACCCATTTTCACCCGAACTACGAGGACATTGATCCATGCCAAGGCATGGTACGTAGAAAGCCTCCACGAGGTTCAGGCCCACCACTAGTGGACTCACGGGTCTACTTTCACGTAGGGTCACACCTCCGTCCAACATGACGTTAAACTACACACCCCCGTCCAGCACGACGTTAAACTGCATTCTGGTCCAATGGCAAGCCGTTGCGACTCATCCTCCGAACTATGAGGACTTTGATCCATGTCAAGGCGTGGTACGTAAGAAGCCTCCACGAGGTTCAAGCCCACCCATCATCCAATTCACGTCGAGTTCTACCTACGTCCAGCACAATGTTAAACTGTATTCCACCTGAACTACGAGGTCTTTGATCCATTTCAAGGCATGGTACGTAGGAAACCTTCCCGAGGTTCAATCCCAACAATCATTGTCCCAAACCGTCTCCTTGTCGGTGTGGAAAACTCCCATCTCCCATCAGACCAAGGTCCCTCGTTTACGTCGGTTCGCCGACACCCATTGCCCGTCGTTCATTCACGTCAAGGTTCACTATCGTCCCACATGACGTTAAATTGTATTCCATCAATCCTTTGAACTACGAGGACTTTGATCCATGTCAAGGCATGGTACGTAGGAAACCTTCCCGAGGTTCAAGCCCACCATTAGTGGACTCACGGGTCTACTTTCACGTCGGTTCGCTGACGATGCCCATCGGACCAAGGTCCACCCTCATTCCGGTTTACCGGCACCGTCCCGAACTACGCGGACTTTGATTCCTTGCCACGGGGATACGTAGGAAGCCTCTTAAAGGCTCAAGCCCAACTTCACCGTCGCCCCTGCGATGGTCCCATTTCACTCCCCTCCGCTCCATCCATCCACTATCCACCCTGATCCACGCCCGGATCGTCATATCCCGACAAGACCATGTCATTACACTCTTCACAGCCGCCTATGGGCTGGCCCTGGTATCGGCATCCCTTCAAGATAAATCCCTCAAACCGATCCATCCTAGCTAATGCTCTGATCAGGCTGATCCGTCTCCGCTGGACGTTAAACTCGCGGCATACCCTGTGTTAAACATGGGAAGCTGAGGAAAACCTCAGATATGTTTCTATGGAATATAATTCCCCGCGTTCAATGTGGGATGCCTTGGGCTTCCATGCCCTCTAGAAGCCCTGTGACCAGGGATGACAGACAAAAACGCCAGGTTCCCCAGCATCCAGACACGCTACTGATGCCTCAACATGACTAATCCCCCGACTAAAGTTTGCTTCCCTGACTGGACCCTTTGGAATGTCCCAACAGAAGTAGTGTAATTAACCGGCGTCCATGGAAACATGGCACTGGGAAGAGTTTCACGAACTACGTATTAAATCTATGAGGGAGACCCGGACTAGGTGACGAGCTCCGAGGAGGATTCCACGGAGGGAAGAAACAAAATCCCATCATCCCTTTTCGATCAAGGAGCAGACGTACCTGAACAAGGAATGAATGTCGCCCACCTTTGGAAAGCGGGAATGCGGGGCAACAAAGCCGCGCGTCCTCCTCCGCGGACGGACGGATCCGCGCGCGCCCTGGCGGAAGCATCGGAAACAGAAATGGTGAACCCGACGTGAATTTATTCTCCTCAGTATGGAGATTAGTAGCGTTCGAGACACCAGTAGATTGACGTGTCGCCGGATCCAGATATCCGGCACCTGGTCCCGCCAAGCAAATAGCGGGCCTGTCGTGAAACTCACCAGAAATCGGGGAAGTAGAACGTGGGGCACTCAGTTCTGCAATGTGTTGGCGTGGATCCTTCTTACATACCTGGATAATGGAAGGACGTTGGGGCACTGGCTATCAATCCTTTTCCTCTTAGTGGTGATGAGTTGATCCCTTCGTTTCTCAGGAACCAGGTTGCGTTTCTCAGGAACCAGGTTGTTGTTACAGAGACACGATCATCGCCCACAAGCCTACGCAGGGGCATGGGAAACATCGCCACAGCCACCCCACATGGTGTCGTTATGGCTACGACGGCTGCCACATCGTGGAATACGGGGCGCCCACGTCCCCTCTCCCCATCCGAGGTCATCCAGCGAAGGGTGATCAACAACCTCGTGCGCAGGTACGAGGAGGAAGGGGTCATCCCAACTAGGGATATGGCCCGCCTGGACCTGGAGGCGTCCAGGCCTCGCCGTCAACGCCGCCCTAACAGGCTGCACAAGGAGCCCCTGCTCCCCACCCCAACGTTCAACCATTTCGGGAGCCTGTCCCCGGAATGCCTTGACAACTCCTCGCCCTACGCCGAAGAGGTGGGCGCCGTCCGGATCAGCCCACTCAGGGTCCCGACCCAAGGGATCCAGGCGAGAGCTCCTGCCCAGCCGCGTCAGCGCCGCCGTCCGGCTCCACAGGAAGAGCAGGTAGGCCATTCCCCTGCACCACCTGCACTAGCTCGCCTGACCCGACGCCAGCATCGGGCCCGGGCCGAGGATGCTCGCCTAGGCACGTCGACGTCGACAGCTACAGTGGCCCGAGCCACCGCCGATGTGCATCACGAATCCCCCGCATACCCTGAGAAGGGGCACTCTTTTACTCGACCAGGATCAAGACCCCAACCGCCCCACAGGCAGGCTGGGTTGACTCTCCGGGTTTCCGGCCCAAGTGGTGATCACCAAGAGCTAACCCGCGGTGATATCACCCCGTAAAGAGTTCCTCCCCGTGCCACTACTTCACAGAGCGTGGGCCTTCCCCGCTCTGAAGTCCGTCATGGAGGCATGCCTCGTGCTACCCCCATCCCCAAGGAAGACCTACCCCGCGGCAGTGATGTCCAGCGCGGAAATCTTTCCCGCGCCCACCATACGGGGTATGGAGTCCATCCTTCTGCCCCCGATCGCCGATCTGAAGGAGCCATCCATCCGGTCCTTCTCCAACGTGGGGGCCCTCCCTACGTCCTCTCTACAACCGGCGAAGGTCCTCCTCGCCCCAGCAACTATAGGAGTGAAGGTCAGCCTCGCTCTGCCCGCAGTGACCATGGAGGTCCTCCCCATGCTCCTGCCAATTCCAACAGAGGCCCCGCCTACACGGGTGCTGTTCATGGAGGCCCTCCCCATGTACCCTTCGACATCTGCCCCGGTGCCCCTCGCACCTCGGCCATCTCGAGTGGGGGCCCTCTCCTCCACGGTGCCAGCGCCTCCCCGGGACTCCATTATAGGGATCAACCATGTCCCGAAGAGCCACCCCGGGGTAGGGGAGCAGGTTGTCGCCGCCACAAGAAGATTCCTGGGAAAGCCCGGGTGGAGATCAAACCTGCCTGCTTCTCCAACTCTGAGGTAGAATGCGACTCAGCCATGGAGTCTTATCCCCACTCCTCTGTATTAAGGACTAGGGTAGGAACCAGATGCGTTAGCCTCATTTTCCCGGAACATGAGGTCCATCGGATTCCCATCTCCCTCCCCAGGTACATCCAAGAGGAAGAGATTCTGGGAATTCCGCAGGTCTCGACCGTGAAATCGCCACCATCGTCACCAGAAGCACCCTCTACCTCTACCAGAGACCATAGAGAGCTATTTTGGGGGCCAATGGCGGTAGAGAGACAACATGACTGGTCACCAGTAGCTGCGATTCCTGTGCCGGAAGCTGTGGCTATCAGCCCATCGTACCGTGACATCGTGGCCAGGTCACCTTGCTCTTCGGAGGATGGCTCGGAGTTCGGCGGCCAGTCAGCTCCTTCGCCGTATTCTCCGCCACCAAGTCTACTATCCCAGAGGTTCGCCTCGGTGCCGCTACCGGTCCCTCAGCCACCCCCGGTTGACGAGTGGTGCAACACAGGGTCAGACCCTGAGTTCGAGCCCATGAGCTTTTGGAGTATTCTTGCAGCAGATTACTTCCCGGAGAAATTCTGGCCGACGGCGGTGCTGAATTTTCACGTACCGAAGTCTCTTACCCCTGAAGAAGTGGGGTTCTTTTGTCGAACCCTATGGGTGACACACTTCCGCCTCCGTTACGAACGGGTGGTGTACCCCAGAAGTAGGGAGCACTTCGAAGAAATCGGCGAGCAGTGCCGCCTGATCGATGCGGCCGCACTCCTTGTGGCCTAGCACCCTGAGTCACCAGGCCACCGGAGTTCCCTTCAAAGGAAATGCGTTCAGAGTCTTAAAGCACTCCGCAGAATCGTCAGGGAAGCCACTTCCCATGTGTAAGTCCGTGGTTGGGGACACTATGTCGCTCTCCTCTTTGATCCTATCCGATGGCAGCCCGATTCTCTATGCGACATCGAGGACATGCCTTCGAGAGGCGTTGCGGTCCACATGGACGACATCGTGGACAAGGAAGACGAGCTCGAACTCCTTGATGGAGACTTACCCCTCGAGGGCGTACCGCCACTGCTGGACCCATCATGGAGAGTTACCCATCAGTAGAGGAACCTATTGGGCCTCCCCGTACCCACCAAGTCGATGGCACTCGGTCGAAACACCGACAAGGGTAAGGAGCACGTCGGAACTGTCAAGCAATCCGAACCATCCGCCTATATGCAGAAAACAGACGAAGATTCCGAGAAGGCCATGTTATGCCAGCAGCTTGCCGAGCAGAAGAGGCTGGTTGACGAACTCTTGGCTGAGCGCGCCGCAGAGCGGCGACCTGACTATGGTAATCCCAGGCCAGGGCAGCAGGGGCAGGAACAATTTCCCCCCAGTGAGATGCCTCCGGGCAACCCTGATCATGCTACTGCCGCAGACAGGGCAGAATCCGGGGCGTATGTCAAGAGGGCGCGATACGTTTCGCCAACCCCCCCTGAGCGATGGGGCAACCCGAAGAATCCGGTCCGGGTTCCCCCAGTTGCCCCGCAGGTCGTCCAACCAGTTGACCCACGAGCGGCCGAAGCTATCTACCATGTTGAAGAACCTGGCAATGCACTTGTGGTTAGGGATCCCCTTCAAGAGAGGGAACCCCACCCAGATGATATTATTTTGGCACTCACAGCCCGCCTTGAAGCATTAGAAACGCGGTAGGTGGCAGTCCCACCGGATGGAAAGCCTTATCCCACGTGGGTGGATGATATACCCACACCTCCGGGTTTTGGGAACCCCACTTTCTCGACCTTCAACGGGATAGGGGACCCGCCTCAGCACTTGGTTCATTTCACTTCCAGGTGTGGCCCCATGCTGGGGACCTCGGCTCAGCAAGAAGCCGCTAAACTCCGATGTTTTGTACAGACATTGGAAGGTCCGGCATTCATTTGGTACAGCCAGCTCCCTATCGGATCGGTGACCGGTTGGGAGGATCTCCGCCGGCAGTTCCTGTACCAGTTCAGCTCCACCACGCGGAAGACCATCATTGCGGACCTCTTCATGTGCAAGCAGAGGCCTGATGAGCGGGTTGCCGATTTCATATCCTGGTGGAAGGGACTTACGTATTCCCTCGATATTCCACTGACTCAGGAGAAAGTATTGTCGATATGTGTGGGGAACGTCAAGACAGAGCTGGTACCCTCTCTGATCACCCAGAACTACCCTGGAGGGTTCAGGGATTTCTCAGATAAGGCTCAGCACCTCGAGGAAGCCCTGCAACAGGATAGTCAAGCACGTTTGTTGCCCCCCATGATCCCATCCAGGAGGGCCGCCAGGGCTGAACCCGCCGCGGTGGCCCAAATAGAAGCCCCGAGGCAGCTGGAGTTACTGCCGGCGGAACCACCCCTTCAACCCCGCAGAGGTCCTCCACCTCAAGCACAGGCTCCTGCCCAGTAGCGACTGCCCCAGAATCGACAGGTTCTCCCGCGCAATGCGCCACTGTCACCTAGGCGGGACAATCAAGCTCCGCCTCCTCAGCAGGCCCCTCCGGCCCCTCGTCAGGGCCAGGCCCCCAGGGCCCCCTATCTGGAAAGAAGGCACCAGACTTATTCGTTTAACGAAAATCAGGTCCCTGACTATTTCCGAAGTGCTCTAGAGCAAGGGATTGTGCGCCTGCCCGAGTGCAGAAGACCGGCAGAGGAAAATCTCTCTGATCACTTCAACTACTGCCCTTATCACCAGATTCTGGGGCACACCCTCAAGCAATGATATGTGTTTAAGGACTGGCTTCAAGACAAGGTCAATAACAACATAGTCAAGCTGGGCCCGGCACCAGCACAAGTGGCGGGTGTCTTTGCAGGATCATAGTTCGGTAGCGACAGCGAAAGCGAGTGGAAACAGGTCCCCAGCCGCGGATCCCAGAAATACGATGACTGGATGGCTCGAAAAACTGTCATCCGTGCCCACGGTATCATCCGGGCGCACCTGAAGCAGTCGGAGCCTTCAGAAGAAGTAGCTGGTGCCTCTGCATCATCTTCACAGTCGACCTCTTCCCAAAAGGGCAAGCAGCGGCGATGCAAGAAGAAGCAATGCGCACCCCCGGTGTCATCGTCATCCCGCACTCTCAGCGATTTTATGCCCCCTAAAATGGGGATTCTTCCCAGAATCCACCCAGTGGCGGAGGAATCCTCGAGCGACAGTCAGGGGTATGCTTCGATCAACACCGTGGAGCTGGTGAAGCCCTCTATGACACCCGATGAGGGGGAACGCCGGGCAGACCTCCCCAACGTTCCCAGCCAACATCGAAGTCACCGGGATCGCAATCGCGCCGGTCATCGAGGTACTTCAGCAGGCACTTTTGGCCAAGCCGTGCATGCTACTGAGACCAGGAAGCAGGCTCAGCGCAGATCTCAGCACGCGCAACCCCATCTAACGCTCTCGGATCTACCTCCACCGTCGTTCGTGCTACTGGATCGGGGAGAGCTTCCCCGTTCATATCGCAGTCGGTCTTTCTCGGCTACAGGCCAGCCTCTGCTGCCCAATCCTAGTCCGGCGACTATCCTCCAGGCTTCAACTAGTAGGCATCAGGATGTACCCAGTACTAGCCGTTCGCCGGTCCAACCAGCAGGACCCGTTGTGTCTCCAAGTGCCGAGCGACCTCCTGTAAGCAGAGGTTCGCGTTTGGCACGAAAATATGATGTCTTGAAACACTTGGATGGAATTCCAGCGAGGCTCTCCATCCTTGAGGCCCTTCTCCTGTCATCCAAAATGCACGAGGCACTTGTCGAGGCCTTAAGGAGCCCCCTCCAGTTTGAGACGGAGGTAGCAGCTGCGGAAGCCTTCCATACCGAGGTGATTGAAAGCGCCGAGTGTCAGGCGGTTATCTCGTTCTCTAGTGAAGATGAGGACCCTCCTATACAGGGGCACATTCGCCCGCTGTACATCACTGGCCACTTTAATGGGGTGGAAATCCTCCGTTGTCTCGTTGACATGGGTTCTGGAATCAATCTAATTCTGACCCGGACGTTGCGAAAGCTGGGTCTGTCTGAAGGTGATTTGACTCCCTCTGACCTCAGGATCCAGGGGTACGACAGGACTGAGCAAACCCCAGTCGTCATGATCCGCCTGAAGACTCAGTTCGGTGGCTTGGTTTCCAGCACCAAGTTCATGGTTGTCTCTCAGGACACCGCCTACAACGCGTTGATGGGTAGGCCATGGCTCCATCTGCATGCAGCGGTCCCTTCGTCGTATCACTAGTGCCTCAAGTACTCCCTCAACGGTTGAGTAGGCGTGCTCCAAGGAGATGTATCCCCTTTCGCTTCTTGTGAGTCCCACTACCTGGATGCGGGTTATTACAAAAGTAAGGGTAAACAAATCCTAGTAAGTGAGGATGGACCCGCCCCGGTCAGAAGTGATCCCTGGGCAAGTATGGATGACGCCTACATCCTTCCGATCCACCGGTTGGAGGCTACGACCCCTGACATTGGTCAATGTTTTGTTTTTTCGAGTACGCAAGGAAGGCATGTTCCCGTGTCCAAGTGACGACGGAAAATCACCTCGTACTCCTACATCAACCAGGCTCAGGTCATCCCGGAACCTCCTACCCCTGTACGGTACCTGGACGTCAAGCTTATGATGACAGCGGTATGCCATACGTGTCTCTTCCTCCGGGCTGGAATCCACCGACTCAGGCCGACACGTCATCACTGCTTTGATATTATCAAACGTGGCCCCTTAGGCCGAAGGCCAGATGGGATAGGATCGAATGCATTCATTGCTACGGTCTCAATGGCAAGTGAGTCTCCCGATGTGATGACCGCCGCTGCCCAAGCCGACACCAGCTCCCCCTCGGGTTTCGATAGCCCGGAAGTATCTTCCATCGCGGGAAGTCCCCCTATGGGTGGGGAGGAAGACCTGGAGGATGCTCCCCCCTCCTTTGAAGAAGGCGTCTCTACCACGGTTGATGAACTGGTACAGGTGAACCTTGGTAGCGAGGCAGATCCAAAACCCACATTGATCAGTGCAGCCATGTCCCTCGAGGAGCGGCAGTAGTACGTAGACTTCCTCAAACGGCACCGTGATGTGTTTGCCTGGAGTTACAACGAGATGCCAGGACTAGATCCCCAGGTAGTCATTCACCGTCTGGGCCTCCCGGCAAAACACTGTGGGTTTAAGCAGCCCCCCAAGAAAATGCACCCTTCTCATGGTGCTATGGTTGAGGCCGAAGTTGACAAGCTTATCAAAGCCAACTTCATTAAGGAGGTCTAGTACCCCAAGTGGCTTGCCAACATTGTGCCAGTCAGGAAGAAGACTGGGCAGATCAGAGTCTGCATCGACTTCTGCGATCTTAATCGCCACTTCCCAAAGGATGACTTCCCACTCCCGGTGACGAAGTTATTGATTGACACCACAGCTGGGTTCCAAGCCCTCTCTTTCATGGATGGATACTCCGGGTACAACCAGATCCAGATGGCCCCCGAAGACGAGGATTCCACTGCCTTCAGGGCTCTCCATGATATATTCTTCTACCAGGTTATGCCATTCGGTTTGAAGAATGCAGGTGCCACTTATTAGAGGGCCATGCATCGCATATTCAAACCGATCCTCGGGACATTGGTGGAATGCTACGTGGAAAACCTCGTAGTCAAATCATGTCAGCACCAGAGCCATCTCAAAGACCTCGAGAAAGTGTTCGGTTTCCTCCGTTCCCGTCACCTGAAGATGAACCCGTTCAAGTGTGCCTTCGGGGTCACCTCCGGGAAGTTTCTGGGCTTTGTTGTCAGGTACCGAGGTATCGAGATCAACCCAGAGAAGATCAAGGCCATCAGCCAAATGCCTCCCCCGAGCAACATTCGGGAGCTTCGGGGCCTTCAAGGCCACTTAGCCTATATACGCCGATTCATCGCGAATCTGGCCGGTAAGTGTAATCCCTTTTCCCAGCTCATGAAGAAGGGTGCCTCCTACGAATGGGATGAGGAGTGTCATACCGCCTTCGAGGAAATCAAGCAGTATCTGCTCCAACCTTCGGTCTTGATGCCACCCATCTCCGGAAAGCCGCTGATCCTTTATGTGACCGCCCTGGAGAAATCCCTCGGTGCGCTGATCACCCAGAAGAATAACGAGGGTACTGAGAACAGTATCTACTATCTCAGCCGCATGCTTCTCGATACGGAGGTAAGATACTCCTCTATCTAAAAGATATGCCTTGCGCTCATATTCGCCGTGCAGAAGTTGCGACATTACCTGCAGCACCATGAGGTGCAATTGGTCTCCCAGGTAGATCCACTGAAGTACATCCTGAACCGCCCCATACTGACTGGCCGACTCGCACGGTGGGCGGTGATCCTCCAGCAGTTTGATATCAGGTTCGTGCCTCAGAAGTCCATTAAGGGACAGGCATTGGCAGACTTTTTTAGCTGCCCATCCAACCTCCGCGGATCAATCCCTGGACCTGGATTTCCCTGATGAGACGATCCTATCTGTCGATCATGCTGTCCCGTGTTGGCAAATGCATTTCGATGGTGCCTCTCGGAGCCCCACCGGTAGGAGGCTCAATGATCCCAAGCTCAACAGGGTGGGCCTGGGTATTGTCTTCATTATCCCAGTGCAGGCCGTCCTGCCATACTCGTTCCTGTTGTCAGAAGGTTGTACGAACAACGAGGCAGAGTACCAGGCTCTCATTACCGGCCTCGAGTTGTCCCTTGAGATCCATGTTCCCCATCTACATGTGAAGGGAGATTCCGAGCTGGTAATCAAATAGGTTAATGGTGACTACGTCGTCAGGAAGCCGGAGCTTGCACCGTTGTTGGAGTACACCCTCTGCCTAATGGCCCGATTCTCTTCTCGACCAGAGGTTACCCATGTCCCACGGTCGCAGAACGGCCAAGAAAATGCCTTGGCTGGCTTGGCCACATTGCTCACAGAACCCGAGCAAGATGATTTGATCATACATGTGGCACACTGGAGAGTTATTGCTCCCGTCACCCAAGAGGACGATGATGGCTTGCGGGTAAGTCAACTCACTGTCGGACCCTCTACGTCAGGGGTCCTAGGTTCTTCAGACGTAGTAATTGAAGCCACTCCCGACTGGAGGGTACCTTTTGTCGAGTATCTCCAAAATGGTCGCCCCCCGGACGACCGGGCCAAGCGCGAGCGAATCCGACGCCGTGCACTGCAATTTACCCTCTAGAGTGGCCCCAGTCTTGAACAGATTCTTTATAAGAGGAGTTTCGATGGTTTCCTCCTCCGTTACATCCAAGGAGTAGGGATACCTCAAGTTATGAAAGAGGTTCACGCCGGTTCCTGTGGCGCCCATCAAGCTGGGCCGAAGCTATCCCATCAAATCCGGAGGTTAGGGTACTTTTGGCCCTCTATGATCCATGATTGCATTGGGTATGCCAAGAGATGCCACGCGTTCCAAGTTCACGCCAACTTCTTGCATCGGCCGCCGGAGCCCCTCCACCCCACCAAGTACTCTTGGCCATTTGCGGTATGGGGGCTTGATGTAGTGGGACCGTATCCACCGGCAACAGCCCACCAGTGTAGGTTCATCCTGACTGCTACAGATTTCTTCTCCAAGTGGGCAGAGGCAGTTCCGCTCAAAGAGGTCAAGGCCCATTCCATCGTTGACTTCGTGAGCTCCAATATTATCCACCGGTTTGGGGTACCTCACGTCGTCCTCACCGATAACGGCACCAACTTCCGAGCAGCTGAATTAATGAAATTATACTCCAAGTACAACATCTGGTCGAACCATACCTCCCGCTACCATGCGCAGGCGAATGGACAGATCGAGGCATTCAACAAGACCCTCTCTAACATTCTGCAAAAGATGGTTGGCCAGAACAAGAAAAGTTGGCCGGACAAGCTCCCCAACGCCCTCTGGGCTTACCGGACGACGACTCGCAACTCTACCCAGGTGACCACATATTCCCTGGTGTATGGAGATGAGGCCATCCTACCCATTAAGATCCAGCTGCCGTCGCTACGCACTATAGTTTATGATCACCAGACATCAGATGAGGTAGCCGAGATCCGTCTAGCTGAATTGGAAGCACTGGACGAGAACCAGCTCCGTGCCCTGCACAATCTGGAAAGGCATTAGGACAAGATAAAGAGGGCCTTCGAAAAGAAGGTTCGTCTCTGCTCTTTTCTACAGGGCGACCTGGTACTGGCCCTTCGAGCGCCAATGATTCCCAGCAGGAAACCGCCCAAATTAGAACCCAAATGGGAAGGGCCTTATATCATCCATAAGGTTTACCCCAATGGAGCATACTCCTTGGTGACCACAGATGGAGAGCGTATAACCCCTCCCACCAATGCCAAATTCCTCAAGCGATACTTTTCCTAGGGCAGTAGTGGTCCTACACGACCCTAAACTGCGAGAGGGTCCTGCACGACCCTAAACTGCGATATGGTCCCGCACGACCTTAAACTGCATCGTCGTCCTTACTGCAAGACGTTAAACTGCAAGCCAGTCAGGCCTTCCTGAACGAGGCTCAGACTTAGGCCCCTTGGCCTCCTTGGGCCCCTGGCCCCCGTCTTCACTGCGAGACATTAAACCGCAAGCCGGCCAGGTCTCTCTGACCGCAGTCTGGCCCCAGGCCCCCTTGGTTTTTTCCCCGACTTATCCTCTCGCGGGGTCGTACGGTGTGGTGTAGGACTACGTCCTCATTCATGTCGGATTACTTGCCGCACCGTACACATCCCCGAATGAGATGCTCTTCGTCCCGCATGACATTAAACTGCATGTCAAGAACTACGCGTGGCTTGATTCCCATCTTCATGGGATACGTAAGAACACTCAGACGCCTCGTCTTGAGCCCAACCCCAAGCATTTCTGTTCCACTATTCCCCCCTGGGGGTAGTTTCCTTGGAGAATCTTTGTGCAGTAGGAGTAGACTTTCTTAGCCCCGCTCAAACGACCCCGCTCACACAAGGATTGTAAGGGTCACACCATGTGCCCACTTCTGTTCTTCTATCCTCCAACGTCCTCACCGCATGGCTCTAAACTGCATGGCCTTCAAGAACTACGTATGGCTTGATGCTCATCCTCATGAGATACGTAAGAACGCCCAGACATTTCGTCCGTTGGCCCAGCCCAAAAGCCAAGATCTTCCCCTCAGGTCAAGATATGGCAGGGTGCACACTTTTGCCCCAACTCACATCGATGAAGCCTCGACCCAGCTATACATCCCCCATGGAGATGTTTTCCCCTTTCATGGATGGAAACAACTATGCTTCATCCACTCCTTGACTGGGATTCCATCGTCTTTCACACCCAGAGGGACCCCCAAGAACGGCCTGGATACAACGTCCAAGGGCTCTCCTACCGTTACGGGCCAATGCCCCCGAGGGTTTCAAGCAACAAGCCGATACAAGTCCCGCGTTGCGAATTTGGTTAGCGGTCGACGCTCACTTGTTGCTTCCATATCAGGTTACCATAGGAATGTTGTGTTTCGAACATGGTCAACAGTGTCCCAGATCTTTGGGTCTGCCCCGTGATGTCCCAGACATCGAGTGCAGTGATTCAATCTGCCCCATCCCGAGGTGACAAACTTCCCCCGAGGCGGTTCTAGAAATCGGGCCCGCGGCCCTGACTCCCCATAGGGGTGTACGATGTGGTTTGGGATTATGTCCTCATTCACGTCGGGATCATGTACCATGCCGTACGCCCTCCCTTACGAGGCCCAGCCTCAGGACCCTTGGCCTCCTCGGGCCCATGGCCCCCCGTCCTTACTGTAAGACGTTAAATTGCAACCCAGTCAGGCCTCCCGGACTGATGCCTGACCATAGGCCCCTTGGCCTTCTCGGGCCCCTCCGCCCAATCCTTCACCCGGGGTGTACGATGTGGTGTGGGATTATGTCCTCATTCACGTAGGATCATGTACTATGTCGTACGCCCTCTTTTACGAGGCCTTACCTCAGGCCCCTTGGCCTTTTTGGGTCCCCGACCCTCGTCCTCATTGCAAGACGTTAAAACGCAAGCAGGTCAAGCCTTCCTGACCGGTGCCTAACCATCAGGCCCCTTGGCCTTTCCGGGCCACGACCTAGGTCCTCCCTTATAAGAGTGTATAGTTTGGTGTGGGGTTATGTCCTCATTCACAACGGCTTCTTCGCCATACCGTACACCTCCCTTGTTTAGGGGTATATTACTCCTCCCCTCGTCCCGTATGACGTTAAACTACATTTGGAGAACTACGTGTGGCTTGATTCCCATACTTATGGGATACGTAGGACCACCCGAATGTCTAGGATTCGGGTCCAGCCCCATCCCTCGGGAATCTTCATCCCATCTTGGCCCCTTGGCCAACCCTTCCTTCATGAGAGGATTATATGGTGTGGTGTGGGATTATGTCCTCATTCACGTCGGTCTCGTAATGACCACACTATGTACCTCTCCTTAATGAGTTGTTTCGTCAATCCCTTTTCGGCGGTTCACCAATGTGCCTAAGAGTACTCTGGTTTATTACCTGGAATGCCAAGCTTTACTCGGACACGTCCGCACCAGCTTTCCAGGCTTTGTGTATCCCTACATCAGGGCTTCCATCATCTTCCACACCCGGAGGGACCCCCAATGACGGCCTGGATACTTCACCCAAGGGCTCTCCTACTGTTATGGGCCAAGGCCCCCGAGGGTTTTGGACAACAAATCGATAAAATCCCGCGTTGCGAATATGGTCAGCGGTCGATGCTCGTTTGTCGTTCCCACCTCAGGCTAATGCGATGGATGCTGTTTTTCTGCCATGGTTAACAGTTTTCCTCTTTCTCCACGCCGACCCATTGGCCCAAAATGTCGGGTGCACAATTCACATCCTTCATCACTTCACTGTGTCCAAGTAGAGTCTCGGAACCCTTGGTACTTTTCCTCCGTGCACGTCTGCGCATTGGGGGAACAAGCCGTGTCGAAGGTATCCTTTGGGACTCTCTACCAACGCCCGTTCGACTCACCCCAAGTATTGCGATGAGGATACCCCCCTTGTTTCCCACACCGAGTTTAGCTCACGTGGGCTTAGGGATCGGGTTGACATCTGTGCTTACTCGGGAATGGTCACCACTTACGGTCCGAGCTCTAAGACCATAAACTGAGATTCTCATCTGGAACTGCGTCCAGCATGATTCCTATCTTGATAGGATACGTAGGAATGCCCGGACCCCTTGTCTCCGGGCCCAGCTTGAGTTCAGCAAATTCACCTCTCTAGTCCTGCCTTCAGGACCCCGACTACGGGACTGCGTGGCGTAGTGTGGGATTATGTACTCATTCACGTCGGGTTTGAAATAGTTGCACCACGCGCACCCCCGTTTTGAGAGTTAGCCCTCATATTCCTTGTCCAGCATGACATTAAAAGTCACCCTTCAAGAACTACGTGTGGCTTGATTCCCATCCTCACGGGATACGTAGGACCACCTGAATGTCTAGGCTTCGGGTCCAGCCCCACCTTTTAGAGATCTCCTGATCTCCCGGTCACCTAGGACACTTGGCCCATCCCTCCCCAGAAGGGGGATACGTAGGTATGATACAAGGCTTTGGGCACCATGCCCCCTTCTCCCAAGAATCCGCCATCTCTCGATCACCTTCAAGTCGAGTCCCTCGACTCCATACAGCTACCAACCCATGTGTTAAGAGTACTCTGGTCTAGGACCAAGAGTGTCAGATTCAACTTGGTCAAGTTCCTTCCACTTGTCAAGCTTCGTGTTCCCCTCCATTCGGGCTTCCATTACCATTCACACTTGGAGGGACCCCCCAATAACGGCCTAGATACTACGCCCAAGGCCTCTCCTACTATTACAGGCCAACGCCCCTGAGGGTTTTGGACAAAAAATCGATAAGATCCCGCGTTGCGAATATGGTCAGCGGTCGATGCTCATTTGTTTGTCCCCATTTCAGGCTAACGCGATAGGATTCTGTGTTGCGAACATGGTCAGCAGCAATCCTCTATCACCATGCCATCCCCTTCAGTCCTCGAATGTTGGTTGCATGATTCACATCATTTTCCACCCCATCATGTTCAGGTGGAATCTCGACACTTTCGGCACTATCCCTTAGTGCACCTTTGCATGTCAAAGGGACAAAGCTGCAATACGGCGTCCTTCGGGGCTCCCATGGTCCGAGCTCTAAGACCATAAACTAAGATCTATCCGGAACTACGTTCAGCTTGATTCCCATCCTCATGGGATACATAGGACTTCCCTGGTCCTATCATTTGACCCTAAACTGTGACATTATCGTCCTGGCCGCACGACGAAAAAATGGCACTTCATTGTGGTGACCTCGTTGTAGAGGACGTCACGTTGGGTATTGGTCACGTGCCATGCCATTTGTCAATGCCCATCACGGCTTGATCCTTGTGGCGACATCACGACCTACTATTCTAGGTCTGTCGCTTTACAAAAAAAAACCATACACCTCAAAAGACAAACAAGATTTATCAAATTTCGTTTCTTTTAGTGCAAGGGCCATGCCCACACTTCCCTTTTCCCTTGGAACTGGTACCTTACCGTGCCACCATCCAGAACTACGTACGTCTTGATTCTCATCTTTATGAGATACGTAGGAGTGCCCAGAAACTTTCCTGCGGGCCCAGCCTAACCTTCGTGTTCGGTCCCTCGACTCGACTCGAGCATTTTCCCAGAGAATGCATGGTAAGTAGGGCTTAGGTCCTCATTCACGTCGGGTCTTGCAACCGCCTTTCCATGTACTCTCTGCTCCCCTTACTCATCCATGGTCCAAATTCTACGACCCTAAACTATGATCTCCCCATGGGAAAGGAATCTGCTCCCCCTATCTAATACGTCTCGTTGTCGTGTTCAGACGTGTTTCGACAAAGAGTCTGAAGTGTGGGATTTTCATAGGGACATTCCCCTCATCCCATGACCAAGCTTCGTGAGCTCGCTATTTGGATCCTCATCCTCTTCCACATCCAAAAGTACCCTCGGACAACATGGATACTAGGCTTAAGGGCTCTCCATGAATGCTGGACCTAAGGGCCCTCCAATCGTTTCGGGCCAACGTCCCTACAGATATTTGACAACATTTGTGACATGGTCCCGTGTTTTGAACATGGTCAACGGTCAACCCTCATTTGTCTGTCCCCATTCTAGGCCAATGCGACAGGATGCTGTGTTGCGAACATGGTCAGCAGTTATCCTTCATCGTCACGCCGCCATCATCGTGGTCTGGAACGCGAGTGCTATGATTCACACATTTCCACTTCCTTATGTTCAAGTGTAATTCCATCATACTCGTCTCTTCCTCTTCGCGCATCTAGGTGCGCTAAATGATCTTGTTAGTGTCACTGGGCCGGTATTCACCGAGCGTCCCTTTGCCCTAACCTGCCCCTTTTTGTCGGGAAATTCCCACCACTACTGCTTGCTTCCCACACCGATCATGACTCACCTGGGCTTAGTAGTTTTGACAGGATGTATACCAACATGGCCAGGCTTCTCATCGTCCCTCATGACGTTAAACTACGCTTTCAGAACTACGTATGGCTTGATTTCCATCCTCATGGGGTACGTAGGAACGCCCGACCACTCTGCTTCGGGCCCAGCCTAATCCTCACTCTTTGTCCCTCGACCTGAAGAGTTTCCTCTAGGGGTATGTGGTATGATTTGGACCCCAAGTACTCATTCACGTCGGTTTCATATATACCGCACCACACGCTCCCTGGGATCTTTCATTTTGCTCCACGTCCTATCGTATGGTGTTACAGGAGTCTGTGTGTCCTCAATGCATGACACTAAACTGCGATTCTACCCTGAACAAGTTCAGGATGCCCCAAGATCTCATTGGGAAGTGACAGACCCCCTCGCCAGAGAGGCCCTGTCCCAAAGAAGGAATGATCCATGATCAGACTGATGCACCCGTCTGGTGTGCTCCCACCATGGTGGTGTAACTGCCTAAGTGTTGGATTCCGTTCGGACAAACCATCACTCCATATTCCACGCTTTGCGTACCCCTTATTCGGACCCTTTTCCCCTTTTCATGTCTGAAGGAACCCCCTAACTGCCTGGTCTTATGCCGCATCAGCTCACCTACCGTCCTGGGCCAACGTTCCGGAAGACGGGTCATGTCTGGAAGGACCCCCTAACAGTATGGATGTCTGACCTATGGTCCGCCAGCTGTCTTGGGCCAACGTCCCGAAGGATTGATCAACAACATTTGTGACATGGTCTCATGTTTCAAATGTGGTCAATGGTCGACCCTCACTTGTTGTCCCCATTACAGGCTAACACAGTAAGGATACCGCTTCTCCTCTAAGGCTAACGGTTGTCCCTTATTGTCACGCCATCCCCACAGCGTTCCGAATCTGGGGTATCGTGATTCACATTTCCCATTTTCATCTGTTTGGACCGATTTCAGCGCCCCTGGCATTGCCCCGTTCGTGCATAAGAGCACGTTGAAGAAACGGTCGGCTATCTTGAAAGTTCCTTCTCTGATCAATCCTTTCTCGTCTTTCAGAGATCTGGACTGGTAATCCGAATCCTGGATTCCCGGAGCATGATCCCCATTCCCATGTTAGGTGGGATGAAAGGGAAATTATCTCCTATTTCTCACATCGGGCTCGACCCACGTGGGCTTGGAGAATTGTCACCGAACGTCCCACAAACATTGTAGAGATGTAACAAGGCGATTCAAACAGTGGAAATCGTGCGCGCTACAGCATTCAAAACAAAGAAAGAAAACAAATGGAAGCACGAAAGTACCAATTAAAGGTTTTTGGGTTTGTTACAATACCCGGGGGTTGAATCCCCCCATGGACGGGTTGACCCCGTCAAAAGAGCGTTGTAGCTCCGCCACCCGTTGACTTGCGGCATCCAAGGCTTGCTGCCGCTGAATCAGCTCCCACTCCTCCTCAGCAGCTGTGGGGCGCAGTTCGTCAGTCCTGGCTTTGGACCTCTCTATGCCGGCTTGAACGACAACCATCTTTTCAGAGGTCTGCCTCATTTGCTCTTCTGCCTCTGCCAGGTGGGCCTTCAACCGTGAGACCAGCTCGGATTGTGCGTCAAGAGAGGCTGAAAGCTCGTCCGCTCGGGTCTGCAACTGTTGGACCTCACCTTCAGCCTCCTGGAGCTTCTTAATGCTGGTCGCCTTTCTCCGCTGCCATCCCACGCTGAGCCCATGATCATGCTCCTGGATCTTCTCAACCATAAGATCTCGGATGAGCGCGTGAGGACGTTGGGCATCCACTCCCCCAGCACACATTTCGCGCAATCGAGAGCGGAGTCTATCCATTTCGTCCAGCCATTGCGCTTGGGGGTGTCCTTGATAAAGTGCGTGATCAGCTTCCACGACCGGTGGTGGACTATGCTACTGTCTTCCTTGTCGGAGGCCGTTTCTTCCCAGTCCGCACGATTGGCAGGCTCGTACGCCGGATAGGCCCGCAAGAAACCCTCGGCAGGATCTACATCTGGTGTTGAATCCAGTATGACACCTGACGCCGAAGCAGGCGCGACAGGACTGGGACCGACCGGTTGGTCCTCTTCCTCGGATTCCACCTCAATGACTTCGAGTACTTCCCTGCTGATGGTCCCGCCAGTGATGGTGTGCATCGCAGCTTGAGAAGATGGGGGGACTATCGCCACCATCACCGGCATGCCCCTAGGAGGGACGCCACCAGACATCCCGACCAGTCTTGCCGCAGCAGCCCACGCCAGTCGAAGAACTGTACGACAGAGAGAGACACAAACGTTAGTTGGCATGGTCTACATGTGATAACGGGGAGACCAGTAGAGGAGACTTACGGAGATCGACCTCCTGGCCCTGCTCTTGAGTTGGTGCTGATGGGACTCCGGGACGAGGCCCTCCGTATACTGTTGGAAGGTCTGAAAATTCCGAAGGAGCCACCTCAGGTGCCCTGGTCCCACCAGACGCGGAGCTGGACACAGCCATAGGCGTGGGTTCTGAAGGTCCCGCATCATCACCCGCCAAAGACCGAGAACGAGGCCGGCGGACAAGTTCCTCCTACATGGCTCAAGCATTGGTGAGAAGTCCATAGTGACCCAAGAACGGATCGTAAGGAGAGAAGTTCGGAATGCTACCTCGAGAGCCTCCGCAAAGTCGTCGAATTCTGAGCCTTGGTCTCCGACCTCGCCCTCCTCCAACGGGCTCCCTCCTCCAGCCTCATCCTCCTGAGAGGAGTCCTCTGATTCCTCCGGCAAGGGGAAGCGCTCCCTCAGATCAGCAGCCGATAACTGTGGAGGGACCGTCTGATTCAACAGTACCCTCACCCGGTCTGTCATCGGGTGAGGGACACCACTATAGTGGACGTAATCCTCCAGCTCGGTCAGGTATTGTTCTGCCTCCACCGGAGATGCCATGAATCCCGCCTGAACTAGGCCTATCCCCGGTAATTCCATCCCTAGGCGATTCAGGTGGGCCCATATCTCGGGTGGACTGAGGAATTGCTGGTTGACATCCCAAATGTCCCAAGATTCCGGGAAAACGACATCCTATGCCATGTCAATATGACGCAGACGCTTCCCCGGAGCCTAAGTGGATATCCTACGAAATCCCCTCGGTGGCTGCCCCTCTGGATGACCCTGCTCTTCTGGAATCACCGGATCCACCACTGCTGCCATACCCTCAGGCGATGCGGGTCTCGCCGCCATGGCAGCCCCGCTATCGTGAGCGGCCCTAGTTGCCCTCTGACCCCGACCTCGAGATAGAGGAGGCCCACCGTCACTGACACGAATAGTTGGTTGCTTCAGCATCTCTCCTGGGTAAGTAGCCTCCCAACTGATGGCGTACTCCTTCACCAATCCGAAAGCAGCGGTGGATGGAGGCAAGGCAATACGCATCTTCCCATCATCCCGTGTGAACATGAGCCACAACTGCCTCATCACACATGGGTGCTCCTCGTGACGCACCTCCCAGTAGACCTACGGGGTCAGCTGCTGGAGGCACCGGAACTGCCTCGCAAACCGATACGGGGTGTACGGTTCGCAGAGTAGCTCACGATCTATCCGGGCCACCAAAACTCCACCTCGAAAGGCCAGGAGGTAGGCTCGATGTTCCTATGTTCCCCGCCCGTCATCAGTAAGTACCCCCGTTGGAAAGGGGAAGGGGTGGAAATTAATCTTGTCCGCCCTCCACACCCGATTCAGTACCATCGGAAGAGTCAGTTTGAACGGGAAGCTCCCGACCGCATTCAGGATGGAGGGGCGGAAGATCGATCCTGGCGGAGAAATGGGGTTTGGATACTCATAAATCCCCCTGATATGCACTGCGATCCACCCATACAGGAGGTGGAAGGGCCCGCATATCCGTGGAGGCTTCTTTCCCTCTCTAATGTGCCGCAGCATTCTATACAGTTTGGTGAGCATCAGAATCCCCAGATTGATCCGCTGCCCCATAGCCAACATCGACGCCATGATAAACGAGTTGGGCCGTACCCCCATGCTTGTATCTCTCACCAGTAGGATCCAACCACAGATGAGAGTCGCGATGAATGCCACCAGCCTGACTATTGGCTGTTGTTTAGTGCTGACACTGAAACCCCAAGTCTTCCATTGGCTGTCCTCCAAGACCCGCTAGTACGAGTGCCCCTTGCCCCGTTGGGCTGCTCTTGGACAAGTTCGAGGCCTCGGAGGGAACTCTCAATTCTCTGGGAAGTTCAGGAAGCATTTGAACCACCTCCTAAAATGGACATCCCTCACTGCCTCCTTGTCCTATCCAGGGACAAGTGCCATCAGCGCCGACGCCAGTCGCGGCATTTGCTCCGTATCCTCCCACGCACTGATGACGAGGAGGAATTCGTCATACATGGCCCCCAATATCGGGACCCCAGAAATCTGGTGGACATCCCACAGGCTGATGCCCACCTCCCCATGATGCAGGTGGAAAGTGTTGGTCTTGGATGACCATCTACTCAGCAATTCCGGCATCAGTTGCTTTGGTTGGTAAATGTGGAATTGGGAGGCCCACGCCGCCTCATACAACCCCACTCTCCTCAGCTCGGACCCGAACTCCTCGCATGAGGCGCCTACCCAGTAGGCTCAGGCCCAGTCATCGGTAATGTTTCCGCCCTGGCGCAGGTCCCACTCATCGTATCATCCTTTCTTTGAATCCTGCAAATCCGCCTTCAGTATGGTGCGGTAGAGAGGTGGGAACATCTCCGGTTGCAGTGGCCTCCCGTCAATGTCGTTTACATGGTTGTAGAGACAGTCAGCGGTGACGGGTGTGAAGTTCTCCTGTGCATGAACATCGGCTTCCCTGAACCATTGGTGTTGGCATGGTATGCTCCTGAACTAGCAAGCTGGTTCATCCCTACTCGCCTCAGGGATAAAGACGTCATCCCTCAGCCTGAAGCCGTACAGTGGAAGTTTCTTGCATTGCGGATAATCCTTATGACCCTCTGATAACAGATCTGTCAAAGAAGTGTGGTCTGAATGGAATTGGACCATCTCCCCCAAGCCTGGACAGTTGGCCATTTCATCCCGACGAGCAGCATCCGCAAGTACCACCAATACATCCTCTTGATGGGCCATTCTAACTCTGGCCCTCAGAAAAGATTTTTTTCAGCTGGATCGCGAAGCTCGACCGCGAAGCTGAATCGCGAAGCAGAATCACGAAGATAGGTCGTGAGAGCAAGTTGCGAAGCTCGTCCAAGGCCAACAAGAAGAGGTTCACTTAGCGCGGATGCGGAGCCGGAGACCCGCGATTCGCCGCGAAGCTCGATTCGCGGAGGGCTGTCGCGGAGTACGCGGAGCTTCGCGAAGTCGAGAGCACAAAAAGACAAGGAAGGCACGTGCAGACAAAATAAATCGACCCCCAATTTATAGGCGGCAACCCTAGAGCATCGCGGTGTGCTTCCCCCGCGCGGAGCATCGCGGCGCGTCCGGATTCGCCGCCCCAGTCAGGATTGCGGGCCCCCTTCGCGGAGCGGCATCGCGAACCTCCAACAATTTTGGAGATTTTCCCTCAGACTTCGACCCTTGCCCTCCGCGGCTCCAAGTCTGAGGGGGGGCATTTTTTGGCTCCAAAATATGGCCCGAAACAAAGGAGCAAAAAAGGAATGTAGGTGCGCTGCCTCGCGAAGACCCGCCACGAAGCACCCTCGCGAAGTCCTGCCGCGAAGCGCTCCGACCCTCGCGGCCCCGCGAAGCCCCAGAGGCGGTGATGCTCCGCGAACGCATTTGACGTTCGCGAGCTGCCACGAAGCCCCAGAGGTGGTGATGCTCCGCGAACGCATTTGACGTTCGCAAGCCGCCGTGAAGCCCCAGAGGCGGTGATTCTCCGCGAACGCATTTGACGTTCACGAGCCACCGCGAAGCTCCCAAGGCGGTGATGCTCCGCGAACGCATTTGACGTTCGCGAGCTGCCGCAAAGCTCCCGAGGCGGTGATGCTCCGCGAACGCCTTTGACGTTTGGCAGCACGCCGTGAAGCACCGGAGGCGGCCCGTGAGTTCTACTTCGCGGCGCCCCTTCCCTATAAATACCGACCTCCCCCCAAGTCCCGCAAGACGGACAATCCGACCTTTCGGATTCTCCTCTCCCGAATCGCGAAGCACGCTTTACCCCGGGAATCATGAGCTCTGCGAGGTATTCCTACTTCGCGAGATGACTCTCCTTTGTTTCGTTTTGAGCCCCTCTTCCGAGAGGGGTACCCTTCACGAAGCTCAAGGGTATTCGCGAAGGAAGGGGATTCCCAAGGGAACCCGAGCAGCCGTGGAGCACTTGTGATTTGCGAAACACCCAACTCATACTAGTGATCCCTATGCTAAGGCAGGATCGCTCCACTTAGCGAAGCACATTGCTTTGCAGGACCCTGCTTCGCGAGACACCCCTTCTTCGCGAGGCAGTGCTCCGCGAACACTGTTCCACTCTGCGAAGCACCTTCCATCCGCACCCATGCCCCATGATAAGGCCAAGGCACTTCACTTCGCGAAGCACACTCCTTTGCTTAGCGATTCCTCTTCCCGTGCGACCCTCCAGGTTTGCACGATGTGATTTCAAAGTCCCATGGACAATTCCACCCGTAGCGTTGCTCCTCCTAATGCTTGTTCGCATAGGCACGCTAACGGCTATTGCTCCTTCGCATAGCCACGCTAACGTGGACCCTTTGATGGTTTGTCCCACAACCCCCCTTGACCATGGCCTTACTGGTACATTCTCTTCCCCAAGGACCAGAGGGTACCAGTTATGTAAGTCCTAAGGGTGTGGAATGAACCCACCTCATCCGAGCTGCAGGACATTAAACTGCCAAGCATCGCGTCCTCAAGACATGACGTTAAACTGTGATCCGACCTCGTGTCTCCCACGAAGGGTCCTCCCAGCTCGATCATTCGTTACACCACTCGTCTCCACGGTAATGGAATCACCCATCCACTAGGGATGATATCCTCCTTTTCGGAGTGGCGTATGTTCATAGGAGAAGGGCGACCCTAGCTCCCCAACGGATGGCTGCACCTCTGCATCTCCGTACTTCCCCACTACCAAGGTCAGTGGAGGGCGTGATATGGGACAAGGTACCTCCCATCATTGGGCCAAGGTCCATCTTTCTCGCACTTTGTCGCACCATGGGCCTCCATCCTGGAGTATGTCCCAGCACCATGGGCTGCCTAACGCGTAAGCCCATTTTCGCTTTCCACGGACGCATCCTTCGCGATGTGATCGTCAGGTCCTTGCAACCTCTTGTTTCTCACACCGAGCATGACTCACGTGGGCTTAGAGTGAGCACCGACCCTGATACCCATTACATAGCGAACTACGAGGACTTTGATCCATGCCAAGGCATGGTATGTAGGAAGCCTCCCTGAGGTTTAATCCCACCTGTCATTTCACGTCAGGTCTCATTCTCGTCCAGCACGACGTTAAACTACATTCTGGTCCAGTGGTAAGCCGTTGCGACCCATTTTCACCCGAACTACGAGGACTTTGATCCATGCCAAGGCATGGTACGTAGGAAGCCTCCACGAGGTTCAGGCCCACCACTAGTGGACTCACGGGTCTACTTTCACATCGGGTCACACCCCCGTCCAGCATGATGTTAAACTGCAGACCCTCGTCCAGCACGACGTTAAACTGCATTCTGGTCCAATGGCAAGCCGTTGCGACTCATCCTCCGAACTACGAGGACTTTGATCCATGTCAAGGCATGGTAGGTAGGAAGCCTCCACGAGGTTCAAGCCCACCCATCATCCAATTCACGTCGAGTTCTACCTACGTCCAGCACGACGCTAAACTGTATTCCACCTGAACTACGAGGTCTTTGATCCATGTCAAGGCATGGTATGTAGGAAACCTTCCCGAGGTTCAAGCCCAACAATCATTGGCCCACACCGTCTCCTTGTCGGTGTGCCAAACTCCAATCCCCCATCAGACCAAGGTCCCTCGTTTACGTCGGTTCGCCGACACCCATTGCCCGTCGTTCATTCACGTCAGGGTTCACTATCGTCCCGCATGACGTTAAAATGTATTCCATCAATCCTTTGAACTACGAGGACTTTGATCCATGTCAAGGCATGGTACGTAGGAAACCTTCCCGAGGTTCAAGCCCACCATTAGTGGACTCACGGGTCTACTTTCACGTCGGTTCGCTGACGATGCCCATCGGACCAAGGTCCACCCTCATGCCGGTTTACCGGCATCATCCCGAACTACGCGGAATTTGATTCCCTGCCACGGGGATACGTAGGAAGCCTCTTCAAGCCTCAAGCCCAACTCCACCGTCGCCCCTGCGATGGTCCCATTTCACTCCCCTCTACTCCATTCATCCACTATCCACCCTGATCCTCGCCCGGATCGTCATATCCCGATGATACCATGTCGGTACACTCTTCACAGCCGCCTATGGGCTGGCCCCGGTATTGGCATCCCTTCAAGAGAAATCCCTCAAACCTATCCATCCTAGCTAATGCTCTGATCGGGCTGATCCGTCTCTGCTGGACGTTAAACTCGCAGCATACCCTGTGTTAAACACGAGAAGCTGATCAAAACCTCAGATATGTGTCTATGGCATATAATTCCCCGCGTTCGATGTGGGATGCCTCGGGCTTCCACGCCCTCGAGAAGCCCTGTGACCAGGGACGACAGACAAACACGCCAGGTTCCCCAGCATCCAGACACGCTACTGATGCCTCAACATGACTATTCCCCCAACTGAAGGTTGCTGCCCTGACTGGACCCTTTGGAATGTCCCGATAGAAACAGTGTAATTAACCGACGTCCATGGAAACATGGCACTGGGAAGAGTTTCACGAACTACGTATTAAATCTATGAGGGAGACCCGGACTAGGTGACGAGCTCCGAGGAGGAATACACGGAGGGAAGAACCGACATCCCATCATCCTGTTTCGATCAAGGAGAAGACGTACCTGAACAAGGAACGAATGCCGCCCACCTTTGGAAAGCGGGAATGCGGGGCAACAAAGCCGCGCGTCCTCCTCCGCGGACGGACGGATGCGCGCGCGCCCCGGCGGAAGCGTCAGAAACAGATTAACTGGGGAAATATTAGTATTATGTATTATGTACTAAATAATTTTTGATAAATAATATTATTTATGTGTTAAATTTATGATTAAATAAATGAATAATGCATTTAATATACAGTAATGGGAGGGTCCTGGTTATAGGTATCGCCTCAATGCATTGACAAGTCTCGTGAGACAAACCAGTTGGGTAGAATTATTAAATGGGGTTTGGTGTATAAATAACCATATTTTAAAGTATATTGGAATAAGGCTTTGATCAAGAAATCTAGCATTATGAATTTCCTTCCCTGAGAATTAAATTATTATTATACATGAGATTATTACTTTGATACTATCCATGGATTAATTTCAATCTCAAATTATTTATTAAATGTATTATGATTTCTGTTATTCACCATGACATATTGATTATAATATATTTACTCTTAATATATACCACTATACATAACCCTTACTAATCATTTGATCCCACTAATATTTTTTACATTCTTAGGGATATAAAGAAGAAATATTTGAATAATTTTCAGGAATGTAAAATATTTTCTTTTGTTATATTTTATATTTTTATTTCCAATGTCAATATAATTATGTAGACATCGACTCTGCATTACTAGAGTTGTGTCTATTTCAAAGGATCTTAAAGGAAGGATAAAAGCCTTAATTTAGAAAAATAAGATCCCCCTCTTTACAACATCAATAGGTGGAGTCCACAAATATGTAAGTCCGGAGTGAATGGAAGTGATTCTCTAAGTCCTAGAGAAATGAATCTTAGAGGATGGTATCTACATAGTTCTATTATTATGGAATCATTGGACATACCATGAATGTTTTTCTAGAAGCACAAGGGAATAAAAAAATGGAAATATTCTTGAACAAAATCTCAATAGTGTCGTGAATATAAAATGTATGGATTTAAATGTATAAGATTTACCTGTTCTAATGAAGGTTATATTGCAAGAAAATGTAGTAATATAGGAACTTAAACTGCCACAAGGAATTCCATTAATCGTAAAACCAACAAGAAGAAATTTTTTACTAAAAAATGTTATATTAATATGGAAAATAGATTTACTAATATTGGGGGGGGGGATAATGGATCTCAATGAATGATGAATCAAGTATAAACATCAGTTTACTCATGGAATCCCTCTTAGAAATAAATAAAACAAATCTTGTTAAAAAGAATGAAGCTACTCTTACTGTGATATGGATGTATGGGTATGCAAAGAAGGATCCACTAGGGAATAAAGCCTTTTAGGTGGCTCTATTAACAATCTAAGAAGAAAAATTCTTGGAATACCTGGGTGGGATTATAAAATTTAATACCAGGAAAGTGAAAGAGAGATATGTGGGAGTTACTAAGAGAATAGAAAATTGTGGTATATAGAGAAGTTCCATATAAATTAGCAAACTGAAGTGTTCATGGAAAGAAAATAATAATATTTAGAAAACTAAAAGGACTAAAAAATAAACTCATGTGAAAGATACATCCCAAACTAAGACATGGTCTATGAAATATGATAAATCAGGTAGGGATAAATATTGAAACAAAAAGACATGGTAAATAAGGATTCAAGAAATAAAGTCTATAGAGATCCATATTGCTAAGAGTACCCATAGAAGAAGAGATATTGATTTGGGATATAATAAAAATGAAATTACCAATCCATGAAAGGGGAAATCAAAATATAATGTATTAAATGAAGTTTTTATGAGTGGTATCACTCAAAGGAGAAGTGATTTCAAGTCACTAAAGAATCTTACCATGAATAATAATCAAGAATAAGAAGAGGTTATTATGGTGATGGAATTACTTTCCACAAATATAAAATTGGGAAAAGGAAAGTTTGAAGATTAAGGGTTTTACCACTAATACATGCCTCATTCCTCAACTCTGAGTAAGTAAAAAAATAACAACTCCCAATGTGTTAAAATTTTATTAGCAAGTTTTTTATTTGTTTTAGGTTTTATTGGAGATATGATCCACAGGGAAGTTACATAAAAATATATAAAGCTATGATATTACTAGTTCCATAATTCCAACAAGTTCCAATCATTACAGGTGGAAATTACTTCATATCAAGAATTGTAATAAATAAGAATATAATACGCATCTGAGTAGTAATGAGGAGTTACAAAGATCATAATTTGAAGTTAAAATTTTATGTCACTTGGTATCATGATCCATGAAGTGTTTATGTCTAGAGAGAGTGATCTATATGACCTCATATCCTGAAGATTTAATAATGTGGAAACAAAAGGAAAATAAGGTCTGATATTTTTTTTATTTTTTTAATCTAATATATGATATAATCTGATTTTTCTATAGACATTAGAGGTTGGTATAGATGGATAACTCTAAAAATTAATTTCCAATCTTTAACCAGTGACAGATATGATAAACTAAAGGGGATTTTTTATATAAAAATATGACAGATGGTATCCCTCAAAAAATAATAAATACACCCTATGTATTAGAGAAGAAATAAGTTACCAAGTACAATTCAGAATGTGATCTGAAAATCTGAATTAATGAGTTGTTATTTAAACATTTAGTACTGAGAAATATTTAATGATTGGTATCATATATCATTCTGGTATCTTTAATAGTTAATATCAGTTTCAAAAATTGATATTAGTTTGGTGTCTAGAGGTAAAGAAGAAGTTTAGAAGAATTCCATTAAATAAGATGAATTTTTATATAATATTGAGATGTATAGAATTAAGTGAGTTAAATGGATTGAGAAGGTGTGATTAACTTTATCACATTTTTCATACACCAAGTATTCACTCAGTATTCTTAGAATTTCTTTTGATTGATCGATCTAAGTGGTTAGTCCACCAACTGAAAATAATTATGAATTCAGCTACAGTAGAATGATTTTTTTAAGATGGTTGGTTTTCTCAAACTATCAATCAAATGTGATGAAATAATTGAGGGGAAGAAAGAAATTTTGGGGTTCGGTGGGCCTAACCAGAATAGTTGTTTCATATCATAATGGGGGTATTGTCTCTTCTTATTGGATGAAAGGACCATGTTGAAAAATATAGATAAGTATACATATACCTATATAAAGCATTGATAAAGTAGGAATAGTTCAATGATGCAATTCATGGTCTCAATAGCACTGAAGGTTGGAAGGTAATGTTGCATGACTTGAAGCAAACATGGAGAGAATGATACAATTCTAAATATTTTTATCCATATTTCCCAAGGTCCAAGTGTTCTCAATATTATATATCTAATTCATATGGTACAAATTATTCTTTGGATTTTAAGTCAAAGGGTGAGAAGAAAGGATCAATAATCCATGTTCAGTATCTTTCTTGAGATGAAAGGATCATAATTCTATGTTTGTTCCTATCTATCCCTATATAGGGGGAGAAATAAGTGATGGTTGTAAATCTAATGATGTTGAAACAATTCAGTTAATTAACATAAATCACTAAATTATTTCATGATGAATATAGTTTCCAAAGGGTTTTAATATTTGGGCCCATTCATGTTCCACACACTGTGAAAAATTTGACATTGGTCACCAACAACAGTTATTAATAAGAACTAGTATACCTGGATTTTTGGTATCAATAATGATTTATTAGGCGACATCAGGATAGAGGAAAAATATTTAAGCATGTGTTTCTAAAAAATCAAAAGGGGGATATTGTTGGACACCAATGTGAATTGGTGTTTTCATTTGTTTTGTGTGGGATTCATCATTAACCATTTCATTTTATACCCTAGTGTGTTGTAAAAATATTTAAGAAAGCATTTCCAACAAATAAAAAGGGGGAGATTGTTGGACACCAATGAGAATTAGTGTTTTCATTTGTTTTGTGTGGGATTCATCATCAACCCTTTCATTTTACACCCTAATGTGTGTGATGTGAAGATATTATTCCAATTAAATGGAATGTGATGCATTATATAATCAATGTGTGAAACTAGAATGTTGAACATTATTAAACTGAGAGATGAGTTGAATTTATCCAAGAAATAGGATCACCTAGATAGGTATTTATCCTAAAAAGTTTATGGAAAATTTCCTAGAACATGAGGATCTTTATAATTTTATAAAGGAGTATACCTATAAGTGTTTGAATGTGTGATGTAGATTTGTATAAAAAATGAATAAAATGAATATGAATTTAACAAATCATAATTTTCACAAATATAGTGACTACAATCCATCCTATATAAATATCTAAAAGGAATTATTTTTATGAAAATTTATAATTTTGTGAAAAAGGTATTAATATTTTGGATAAGTTCTGTGAAAGTGAATATTCGATATTTTCTCATTAAAATATAGCTAAGGAATGTGTGTCATGGAAGTTACGAGGTTTCATGAAAGTCAGTCAATTAAATAAAGATATGGAGGCTCTAAATTCAGAAATGTGTTGTGTGAAGGCATTTCTTACATGAAGTAGTAATGAAAACATGGGTTTTCTAAAGAAATTAATTGTGTTAATTTGACCAAGTTTCATGAAATAATTCATGCTAACATCATTTTTATGAAGAAAGTAACTTTTATTGATATAGACTAAGATATATTCAGAAAATATTATAAGTCTCATGAAACTGTATAGTTTTGTGACACAATAAAAGTTATTAAAAATGTGGTAGTTTCTAAAAAATTCCAAAATTCATAAAAACTAAAGAGTTTTCTGAAAATTAAAGGGTTTTGAAAAAAATCATGAGTTGGTTGTAAGTGAGTATTGGGTATTCAAATAAAGTGAATGTTATAAAATGGCTATAAGTCATTCAATATCTTTCCAAAAAAAGAATTTATTACTTGAAGACTAGTTTAATAGGGAAATTGAATCTTCTACAATGGTGATTTTTATAACATGTTAGTGAAAGATCAGCGTGAAGATTAACTATCACTAATCAATACAAAAACATCTAGATAGTGAATTCGTGCATGGATTTGAATTCCAAGGATCTTGTCCACCTAAAGTTGTGAGAAAATTTAGAGGAAAAAGGGAGTGACCCATGGGTGCTATTGAGCTAACCTATATCTTGGAAATGGAGTGACCATTGGCTGGTAGTGAGAAAACATAAAATATTATAAGGGGAGTAGCCCTAGGCATAAGAGTTACCTACCCTAAATATAGCACTAAAATATTATTAGTAGATTTTTTCACATTGAAACAACATAAGTGTGTTATACTTGGACATAACCCAATGAGGATGAAATAAGAAAAATTATTGTGTCTTATGTGATCGATTTTCTTATGTTCTATATGATAAAACTTAGTGTATATGAGTTGAGTAATAATCAATCTTATCTAAATAAAGAAATAAATTTTTTAATTAGATCATCACTTAATTGGTGAACACAAGAGTTCCCCTACTAATAAGTAGAATTAAATATCAGTTAGGAAGGTGAGAGTGTCAAGGTTATTGTGTGGTGTAAGAACCCGAGATTGTAGAATGGGTGAAAATCCCGAACCTATTTGAATTTTTGACTTGTTTCTGAGGAAACTAGATAAAATGGGCAATTTCTAGAAATTTCCAGACTACACGCCGTGTACTTTATGTACATGCCTTGTATATGTTATGTGAGTATTGGCCATGTGCTCACCGAGTACATGTCGTGGAATGACCATGTAGAAATGTCATACTACATGGCCTGTAGTTTTAGACACACTGTATAACCATGACTTTGTGGTGGCCATACATGGCATGTAGACCTGTTGGCCGGGGATAATCGCTTTGACCAAGTACACACCATGTCCTCCTTGGACACATCGTGTAGTCAGGCTGTGTATGAGAGAAATACATGGCGTGTGTGAAAGTCGGCGAGGAAGTGAAGAGAAATGAAGTACATGCCGTGTACCCCTAGGTACACGCCGTGTACGCATATCGGCAGGTTCTTGAAAGTAAGTCAGCGGAATTCCAGCCTCCAAATGAACAATTAAATGACATACAAGGAATGTATTCCTAAAGTACATGCCGTTTAGTTTCTTTTTTTTTTTTGCGTTAAAACAGGAAGTAGCCTCGTTTTGAGGCAGAACTCACTTATTTCACTGGGTTTTGTGAACCAAGTCAGCCAAACCTTGTTTCATCTCTCGATAATCTGTCCGAGACCAAATTTGAACACTGATTGATGCGTTGGAATATCCTTGGTAAGGCCTCGATTCCTCTTGAGTTGTTTTGTTTGATTTCTGTTCTCGAACGAGTTATAGGGGTTTGAGAGGTTTTGACTCTTTTGTATATCTACCAAGTTTTAGACCAAATTGGAGGCTATTATCAAAGGAGTAGAATTGTACAAGACTCAGGTAGGTGGTGCATACCTTTTTTGTTTTTTCATATTATTTTGGGTGACATGGCCTTCAATGTGTTTTCGGGTATTTTCAGCAGGACCCAGTTTTATCTATTAACTCTTATTACATTGTATATGGACCAATGGGATGCCTTTGGGTATTCCTTATTACCAGTTTGTTTTGAGCCGGGCCAGGCGAGGGGTCGTAACTCATCGAGGCATTTTGGTCGAGGGATTCCAAAATGGTTATATTTGATTTATATTGTTAGAAAACTATTGAGTTTAATTTATTAATCCTGATATTAATTGTTAGAGGAATTCAAGACCTCAGTGCTGGTATGGGAAAACTCCTTGCATAGTGAAAATAAACTGTTTAGAATATTTTTCTTGGTTATGTTTTCTATTTAAATATATTATATATGAAATTGCTGAATTTCATATGTTTAGACCTTTGAGTTGTTTTGGCCTTGGCCCAGGTTACTTTGGGTGGTTTTGACCATGGGATTGGGCATCATGGATGTCGGCTTGAGGCAGTACGACTGTCAGGTTGGGCATGACCCGAGTTACTTGGATGGAAAGGCCCTCAGACTTGAGCGGCATGGTCACAGGGACATGAGGTGTCAGATGTGTGGTGGCTTAGGTACTATTTTGGTGATTACCACTCACCTGGAACATTGAGTAGTGTGCACAAAGAGATACTCCAAGATGAGGTGTTTTGACAACTCGTGTGGGTAAAGGACCCCGTTAGTTGCGGTTTAGGTACTTTGGTTGGGGGTGCATTCCGTAGAAATCCATGTGAGAGGTGAGCAGACTCCAGGGGATCGCTGTGAGGCTATCAGGTTAGGGGCTGAGGCTCGCCATGATTTGAGGGCAGGCATCGCTATTTCTCCAGTTCCTTATTTGAGGGCATATATTGTTGTCGCTCTGGTTATGTTACATGAGGGAAGACATCGTTGTCCCTCCGGTAATTTATTTGAGTACAAACATCACTGTTCTTCTGGGCTACTCCTTGGGTGTGCCATCGGGACATCGGTAATTGAGGCACGAGGTGCCAGGAGGCACATGGTTTCAGTTGACTAGTCTTGGGCATGCCTTCGGGATGTTGGTACTTGAGGCACACGGTGTCAGGGGGGCTCATGGTGCCGAGTTACATGACAGAATCTAGGCATTGGCCAAAGCATGGGACACTCCATGGTAGCTGCTGAGCACCAGTGGAGTTAGGTTTTATTTGTTCATTGTTCTGTTTACTGCTTTCCTTATAAATTATTGCTTGCGTAAACACTTATATTAGGTACGCGCCGTTGGGTGGTATCCTACTGAGATTTGTCTCACACCCTTCATGGGCCCTTCAGGACGCATGTAGACATTATAGATTTTCTTTTAGGAAAGAGGACAGCTTAAGGAGGTGGGCTGCATTAGTTGTTGCGTGGAGATGGTATGGACCTTGAGGTCTTACCTAGATGGAGTTACTCTATTTTTTTCTTTCCTGTATCAGCATTCTTAATAGTCATAACTACTGTTGATTATCCATTGGTTCCATTTTATTCTCAGATATATATGACCTGCTAGGGATGCATGTTTTATTGTTCAGTAGTAGTTACATGTTATCAGCATGCTGTTGTGTTTATTTCCATTGCTATTGTTTTATTTATTGCTTCCGCTATTTATTGATATTGAATGTACTTCTGCTCTGTGGGTCTAGTTGGAGTCTGCTAGGTCTGTATTCCACTGCATCTTTACTGTTATACTTGAACCAGTACCATTTTTATTATCCTCTGAGAAGGTATAACCTCCCCACTATACCTATCATACCCTCGCTGATAGTCGGAAGCCATTGGCGTTCAGGGGAACACGCCTAAGTTAGTAGCACCCGACCCATTTAGCACAGTTCGGGTGGCTGTTCAGGTCCGGGTCATTACAAAGTGGTATCATAGGGGTTATTGACAAGGATTTAGTAGCAGTGTTTTACTGGATACTAATGAGATTGAGACTTTTTTTTTATTTCTGCTAGTTATACTATTTGGGATATGGTATAATGGAGATATGTTCTTACTAGAACTAGTTTTCTTGCTTGTTCTTGGGTTCCTGTACCCCCAGGTACGAGGGATGGACCAAGTTGCAATGGGTGGAAATTATTGTGTTCTTTTTCTCATATTATAGTTTATATGATTTCCTCCTCGGTGTATCACTTGGTATGTGATGTTATTTATTGTGATATGTAACCACTGATTCGGTATGGTAAGGGAGAATAGGACCTTTTCCCAGTATGGGAAGGCTTGGTCGCTCGGCTTTTGATTGACACATTTTTAGTGTATTTCAATTTCATAACTTCATGTATGCTTTGTGAAGTGATAATACCATGTGAATAAATATCAATTGCCATGCATATGTGCTTTGAACTGTGCATAGGTGAAATTCCTGATATAATTTCTTGTTGGTGAAATGTGTATTCCATGTTCTATATTTTTGTATAATTTCATGTGGCAGGATATTTGGGTCTGGCTCTTGTATGAGCAGGTAGGTACTTTAGTTGAGGTGATTTTGATCACCAGGATTGGGTGACTTGGTCATCGATTTGAGGAAACGTTGGTTGTCAAAATGGGCATGGCCTGAGGTACTTTTGATACTTAGCACTATTATAGGCAGTTAAGGAGGCCATGAGGCCAGGATTCTATGGGGAATGGGTTGCAGTGGGGGAGAGTAAGGGTGGTAGTTATGCACTGCCTTTTAATACTTTCAATATCTACGTTGAATATATAGTGTTAGATATATATGTATGGGTTTTATGTCCATTTATGGTATTTTGAGGGTTCTTATTTGGGAGACTTATATGGAGCATGAAACAGGAGATGGTAAAGTTCCACAGGTGCAGGATCAGGTTTAGGATCTAGTGCATGCAGAGCAGGAGCCGTAGGTACAGGCTTAGGGACTGGATCAGGTTTAGGATCCAGTGCAGGTAGGACATCAGCCGGGTTTGGTAGCATTCGGACCATGGATCGATGAGTAGCTCCGAGCTATCCTAGTGCGTGTCTTGTATGGGATCGACAGAGGCACACAGAGTACACAACCATCCATGGCATACCTGACGCGGGAGTTCCAGTCGCAGCACCCACCACTTTTTCATGGTGAGGGTGGTCCACAGGCGGCTGAGAAATGGATAGAGAGCATGCATATGATCTTCGAGTAGCTTGAGATGCCTCCAGGGCGCAGGGTCAAGATGGCGATGTACATGATGTGAGAACCGAAAAAGCGTTGGTGGGATGTACATGTTTAGGATCGTAGGCATGAGGGACTGGCATAGAAGGACTTCGAGGACTGGTTCTTCGACCACATTTACCTAGAGAAACTGAGAGCAGAGAGAGATCAGGTGTTCTTGAGTCTTTAGCAGGGAGACATGACCGTTATGGAGTATGCAGCTACCTTCATAGAGTTGTCTTTCTTTGCACCTAGTATGGTAAGTGATGATGCGACTAGGGTGAGGTGCTTCGAGGATGGATTATGACACACTATTCAGATCAAAGGGAATATTTTTAGGATGAGTTATTTTTTAGAGGTAGTGAACCAGGCGCTCATAGTGGAGGAAAACCAGAGTGATAGGCCCCAGGTTGGTCGGGAGATAGTTTCAGGTGATGGTTCGGATAGCAGGAAGTGAGGACAGGATGAGTTCCAGCATGGCAGTGAGGCCAAGGACTCATATAGACCACCTCGTAGTAGTTCTGCAGTGGTTTTCTTCCAGTGTGGAAAACCAGGTCATTTTCGGACTCAGTGTGATAGGCCTCCAAATGAGTGTTGAGCATGTGGATAGGTCAAGAATCTGGAGAGGTTTTGCAGGCAGCCTTCTCAGACAGCCAGCAGATAGGGACCAGGACAGAGAGTGGCATCCAGAGTTGGTTCAATTTGAGTACCAGGAGAGGGTAGCTAAGGTTTATCTACACACGGAGGACGTGACAGAGACAATCGGATCTAGCATAAGGGTTAGTGGCCAGTGACTAGAGCAGTACCGAAGGGAGGTCTGGCATCAGGCAGCCATACATTAGGCCAGGTGCATGTTGTGGACCTTCCAGAGGCTCAGCAGGCTGGTGACCCAATGACGGTTAGAGGTACACTGCGGGTGTGGCCGTGATTTATTGTTTTCCTTTTGGAATGACCTGCTGAGGCATGTTCGTTTTGAGTGCACGAGGTGCATGAGATCTATGTGGACTGACTAGATTCTAGTTAGTGGGATTGTAACCATATCGGGTACATGATATATTTATATAAATATTTATGGGATGCGTGGAATTCGGGGCATCGAGGATGTGGGTTACTTGTGGTGCTGTGGGAATTGGGGCATCGAGGATGTGGGTTAGTTGAGGTGGCGAGGGCATCAAGGCATCGAGGATGAGGATTATAGGAGGTTCTAGGCAGCAGGACCTCATGGAGGCGGACACTGATGCGGTGCAGAATACGTTGGGTGTCTGGAACGACACCAGAGCACCAATGAGGTGCAAGGGTTACGATGCGTCACAGAAGGACTATGTATCCGAAAAAAGGTTTCTAAACCTTGTTTGTTGTGAGTTTTGTTTGGTTGAAACTGGGTTAGGCGATTCCTAAGGTGGTGACCCCCCTTGAAGAATTTAGCCGGGACCTTTGAGACTGGGGATGTCCGGGTTACTTTGATCGGGGTGGTATATTCAGTTCCATCTCCGGGTTTCATTTGATAGCTCGGGGATGAGCTATGTTAAGGTGGGGAGATTTTATGAACCCGAGTTTATTGAATGGGTCAAAATCCAGACCCTGTTTGAATTTTTGACTTGTTTGCGAGGAAACTGGATAAAATGAGCAGTTTCTGGAAATTTCTAGACTACACCCCATGTACTTTAAGTACACGCCATGTATATGTTATGCAAGTACTAGCCATGTGCTCGACGAGGACATGTTGTGGGACGACCGTGTAGAAATTTTATACTACACGACGTGTAGTTTTAGACATGTCATGTACACGTGACCATGTGGAGGCCATACAGGGTGTGTAGACCTGTTGGCTGGGGAGAATCTCTTTGACAAAGTACATGTCGTGTCCTCCTTGGACACACCGTGTAGTCAGACCATGTATGATAGAAATACATGGCATGTGGGTAAGTCGGTGAGGAAGAGAAGGGAAACAAAGTACACACTGTATACCCCTAGGTACATGCCATGTACACATGTCGGCAGGTTCTGTAAAGTAATTCGGTGGAATTCTAGCTGCCAAATGAACAGTTAAATGGCATACACGGCATGTAGTCCTAAAGTACACACCGTGTAGTTTCTTTTTTTTTCATTTAAATGGGAATTTTCCTTGTTTTGAGGAAAAACCCACTTCTTTTCCTGGGTTTCGTGAACCAAGATAGATGGACTTTTTTTCTTCTCCTGATCGTCCATCCGAGACACGATTCTAACACTGATTGATGCATTGGAACCCCCTCGCTAAGGCCTCAATTCCTCTTGAGTTGTTTTTTTATTTCAGTTCTATAATGAGTTATAGGGGTTTGAGTAGTTTTGACTCTTTTATAGATCTACCGCATTTTAGCCCAAATTAGAGGCTGTTATCGGAGGAGTAGCATTGTACGAGTCTCAGGTAGGAGGTGCGTATCTTTTTTTTTGTGTTTTCGTAGTCGTTTGGGTGACGCATACTTCAGAACATTTTCATATATTTTGAACGGGACCTAGTTTTATCTGTTATCACTTATTACATTGTTCATGGACCTATGAGATACCTTTGGGTATGCCCTGTAACCAGTTTTGTTTGAGCGAGGCCGGGCGAGGGGTCGTAGCTCATCGAGGAATTTTGGTCGAGAGATTCCAAAATGGTTATATTTGATTTATATTGTTAAAAAACTATTTAGTTTAATTTATTAATCCTGATATAAATTGTTAGAGGCATTCAAGACCTTAGTGCTGGTATGGGAAATCACCTTGCATAGTGAAAATCAACTATTTAGAATATTTTTCCTGGTTATGTTTTCTATTTAAATATGTTATATATGAAATTATTGAATTGCATATGTTGGACCCTTTGAGTGGTGTTGGGCTTGGACCAGGTTAATTTGGGTGGTTTTGACCATGAGATTGGGCGTCATGGATGTCGGCTTGAGGAAGTACGACTGTTAGGTTGGGCATGGCCCATGTTACTTAGATGGAGAGGCCATCAGACTTGATCGGCATGGTTGCAGGGACACAAGGTGTCAGATGTGTGGTGGATTAGGTACTATTTTGGTGATTACTGCTCATAAAAAACTTTGAGTAGTGTACACATAGAGATACTCTGTGATGAGGTGGTTTCACCACTCATGTGGGTAAAGGTCCCTGTTAGTTTCAGTTTATGTACATTGGTTGGGTGTTTTTGTCGTAAAAATCCACGTGGGAGGTGAGGAGGCTCCAGGGGATTGTTGTGAGGCTATCAGGTTTGGGGCTGAGGCTTGCCGTGATTTGAGGGCATGCATCGATGTCCCCCCAATTACTTATTTTAGGATGGATATCATTGTCCCTATGGTCACATTACATGAGGGCAGACATTGTTGTCCCTCTGGTAATTTATTTGGGGAAAAACATCATTGTTCCTCTAGGTTACTCCTTGGGCATGCCTTTGGGACGTCAGTACTTGAGGCACGGGGTGTCAGGAGGCACAAGGTGTTGGGTTACTATTCTTGGCCATGCCTTCAGGATGTTGGTACTTGAGACACGCAATGTTAGGGGGGCACATGGTACCGGGTAACATGAATTTCGGCGTTGGATGAAGCAGGTGTCACTCCATGGTGGCTACTAAGCACCAGTGGAGTTAGTGTTTATTTGTGCATCGTTCTTCTTACTTCTTTCCTTATAAATGCATTCCTGCATAAAAACTTATATTAGGTACGCACCGTTGGGTGGTATCCTTTTGAGATTTGTCTCACACCCTGCACGGGCCCTTCGGGATGCGTGTAGACTTTATGGATTTGAATGTAGGAAAGAGGCCAACTTCAGGATTTGGGTTCCGTTAGTTGTTGTGTAGAGATGGTATTGACCTTGAGGTATTACCTTGTTGGAGTTACTCTATTTTGTTTTTTTCCTGTATCAGCATGCTTACTTGTTATAGCTACTATTGGTTAGCCATTGGATTCTTTTTATTCTCAGATATGTATAACCTGATAGGGATGCATGTTTTATTGTTTAGTAGTAGTTACATGTTATCAACATGTTGTTGTGTTTATTTCTATTGTTTTAGTTATATTTATTGCTTCCTTTGTTTACTGAGATTGAATATGCTTTCGCTCTGTAGGTCTGGTTCGAGTCTGCTGAGTCATTTATTCCGGTGCATCTTTACTGTTATACTTGAACTAGTACCGTTGTTATTATCCTCCGAGAGGGTATAGTCTCCCTACTATACCTATAAGACCCTCATTTCTAGTCGGAAGCCTTTGGAATTTGTGAAGGAGCGCCTAATGTAGTAGAACCCGACCCATTTAGCATAGTTCAGGTGGATGTTCAATTCCAGGTCGTTATATGGGGGATGGGAATGAGTTCCATACATTAATTTACCTCCCTTCTTAGGGAATCTCTCACTAAATTCCTTAGTGAATCATACTGTTTGGCCACATGGTTGGCCAAAACATTAACCAAATGTGTATCCTTCACTATCCAAGAAATCCTTACCCCCATAGTTTCTTTTCATAGTTTTATAAACCATGGGTAACCCTTTGAAACTATTTTTATATGTCTCATATAGTTCACATACAATTGTGCAGTGGCCATGCACCTCACCACCAATCCATAACATTACACACAATTTTTTATGAACTATTTATGATTTACCATTATCTGTAAACTAACTATAACAAAAAATCATGTTTTTTTAAAATACACATAGAACCTCCACATGCCCAGGATGCTGCATGCTTTCCCCTAAGCCATTCACATCAAATCACGCACAAGTGAATAAATCATCCAAAACATATGAAATTTAACCTAAATATTTTGAGACTCTCCCAAGAAACTGAGGAAACTCTTGGTATTCAATCCATACCCAAAAAGATTAACTCAATATTATCTGACTCTTAAAATTCTGATATAAACCTATTTTCTAAAAATAGACCCCGGTCAATAATTCCAAAAAACTCAAATTCCATTTGAAAATCATAATTCACAAAGGAATATGATTTTCATGAATATTGAGTGAACCAATTTCTAATTTAACTTAAAGATCACGAAAATCACTATTCGATCCATACTAATGGAATCACCACCCACGGCTATCATTACGGCATATCTTATCACAAGGTCTTATGTGGAGATCTTGAGGGGTTCTTTAAGTACAAGTTTGGATTATATAAACATATAATTATTAGTGAAATAAATTATATATATATATATATATGTCATTTGTTTTATAAATTTCACGTCGATACTTTTAAAGAAAAATATAGTTCGTTTTTAAGACAAATGATTTCAATTAATAAAGCTGAATAACTAATAAATTCAGTTTATTCTTAAAAATACATTTTAATAAAAAAATTATTTTTATGTGTTATGCATTTTATTTTTATAAAACTAAATTTATTTTGGGTAAATTATAATTTTAATAAAATATATTTTTGATATGAATAATATATTAACACTAATTATCTAAAAATTTATAGGAAAAAAAATAATATCAATTATTATTTAAAAATTCACATTTCCACAAAAACATTATTTTCTATATCTCTTATGTTTTAATTTAAAATAAAATTTTCATTTATTTATAAACTGAATTATATTTAATTGAGCCAAAATTTAGAATTAAAACATACAAATTTGGTAAATAGGTCCATCTTATATTTTTAGAAAAAGATAATTACTACAGTAAATATTTAATCAATGTTAAAGGGTGAAAATGAGGTAATCTACCATAACTTAAATTTTACTGTATAAAATTGAAACATATACATTATAAAAGACATATTTTTGTTAGAAAATTCAATACTTCATTTCTCACAAAAATTTATTTACATAAGTCACCTAACCCCTATGTGATTATATCTTTACCCTTAACCTAACTTTAGTTTCCAAGGATGTGTCCCTATTTTTCATGTATAAAATGATATCACATCTACTCACTTCAAGAAAAAAGTATCCATTGAAATTCCATTGAACCTACACCCATTTAGTTTCTATATATCCATATTCCCCTTTTATAATAATGTGGTTATATGGAATTTTCCCAAGTCCTCCATTTCTAAGAGCTCCTTCAAGAGAATATTTAAGCTCTTAATGCAAGTGTTACGCACTCCCTAACTTTTCTTATATTTTTTTCTCATCCACCCTCCTCCAGAACTATTATAAAAATAATAATATAATTAAATAAATATAATTAGAATAATTTTATTTTGTTTTATTAATTAAACAACCATTATCTATCTCTCTCTAATATATTTTAAAACGAAAACGGTTCCCCTGTTCTATGAAAAGTATCTCTTTCATGAATGACATATTTTATTTTTATTCAGCATCCAAAATGTATGGTTATAAGAATATATTAAATGAATAAAAATTATATTTATGACATTATTAATTTTTTTAATTTTAATATTAATACACAAACTTGTTAATAATATAATACCTTTTATTTGGTAAAATTTACTAATGTAGGCTTCTCACCGATTTCAATATCACGAATCATAATTAAAACTCTTATTAAATGAAATGATAATATTATAAATCAAGATAGATAATATATTATAGTACCTTAAATAGTATATTAATTATGAACTTGGTATAAAATTTTGATTATTTACGACTAATTTACTAAACATTTTCGAAACAATTAAAATCAATAACATTTTATGATGAAAATAAAAAATGACTAACTAATAAAAGTATACTGGATGGTTATAATTAAAGTGTAGAAAAGGTAATATATATTAATAAGGCTCTAAAACAAGTTATTAATGCATTTATGTTAATCATATATGGGTTTAGAGCACATACAACCATGAATAAATCCAAGGTAATGGTTTCATCGTATCTTTTTCCACTAATATAAAATAGTCTATTACCAGTGCCAAAAAAAGGCATTTATCAGTTATAGAGATGTGTTGAAAATTGGATAGATGTTAAAAGACCTAGAATTTTATTAGTGCTTTTAAAATTTCTGATAAAGAGGTCCCTTATTAGTGCATATAGAAGCTCTCATAAAGGTTTCCTTTAATAGTGATTATAAAAGCACTAATAAATAAAACCTTTTTCAGTGCTTTTTACGTGATGATAAAGGGGTATACTACAGTGTGCTGTAACAACACACAGTAGAACCAGAAAAACCAAAAATTAATCAAAATCAATTATAAATATATATTTTAAATGAAATAAAATTTACAACATAAATACAATAAAAATACTATATTATAGGAATTTCTAACATTGGTTTATACAATTACATAAGTACAAATTATTACATACATTCAAAAATAACAGTTTTCATTTGTATTTTGACCATAAACCTTATTTGAGAAAAAAATAACATGTATAAGGATACAATTATTGTGTTTTTAATAATATATAGAAATAAATTAACAGAAAGTGTTAATATTAAACTAAACTCTGAGTCTTATTAGGAACTCTATGTATCATATTGAGTTGCGGTTGATTCTTGCACATCACACCATTTCCTTCCTGAATTTAAGAATTATATATGTTAAAAGTAGAAAAATAATTATATGACGAAAAATATAAGTAAATTAATTAATTAATAGTATATAGAATGACGAGAAAACAATCTAGCCCCATTTTCTTAGTTTTGGTAATGTGATAAACATTTTGAACTTAAATGAGGATTATTTATTGAAAATACAAACTTGGAGTCATAATGGTCACAAAATTCATCATATTGAGGTGTGGATAATTCTTAAATGTCTAAAATGAAAAATGTATTGTTTTTATAAAAAATTAAAACAATCAGAATGTGTTTTCTTAGTTTGGAGTCTGTCACTTGTCTTTTAACTAAAATGTCATTTTAAACTAGAAACACACACTTTGACTCATACCAGTTACATCATGTGTTGGATTGATTTTATAATGATTCCCAAATGTCCCAAATTATTTATTAAACATTTTACTATATTATAAAGACAATCCGAGCATGTTTTCTCAGTTTTCATTGAGTAACACTTTAAATTTCCAATTTTAAACTGATAACAGACACATTGAGTCAGTCTGGACACATCATTTATTAGATTAAGGTGCACTAATTCTTACACATACAAAATGACTTATGGATAATTTTACTAAATTATAAAAACAATTGGATTGTTTTTTCTCTATTTTGAGTAGGTCATATTTCATTTTTACAAAAATTGATGTCAATTTTAAATAAAACGTTGCACTTGGAATCATTTTAGTCACACCGTGCATCAGACCGAGGTGATTATAATTCTTACATGTCTCAAATGTCTTATGAGTCATTTTCATAGAGTATCTAAACAATATGAATGTTCCCACATAGTTTTGAGTACGTCAATTGTCTTTTTTACAGAAATGTCATTTTAAACTGGAAACACACACTTTTACTCATACCGATCACAAAGTGTATTAGTGTGGTACAAGAATGATTCCTATACATTAAAAAATTTCTTATGAATAAATTTACTTAATTAGAAATAAAATATGATTATGTTTTATTGGTTTTATTTGAGTGAAATGTTTTGAACTAAACTGTTGATTTTAAACTAATAACGAACACATTGAGTCATACTAGGAACATCATGTATCAGATTGAGGAACAACTGATTACTAAATATTGAAAATGAATTATGGATCATTTAAATAAATTATCAAAAAACAATATTAATTTATTTTCTCAATTTTGAGTAGGTCAGTTGTCCTTTTTACTATAAGTGATGTCAATTTTAAATAAAAAAATGCACTTGGAGTCATATCATTCAAATCGTACAATATATTGAGGTGTGGATAATTATTACACATCCTAAATGTGTTATGGATCATTTTTATAAATTATCAAAATAATCCTAATGCGTTTGCACTGTTTTGAATACATCACATGTCTTTTTTACTAAAATATCACTATAAACTGGAAACATACACTTTGACTCATACCGATCACATCATGTATCTGTTTTAAATGAGACTAAATACTAAAAATAAAAAATGATTTATGAATAAATTTCCTAAATTATCAAGAAAATATGAACATGATTTATCAATTTTCATTGAGTGACATTTTTTGAACTAAACTATCAATTTTAAATTTATAATAGATACATTGATCATACCGGAAACATCAGGTATTAGATTGAGGTGAGAATTATTCCAACACATCTAATCTGACTTATGTATCATTTACATAACGTATAAAAACATTATGAATTCACTTAATTGGTTTTCAGTAGTCTAGTTTTCCTTTTTACTAAAATTGATGTTAATTTTAAATAAAAAGACACACTTGGAGTCATACCAGTCATGCCATGAATATAATTGAGTTTAGACTTATTAATAAATGTCATAAATGACTTATAGATTGTTTTACTGAAGTATAAAAATAAATAAAAAATATTTTATTGGTTTTTAATAGGTTATTTGTTCTTTTTACTAAAATTGATGTTAAATTGTAACAAAAAGACGCACTTGGAGTCATATCGGTCACACTGTGAGTGAGATTTAGGTTAGGATAATTATTACCCATAAAAATGGTTTATGTATTTTTTTCATAAGGTATCAAAACAATATGAATGTGTTTACTTGGTTTTGATTATTCTACTTTCCTTTTTACTAAAATGTCATTTTAAACTAGAAAAACACACTTTGGATCACATCAATCACATAATATATCGATTTAATGTGAGACTTGTTCCTACACATCAAAAATGACATATTAATAAGTTCACTTAGTTATCAATAAAATTGAATCAAATTTTCTCATTTTTGAGTGAGTGACTTTTTTTTGAACTAAACTATTGATTTTAAACTGGTAATGGACACATTGAGTCATACCGAGAACATCGTGTATCATATTGATTTGAGACTGATTCCTAGAAGTCAAAAAATACTTATACATCATTACATAAAATATCAAAACAATATGAATAAATTTTATCAGTTTTGAGTTGGAAAAATTTCTTTTTTACTAAAATTGTTGTCATTTTTAAATAAAATGATGCACTAGGAGTCATCCTGATGAAATCATGCATCCTATTTAGGTAAGAATGATTCGTACACATATAAAATGACTTATGGATAATTTGTATAAAGTATCAAAAAATAAAAATTTGTTTTATTTGTTTTGATTACTTCACTTGTTTTTTATACTAAAATTTCATTCTAAACTGGAAACACACACTTTGACCCATACCGATTGCATCGCGTATCGGTCTAATGAGAGACTAATTCCTACATATAAAAAATGACTTATGAATTGATTTACTAAGTTATAAAGAAAATCCAAGAGTGTTTTATCTATTTTCAATGAGTGAATTTTTTTGAACTAAACTATAAATTTTAAACTAATAATGGAAATATTGAGTCATAGGGGTCACACCTTGTGCCAAATTGAGTTGTGTATGATTCCTACAAGTAAAAAATGAATTATGTGTCATTTAACTAATGTATTAAAATAATAGTAATATGTTTGATTAGTATTGATTATGTTAGTGGCCCTTTTAACTAAAATTAATGTAACTTTTAAATAAAAATAAGAACTTAGAGTTATACCGGTCACACTGTGTTTCATATTAAGGAGAGGTTGCTACCTACACATCACAAAGTCTCAAAAAATCCTAACATCTAATGTAACCAAATTTACATCATATTTATATATATAACTTCGAAAACATTATATTGACTTGATGTTCTTAGCTGAAAAACCTTTCTCATCATTGAATGTCATAAGAGAAGAGGGAGCACATGGTTCCATTATATAATGAGAGGAAACCACAATTAGCACATGAGATTCCTATAATATTCTGGATTTCAACAACAAGAATGGTTTTTTGGGCTACCAACATCAAATCAATATGAAGTGTTAGCATATCAATACAGAAAATAATTGAAAATGGAAAACGTGGTTACATTGGAATAAAGAATCATTTTAACTATTTTGGGTATTGTTGCCGATAATTGAATGAAAAATATAATTTCCCAAGAGAATTGTGGAGAAAACAAATATGTATTAGATAAAAATGATAAGGAAATTTACTTATGAATATTATAAAAAATTATGGAAAAATTAACTGAATAAGTATTAGTAATTTAAGCTTTTTGATGGTTGTATGCATTCTTGACACATTTCCTTATTTTCATTATCTCAGTTTAAGGATAAAATTCCAATCACTTATGATAATGAGTAGCTTCTAAAAAATGACCCCATATCGAAAAAAATAATCCAATTGTACATAGAAACAATTACTATATGAGTGATACTATAAATAGATACATTAAACACAAATTTGAAACAATACATTATTTCAAGGGATAATTATCTTACTATACAAACATTGTTGACCACAGTGACATACCGATGGTAAAACAAGAATGATGATTAAGAAATAAAAATAGATATTTTAAAATCAATCAATAAACAAGTGAGGTGGATTAGGAGAAAATAAGATATATTGGAATGAAGCTTTGAATCATCTGACAGAAAGTAAAGATATCCTATTGGGTTAAAAAAATATTCATTTTGTACAATAAATAAATAAATACACATAAGATATTCATTATAAAAGGTGAAAGCTATAAATAATTCTGAGAAGGGAAACTCATCAATATATTGTTTCATGTAATTTCAGTATGCTTTGAATAAAATGGGAAATTGATTTTAAGAAAATAATTACTCTACTATGGTAGGTGTTATCCTCTCAATTTATCCAAAGTTGATAGTTATAGACAATTTCTATCCTCATCAGCATATCTTCTGAATAGTTATCCTTAAATTTTGTTGTTTGGAACTCATCTTATATCTCTTGTAGACATGCACATATGTTTATTTAAATATGCAAAAAATAGTCATCCATATAATGAGTACTTCTCAAATAAGTAAAAGAAACATAAAATATATGGGGGATGAGTCCAAAGAAAAAAATTGGAATAACAACTATCTGGGAGATGAAACTAATGGGGATTATAGTTGTACTCTATTATGTTTTATAAAAGAGGAAATTCCTCCCAATTGTGATAATTTGAGGGATGGTAATCAGAGATTCCTAAGGGTGGATCCAAAAGGAATGTTGAATAATGATCTATTTTTAAATAGATTAAAGTAAAACATACACAATGTTCATCAGATGTGTGATGAAATGAATTAAGTGATTTTTAATAAGTATTAATGTGTGGGTTATCATTTCAAATATGGAAATATTTTATTAATCGTAACAAATATAATTAAGGATGTTATCAATCAATACATTTTCATTAGTGATTATAAAGTTTTGATGAAAACACCAAGGAGTGAGAATCAAGAAAAACTGATTTTTTTCCAAAGTAGAGCCTAAATAATTTGGAGAGACTGATAGGGATTATAATTGGATCAATACTATGCATGAGGATCTGGATCCCAATTACAATAATGTGACACAGAAAATTGTTTCAAGTCTGTAATACAAAAATATTATCATAGCTAAGTGGGTGTTTAGTAATTAACTCATCAACTGTGGGAAAGTGGATCAAAGAAAATAATAGATATTGTGAAAGGGGAAATCCTAGATAAAATGAATTTATCTTTATGTTAAATTTACTCCAATGTCCTGATTAGAAACTATTTTAATTTTTTTGGCTATTTTAATGAAAATGTAGTTAAAATTATACTAATTGGATGTCAAATCTATGTTCTTCAATGGTGTTCTTAAGGGGGAGTATACATTGAGAAACCATATGGGTTATTATGGATAAAAATGAGAGAAAGGTGTGACGGTTAAATAATTCTATGTATAATATAATGAATTCACTGAGGACCTAGTATTTAAGGTTCGATCAATACCTAAGAAAACAAGTTTTTTAGCATGGTAGAGTTGATCACAATATCGACATCAAGAAGTACAATGATAAAATAATTTTGGTACTTAAATATGTAAAATACAAAATATTTTATTATTGGACAAATAAAAATGATTTTTTGTGTGGATAATATGAGATATGATATCGAGATGTCTATGATTGGGTAAAAATCTTCCTTGGTTTATAGGTGAATCAAGGAAATCATGGAACTTTAATTTCTCAATAAAAATATAAAAGAAGTTCCCAAGTGATTTTAAATGGAATATTCAAAACCAATGACAGTTCCGATGATTATATGGAGAAATTTTAAAAACATTGATGATTTAAAAGAGGTAGTTTTCATGGAATATAGGTATTGGGATCCTATTATACCTCACAAAAACATGATACAACATTGCATTTGATATATTTCAAGTCGCACAGTACCAATGTGGTCCCAAGGAGATCCACATGCTATCGGGGAAGACAATACTTCAATATATCTAAAAAACAATGAATTTTGGGTTTTTTTAATTATAGGATAGTGTAATTGGACTTGTTGGGATACATGGATATGAGATGAGAAGGTTTAGTGGATAATCGATGGAAATTAGAGACATCAAAAACCTGGATTTTGTTCGAGGCTTGGTTTCATTAAACCCTTGAATCACTTGGGCCTTGGATTTGTGACTTGGAATAGTTAGAGCTTTGATTCTAGCCAATATTCGAGCTTGGATTCAAGAATGTGGAGCACTAACAATAGGTTTCTTCTCCAAGGATCTTTAGATATCACGAACTAGTTCACCATGATTAGGGTTCTCAAAATAGATATGCAAAATTTTATTTGGACTTCCAAAAAATGATGATAAATATAACTTTTATTAGCACAAAGTTATTAAGCACTAAAAAAATAAATCCGTATCAAATGTTTTTTAGTGCTAATAAATACTTATAATAATTTTTTAAAAAAATTATAATTTATATATATAATTATAATACTTTTAATAACCTTTTTTATAAAATAATAATCTCATAATTCTATGAATAGATAATTATTTATTTATAATTATATAAATATTATTTGAAAAAATAATATTTTAATCATTATATATATTTTTATATACATTAAATATTTTAATTATTTAAATAAATTTGTTATTTATTTGTAATTACATATTTATAATTATTAATTTATAATTATATATATACTTTTGAAATTGATATTATTTATTTATTTAAATTATAAATGTATAAAAATAGTAAATATACATTTATAAATATATTTATTTATAATTTATTTTTTTCAAATGTATTTTTAATATTTTAATAAATATTTAATCATAAGTGCATGCATATTAAAAATGATTAAAATTTATTAAATAAAGAGTACAATATTGGAAATTTGGATAAGTTTTATTAATATAAATCATTAAAAAATTGGTATATATTGAAATAAAGATAAATATGTTTTGATTATATTAAAACATAGTAAATATATTTATATATATATAATATAAATTGAATAAATTCCAAAAAAAACATTTGTGTGAGTACATATGCATATAAAAATGCATTAATTATGAAGATGTGAAATCAATATAATACGTTTTATCTATGCTAAATTGTAAAATCAAACAACATTCAATTATGTCCATTACTCGATGCAATTAGTCAGCACTCTTTAATTTATATTAATTTTTAATTCTAAACCATTATTCACAAAATATATTCTTATTCAATGTAAAGAACAATAACATTTTGTATTATATAAATCATATTTATATACATTTATATATTTATATATATTTATTTAATATATACTATTTATTAGCATTATCAATAATTATTTAATTAATAAAATGTTTAATATTTTTCTCAATTTACTTATATTCAATTTTTATCTTTTTTATTTTTTATTTTATATATATATATATTTAATATATACTATTTATAATTTATATATTGTATAATCAATTTATTCACTTTTAAAATTTATTATTTTATTAATAAAATTTTTATTATTATTTTAATATGCTCATTTTTGAATTTTTATTTATGTAATTATTTCATTTTATTCGTACTTTTATCAGTGCCCAAAACGAAATGATAAATTATTCCTTTATGGGAATTAAAAATAAAGAGCTCATAAAGGGTTTCCTTTATCAACACTAAACATAAAGTGTTGATAAATGAAACCCTTTATTAGTGTTAAAAAAATGCATTGAAAAAGGCTTCCTTTTATCAGCGTGAAAGAATGTGCTGATAAAGGATGAATTTTATCAGAACTAGAAAAAAACCACTGAAAAAATTTACCCCTTATTAGCGCTTATTTTAGCATTGATAAAGGGTACCATTATCATTTATTTTTTTCTAGTGCCGATAAAGGCCAGCGATGTTAAAGGCCTATTTTGTAGTAGTGTTCCTTTCTTTGAGACTTGTGTCATTTTCACTACTTGATTTATTTAATGTGGTACGTATACTATCATATGGGTGTATTATTCTATAATTTTATTGAAATTCATTTGGTTTTCAAATCCATTTCAAGTTCTCTTGTTGAATGTCTTTTGATTCAAAATTTTCCAAATTCATAAGTCTTTTTTGACTGGACCAACTTTTCATTATGTCATCATTTTTCTCCCTAAAATATGCTCTTCTAAGTTACATATGTTGTTAAATTTCATAAATTCACATGGGAATTTCTATTTCCCTCTAGGGAATTTACATTTTATCATCAATTTCTTATTCATTGATGTATTTATTTCATTAATAAAAAAAATTATTGTTAAGAATAATTCTCATCCTTAGCAATAAGATATTTCTCTTCTATTTCCATATTATTCCATTACATAAATGTTTTTATTTATTATTTTCCATCCCAAATATATATTATCTCATGGGATCTTAATTTTTCTCTTCATTCCTTTTCCAAATGACGTTTTACAATCATTTTTATGATATGGATTTCAATAAAGGTATTTTAAAGTGTTAGAAAGGTTTTTATTTTCAAAAGCACATATTTATATTCTAATTTACATTAGTGTACTTATCCTTTATTTTATATCAAACTTCTATTATTGGTGTTTTCTTCAAATTTATATTTGAAAAATAATTTAGGTTAACTTCTCAAAAATTACTTTGAAAGTGACATGTAACTTCATTTTTGATGATAATGTTAAAAATGTTTTATGAAATCTATTTTTATGATTTTTATTTCATTTTTATCTTTATATTAAAATATATATATATCCTATGGAGTTATATTTCATGAAAAAATATCTTAATTTCATTATTTTATACTATTTTGGTTGATTTAATATTTAGAATCAATTGATCAAACTCTAGAGAGGATTTTAGGTGATGCAATTTAGATATTTTATGAAAACCATTTTCTTTACATGGGTTATTTATGACATGATAAGTGATTTATTTAATATGACATAAATGAAAATTTATTATCATTATGATATTATTGGGTCCCTATATAGAAGTATAATGAATTGTTAAAGGTGTTATATCTCATGTGATAAATATATTGTGTATGGAAATGATTTATATTTATATTTTTTCACAAGATTGTGTGTGTATATGGTTATTATTTAACTTTTTTCATAATATTGTGCATGGAAATTACATTGTTTATATTTATTCATAAGAAAGTTTTTGGATATAATTGAGTTTATATTTTTTACAGTGTTATGATTTCATAGTCTTATTATTTTGTAACATTTTAATGTTATATTCCAATTTTATACTCCACGGATCATGGTTGTTGACTTATGATTCCTCAATCTTATGCCTTGGTAATTTTTTTTTGTAATTTATGTTATATTATCCTTTATCACCCTTTATGGGAAATTATTAATAATCAATTATCTTTTTAATCATATATTTCACCCATTGTCAGGTTTCTCTTATTTCTTATGATATATCTCCTTTATGACTCCTTGATAAGATTTTAGTTTAGTGGGTGTTTGACCACATCTCTTATTATGGTTTATATACCTTAGGTTATGAAGATTAGTATAACATATGAGATGTTTATAAGGGGTCTAAAATAGTCAAACCTTTTTTGCCTTCATTTTTTATCCTTTTAAGTTAGAGTATCCCATATTTCCTTTATAAAATATCTAAAATGTACACTTCAATAGGTTTGATACCTTATTCTAATTTCTAAGCATGAAAAGCCTATTATTTTCTCTCCTTTATTGGGAGTGGTGTTTAAAATAGTGAATAATACCCATTTAAGAATTTATATTCCCTTTCCCTCTTTCATGATTTATTGTATGTCTAGTTATTCCTTTGCTTGATAATAAATTAAATAAAGTGTTCTTAAATGATAATGATCATGAAATTATCAAAGGGTGATGAGGAATTATTATTTAAAGTTTATCAATGAATATTATAGATAGAGTAAAATATTATGTCATGTAAATTAAAATTTTATCCATGGAATAAATGATTCACTCGTGATCTTGCTTAAAATTGGTAATTTAGAATTTTCTAAGAGAGAGATATAAGTATTACTGCATGTGGTGTTATTATTTTATTTTCGAAATAAAATAGTTTTAATTGGTCCTAGGTATCCTTGGTGAGAAGTTTTAAATGACTAATATTCAAATTATATTAGATTAACAATTCCCTAAGGAAACTTGTTGTTTAAATCAACCACATTGAGTTAGGAAGTTCTGTACCTTTTGGCATCTAATTTACACATATTTCCCAAGTGCAATTATTATTTTGGAATACCTTATTTACCATAGTGGATTGTGATCTCATGTGGGTGTGTGTAATCCACAATACCTATTATGATATTGTATTCCATTAGTATTACTAAAGTATATTTTTTGTCATGTTTAATTATGATCACATCTTGTTATGTGTTTCTACTATATTCCCATGATGATATTTTATGCTTTTATGGTATTCTCTACCCTGTTATGTGTTTTACCATTCATTAGAGGTTGTTATTGTCACTTGAGATAGGTAGATAATTTTATGATGTTTATCCTATAGAGTGGGAATGTGTATGTCTTTCAAAAACCGTGATGATGGAACTTAGTATAGCATGAGGGAATTACAGTCTGGATGCCTGACCTAATATAGTGTGTTACAGGAATGATGTCTGGTGGGTCTACCCCAAGGCACATATTGAGTATGATGGTCTATAAGCATAACCCATGATAGAGCTAAGATATGATGGTCTAGGGGATTGGTCCAACTTGATGCCTTAAGACCACTAGTAGACGTGTTACAAGACTGGTGGATAATTATATCTCATTTACAATACCCTATTATTATCCTACCACAGTGGAGCTGATGCAGGTATAGATAGGGGTCCAAGAGGCTTGTCTAGTGCACAACCTATCATTATGTGTGGTGTTATTGTTATTATTATTACACATTTATAATTTCATTTAATACACTTTTTACTTGAAAACACTTGAAAATGAATAATTAGTAGAGTCCTCTTGGGTTTATTACTCTCACTATACATGGGTATTTTGATGAGAGTGAAGAATTCATTTATTGGGATCCGAAAAAGGGAAAGGGGTATATGGTCAATGGATTAATAGAGGACCATGAAGATGATATCATACTAGGATAGACTTCGGAGGTCCTCACTGTGCTATTTTATTATTTATCTGATTCTTTTATTACTCTGGTTTGGGTTTACACTTTGGGAGCCTGTTTATTACCTATATGATTAGTGTTCTATATTTTAGTTCATATATGATGCTATATTATTTTATTTCAAATATTTTATTTATTTATCTATGATATCAAATTATACTAAGGGTGTACAATCCCCACTAATCAATTTAGACCTTCACTACTAGTAGGTAGCCCCTTGCATATAGGGTGGGGTGCATTAGTTTATTTAACCCTCCATCTCACACCCGCTCGTTTGAGTTGGGGATTTACAAAATGGTATTATATGAAAATTTATTCTTTTTTATTTTTGGACTAACCGAAGACATGGTATAAAGGATATAGGTATGTTGGACTTGGGTAGGGGAGTTTTTCATGTTCTTAGCCTTCCCATGTGTAACAAAACTTCGAGTTACTGTGGATAGGATGGCTATTATAGTTTAATGGGATTTATGAGTGTGTTAATGCATCATGACTAGGAATGTAGGATCACATGACATATACATATCTATGTTTTACTACATATTGGTTCTTTAATTTAATTATTTGTTTTGTTTTATTTGTTTGGGATAGTCTGGTATTTTATTTTTATGATATCCTATATTGTTTTGATATATCATTGATGATATTACATGGTTGAACTGAACATGATTATATGTTTTTTTATATATATATGACTATGAATAATGTACAAGGATGGTATCATAGTTATCTATAGGAGGGATATACCTTGGTTTAGGGGTATAATTCAAACATAACCTTTGTATGATCCTATAGACTAATTAGTATTTTTCCTAATGGCTATATTGTTTTCTTTAAAGTGTTTCCTTAGTGTTATAAACTATTTATCCTTGATTTAGTCTAATGGGAATACTTATAATGTGGTAATGGAATTATCCTTCAAGGGAATATGTTCCAATTCTACCATTAGATTTTTAGGAGTATTACACTGAGAATTTTTCTACCCATACTCTATGGTTTAGGAAGCATGGTATATTTAGTGAGAGGTTGTTTAGTACTATGGTTAAATATTTCATGGCTTTAAACTCAAGAATTAGTCATCCTTATAATTAATGAGAGGCCCTAAGGATGCTGAAGAAAGTGTTATAATAATTGTGGGAATATTTGAAATAGTAGATAATTCAATGGATTGGTGAGTTAAGCTAAGATATGCCCCATTTTGGGTGTGAAACCCATTTAGAAACCCCTATATCTTATGGTGCTAGCTGAGTTGAAGGAGCTCAAGGTGTAGCTTAAGGACTTGGGGTGGAAAAGATTTATCAGGAAGAGTAATTCACTATGGGTTGAACATAGCTTGTTCACAATAAAGGAATATGGTAGTCTTTGACTCTGTGTCAATGACCAGAAGTGGAACCAAGTGGTAGTGGAGAACATATATACTTTTCCTAGGATTAATTATTTTTTTGATTCGTTAAAGGGAGACTAGTGGTTCTCCAAGATTAATCATTGATCAAGATTCCACTAGTTTTGGTTAATATAGGAGTACATTCTAAAGATGGTGTTTTTAATTACATATGGGTTGTATGAGTATCTATTGATGTCGTTTGGTTTTACCTATGCTTTTGTAGTGTTCATGGCCCACATGAACAATATCTTTCATCCATAGCTAGACTAGTTTGTCATGGTGTTCATTGATACCATCCGCATCTACTCACTAACACTATATCATCATGATAAAAATCCAGATATATTATTAAGTATGTTTCAAGCACATCATATTTTTTCTAATCTATAGAAGTGTCAATTTTGGTTTTAAGTGGTAATGTTTTTCGGGAATGTGGTGTCTGGGGAAGGTATATCAATATATCCTAATAATGTGTAGGCATTGATGACCTAGACACTTCCCTAGAACATGTTTGATATTAATAGATTCTTGGGTTTAATAGGATACTACCGATGTTTTTTCCTTGAATTTCCCTATATATCAACGCCTATGATTATTCCAATGAAGAAGGAAGTAAATTTATAATGATCAGAATTGTGTGAGGAGGCATTTTTTATGTAAAAGGGGAGGTTGAAAATAGATATACTATTGATACTCCCTAATCCATATATTATATAAACCATATACTATAATGCATTAAATGTTGGTTTAGAAGTAATATTGATTCAAAGGGAGCATGGAATATAATATGGGTCACTTAAACTAAAAAACTATGATTAGAACCACCATAATTTTGACATTGAGATGGAATCTATGGTTTACACTTTGAAGTATTGGTGAAACTATCTCTTTGGTGAGATGTTTATTTTCAACACTATCCACAATATCCTTTGTTACGTATTCAAATAGTGGGACCTGAATACGAGGAGGAGGTGTTGGTTTCAGTACCTGAAGTTGTTTGACATTCAGATATCCTATTCACATAGGAAGGGAAACATCATAGTAGATTCTTCTATTCACATGATACATGTTGAGAAAGGGCTCGGTGATTATCCTTATAAGGATTAGTTCCACTTAATGATCTTATTGCCTAATTGGAGAATGGATTATTTTGAGAAACGAGGATCAATGAATTTTTCTCCACAGGTGGTCATATCTTCTTTGGTAGATAAGGTAAAGGATATACAAGAAATATACTTGGAGTGTGTTATGATGCATGATCAAATTCTTGGAGGTCATATGATACCCATGTGGTAGTTGGATGATGATGATGTGATCCTTGCAGATGAGAGAGTTATAGTCCCTTCTTATATCAATGAATAGCTAATGGTTGACTTCTATTCCTATAGATGGGTGGTACATCCTTATGTGACAATGATGTACAAAAACTTCATGTGATAGTTTTAGTGGCCATGGATGAATAAGGACATCACTGGTTATCTTTCTATATGCTTTACCTTACTGAGGGTAAAGGTTGAGCTTTATCAATCTTGTGGTTTTCCCCAACCACTTCATGTTACCTTGTGGAAGTGGGAGGGTGGGATAATGGAATTTGTGATGGGTTACCTAGGAACATGAGGGGTCATGATGTTTTCTAGGTGATTTTAGACTTGATAATAAAAATTTCTCTTTTATTATTGATCTAATAAACTCACTTAGTGGACAAGATAATAAAAATATATATCCTAGAGATATAAATCTTACATGGTACTTCTGTGAGTATTTTTACTAATAGGGGTGAAAATTTCATATCATACTTTTGGTAGGGCTTATAGGAATCCATAGGGACTTAGTTGAGATTACGCATTGTGTACCATACTTAGATAAACAGACAATAGAAGCAAACGATTCAAATACTAGAGGATATTATATATTCTTTTGTTCTATACTTCAGTGAGACATAGTATGAGCAGCTATCTTTTGTGTATTTCACTTGAAATAGTAGTTTTTAAGTTTCTATATAGATGGAACCATTTAAAAAACTCTATAGATGGTCATACCACTCACTAATTTGCAGTATCAAGGGGGTGAGATACAAATATTTGGGCCCAGTATGGTGCATAATACCTCATAGAGGTTGTATTTGATAAGGAAATTATTGGTGACTACTCAGAGTATGAATTGATTGTATGCAGACCAGAGGATACAACCTTTGAATTTTCCTCTTGGTGATTGGGATCTCTTGTGAGTGTCACATAAGTTAGGGTATCATTGTCTATAGAAGTATGGGAAATTGGAAACATGGTTTTTTGTACCCTTCATGATCAATAAATAGGTTGGGATAGTGGTATACCATATAGACCTTCCTATATTGTATTGATTAATGAAAGATGTGTTCCATGTTTCTAAATTTTATAGGTATATACCTAATCGTACACATGTTATAGATTGCAAGAATACTAATTTGGAGTTAGATGCATCTTATGATGTGAGTTTTATTTGGATTATAGACTGAAGAAAAAAATTACTTCAAGGAAATATGGTACCACTTTTTCAGATCATTTGGAATCATGGATGGATCCAGAAGGAGACATGGGAGTGAGGGTTTAATGATTGAGCTTAGTTCCCTGAATAATTCAAGAAAGACTACTAGTGATACTTATAAGGGACCAGAAGATATTATAGGGGGAGAATTCTAATATTATCAGTTTTTAAATGTTTTTAAAACCCTATTTTAATTATATTTTATAGGTATTTTGTATGAAAAATTAAAAAATTTCCAGCAAAATATTACCCTTATGCATCACCTATACTTTGTGTAATGTTAAATCTCATTTTGAAAAGGATATATAAAGTTAATAAGGGTTTTACTTAGTCTAATAAGGGTATGTGAGTTGTTTATGCATTGTGTAAGGGTAATATTCTATATATGTAAGAGTAACACTAAATTTATAAGGGTTTCATATCGGTAAAACTAGTTTTATAAAAGTTGAATAAGGGTAACCTACCACTGTGTAAGGGTAAGAAGAGTTTTCTGTAATGTACATAACGATAACCTTATACATTTAAAGGATGTGTAAGGGTATATTAGGTGTTTCATAAATGATAGCATTGGTTTAAATGAGTTATTGAAGGATAGTTTCCTATTTATATAAGGGTAACTCTTAGATTTAATTGGTGTATAAGGATAGGTTTGAGTTGTATTAGGGTAACTCCTTCTTTCTAAGGGTCATATAAGGGTAACCTATTAGCCTCACACAACACTTAAGATCAATATAAGGGCAAAACCATTTTAAACTTATGTAGATCCTTTTATATGAGAAATAATTTGAAACACCTTTTTATATTTTTTCTTCGAATATCATACCCGTAATGCATTTTCATGATTTAAAATGATGAAAATCATGGAAATTAATCACCTTTTCTCATTTAATGGTTGTAATATCTATTATGGAATAATTTAATCACTATGAAATTAGGAAATGATTACAAGAAGAATAAAATAATAAATTAAATTTTGATTTTATTGTTGTGGACTATTACATAGGTGACATTCTTCAAAAATTCATAAACCTTTGTTTCCTATAATTTTTGTTATCCTTATGAGTTTTTCTATCCCAGAGTTCCTTTACAAAAAAACATAAAAGTACGTTTCAATAAATTTAAGACCATAATATGGTTTCCAAGAATGAAAAATACTATTATTTACTATCTTCTATTAAGTGTGGTGTTTTAAGGAAAGAATAATACCCATGTAGGAATTTATATTCCTTTTCCTTATTGAATGAGTGACTATAAATCTATTTCTTACAATTATTTCATAAAAATTGAATAAAGTTTTCTAAAATTATATTGATATAGAAATTATTAAAGGGTGATAATAAATTATTATCTCAAGTTTATCCAATATTAGTTTAGACAGTGAAAAATATTATTTCATGTAAATTATAATTTTATCTAAATAATAAATTATTATCTCATAATATGGCTTAAAATAAATTTTTTTTATTATGTAGGAGAGAGAAATATATTATCACGTGTGGTTTTCTAGTTTTATTTTGGAAATAAAATGGTTGGAATCAATCCTAGGAATCATTGGAAAGCGAAGGGAATAAAAAAATATGGATATGAGATTCGAGTGATGATTCATTGATGAACCTTGATGTTGACATCAAAAAATATGAAATAAGAAGTTTCGTACCTTTTAGAGATTTCTTTTACACATTTTTACTCTGTAAAAATCTTGTGTTGTTCTACCTTTTTTATCGTGTTTGATTATGATCACCTGTGTGTGTGGGTGTGTGTGTGTGTGTGTCCTATGAGACCTGTTATCATATTTGATTTCATGTGTACTTGTAGAGTATCTTGTTGCCATGTTTGATTAAGAACACATTTTTTAATCTATTTCTGCTATATTATCATGATGTTATGTAATGTTTTCCTTTTATTCTCTTCCTAGTAATGTGTGTTAGCATTCCTTCGATGTTGGTATTGGTACCTGAAAAAGGTGGATTTTCGTGATATATTTCTCCATTATAGGGGGATTTTGTATAGATTTTGATGATGACAATGATGTGATTGAATATCGGGTAAGGGAATGCTAGTCTGGAGGCCTGACCTAAGACAACATGGTTGGGGAATTATGGACTAGGGACCTAACTCGAGGCATAGAAGGGATATGATGGTTAGAACACATAACCTGTGATGGAGCCCATATATAGATATTTGGGGAACTTATTTGACTCTATTCCTTGAGACCATTGGGAAATGTGTTACAAGTATAGTGGCTTATTCTTTCTCACTTATGATATCTTATGATTATCCTCCCAGCATAGAGTCTAAGTAGGTATTGTTGGGGGTCTATAGTGGAAAAATTATTTCATGACCACTCACTGGCTGTGGAATGATTTTTATTCTTTTTAAACATTTTTTATTGTCATTGAATACATATATTTTTCTTGAGAACACTTTCTTACGATGCATTGGTGGTTTCCTATAGGGCTTATTACTCACACTAGGCATGGTAATTTCGATGCACATAAAAACATCATGTATATGGATCTGAGAAAGGGAAAGGGGACCATGGATGATGGATGAGAATAGGATAATTGATCTTATAGGAGAGCAAGATAAACTCTATATTACCCTACTATATATTAATTTAATTATATGTTTCTTTTATCGCATTGGTTTGTCTTTCCAATTTGGGATCCCATTTATTAATTTTATGACTGGTGTTCCATATTTTATTTTTCACATGATACTTTGTTATAATAGTGTCTTATATTGTTTCATTTATTTGTGTCATGAAATGATTTTGAGTGTATAGTATTCCCAATAATGGACATAGACCCTCACTACTAGTGGGTAGCCTCTTGTGTATGGGGAGGAATGCATGAGGTTATGTGACCCTCCAGCTCAAGCCCAGCGGTTCAGGTCAGGGTATTACCCTATAATATATCAAAGTTATATTTCTTATCTAAATATAGTAGTTAAAAATAATAGCACACAAGGAATGGATATATATACTTAGGTACTTCCATCCAACAGCCTGGAAGCCTTAAAATATTTTTATTGAAATCAAACCCCCATTTTAGGTGAAGAGTGGGGAACACCCTAAAGACATCATCGACATAAAAACAATCACGATCAGAAGGTTAGTGAGAAAAACCAGAATTGAAACATGGAACACCCCTCCCCAATAATTAAAAGTGACAAAGATCTCAACCAATGCAAGGATGAATAGAAAGAAGGTGTCCTATGTAAAATCACATGCTTGATACAATGGAAAACGCCACACCCTCTCAAACAACTGAATCCATAAATCTCTACAATGATGAAAAAATAGCTCTAAAACCTCATTTGGGGCCTAATCTATGAGGTCGATTCTGGGTGCAACACCAAACCAGCATACTTCACAAATCCTTCCACAATTTTGAGAGAACAGAACCGAAAATACATCCACAATAAGTCATCCTGGACCAAACTGAAGACCTCCTTAGTCCTCACCACCACAGTCACAGAAGCCCAGAAGATAATCAATGAACCCAAGATCAATCCATCATCACCTAGGACTGGAAGTCCGAACCCCACACTGAGGGAACACCACCAGTGAGGGAATCTAGGTCTTCATAAAATAAAAAACACCACTAGGGACATGGATATTCTTCTATAAAAACCATGGATACATCCTCACCAGGTTTTGGCCAAGAATCATCATCACCCTTTTTTTTCTTACACATCCATTTTGCTTTTGTAGTTCTATGAGAGAGGGTAGCCAAATAATTTCCCTTACCAATGAGCCTTATGTAAGTCAACTCTAAGTCTAAATAGCCTATACTAGTATAGAAAATAATATTTATGTTAAAAAAGAATAAAATTTTCCCATAGAAATTCATTATTGTTGTACCAAAATAGAAATTAATTTCTTTGGGGTTTTAGAGTTTATTTTCATGAATTTGTATAAACATGTACTCTAGGTGAAAAAACACATCAAAAATATTCAAATTAATGTTTTTTGTCACCCATAAGCTTAGTTATCACAAAACTTTACAGAAAAGTTTATTATTGACAAGAATAATCAAGGGAAAGTGATTATAATTCCTCAATATTCAAGTATTTTATGGCTTTTCAAGATTTTTAGATTTTAATAGAGACTTATAAATCTCTATTATCTTCCTCTTGTTTAGTAACTCCCATTTAATGGATATTTTCAATTCGTCATCATGGTTGATTTTTATTCAAGACATATTCTCTATATACTTTTAATACTATTTGATGTTTTATACCAATTTAAAATGTAAATAAATTGAAAAAAATCTTTTTGATGGTGGTAAATCCTGACTATAAAAGTGTCACATCCTTTTTCATTTATTCTTTTTCATACTTTGCCTTCAGTTACCTCTTAAAATAAGTATAAATAGACAAGTATGGGAATAATTTGGTCTTCCATCAAATATTTAATTATATAATAGGGATTTATACCTATTTCTCAGCCTATAAAATCCATTATTTTATGTTATAAAGTGTTTAATCTTCTTTAAACTTACTTCCTTCTTGATTTTCTAAATTTGTACTTTAGTGGCTAGTGTGGAATCCTTCCCTTTTCAAGCTCTCTTTTTAACTGAATTAGGATTATCAACATTAACAAGCAATGAAAATTTAAATTTTTAAACATTCCATTACTTATTATAATATTCTATCTAATATGGACATAAAATAAAATTATATTTAGGTACAAGTTTATCCTTATTCTTTTTGTTATCCCTCTTCATAACATCAGTTTTGATGAAAGGATTTAGTGGTCATTTTCGATTATCCTTTTCAGATCTTTTTGACCTATTATAAAATTCATGTACTTGGTATCTATATGTCCTTCCTTATTACACCTTCCACACACACATTAAAAAAATTATGGTTTCCCTTTTTTGGAAGCCTCTAAAACACATCATATTAGATGTCTTCCACCATGTCAATCTTTATGTTCCTTTATTTGATTAACTCACTTTTTTATTTCAGATTTCTCCATTAAACATTGAACTCTATTTAAATTTTAAAATGGTATATAATGTGGCCTTTTTTACTATAAAAAATAATATTCTTATATCTAGTGTGAAATCCTTAATAACTTTCTTCTTAGGTGTACATTTAATAGCTTTCTTCATTGGTTTCTATACCAAAGAAGACTAGTCCTATTTTTTCAGTGTTCAGACCTGATATTTTGGAATTACCGTCACATTAGTATTATAGTTGTTGAATATTGTTACATTAAAACACTCATAATAAATGTGACTACCTTTATTCTCAAACTCATAAAAATTACCTATTATTTCACGTTTTTCTCTTAGATAGATTCTTTCCATTATGTGAAAATGAATTTTTTCCAACTATTTTGTTTGAAACTTTAGCTCTGCTTACCCATTATTATGGACTTTTATCAAGTGTACGAGTTGAAATATTATGATGAAAATCAATTTACATATTTCAAAACTTCCAAAAACACTAAAAATATCCTAAAAATAATGTTATTTTCAATTTAGGAGTGTACATTACATATTTTTCTATTGGGTGCCTTATTGTTTTTGGGTTGAAATCCTAGAATTTTGGGATCCATTTGGGGATCTACTCTTATTTTAAATTAACACATAAACTCTTGATTAATTGGTGGGTTTCTTTTAAATTTTCCCCCATTTTTATAAATGTTGAGTTAAATTCAGCCCTTATAGATAAAACAGAATTAGTACTTGCAGTTTTATCAGTGTAATGGGATAACTTATTCCATGATCATGAGATGGAGGATACCCCACATCTTCTCAAGCTCAATTTATCATCAATATGAATCCATTTTGAGGGAAAAATATCAAAAACTCATGTGTTTACACATACTTTCATCATTTTGGGAATTTATAGGTTGTGTCATTTCTAGATTCATTAACATTACCTCTATCTCTAGACACTTCATTTTATGGGAATATTTCTCTACCTCAACTAATTTTAATATCTCTTATCAAAACCTCATAAAATTCGGAATTTTTTATTCTTAAATCATGGTAATATTTTGTGGTTAACTTTCGAGATCATTCACACCTTTTTATTTCACATCAAGTGGTAAATTATTAACATTAACCATGACTTTATGTAGCTTCCATAATTCATGGGTCACTTCTGTAACAAAAAAATTAAACGCATACATCACTCAAATTATTCTTTTCTAATATTCCACAGAATGAAAATATGAATCATTACAATGTGATATTGCTTCATCCTTGGATCTCAAAATATTTTAGAGGGTGTTTTATATGCCAACCTTTTTAGCCAATGCATCTTCCATGATATTTGTTTCCTTATCAAGATATGATTTTCATCTAATAGTCCATTGATAAAATCAAGCATGTAAATTATATCTTTAGAACAAACCTTCTTTAAATATTATCTAATATAATATTATAATTATTAAACTAATTTTATTAATTTAATATCTCCATACTCTATATATATTGAAATTGATTTCTTATAGGAATAATAATAAACAGATTCAACTATACACTTACCATTCCAATTACCATCAGTTAGTGGTTGTTACTTTGTATTATTTGATATTTTTCTCATATTACTTGCCTTTTTTCCTAATTTTGTAATTTATTATTTAAATATCCCATTTTCTATTTATTGGGAATATTGATATAATTCTTGATCTCGAATTATTATTCAAACACCTCAAATCCACAATTCATATATTTAGATAAAAATTAATGGGTCTTCAAAAATAGATACAATTTGAGGGAACCTTTACTCTAATATGAATTTTAATTCCCCTAAGGATTGATGAAAACACTTTATAAGGGGGTGAATCAGGTATTGTCTTTTTTTTTCCAAATTCATAATATTTTGAAAAACATTAATCCCATTTGATTATGAACCTCTATTTCTAGTTAAGAGGATATTAAAATTTTATGATTTACTAAGAAATAATAAACCACATATAATGCAATTAAATCAGGTAAATATAAAACAAAATATTTTTAAAAGGATCATTCCTAATGAGGGAAACTTATTCTTTGTTGTGATTGTTTGTTCACCCTAATAAAAAATTAACCTTAATAAATATAACAACAATTGATTATAAGGGTTATTTACACACCAATACTGAGACAAACAGTTTTCTTTACTTTATATATTCTCAATGGACTTCACTTCATAACTCCCCACTATACTCATAGAACAACACTTTTGATCACCCTACATACCTAGAGTCCTAATAGATTAGTGGCTTCACACTGTGAGAATAAAAGTGTTACTCTCACACTCTTTCTTGAAGTTTATATCTTATCATCACATGTATGAAACTACATCAATAGTATATATCTTCTATCTCTCAAAACTAGGTCATTTAATTCTTATATATATTTACATGTATAACCTGAAACTCTATCTCTCAGAATGCTTAGCTTCACAATACATAAAAAAACAACTCAGAAATATTTTTAAACTCAAAATAGATTTCCTGTGATATTCACTAATCCATTAGCTCCTTGTAATATGATATGTTCAATACAATAAATATGAATAACAGTATAGTAAAAATATCCTTAGTTTTTCTTTATTATTCTACTCAAAATTATATAACATTTTCTATCACATGATTCCATTCTTCCTTAATTCTTAATACCAAGATAATATTATCTTCAATATAGTATTATAATTATATTTTTATTTTTCTCCATTGAGAGTTATTTAGAATTTATGTAAATCACAAGTCTCATTTTTAGTTTTCAAAAATGGGTTCTCTCCCCCCTTCCTTTTATATATATATAGGTTCTATATAAAATATTTTGAAAATATTTTTTAAAGAAAATATCATTTGAGAATATATGTTCCATGATATCCTTTCAGTTTTTCTCACATTTTTCAAACATGTGTGATTTCCATGATTGGTTATTAAATTTTCCTCTAATATTTGTCCCAAATAAAATATGAGGACTTCCATTATCATTTTAGTCACATTTATCACAAACTAGACTAAACAATTATTACATAGATTCAAAATTCCTCTTCCATTATTCCTTGAGAGTCTTTTATTCTCTCTCGTCTTCTAATAAAAATAATTCTATATGATCCATGTTTCTGATGCTTTCGCCCAGGAATGTGCATTCCTCTATGGAGGACGTGCAACTGTTTCCCCACATTACCGCTTTTCAAAGGCGGGCGACACCCGCTGCGTGTTAAGGGACGTTTTCTCCTTGATCGAAATGGGCTGATGAGATGCCTATTATTATTTCCATGGATTCTTCCTCGAAATTCTTCACCTAGTCTGGGTCTCTCTTATAGATTTAATAAATTTTACGTGAAACTATTACTAGTTCCATATCTTCAAGGACACCAGTTAATTACACTACTTCCTTCGGGACATTCCAAAGGGTCTAGTTAGGGCAGCAACCTTCGGTCAAGAGAGTAGTCACATTGGACATCACTGGCATGTCTGGACACTGGGAAATTGGTGAGTCTGGGTTTTTTCCCTTATTATAGGGATTCTTGAGGGCGTGGAATCTCGAGGCATCCCACATAGAACATGGAGAATCATATTCATTGGGCATGTATCTGAGGTTTAACTCAACTTCCCATGTTTAACACAGGGTATGCCACAAGTTTAACATCTAGTGGAGATGGATCAGACTAATCAGAACACTAACTAGAGTGGATCATATGGGTGAAACCTCTGGAGGGAACACCAATGTTGGGGTCAAGGTGTGGTTGGCTTCTCGATTGTTGTTAAATGTAATGGGGAATGGGGTGGCATGATCCCACCAAGATGTGGCAACTCGGGTAGGAATTAGTATGGATTATGGAAGGTTCCATGAAGTGGATGGAGAATGAGATGGGGTTTTCTCGAGGATTATGGTGATGTTGGGATAGAGTCTCAAAGAGGCTTCCTACGTATCCTCGTGGCAGGTAATCAAAGTCCACATAGTTCATCTGACATCAAATTTCTGCCTATTGGGGGTTTCAACGGTTTACCGCTTGATGGGTTCCCAATGGCTTACCGCTAGATAGGGATGTCTACAGCTTACCATTGAATGGGGTTGACAATGGCTTAGTGTTGAATGGGGTCACAATGGCTTACCGCTGGATGGGGTCGCAACGACTTACCGCCAGATGAGGTCACAACGGCTTACCGCTGGATAGGGATGTCAACAGCTTACCGTTTAATGGGGTTGATAACGGCTTACCGTTGAACGGGGTCACAACGGATTACCACTGGATGGGGTCACAATTTCTTACCACTAGATGGGGTCACAATGGCTTATCACTAAATGGGGTTGAAACTCATAGAGGCTTTCAATGTACCATATCTAGGAGGCAAGGATCAAAGACCGTGTAGTTCAGGATGTGGTGGGAACCGACGTGAAGATGGTAGGGACCAATGGATGATGGGCTTGAACCTCAAGGAGGCTTGATACATACCTTGTCTTGGAAAGGATCAAATACCTCATAGTTCAGGTGAGTACAACAGCTTACCGTTGAATGGGGAAACAACAAATTACCACTGATTGAGGTCCATAGTTTAACTTCGTGCAGGATGGGGGAGAACAGACGTGAAGGGGGTTGGAACTGCTGGGTGTTGGGCTTGAACCTCAAGGAGGTGTCCTATGTACCATGCCTTGGCAAGGATCAAAGTCCATATAGTTCGGAATATGGGAGCATTTGGGGGTTACGCTCTGAGGCGGCCCAAGGTGTTGGTGAACCGACATGAAGGGGGTCGGAGTGACCAATGGGTGGTGGGATTGAACCTTAGGGAGGCTTCCTACGTACCTTTCCTTGGCAAGGATTAAAGTCCTCACAGTTTGGAATGGGTGTAGGGCTTACACTCTAGGTTTTCCATAGAGGATGTGATGGTTGGTGCTTGCTCTAAGCCCATGCTAGTCATGCACAGTGTGAGAAACAAGAGACAACAAAGACCTGATGATCACATCACGAATGGTGAGTTCATGGGAAGTGGAGTGGGGCTTACACATAGTTAGTGGCCCAAAGGGGAATCAGGGGCTTACGCATGGTCCGCATCCCAGAGAAGAAACCAGCGATTAGGCTTGGTTAGTAGCTCGAGGTGATGGAGATTGGGACTTACTCCAGGATGTAGGCCCAAATGGTGGCAATGCCCAGTGGGAGAGTGACTTGTCACCTAGGAAGAGAGGAGGAGCGGGGATTATACCTCCTGTAAGGAAAGCTAGGGAATTAAACCAGGGTGGTTTCCCTTTCCCTGTGGACAGAAACCACTCCAATAAAGAGGATCTCATTCCATGTGATGAATGATCTCACTCTTATAGAGACCAGTGGGCATGCAGAATGTACAAGGTGGGGGAACCCCACGTCTGACACACGGGGTGTGGTCACAGTTGAATGTTATGTGATGATGACAATGGTTCTTGGTATTTTAATGTCTTGTAGCTTAGACAATGTGGGTGCACTTCGCACCCCTAAGACTTACATAACTTTCACCCTCTACACCTTAGTGAAGAGAAGGTACATGCAACGCCGTGGTTAGGGGGTGTTATGGAGTGAACCATTGGGGGGGTCCACATTAGCGTGGCTTTGAGAAAAAGCAATAGCTTTTCGCATGACTATGTGTAGGAGCATGAGGAGAAGCAATGAAATGGGAAGTATCATCCAAGGGACTTTGAAATTACTTTTTTCAAACCTGAGGGTCCACACAGTGAAAGAGAGTGCGATGTAGGTGTGCGTCACATAAGAGTGTCTCAAAAAATGTGCCTCATGGTGAGGGCAGCACATGGAGCACATTTCAGAGAATGGGTCGAGGAAAAATAGAAGTCTGCATGCAAGAGGAAGGGTTTCCATGAAAGACAAATGGTTTGCACGAAAGTGGGACCAGTGGTGCGCATGATGGAGGTGTTGTGTGCAAGACGATGGCTTGCACACAAGTGGTACTGGTGGCGTGAAAGACGAAGGTGTTCCACGCATGACGATGGCTTGCACACAAGTCAAACCGGTGGCATGCAAGTGCGTCTGATGGATAGAGGACTTGCGTGCAAGAGGGGACCCCTTGTTCACAAAAAACATTTCAATTTACAAAGATTCGAGGGACCGTATGAAGTTGCCCCCTGGGGAACCTATCGTGCAACAACCATTACCAGAAGGCCATGGGTTTTTCGTGCTGTCGCAAAAGATGGGGTTTTCGCATAGCAGAGCGTCTATTCTTCATCGGTTACCATCCCTGAAGAGGGGTATATGGTTTGTTTTATAGCTGGAGTCCTTGGAGTGCCGCACAAGGGACAACCGCGCAAGGGATCGGTGCCCAAACCCCGTTCGGTCATCGGCCTTGGTGCGGAAACCGGGTCGGCTATGCAAACAGGCATTCGACATCGCATTGGGTGTGGAAATGGTGTCGGCCGCCCCAACAACCATTCTTCATCACCTTCGGCATGGAAATGGGGCCGGCTGCCCAAACGACCGTTTGTCGTCGCCTTCGGCATGGAAATGAAGTCGGGCACCCAAACCCGCATTCGACAACGCCTTGGGCATGGAAATGGGGTTGGCTGCGCAAACGGTCATTCATCATCGCCTTCGGCATGGAAACGGGCCCGAGCGTGCAAACCCCCTTTCGAAAATGCCTTGGGCATGAAAACAGGGTCGGAGAAGCCAGTCGTAGAGGGCGATGTTCTTGGAGCGGAAGGGAAGGCCGGTGTACAACAGTTTTCACGCTGAAGGCCTCTTTCGCGCGCTATTTAAATCTGGCGCACGCCCGCCCCCCAAGCCCTGGGATCTTCTTTTTTTCATCCCAGCTTCATTCGATGGTCTTTGATCTGCCTGATGTGCCCCTCTGGATTTTTCCATCAACAAATGCCCCCCCCCCTCAGAATCAAAGCTAAAAGGGAACCCAAAGGTCAGATTATGAGGGTATGCTGAAGAATAGAGATGAAATCCTCAGTGGAACGCAAAAATACAATTTTCACATGCAAGAGGGCTACGTAGGCACATAAGATGTGTCTATGCTTTATAAATAGTGTGAGGGCCCCCCCCCTTTTCCCCCTTTGACTTTTTTCCACCCGATAGGATTTCTTGCTCTCGCACGCGAAAAAATCACTCTTATGTGCTTAAGATTCCATGATTGACTTCGGGTTTTGCGTGCCGACTAGAATTTTTCCGTGCACGTCCACCGTCTTTTGCACTGCCAGTTTTGCATGCCGAATTTCCCTTCTTTCATCCCGCTGCTATTATTTTGAGTGTTGATTCCTTCTTCTTTCGCACCAACCCCTAAAGAGTTCTAAAGTGGCCACTTATCAGAACGACACCAAGGGGGATGTTGTCGCTGCAACAAGGAGAACCCAAATGATCTTGAACCCTAAGATTCTTCACGCAAGGAGGGTCATGCCTGACAATCCAATGCTTTTCGGTATGTTGATGCAAGCTCCAAAGGACTACATCCTAAGCAGTAGCCTACCACTATGGAATTTCGGTCTTATGGAAGAAGTGCTAATTCTAGGTTTTGATACGGACACACCACGGTCGTGGGTGACGTGCGAGTATAGTCATCCACAATTCCACATTACCAACAATGACCATCCTACTAGGGAGGCACATAACATATCCATCTACATCCTAAATCTGAAGACGAAGACTGTTGTAGGAAGCGATTCAGTTTTTGAGGAATCTCCATCTATTTATGCAAGTACTTTTAGAAGCATCATTACTAACAAGACAACGGGTTGGAAGGAGTGGGATTTCAAATCTGGGGGAACTTTACCAATGAATAGGCATGGGCATACTGGGTATGCCAGACATGTGAGGAATTTAGGATGGAGCTGTGGGCCATTGGGCTTTTCGAGGCCATGTGGACGTCTCAATTCCATTTTTACCAACAGTTGTACTTAGTAGAAGAGCTGTTCAATCACTGGTCGCCTGATTTCAACACTTTTCACCTCCATCATGGGGAGGTGGGCATCAGTCTGTGGGATGTCATTGGTATTAGAGGAATCCCCTTGGAGGGGTATTAGTACGATGAGTTCCTATCGAAGAAGAATGTCTGGGGGGATATGACCCACACCTTAATCCTATCATGGAACCTGCTGGAGCTAGAAAAATAGGAACTCAAAATAAAATATATCCCAAAAAACATATCCTTCTCAGGGTGGTTTAGTCTCTTCTTGGCCCAGGACACTGCTATGAAGATACCAGGTCAAGGGAAGCAATGCCCGAACACATCTCAAAGGGGAAAGGTAGGATCATATTGGAAGATTTTGGAGATAGGATAATATCAATCGTGGGGATTTGGCATCAAAGAAGGGTGAGACCCGAATGTGTGACATTTCAGGTTCATTTCCACATTTTTGAGTGGCTGGTTGTTACCTGTGAGGGACACGAGGAACAGAGTCCACCCAGGGACGCTAGTGATGGATGGGATTATGGTGGAAAAGAACAAGGATAACCTATGGGTACCAGTGTTGGATAGGATATACAACATCCTAGGGAACAATAGTCTTGATCCTTCAACCAAACCCTAGAAAACTATCCAGGTACACGTTGGCGAGCGTCCCCAGTAAGCCTTCCCCGCCGAGGGAGCAGTTATGCCGGTGGAGACTGGGGAGCAACCTTGAGGGCCAGTCCTTGGGACCAGGCATAATGGGGCACCGACTTCAGCTGAACTAGGAAATAACGAGCCAGAAGAAGAGACCCATACCATTCCCATTGTCCAAGAGGATCCAAAATTGGTAATCGAGTTGAAAAGCACCGAAGGATCTCCCATACTGGGGGCCCCCACCATGAAACATGCTTTGGACACTGCTACAGATGGCACCTGTACGTCCTTTCTCATTAGTTTCCCTCTTTGATGGAGAATTAAGCTAATCAAGATACTGATTCCTGATCTATTGATCGCAAGGTTAGAGGCACGACATGCCGTTGAGTTCGGAACATCTGCAGGAGTGGGATGAGAAGCGACCGCATCGGCCTTTGCAGAAGCAACCATTCTAAGAAACCCTACCCCGGTACTCAGTGAGCCGGAGATCACAATGAGGGATGGTAATGCAACCTGGGTGGAACTCCAGCCTGATGAGAGCGAAGTCACTGATGAGGTGGAGTTTCCCAAAGAAGACCCTGCTACTTAGCTCCTTGATGCATTCCCTGACTATCGGCCTGCGGATCCTGAGGAGATATATGATTCCAATTCAGTGGTGACTGATGGTATCTGTATGATGCGGCGCAAAGGGTGGAAGTGTATCAAACAGTTTCTCGGTCTGCCTCAGATGGAATTTCTACAATGGATGGGATCACTCTATACCTGGATGCACGTTTTCTGTGTTGGAGGGGTGGATTCTCAATACCTTCATTCGATAGTATGCGATTACATGGCTGAGAAGATGTGTGAGAGAAACCAATGCTCTAATGTTTCCCAGTGTCAGGAAGAGTCAAGGAGTACCCAAGCATTCCTGAAGGCAAAACAAGAAGTACAACACCTCAAATAATAGATGAAGGAGATGGATGTATTCATGGAAAACTGCTCCTAGATTTTAGAGGAATTGAGGGCCTATATGGCGAATGCCCAAGAGCATCTAGTGGAAGCAGGTCACCAAATAACTACACTCCAAACTGGACAGGCGCAAGAATATGCTAGGTTTAGTGAACTTCGCCCTGTGTCTGCTGATGAAGAGAACGTTCTTAGGGGGTGGGAGGAAATCCTGGTGGCCACAAGCCAAAAGATAGTGGCTCTAGAGAAATTTATCCAAGATGTTGATCCCTAGGGGACCTATTTTGGACGAACTCATAAAAAAATTCTCCTTAATGTCCCGTGTTTTGAACTGCATGTATGGATATATTTATTTACTTGTTCGTTTGATTTAATTCATTCGACCACAATCCTGAAATAAATAGCAATCCATTCCGAAGCTCACGTGGGTCATACCCGGGGTGAGAAACAAGGGATGCTCGCACTAGTAATTCTTTTTAATGTAGAAGTTCCAACAAATCATTAGGCACCCGAGGTTCGAAAAACAAATCCGGATTCCCAGGAAGAGAATAGAGAGACCTGGCTTGATAATGAAGCTCTCAGAATAGTCAAATTACCATTTCTTGATGTGCTCTATTACATGAATGGGGTAACGCTAGGGGTTCTAGAATAAATCTGAAGAGGGGGAAATGGAATTTGTGAATCACAATACCCAATATTCAGAACACTATAGTGATTTCATGACAATTCAGAATTACTATTGACCGTGTTTGGAATAGATTATCCTTATTGCGGTATCCTGAAATTGGGATAACAAATGAGGGTTGAACAGTGACCATGTTCAAAACATGGGGTCTGACTCATCGTCTCATCCATTAGTCTTCTAGAACGTTATCCCATGATTGTAGGCAATCTATAGGCCATTATTCCATACTGTCAAGGGGTTCCTCTTGATGTGAAATAGGGAGAGGATCTGAATAAAGGGAACGCAAAGCATGGAGAGTGGAGTGAGGGGTTGTTTGACTAGATTCCAACACTATTGAAATTATGCCACCGTGGTGGAAATGAATTAGGTGGATACATCGGATTGATCATGGATCAAAAATACATCAAAATAGGACTTCTATAACGAGGAAACTGTTTCCTCCCAATGTTATCAAGGGGCATCCTGAACAAGTTCAGGGTAAAGATACAAATTTATGGTTCCCCAAAAGAGCTCAGGTCAAGGGACACAAAAAGAGAGGGAGAAACAGGAATTAATATTCTTGGGGATAGACCAAGAGACAAGATGTATGGGGTTTATACGTATCCCAAGAGAATGGGAATCAAGCCAAACTTAGTTCTGAGAGAGTGGTGTGGTCAGGGACAAACAATGGTCGGGGGAATCATATCTGGAGATGAAACTGACGCATCCTAGTATTAACATAGGGCATTACGAACTTGTTCAAGGTAGAACCACAATTTATTGTCATGCATTGGGGACATATGGACTCATGCAGTTTAAAATCATACGATAGGAAATGGAGTGAAAGGGAAGATATCGGGGAGTATGTGGTGCGGTATCTATAAACCTGACATAAATGAGGACTAGGAGTCCGGATCACACCACGTATCCCCGGAGGAAACTCTTCAGGTCAATGGACCAAAAGTGAAAATTAGACTGGTCTTGAATAAAAGTATCTAGGTGCTCCTACGTACCCTATGAAGATGAGAATCAAGAAAAACATAGTTCTGATAGCGTTGTTTAATGTTTTGCGGGACAAGGAAAGGTATGTGTGGCATGGGTACGCCAGTGCACGTCCTACCAGAAATCCTAAGCCCACGTGAGTTGTGCTCGATGTGGGAATCAAGAAGTAGTGATGGGACTTTCCTAACATAGGGAGGCACACATTAGGGACGATGGGGAATTAGGTGAATGACGTCCCATTGATGTTGAACCGCCTATATAACACACCTAGATGCACTGAAGAGTAAAGATGAGTATGTTATAATTCCACTTGAACATAAGGAAGTGGAAATGTGTGAATCATGATGACCGAGATCTGGGCCACAATGATGGTGGTTTGATGATAGGGGATAGCTTTTGACCATGTTTGAAACACAATATCCATATCGTGTTGTTCTGGAATGGGGACAAACAAATTAAGGTCGACTGTTGACCATGTTCGGAACACAGGACCTGTCGCAAATTCCATCTGAGGTCTTTAGGGACCTTGGCCAGGGAGATAGGTAAGCCAGTGTGGCATGATACCAGGCCATAAAGGGGGTCATTTCCGACATGGAAGAGTATGAGGATCTAAATTATAGGCTCACAAGTCTTGGACATGGAAAGAGGGGAATGTCCATGTGAAAATTCCATACTTCGAGGTCTTTGCCGATACACATCTGAATATGACTATAAGACTTATCAGAAAGAGGGAGTTGAGTCCCTTCCCAAGGAAAAGGGTCCTGGGGTTGCATGATTTCAACTTGAGGTCCTCAGGTGGACCACTAAGGGGGCTTGATTTAATGGACTATGTATAGGGTGGAGAGATATCCAAACAAGCCGCACAGTTCCCATAAGGTGATCTTAGTTTTGGGTCATAGAACTCAGACCACATTGTGAAATGATATGGGAAGCACATGGTGCATCTATCTAAATACCTGACCTGAACAAGAACCTAAGAGTTACTCACTACACCACATGTTCCCAAATGAGTTCGGGCCAAGGGTCCGAAAAAGAAGGGATAGGATTTGTAGATTCTTGGGACTGGGCCCAGAGGAAAAAATGGCTAGGCATTCCTATGTATCTCATGAGGATGTGAATCAAGCCAAATTTAGTTCTGGAAGATATCTTAGTTTATGGTCTTAGATATCAGACCCCAGATGGTAGGAAATGACAGACACATGACGATGCAATTACAAGACCTGACGTGAATGAGGACCTAGTTCGGATCACCGTACGCTTCTTGGGGGAAGTTTCAGGTCAAGGGACAGAAAACAAAAGTTAGGATGAGCCTGAGAATAGGTTCATGGACGTTCCTACGTACCCCATGAGGATGGGGATCAAGCCGCATGTAGTTCGGAGAGTTGTTGTGTGGGTCTAGCCCTTGCACTAAAAGGAGTAGTATTTGATAAATCTTGTTTTTTCTTTAGGATGAATGGATTTTTTTTGTGAAGTGATGGACCTATGATAGAAGTTCAAAGTATTTCTACAAGAATCAATCCATATGCAGTCATTGAAAATGGTATGGTGTGTAACCGATACCAAACATGACGTACCCTTGGGTGAGGACATCATAATGAAGTGCAGTTTTTCGTTGTGCTGCCAGGACGATAATGTCACAGTTTAGGTTCATGTGATGGGACCAACCATGCACTTTTAACATCTTGAAAGATAGAAGCACCAGTTTAAAGTCATTTGGGACTAAGCATCATAGTTTAAAGTCATATGGATCAGACATAAACAGGATAGATGAGGTTCTAGAGGGGATGCACATGACATGATAAAGCATACCCGCCTTGAATGAGGACAAGGTCCACACCATATTGTGCGAAGTTCTGAGGAGGAAACCTTGGGATGAGGAGCCGAGAAAGATTAGAGGAAGGGGGGAAGAAGAAACTAGCTTCCTTTTGAACTGGACCCAAAGATGAGATGTCTGGGTGTTCCTATGTATCCCATGAGAATAGGAATCAAGCCACATGTTGTTCTTGAAGGTGCTTTTAAATGTTGTGCGGGAAAACATACTTTTTAGTGTCACGTGGGACATGAAGATGGGGGTTAACTCCTAGAAAGGGGAATACGTGGTGTGGATAATGCAAACCCGATATGAATAAGGACATAATCTCGCACCACACCACGCAGTCCCGTAGGAGTTATAGACCCGAAGGCAGAATAGAAGAGATAAGTTAGTGGAACTCAAGCTGGGCCCAAAGATAAGATGTCTAGGTGTTCCAACATAACCCATGGGAATAGGAATCAATATGTACATAGTTCTAATAGAGATATTTGTTTATTTCTTAGATCTCGAATACTATAGGAGTGTAATCCTTCCATGTAAGTGCATACCTCAACCCAATCCCTAAGCCCATGTGAGTCATAATCTGTGCAGGAAACAAGGGAGGAAGAGGTTTTTGCAATACCTAGAACGCACGCCCAAGGAAAATCGGTGCAGAGCCCCTAGAGTTGGCATTACCGTAGCTTTTTTCCTCCTAACGCACAAATGCACACTGAGGGATAGAACTAGGCATGTCAAAATTCCATTTGGACATGATGGGGTGGAAAATAATGTGAATCATGTAACCAACATTTAAGGCTTAAAGGGGATAGCGTGATGATGGAGGATAATTGTAGACTGTGTTTGAAACACAACATCCATATCGTGTTAGCCTGAAATGGGGACAAATAAATGAGTGTCGACTGTTGACCATATTTGAAAAGCGGGACATGTATCAATTTGTTTCCTGAAACCCTTGAGGACATTGGCCCGTAATGGTAGGAGATCCCTTGGGCCTAGAATCCACGCCATTTGGGGGTCCCTTTGGGTGTGAAAGATTATGGAATCCCAAATGAAGGGGAACACGAAGCCTGGAAGGTGGGTAGGGAACATATCCAGGTAAAATCTGATACTCCAGACGCTGAACCAGAGTACTCTTGGGCACATTGGTGAATCACCAAAGATGGTCGAGGGGATCCACTTGAGAGTGGCTAATTTGGAAAGATGAGTATAGAATAAGGGGATAGAGAACCCTCATGAGAAAGAGGTACATAGTGTGGTTGTTGTAAACCAGACGCGAATGAGGACATAATCCCGCACCACACCATATACTCCTCCCTGGGAAAGTACAGGCCAAGGGGCAAAGGTGAGGGGTATATTTCTAAGAGACAAAGCTGGAACTGTAAGCTAGACGTTCGGGCAGTCCTACATATCCCATGGGAATGGGAATCCAGATTTACATGGTTCTCGAAAGGACACAAATGGGTAAGATACCTTAAATAAGGGAGGTGTATTGTGCGGCGAGTAACCCAACATGAATGAGGACATAATCCCATACCACACCATAAAATCCGCATTAAAGACTTAGGCCAGGGCCTGGGATTGGGCCACATATAAAATGTCGTGGCCAGATTGCAGTTTAATGTCTTGCAGTGAGGATGAGGGTAGGGGTAAGGTTTCTCAACAAGGGATGTGCACGGCATGAAGATAAACCCTATGCAATGAAAACCTAATCCCACACCACACCGTACAACCCTAAGTGAGAACTTGGGACAGGGGCCTGAAAAGGCCAAGGGGCCTGAAGCTGGACCTCAGACAGAATGTCCCATCTAGTTTTTAGCTTATCGTATTTTACTGAGGAAGAAGGTGATCTTAGTTTAGGGTCATATAGCTCAGACTGTATATAGCTAGTTTAATGTCATATTCATGGGACAGAGAGGGTGAATCATTGTGCCTATGGAAGACCACAAAGTGGCAATGATTATAGAGGAGAACTGTTGATTGTGTTCAAAACACAGTATCCACCCTTGTGTGGCCAAATTTCGGGGGGGGGGGGGACAATTAAGAGTTGAAATTTGACCATATTCACAACACGGGACTTGTATCAATTTTTCACCCGCAATCCTCAAAGAAGTCATCCCGTAATGGTAGGAGAGCCCTTGGGCCGAGAATCCATGTCGTTCGAGGGCCCTTATAGGTATAGAGGGTGATGGAAACCCAAAATATGGGTCACGCTGAGCTTGTAAGGTCTTGTGCTTGAGGAACGAATGATAAATTAAGGAAGGGATATCCTCAGAGGATATGTGTGGCATGGAAAAATATTCTGACATGAATGGGGACATGATCCCGCACCGCACCACATAATCCTGAATGAGAACATGGGAGAGGGGCCTGAAAGGGTCGAAAGACCTAAGGCTGGGCGTCTATATGGCCTCTCATGCAGTTACTGCCTCATCAAAGCTCCTAAGCCCACATGAGAAGTGCTCGGTGTGGAAAAAAATGAGTCGGATTCGACTTTGCCTATCATATAAGGATCTAATAGCTGGCATTTTCCGATGGGTGATCATCGCTTATAACCACTACACTCAATGTTTGGGACATCTTGGGTGGCTCGAATGACAAAAGATAGCTATTGAACAGGTTTGAAACATAGTATCCTTATAATAACCTAGAATGGGAAAAACAAATGAGCATCAACCGCTGACCATATTCACAATGCGGGACTTGTATCAATTTGTTGCTCAACATCCTCGAGGGTGTTGGCCCGAAGTGGTAGGAGAGCCCTTGGACCGTGCATCCATGCTATTCGGGGGTCCTTCTAGATGTGAAAGATTATAGAGTCTCAATCAAAGAAGTGGGTGAAGTATATCTATTCCCATGAATCATAATGTCAAGAAGGGCAGTGAAAGCGATGGACATCTCCGGGGTGAAAAATGTATGGCGGGATGGAGATGAGCTCGGTGTGAATTGGAAAAAAAGTCTGCGCCACTCCATATGTCTTGACCTAAGGGGAGATTCGGGAGTTTGGTCTGGGCCAACAGATGAAATGTCCCGGCATTCCTACATATCCCAGGAGGATGGAAATCAAGCCATATGTAGTCCTTGAAGGCAATGCAGTTTAACGTCGTGCAGTGAGGAAGTGGGAGGATAGAAGAATGGGGGGGGCACATGGTGTGACTGCTATAATCCAGACATGAGTGGGGCTAAAGAAGACTACACTATACCATGAAAGGACCCCCCAAGAGAACTATACCCAGGGGGATAGTTGAAGAGAAGAGTCTGGGGATTAGACTCAGGGTCCAATGTCTGAGAGTTCCTAAGTATCCCATAAGGATGGGAATGAAGCCATACATAGTTCTTATGGTGTATTTTAATGTCTTTCAAGACGATTCATAGTTTAAGGCCATGTAGGACTTTACATTTTAAGGTCATGCAGGACCATCATGCATTTTGGGGTCATGCAAGACCTCCAATTTAAGGTCATGCAGGACCATATAGTTTATGATCATGTGAGACCCCTAAACTCATGAAAAGTATTCCTTGAGGAACTTAGCATTTGTGGTAGGAGTTATACACTCACCATCCATGGTCACCAGGGAGTATGCACCATTGGGGTAAAACTTGTGATCAACAAAAGGTCCTTCACATTTAGGATCCATCTTGGGTGGTTTCCTGCTGGGTATCACTGGTATCCTGAGGACCAAAACCAAATCACCTTTCAGGAAATAATAGAGGCGAATCTTTTTGTTGAAGGCTCTAGCTATCTTATTCTGATGCCTTTCTAGATTTTGCAGGGCATGAATCCAATTTTCATCAAGTTCTTCCAACTTGGCCAGGCGAATTTTAGCTACTTTTCTGGCACCTACTGATCATAGACTGCTGTGTGTAATGATGGAAACTGAATCTCGATAGGCAAGATGGTTTCTGTTCCATATACCTGGTAAAATGGGGTCACCTGGGTGGAATTACGAGTCATTGTCTGATAAGCCCAGAGGGCATTGGGGAGCTTGTCCAACCAACTCTTCTTGTTATGAAAAACCTTTTTCAACAAAATTTTAGAGAGGGTCTTGTTGAACACCACAATCTTCCCATTTTCTTGTGTGTGGTAGCGGGAGGTATAGTTAGAACTAATTTTGTATTTGGTGTACAACTTATTCAACTCAGCTGCATGGAATTTGGTGTCGTTATCGGTGAGGACGACATGAGGGAGTCCAAATCGGTAGATGATATCAGATATCACAAATTCAACGATGGAACGGGCCTTGAACTCCTTAAGTAGAACAACCTCCACCCACTTGGAAAAGAAATTTGTAGCCGTCAGGATGAACCTGCACTGGCAAGCTATCACCAGTGGATATGGTCCAACAACATCTATCCCCCACACTACAAATGGTCAAGAGTACCTGGAGGTGTGAAGAGGCTCTGGAGGGTGATGCATAATGTTAGAATGAATTTCTAATGCATGGAATATTTTGGCGAACTTGATGCAATCGTGGATCATGGAGGGCCAGAAGTACCCCAGTCTCCGAATCTGAGGGGACAACTTTGGCCCAGTCTGGTGGGCATAGCAGGAATCAACATGATCCTCTTGCATGACTTGAGAATACTCAACTCCTTGAATGCAAAAAAAGAGAACCCCATAAAATCTGCACTTGTAGAGGGTCCTCTCATGGTCAGGGCCTTCTTGGAGGGTTAATTGCAACACGCGACGTCAAATTTGCTTATGCTCAACCTGGTATTCTGGGAGGTAACCATTTGGGAGATACTCGACAAAGGGGGCTTTCCAGTTGGGAGTCACTTCAACCACTGCATCTAAGGGACCTCGGGGTCTTGGAGTGGAGGCACTGGAGATAAGATGGCTCACCTGCTGGTCGTCATCATCATATAAGGAGACAGAGGAAATGAAATTCTGATGTGACACATTGATGATTAGATCATCATGTTCGAGGTTCTGAAAGTGAAGCAGCCAGGCTGGCTAGGGTGTCAACTCGACCGTTCTAAGATCGAGGGACATGATTAACTTCCAGATGAGATGGGAACTAGGACATTAGCTGGAGAGTGCGCTCCAACAATGGTATGAGCTCGGGCTTTCTAACAACGTAGTCACTGTTGACTTGATTGATGACTAGTTCAGAATACCCTTTCACATGAAAATGGGGCACATCGATCATGAGAGTCATCATGAGGCCAGTGATAAAAGCATGATACTTTGCCTCATTTTTGGTGTAGCCCTCTGATAGCAGGAATGAGTATGGAAGAATGGCTTGTGCTGGGTTAATAAATATGATACCCAAGCCTACCCTATTGAGCCAGGGATCATTGAGCCTCCTGCCAGTGGGGTTTTTGGTAGCACCATCAATGTTCATCTACCAGCATAGAAGGGATTGGTCTACTAAAAGGATAGACGCATCGGGGAAATCGAGATCCAAGGACTGGTCAATAGGAGTCGGGTGGGAAGAAAGAAATTCTACAACTTCTTTCCCTTTAATAGCTTTTTGAGGGATGAACCTGATGTCAAACGGTTGAAGAATCACTACAATGACCTTTCAACATGGGGCGGTTCAGAAAGTACTTCAGCGGGTCTACCCGAGACACCAGCTATACCTCATGGTGCTACAAGTAATGCCACAATTTCTGCACTACAAATAACAGCACGAGGCAGTCCTTTTCAATGGGGGATTATCTAGTCTCCTTATAGATGAGAATATGACTGAGGTAGTAGAGGCTATTTTCCATCCCCTCATTGTTCTTTGGGGTAATAAGGGCGCCAAGAGATTGTTCCAGGGTAGTCATGTAAAGGATCAGTGGTTTTCTGGAGACGGGTGACATCAAGACCAGAGGCTGGAGTAGATACTTCTTGATTTCCTCAAACATGGACTAACAACCTTTTTCCCACTCATAGGAGGTGACTTTCTTAATGTGCCGAGAAAAGGGATTACACTTGCTAGAAAAATTCATAATGAATTGGCGTATGTAGGATATGTGGCCTTAAAAACCTCGAAGCTCCTGAATATTGTTCGGGGGAGGAATCTGTCTGAGGGCCCTGATCTTTTTTGGGTCGATCTCGATGCCCTAGTACCTGACAACAAAGCCGAGGAACTTCTTAGAGGTAACCCTAAAGGCACATTTTAATTGGTTCATCTTCAGGTTCCAGGAACGGAGGAAGCCAAAAAATTTCTCAAGGACCTTGAGATGGTCCTGGTGCTAGCAAGATTTGTCCACCAGATCATCCACATATAATTCCCCCAATGTCTTGAGGATTGTATTGAATATGCGATGCATGGCCCGCTGATAGCTGGAACCTGCATTCTTTAAGCCGAAGGGAATGACCTGGTAAAAAAATGTACCTTGTGGAACCCTGAAATATGTGGAATCCTCATCCTTAGGGGCCATTCGGATCTGATTGTATCTAGAGTAACCGTCATTGAAGGAGAGGGCTTGAAACCCAGCTGTAACATCAATTAGAAACTCCATCACATGAAGGAGAAAATCATCCTTCAGACAGTGAGAGTTGAGTTCCTGGAAGTCAATGAAGATTCTGATATGTCTGTTCTTCTTCCTAACTAGAACAATGTTGGCTATCCATTTGGGGTACTGGACCTCCTTGATGAAATGGGATCTTATGAGATTATCAACTTCTGCCTCTACCATGGCACCGTGAGATGGGGGAATCTTTCTAGGAGGCTATTTGAACCCGTGATGATTTGCAGGGAGACCCAGGCGGTGGAAGACTACCTAAGGATCTAGTCCTGGCATCTCATCGTATCTATAGGAGAATACATCACGATGTTGTTTCAAGAAGTCTATGTACTTCTGCTGCTCCACGAGGGACATGGCGTCACTGATCAATGTGGGTCTCGGGTCTGCCTCACTACCGAGGTTCACCTGTACCAGTTCGTCGACCATGGTAGAGAAACCCTCCTCCAAGGTGGAGGGAGCATCCTCCAAATCCTCTTATTCCATTTCGGAGGAGGGATCCCTAGAGAGAAAAGGTTTATCTGAGATGACAGACCCTGAGGAGAGGCTGGTACCAGCTTGATCAGTAGTGGTCACTACATCGGGATATTCCAGTGCTGCCTTGTAGAGACCCGAAGCTTAACGTACATAGACATTACATTACTTTTGCGGAATACTTAGTACATAACAAAAAAAACACTCACAAGGACCGTAATAGTTTAGTGTCTTTGGAAACTCAGAACGTAATCTTCTAATCATGGTGAAAGATCTTCAACATCTCCCATAGAGATCTTCCCATTTTTGTTTCCTTACCTAAAATCTTTCTTTTAATCCTGGGGGAAAGGAAAACATAAATCGGTGAGCTCAAATTCTCAGTAAGGGTAAACAAAAGAAATATCAATCACATCATATTCATGAGAACATATATTTTGGAAATCTTAACCTGCAAAAGAGATCATGATTTCATAACATGGGATAAATCATAGTAGTAAAATGTAATCCCAATAATCATAACTTAAAACATGAAACTTTTTGGAATACACACATAATCATAGAGAATCATGTCTTATTATTCAATACTCTTTTCCAAGACTATCTTAGTGGACAAAGTCCTTTTCTGAACCGAGTCACCCTCGTTTCAGTCCTGTTTCACTGAACCGGTATAACCTACCATTCCAGCCATGTCTATCTCATTAGATATAAAATCTTTACCCAATGCATTGGAGGGAGATATAGGTCGCACCCATCTCATAATGATACCATTCTTATGTGTGCTACAAAATCAGAAAACCATACATCATAGCATAACCCATGTAATAAAAATGGGAATCTTAAACATCGTGACATCATAAAACAATTCATATAAGATAAAGGAATTAATTAAAATAATTCCATCACAACATAATCAAATCAATTTAATAATAGGGATAGAAACAGACCCCTATATTATCTTAGATGGAAAATAATTTGGATAAAGCACTTGAACTCCATTCTTGAGGAAAATATCCTTTCTACTTCAAAAACATTTTCCTTTCTTTAACATGTCATACAATTTTAAACTAAAAGAAGTTGATTAAAAATAAACATGAAAACTTGTAAAGGAAGCTTCTTGGAAATAATGTTTTAAAAATCCATTCATGCCATATAATTTAAAAAAACATTCTTCTCATACCTTTTTCGGAAAAGTCAGAAAGTACCTCGTATGAAAAACGACAAAAGATTCCTTTCATATAATTTAATAAAAACTCACCGAAGGGTGAAATTGGATTTAAACAATTTTAGGAGGATGGAAATAATATTACATATTGAGGAAACATGGATGTGGATGATAAAATACACCCCAGTAAATACCAAAGTATAAACAATCTCGGATAAAATGAGATTGTGATAGTTTCCCTTACCTTATGTCCGATATGCTTCGTAAGTGTCCGAACCTCCTGTATAATGATTTAAATAATGTCATTGACTTATTCTAGAATCATAATCATTGTTATGATATCATATATGGTTTACTTATGACTTTATATTACCCGTTCTTTTGTAAATTCCATGTTAAAGAAGCGTTTTGGGTAAAATCATTTCATTTATCGTAGGTGTTTGGACTTGTTGTTCTTGACATTATTATTAATTATATCATGATTTACTTACTTCCAGAAAATGAAATTTGATTTATATATCATATATATTCAGTATATATATATATATATATTTATATATATAATAGATAGATAAATTAAATGAAACACACCGTTCATGGAGATGATAGTCCGTACGTACGCATGAACGCTGTTTTTATTTCCTTATTGTCTTGAATGGAAGTAAGTAGATGACATTTATATATACATATATCCAGTAGATTTACCATGTCATATATTTCATTATTATTCATTTTATATACTTTATAATCACTCTGGAATGGTTAACATGGATAATGAATCTCATCGCGTCGTGGAGACGGTAGTCCGTACGTACGCACGAGTGATGATATCATTCCCATGGTCATGGAATTGTGTTGAAGTGTATGTATACTATTTCAGTATCAATATCACTTTATCATAATCATATATAGTTACTCATTACACCATTATACCCATCCAATTAAGTTGGTGGCAGAAAATAGATTACACCACGGCGTGGAGACGGTATTCCGTACGTACGCACGCGCGGTGATTTACGTTTTCCGTAAGATGGATAAAAGGTTAATTAGAGTTGTTTCATATTTATAATAACATATCATTATATAAGAAATACTTATGTTATTACTTTATCATGAAACAACTAAATAATAAGAAGTTGAAGAAGAAAGAAATTGAAAAAGATCGGTAATGGATATTACCTTTTTTTGACGCGCCTTCACTTAACCTCCACTTAAAGAACTAAGGATGGTCTTTGAAGAAGACCAGAACCTCTAGGATGATACTATGGAAGTGTAGAATAGATTTTTTCAGGGGTTTGCCAAGCTTGAATGCTCAAATTGGTGTGAGGAGAAGAAGGAGGAGGTGCCCTTTTATAAGGGAGGAGAGGGGCACCTTTGGAAAATCTTAAAATATTATATTATATTAAGGTCAAATTCGGTTTATAATGGTTAAAAAGGGTCTTATTTCGAAGATAAAGTGGGGATGGGTAGAAATCCTTTCATCCAATAGGATTTAGACCAGTTTATGTTATTATTTTAACCTTATCAATTAGATTTAACTCTAAGTCAAATAATTTAACTTTTACCGTGTCTTTTTGTTTTCTTACACTATATGGTTAATAAACTTACCATAACAAGCCAAAAGAACCCCAAGTTGTTTATTATTAATATATCTATCCTTATATAAGTCATTTTTCCGAACCATAGATTTTTAGGAATTAAATAACAATTAATAATATAATATTTGTTTTAAAAACTAATTTATGTCAATTTTGACACTATTTGGTACATGATTTTTATGAAATTCATAACAGAATGATAAGTTCTAACCAAGTTACTTATATCAACAATAAAATGTCATATTAACCTAGAAAATTAATTTATGTCATAAAAAGTCTCAAATTACATTTATTTGAGAATTTAGAACATCAATTATGTCAATATTTCATTAATAAGACAATTACTGCATCATCTTTGTGTCATAATAAATGATAATTATTTAATCCCTAAATATTATAAATAAATTCCTATGATTTAGATAATTGTATTATCTTTCTGTATACTATTCATGTTCGAAGTTTCATGAAGTTTATCACTAAATTAAAATTATTATACTTATATGATTTAAGAAAGTGACATGTTGTCACATTCTTTGGTTTTAATAATAATTAAATTATTTTCATGGACAAAAGTCCACAAAATGAATCTAATTCGACCCTTAGGTTATATGGGTATACTTTTAGCCATCCAATAGGATTTTTCCAAGTTTTAGGGTAATTTTATAATCTTATATTTACCCCTAATTACCCGATTTACCTTTAACTATAGTAAATAAAATTTACCATAGTTACTATTCACAATGCCCAAAAATAAAAAGATTCTTATTAACATAATTTGGACCCACTGATTCCAAATATGGAATCCATTTTTCCAAATTCAATACACAAAAGATTCATAAATTAAATTAAAATTAATCTCGTTGTCGAAAGAAAACAGGTTTTTCTTTAAAACATTGCAAAAGAGTGAATTGATTTAACATACGAATTCAAGGTAAACTCAATGATAATAACATAAATTATATTAAATGGTAAAAATATATTCTATTTATAAGTTAAAACCATTCATTATTATAATTTAACCACATAAGATATTACGATGAAAAGAGTTGTTTTTAATTAAAATATAGCGTATTTTTACTATTCATTAAAATATGAAAGTGATCGGAAAAATATCAAAACTTTATCTAATGTAAATTTTTATATCCTGATTCAAAATAAGAATTTTATTTTGTCAAATTTAACTTATAAACATGTCAAAAAATAGATTTGAAGTTGGTGCGCCATCAAAAGGCGGCAAAACTGCATTTTTTTGAAAAAATACTTATTTTACCCGAAAAATTTATTTTGTTTTATACCATGTTCTAGAAATGTGTAAGATAAATAATAATGTTATAAAATTCAAAATTTAGTTAACACTATTCATAACGGCTAGTTCATAACAATATTATAATAATATATCGTTTTTTAGTAAAACCAGGTATTGCGTATAACACACGCTATCGAGGAAGGTCGCGATTGCCTGTAATGCAAGCCAAGTTTGGGTTGCGTGTAGTGCACAACTCCTTTGTTGTTGCGTATAATAGAATCCAACCATATTTTATTTATACATTGAATATATATATATATATATATACACCCAATGTTGCGTAGAATAACTTCTATCAAACGAACTTGAAATTGTGTGTAACAAGAACCAAGAAAAGTGTTGCGTATACTGCAAGCTAATATAGTGTTGTGTATAGCGCAAGATAATATTGGTGTGTCGTACAATAGAAGATATGAATGAAATTAAAAATATTATAAAATCTTGGGTTGTTACATTCTAACCCACTTTAAATGAATTTCGCCCTCAAAATTCGTCGGGGTTATAAATGGTTTACTATTCGAAAGTTTTTTTAATAGAAACCCACATTGTAAAAAGGAATACCAAAACCAATCATTAAAAACAAAAGTATGAAATGTAATGGTTACCCAAATAAACTAATCACTGGGTTTCCACATAGGTGAAAATATGGATATGGAAGAGAAATCTAACCATCATGTTCTGATAGAGAGTGGTAGAGAACATGGCTATGGAAAAGCCAGTAATCACAAAGCCATAAATTTGTGATGATCTAAGGTACCATCTGATTCATCAGATATAAGAGCACTAGGACAACATTTTTGGTTTTCAAGATCATTTCCCTAAAGTTGATTAAATTATAAGAAATACTTTCATGATTTTCGTATAGTCTCACCGTTTGTCGTTCTTTGGACAATTTCCACTTCATCTATTAATGAAATGAAGTTGAATTTGTAATTCGTGATGTGTTAGGAAATCGTGTGATAGAATGATGGGTCATTTCATCTGTCTCAAACAAAAGGTTAGAAAAGTTATCAAAAAATACATAAGTCCATCTATAGTGAGATTAATCATATATAGTTCCTAAAATGTACTTATACTTCATATATCATACTGCTTAATATAATAAAACTAGTTTCTACTAAACAGGGAATTCCTGTAGGCCAGTGGTAGGAGATAAAGGCCAGTCGCACTTCGGTTGTGGGTTCGATTCCCACGGCATTGTCCGACGCGATGGGCTGTCACCCGTCCTGTAGGTTGTCCTTTTTCTAAAACTACATTACTATATCATCTCATCAATAATATCGAAAAAAGTTATATCATTAAACAATACTAACTTATGTCCAACATAATCCATTCCAATCTTTAGGCTTATCTAAAATACTTCGGTCCAAGCTCATAATATAAAGAAAATTATTACTTGAAATGTCATCAACCAAGCATGTGAATACCATCATTTGTCACCCATATATCTTGTTCGTCACATTCCAATCATGTGAATACCTTAACGATGTATTCTCTTGAAAAATGAATACCCATTAAACCTTAGTGAAAACATGAATTCAGTCAAAAGTTAACTCTTTCCACATACCAAAATCAAAAAATTCTATATAACCAAACCATTACATAACCTTCTCCTTATATCCGTCATGAGCTCATGAATACTATCAAACATTTAATTTTCTCCTTATCCCTTCATTATGCACATATCATTTATATTCCAAAAATACTTGATTATCCTTTAATGGATACTGGTACCATTAATCATACACTTTCAAAACTCAAGGAAAGACAACAGTGTAACAATCCTTAGATGTCTCTTTATTCCATAGTACCCTGAGATAACTTATACAACATTACACTTGATAAACATGTAATCATTCCACTACCTTCTTAAACCATTAACCGAGCTTCAACAATTCTTTCAACTCACATATCATTTGTAGTATCTTCATCATCATCAACATAAATACTACTCATACGACCGTACTGATTCTCTTCATGAGACTTTCCCTTAGGGAATTGGTTTGCATAATGCCCGTACATTCCACATTAAAAACATTTAACAATTGTTGATGTCGTTGAGATATCATTATCCTCATCCTTGGTGTTAACTGAACCTTTTCCTTTGCACTTACTGGATTTGTGTCCTTATTTTCCACGCCCAAAGCATCTTCCAGTTCCCTTGAAACATTCTCCTCAATGCCTCTTCCCACATGATTTACATAGGGGAAATTGAACTTTCTTTCCACTATGATCATCATGAAACTCCATCTTTCTCTTATTAGCTGAGTCGGGAAACTTACTAAATTTGAGTTTATTGATCATATTATGAGATTTTAGATTCGGCATAATAATGATGGTTGGACTTCCAAATCCCATTTCATTTGGTTTCTCATGAAGAATATCATTCCATTGTCCATAATATCCTCCATTATCGTGAATCATCTTATTTCCATCCATTTTGTAAAACCCAAAAAGAATAGTGTTAGAGGCAAAAATCATAATAAAGGGGGAGTAACTTCAATATATAACATCATAGGATAAAATCTAAGATCGTTACCATAGTTCTAGGACTATATCCTATACATATACTTATCCTTAGGGGCATCCCTAGACATACCTTAGAAATATCTCTAGGGATCTTACTAACGTTTTCACATCCTAGTTTCCAAAGATTGACTAAACCTTTCCTCTGATACCAACTATAGAGACCCGAAGCTTAACTTACATAGACATTACATTACTTTTGAGGAATACTTAGTACATAACAAAAACACACACACAAGGACCGTAATAGTTTAGTGTCTTTGGAAACTCGGAATGTAATCTTCTAATCATGGTGAAAGATCTTCAACATCTCCCATAAAGATCTTCCCATTTTTGTTTCCATACCTAAAATCTTTCTTTTAATCCTGGGGAAAAATAAAACATAAAAGGGTGAGCTAAAATGCTCAGTAAGGGTAAAAAAAGAAACATCAATCACATCATATTCATAAGAACATATATCTTGGAAATCATAACCTGAAAAAGTGATCATGATTTCATAACATGGGATAAATCATAGTAGTGAAATGTAATCCCAATAATAATAACTTAAAAGATGAAACTTTGTGGCATACACACATAATCATATAGAATCTTATCTTATTAGTCAAGACTCTTTGCCAAGACTATCTTAGTGGACAAAGTCCATTTCTGAACCGAGTCACCCTCGTTTCAGTCCTGTTTCACTGAACCGGTATAACCTACAATTCCAGCCTTGTCTATCTCATGAGAAATAAAATCTTTACCCAATGAATTGGAGGGAGATATAGGTCCCACCCATCTCATAATGATACCGTTCTTATGTGTTCCACAAAATCAGAAAACCATACATCATAGCATAACCCATGTAATAAAAATGGGAATCTTAAACATCGTGACATCATAAAAAAATTCATATAAGATAAAGGAATTCATAAAAATAATTCCATCACAACATAATCAAATCAATTTAGTAATAGGGATAGAAACAGAACCCTATATTATATTAGATGGAAAATAATTTTGATAAAGCACTTGAACTCCATTCTCGAGGAAAATATCCTTTCTAATTCAAAAACATTTTCCTTTCTTTAACATGTCATACAATTTTAAACTAAAAGATGTTGATTAAAAATAAACTTGAAAACTTGTAAAGGAAGCTTCTGGGAAATAATGTTTTAAAAATCCATTCATGCCATATAAGTTAAAAAAACATTATTCTCGTACCTTTTTCAGAAAAGTCAAAAAGTACCTCGTACGAAAAACGATAAAAGATTCCTTTCATATCATTTACTAAAACCTCACCGAAGGGTAAAATTGGATTTAAACAATTTTAGGTGGATGGAAATAATATTACATATTGAAGAAACATGGATGTGGATGATAAAATACACCTTAGTAAATACCAAAGTATAAACAATCTCATATAAAATGAGATTGTGATATTTTCCCTTACCTTATGTCCGATATGCTTCGTAAGTGTCCAAACCTCTTGTATAAGGATTTAAATAATGTCATTGAATTATTCTAGAATCATACTCATTGTTATTATATCATATACGGTTTACTTATGACTTTATATTACCCGTTCTTTTGTAAATTCCATGTTAAAGTAGTGTTTCAGGTAAAATCGTTTCATTTATCGTAGGTGTTTGGACTTGTTGTTCTTGACATTATTATTACTTATATAATGATTTACTTACTTATAGAATATAAAATATGATTTATATATCATATATATTCAGTATATATATATATATAATAGATAGATAAATGAAATGAAACACACCGTTCATAGAGACGGTAGTCCGTACGTACGCATGAATGCTGTTTTCATTTCCTTATTGTCTTGAATGGATGTAAGTAGATGAAATATATATATACATAAATCCAGTAGATTTACCATGTCATATATTTCATTATTATTCATTATATATACTTTATAATCATTCTGGAATGGTTAACATGGATAATGAATCTCATCGCGTCGTGGAGACGGTAGTCCGTACGTACGCACGAGCGATGATATCGTTCCCATGGTCGTGGAATTGTGTTGAAGTGTATGTATACTATTTCAGTATCAATATCACTTTATAATAATCATATATAATAACTCATTACACCATTATACCCATCCAATTAAGGTGGTGGTGGAAAATAGATTACACCACGGCATGGAGACGGTATTCTGTACGTACGCACGCGCGGTGATTTCCTTTTTCCGTAGGATGGATAGAAGGTTAATTAGAGTTGTTTTATATTTATAATAACATATCAGTATATAATAAATACTTATGTTATTACTTTATCATGAAACAACTAAATAATAAGAAGTTGAAGAAGAAATAAATTGAAAAAGATCGGTAATGGATATTACCTCTTTTTGACGCGCCTTCACTTAACCACCACTTAATGAACTAAGGATGGTCTTTGAAGAAGGCCAGGACCTCTAGGATGATACTAGGGAAGTGGTGAAGAGATTTTTTTAGGGTTAGTCCGAGATTGAATGCTCAAATTGGTGTGCGTAGGAGAGGGAGGAGGTTCCCTTTTATAAGGGAGGAGAGGGGCACCTTAGGAAAATCTCAAAATATTATATTATATTAAGGTCAAATTCGGTTTATAATGGTTCCAAAGGGTCTTATTTCTAAGATAAAGTGGGGATGGGTCTAAATACTCTCATAAAATAGGATTTATACAAGTTTAGGTTATTATTTTACCTTTATCAATTAGATTTAACTCTAAGTTAAATAATTTAACTTTTACCGTGTCTTTTTGTTTTCTTACACTATATGGTTAATAAACTTACCATAACAAGCCAAACGAACCACAAATTTATTATTATTAATATATATATCCTTATATAAGTCATTTGGCCGAACCTACTATTTTTAGGAATTAAATAACAATTAATAATATAATATTTTTTTTAAAAAACTAATTTATGTCAATTTTGACACTATTTGGTACATGATTTTTACAAAATTCATAAAAGAATGATAAGTTCAAAGAAAGTTACTTATATCAACAATAACATGTCATATTAACCTATAAAATTAATTTAAGTCATAAAAAGTCTCAAAGTACATTTATTTTGGCATTTATAACATCAATTATGTCAATATTTCATTAATAAGACAATTACTGCATCATTTTTGTGTCATAATAAATGATAATTATTTAATCCCTAAAAATTATAAATAAATTACTATGATGTAGATAATTGTATTATCTTTCTGGAGACTATTCATGTTATAAGTTTCATGAAGTTTATCACTAAATTAAAATTATTATACTTATAAGATTTAAGAAAGTGACATGTTGTCACATTCTTTGGTTTTAATAATAATTAAATTATTTTCATGGAAAAAAGTCCAAAAAATTAATCTAATCCGACCCTTAAGGTATATGGGTCTACCTTTAGCCATAAAATAGGATTTTTACAAGTGTTATTGTAATTTTATAATCTTATATTTACCCTTAATTACCCTATTTACCTTTAACTATAGTAAATAAAATTTATCGTAGTTACTATTCACAATGCCCAAAAATAAAAAGTAGCTTATTAACATAATTTGGACCCCCTAATTCCAAATATGGAATCCATTTTTCTAAATTAAATACACAAAATATGTAGAAATTAAATTAAAATTAATCCCGTTGTTGAAAGAAAATGAGTTTTTCTTTAAAACATTGCAAAAGATTGAATTGATTTAACATACGAATTCAAGGTAAAATCAATTCTAATAACATAAATTATATTAAATGGTAAAAATATATTCTATTTATACTTTAAAACCATTCAATATTATAATTTAACCACATAAGATATTACGATGAAAAAATTTGTTTTTAATTAAAATATAGCGCGTTTTTACTATTCATTAAAATATGAAAGTTATCGGAAAAATATCAAAACTTTATCTAATGTAAATTTTTATATCCTGATTCAAAAGAAGAATTTTATTTTGTCAAATTGAACTTATAAACATGTCAAAAACTAGATTTAAAGTGGGTGCACCATCAAAAGGCGGCAAAACTGCATTTTTTTGAAAAAATACTTATTTTACCCGAAAAATTTATTTTGTTCTTATACCATGTTCAAGAAATGTGTAAGATGAATAATAATGTTATAAAATTCAAAATTTAGTTAAAACTATTCATAACGGCTAGTTCATAACAATATTATAATAATATATCATTGTTTAGTAAAACCTGGTATTGCGTACAACACACGCTATCGAGGAAGGTCACGATTGTGTGTAATGCAAGCCAAGTCAGGGTTGCGTGTAGTGCACAACTCCTTTGTTGTTGCGTATAACAGAATCCAACCATATTTTATTTATATATTGAATATATATATATATATACACTCAATGTTGCGTAGAATAACATCTATCAAACGAACTTGAAATTGTGTGTAGCAAGAGCCAAGAAAAGTGTTGCGTATACTGCAAGCTAATATAGTGTTGCGTATAGCGCAAGATAATATTGGTGTTTCATACAATATAAGATATGAATAAAATTAAAAAGAATGTATCTTATAACATATTGGGTTGTTACATGCCAAAACCATAACAATGAAGGCTGTCGACCCGATCCCATTTGTTCTTCATCCCAAGGGTCCACGCTTGATGATATCAAAGAAATAGTTGTGTGTTGGCTTGAGCTGGTTGATTCCAGCCTGGAAAAAGAGGAATGTTTGACCTATTGTCGTTGCCATGCAGCAGACATCCCGATACCTTATGGGAGTAGGGGGATCAGGGATCACCGAGGCTTGATTCTTATAAGAATACGAAGTGATCTCCTGACGTTGATTGGACCTGGGAATATACCTCCCCCTTGTACCAGAGACAAAAAACATTTCCCCATATCGAGGGTCATGGCCTCCAATTGATGGATTGGGAAGATGTTGGTTTCATCCAGACCTACCCAGGGGTTGGTTGCAACTACGGCATGCTCGACCTCATTAGTCTGAATCTGTTTTTCCTTGCTCTTGTAATAGTCGGTATCCAGGTAGTGGGCTTCACAAGAGGAAAAAGAATATGCATCACCTTGGATCACACCCACTCGACCATTGAGAGAGTACTTGAGGCACTGGTGATATGATGAGGGAACCGCCGCGGGCAGGTGGAGCCATTGTCTTCCCATCAATGCATTGTACGTGGTGTCTTGGGGGACAACCATAAAATTGGTACTAGCAATAAGGCCATCGAACTGGGTCTTCAAATGGATCTTGTAGACCGAGGTCTGCTCTGTCCTATTGTATCCCTGGATTTTCTGGTCAGAGGGAGTCAAGTCATCTTAGGATAACCCCAGTTTCCGTAGTGGCCGTGTCAGGATAAGGTTAATCCCGGATCCTGTTTCAACAAGACAGTGGCGAACCTCCACACCATTGAATTGGCCAGTGATGCATAGTGGGATAATGTTCCCCTATATAGGAGATCCTTCATCTTCTCCGAAGAAGGAACTGATGGCCTAACATTCAACATTCTCTATCACCTCTGCATGAAAGGCTTCTACGGCTGCTACTACTGTCTCAAACTAGAGGGGGATTCTTAAAGCCTCAACGAGGGCCTCACGCATATCTGATGATAGGAGAAGGGCCTCAAGGATGGAATTCCTGGTTGGAATGATGGAAAGATGCTTAAAAATATCGTACTTATGCACCAGGTGGGAACTTATACTTATAGGAGGTATGGAGTCCTGTACCAGCTGGACCGACAGCTGACTAGTGCGGGGAATGTTCCACTTTCCACTATTCAAAGCATGTGGAGTACCTGCTGTACTGGGGATAGAAAACTGGAATCGGTCTGGGGTGGAGCATGGTTGATCACGGTGAGGCCTAGGTGGCTCTGCTCAAACCAGTAGCACAATCGGTGGTGGAGGCAAGCCTGATGACACCAAATTAGGAGGCAGCACGTGCTGAGCTCTGCGCTGGGCCTCTTGTCTAGTCTTAGTGGTGTGCACGGCCTAGCTGGAAGTGCCAACTAATGTGACTCAAAAACCTATATGGCCGCATCTCTACTGACATTGGCGTCCTCTAGGGACATTGGGGAGATCCACCTGACACTCCCCGTCGTCGGGAGTCATATAAGTGTTTACCAGCTCCACGGTGTTAACCAAAGCATACCCTTGACTGTCACTCGAAGATTCATCCACTGCTAGGAAGATCCTGGGAGGAATCCTCATCTTCATAGGCATGAAGTCACCGAGAGTACGAGATGATGATATCATTGGCGGGATGCGTTGCATTCCCTTGCACTGCCGGTGTCTACTCTTATGGGAATAAGTCAGCTGAGATGATGATGCAGAAGTGGCGGCCACAGCTTCCAAAGGCTCTGGCCGATTCAGGGGTTCATGGATGATACCATGGGCATGGGTGACTATTTTGCGAGCCATCCTATCATCATACTTCTAGGACCTGCAATTAGAAACCTTCTTCCACCCACTCTCACTGTCGATGCCGTTGTCTGGCCTTACGATGATGCATGCAACTTTTATCGGGGTCGGGCCCAACCTGACAATATTGTTATCGACCTGGTCTTGAAGCCAGTATTTTAACACATAGAACTTCTTGAGTGTGCATCCCGGGATCCGGTGATAGGGGTATTAGTTTGGGTGATCAGTGAGGTTCACCTATTTTGGATTTCTGCACTCATGAAAATGCACAATCCCATGTTCCAAGGTGCTTCAGAAATTGCCAGGAACCTGATTCTCATTAAATGAGTAGGTTTAGTTTCTTATGTCCGGAAAGGGGGCCATGGAGCTTGTCCTTGACGAGGAGCTGGAGGTGCCTATCAATGAGGTGGATCCTGATTGTCCCACCTAGGCGGTGGTTTTGCATTGCGTGGGGGCGCCTGCCTATTCTGAGGCGGACGCTGCTGGGCTGGAGGCTACGCCTATGGTGGCAGGCCTCTACGAGGTTTTGGAGGTGGCTTTAATGGTAATAATTCCATTAGTATGGGGGCCTCTATTTGGGCCACCGTGGTGGGATTATCTCTAGAATCCCTCATTAAAAGAATTAGAGGGGAAATGGTTGTGCCTGGATGGCCTGTTGCAGGGCTTCCTCAAGGCGCTGGGCCTAATCAGAGAAGTCCCGAAATCCCATGGGATAGTTCTCGATGATCAGAGAAGGAACCAGTTCTACTTTAACATTCCCTACACACATTTTCAGTATTTTCTCCTGAGTCAACGGAATGTTAAGGGAGTATTTAAGACCTTTCCACTGGGTGATAAAGTTCGTGACATGATTAACAAGCCTTTGTTTTTACATGAAGAGGTCTGTGATGCTCGTTTTCCACATGGTGGAGATGAACTAGTAGAGGAACTACCTACGGAGGTCCTCCCAGCATGTCACTAATCCGATGGGGAGATGGATATTCCATAAAACACAGGACCCTCCAATGTCTCCAAAAAACATCAGAGCATGGCAGCCTCCTGCTGCGCTGGAGTCCCTAACATAGGCCCACACCTTGAGGTGAAGTGGGAAAGATGTTGTGGCGGGTCCCCTGTCCCATTTAAGGGAGAAAAGATGGGATTCACGAAACCTAGATGTGCCAGTATATAATCCACCCATGCTGGATATGACTTGTCATCAGGTGGGAGTTCCACCTGTTGCATTTCAAACACCTCAAGGCGGGCAATGAGTGCCGCCATAGGATAATCTAGGTAGGGGTCCCTGTCTTGATGGGGGTCCCTAACCATGAGTACGTTAGCGAGTTCTTCAACATGATAAGGTTGCTCAACAGCTCGTGGATCGGCTGGTGGAGTGACCTGTGAGGCAGCTGGGGGAACCAAAGCTAGGATCCTTGGATTGTCACGCCATTTGGGAGGGTTTGACAAGACAAAACACACCCTCTTTCCGTACGTTCTGGCCTCAACCCTGTCTGTGGGGGGAAGGATGGTCAGGTTCACCTAGAGGCAGCTCGCCGAGGGGAAGTTGTTCCTGCCCTTATTGCCCTGGCCTAGGATTGTCGTAGTCTGGTCGTCACACTGCAGCACATTCAACGATGAGTTCATTGAACAAATTCTTCTATTCAGATAGTTGTTGGCGCAATACGGACTTCTCAGGGTCCTCCTCTGTCTTCTGCATTGAGGCGGATGGGTCAGAGTGTTTGGAAGCTCCGAGGTACTTTTTTTCCTTACCATAATTTTGGATAAGTACTAATGCCTCAGTGGGTTCATGGAGATTCAATAGAGTCCTCTACTAGTGAGTAACTATTCCAAATGGATCCAGTAGTGGTGGCATGACCTTAGGTGGTAAGTCCCCATGGAGAATATCTAACTCATTCTCCTCGTCCAATACGTCAGCCATGTTGAAAGTGACACTTCCTGGGGTTATGTCCTTAATATTGCCTTTCATGTCAGACTTCCATCAAATAGGACTGATGAGGAGGGCAACATACATCCCCTAGCCACATATTTTCATGTGGGGGGAAGCTTCCTTGATAATATTGTGGAGTACCTTGAAACTCTGAATGCATTGCTATTGGAGGTACTTATGGTGGCCTGGTGACTCAGGGTGCTGGGCCATAGGGAGTGTGACCAAATCCACTAGACAACATTGCTCTCCAATTTCTTCAAAATTCTCTTGGATCCTAGGATAAACCACTCTCGGATGACGAAGGAGAAAGTGTGTCACCCAGAGGGTTTTACAGAAACACTCAACTTCCTCTAGGGTGAGGGATTTCGGCGAAAATAAATTTGACTCTACCATGGGCCAAAAAACCCTAGGGAAGTGGTCCACTACGAGGATATTCCATAATCTCCTTGGCTCGGATTCTGGGTCTGTCCCTTGATTTCCCTACTCTTCAACTGGAGGTGGATGAGGAACAAGAAATGGTACCAATGCAGATCGCAGGGACGACAGGCTGGCCAGTGGGGAATACGGTGAACATGCTGATTGGCCGCCAAATCTCGGGTTGTCCTCCGAAGAGTGTAGTGACCTGGATGATACGTCGTGATAAGACAGGATGACATCCACAATTCCTGGCATAGGGACTAGCGCTACTAGCTCTAGGCCGCATTGCTGCATGCTCTCCATTGGTCCCCAGAATAGATCTCTATGATCTCTAGTCGAGGTAGAGAGTGCTTATGGTGAAGATGGTGGTGAATGCATGACCGTGAACTGTGTTGTTGCTAGATTTTCATCCTCCAAGATATACTTATAGAGTAAGGCAAGAATCTTATGGACCTCGCATTCCAGGAGTACCAGGCTGAGGTGACTCGTTCTTGCCCAACCCTTGACTCGGCTGAGCGAGGGAAGGGTTCCCGCACTAAGACATACTTTGCTTCAGAGTATAAGAAGTGGACTGGTTTGATCTCTATCCAGACCTTCCCAGAATTATCTTTATGGAGGCGAATACCCTCCTTCCTTCCCCTGGATGTCTCTTCGGGACAAGGTAGATTTTTTGCACAAGGAGGTCCTTCAGCCGTACTGGTGCTGGGGTGGAGAGGCTCTCTGCCTGAGTAAGCCAGGGAGTGAGGAGAACCAGGAAAAATATCAAAGGGAACATGGGGATGACCTCTTTGGGTAGTGCAGGAGAGGGTAATACCTCCACTAAAGCTGGTAGGAGAATGGGGAGGACCTCCATTCTTGTTCCCTCTGATGACATCAGTATGAGGAGGGGCCTCGTACTGGTCGATCTGAACATGGGTAGGACCTCCGTGTTGGGCGCTGGTGAGATGAAGCCTGCCCTCACTCCTTTGATTTCTAGGACGAGGAGGACCTTTTCCAGCAGCTATAAGGACACATGGAGGGTACCCATGAAGAAGAGTGGATGGATGTGCAATTTCCCCACACCAACAGTCTGTGGCGGGAGGAATGACTCCACATCCGGTGTAGTGGGCAGGGGAGAGACTTCCGTAATGAATGTCACCGTCGTAAGGAGGACCCCTAGTTGGAGTAAAGGTGGCATGGGGTAGACTTCGATGTTGAGCCTGGAAGGGGGGAAGACCCACATTCTCCATGGGAGAGGTATGGGGAGGACCTCCATACTGGGTGGCATTGCTGCAGATTAGTCCAAAGCGGCCACTTCCTGTGCGAGTGACCAAGAGAGTCGACCCAGCCTACCCGTGGGGCGGTTGGGGCCTTGATCTAGGTCAAGCATATGAATTTACCTGCTCAGCATATACAGGGAGCTGGTGATATGTGTCGATGGTTGCTCAGGCCACAATAGTTGTTGACGTTGACGCCCCTTGGTGGGCATCATCTTCACCTTGTTCCTGACGCTGGCCTCAGGTCGGATGGACCAGAGTTGGTGGTGTAGGCACATGGATTACCTGCTCTTCGTCTATTAAGACCAAGCGGTGGCGCTGTTGTGGCCGGGTGGGAGCCCTTGGTGGGACCCCCTAGAATGGGACTCTGACCAGGCTGGCCCAGAAATCACCTACCTCATTGGAGTAGGGAAGGGAGTCATAAAAGCATTCTGAGGAGAGGATCCCGAAATGGTTATATGTTGGTGTGAAGAGTGGCGGCTCCCTCAGTGGACCACAAGGGTGGCGTTGATGAAGAGGTGAAGATGCCTCCAAATCCAAGTGGGCCATATCCTGAGTCGGGATAATACCCTCCTCCTAGTAGCGTCGTATGAGGTCATTGATCACCCTTCATTGGATGACCTCGGATTGGGAGATGGGGCTTGGGCACCCTATGGAAGTGGGTTTAGAGGATGTTGACGAAGAAGCAGAGCCACATGAGACTTCTACGTTGGCACTGCCTCTACCCCTGCATCGGTGGGCAGGTGGTGATCACGTTCCAGGTGCAGGAACTTGATTCCTGAAGAGTATGGAGATTAACTTATCAGTGCTAAAAGGAGAAGGAATCAAAGACCAATTCCCCAACTACATCACGTATTCCATGACTGGTAATAGGGGCCCATGCTGACAACATCGCAGAACGGGATTCCCAACATTCTACTTCCCCCACTTCTGGTGAGTTTCACATGAGGCCCACTATTTTCCTTGCAGGACCCAGCACCGGATAACTGGATCCAGTGACATGCTAATCCATTGATGACTATAATCCTACTAATCTCTATAATGAGGAGAAGACATTCTCATCGGGTTCACCATTTCTATTTATGACGCTTTTGTTGAGTCGTGCGCATCCGTCTGTGGAGGACGACCAGCTGTTTCCCTGCATTCCTGCTTTCTAAAGGCAGGCAGCACCCATCACGTGTTCAGGGGTGTTTTCTCCAGGATTAAAACATGATTATGGTATGTTTATTCTTCTATCCGAGGATTCCTCCTTGTAACTTTTCACCTTTTCCGGTTCTCCCTTATAGATTTAAGACATTGTTCGTCAAACTCTTCCTAGTGACATATCTTCATGGACACCAGTTAATTACACTGTTTCTTTCAGGACATTCAAAAGGGTCAAGTCTGGGAAGAAACCTTCGGTTAGGTGAGTAGTCACATTGAACATCGCTGGAGTGTCTAGACGCTAGGAAATTGGGGTGTATGAAATCTACCCCTTATTACAGGGCTTCTTGAGGGCATGAGAGCCCAAGGCATCCCACATCAAATGTGGGGAATTATATTCCATGGGCATGTATCCGAGGGTTTCCTCAGCTTCCCATGTTTAACATAGGGTATGCCACAATTTTAATGTCCAGCGGAGATAGATCGAACTGATCAGAACACTGACTAGAGTGGATCAGATGGGTGAAACCTCTAGAAGGAACAACGATGTTGAGGCCAACGTGTGGTTGGCTTCCTGATTATTGTTAAATGGAATGAGTAATGGGGTGGAATGATCCCACTGGGATGTGGCGGACCCGGTAAGAATTAGGATAGATGATGGAAGGTTCCATGAAGTGGATGGAGAATGAGATGGGGTCATATCGAGGACGACGGTGATGTTGGGATTGAGTCTCAAAGAGGCTTCATACGTATCCCCATAGCAAGGAATCAAGGTCCATGTAGTTCATCTGATGACGGATTACCGCCGATTGGGGGTGACAAAGGAATACCGCTGGATGGGGTCACAACTGCTTATCGCAGGATAGAGATGTCAACAGAATACCATTGAATGGGGTTGAAAACGGCTGATCGCTGAACGGGGTCACAACGGTTTACCGCTAGATGGGGTCGCAATGGCTTACCATTGGATGGGGTCACAACAGCTTACCGCTAGATAGGGATGTTAACAGCTTACCGTTGAATGGGGATGACAATGGATTACCGCTGAACGGGGTCACAATGACTTACAGCTGGATGGGGACGCAACGGATTACTACTAGATGGGGTCACAATGGCTTACCACTAAATGGGGTTGAACCTAATAGAGGCTTCCTACATACCCTATCTAGGAGGAAAGGATCAAAGCCCATGTTGTTCAAGATGGGATGGGAACTGAAGTGAATATGGTTGGGACCAATGGATGATGGGATTGATCCTTGGGGAGGCTTCCTACATTGTAGAGACCCAAATCTTGATGTACATGGACATTACATTACTTTTTCTAAATACTTAATACATAACAAAAACAAACACAAAAGGACTATAATAGTTTAGTGTCTTTGGAAACTCAGAACATAATCGTCTAATCGTGGAGAAATATCTTCAACATCTCCCATAAAGATCTCCCCCTTTTGTTTTCTTACCTAAAATCATTATTTATATCCTGAGGAAAATAAAACATATAAAGGGTGAGCTCAAATGCTCAGTAAGGGTAAGCATGGAGAAAATAAAATGACCCATATACATTTGAACATAAAAACATGAACATAATTTTTAAACATCGAAATCTTGAGCAATGAAATAAAACATAGCAGTACGTAAGGCATAGATAATAATGGAACATCAATAATGATAAAATAGATTGGAAATAAAACTTGTAATTATAGAAAAACATTTAGCACATGATATGATTTCTATAGTGGCCAAGGCATTGATACCTAGACCATCTTAGTGGACAAAGTCCCTTTCTGAATCGAGTTCACTCCTCGTTTCAGTCCTGTAACACTGAATCGGATTAACTTACCGTTCCATCCTTGTCTATCTCATGAGATATAAATATTTACCCAATGCATTGGAGGAATATATAGGTCTCACCCATCTCATAATGAAATCATGCTTACTTGTGCCACAACATGAACATAAATCATTCATCATTACCCAAAGTATGAAATGGGTTTCATAAACATCATCCCATCATAACATAATACATACAAAAAATGGATATCATTTCATCATAAGAAAAGTGAAACCATTTAAATCATAGTTACATTATACTTGAAACATACACATATGAAATAATTCCATCTTATATGGAAAATGGTTTTGATAAAACACTAGAAATGAATTCTTGAGGAGAATATCCTTTCTTCTTTAAAATCATTTTCTTTTCACAAAAGACCATGTAATTTTAAAAGAAAAGGATTTTTTTGAAAATAGTTATGAAATCTTGTAGAGTAAGCATCATGAAAATAAGGCGTTATGAAACCATATAAATCCGTTCATGCCGTATAAGTTAAAAAAACATTCTCCTTGCACTTTTAACGGAAAAGTCAAAAAGTACCATGTATGGTAAACAAAAAAATGATTCCATCCATAACACAAAGTAAAAGTCAAGGAAGGGTAAACATGAAGTTATACATACATGGAAGAATATTAAACACTTTATGAATAACATTTTATGGACATGGATGAAAAATATAACCCCAGTAAATACTTATGTATAAGCAATCTTGGATAAAAATGAGATAGAAAAATTATCCCTTACCTTATGTCTGATATGATTAATATGTATATGAACCTCCTGTATAATGATTTAAATAATTTCATTGAATTTTTACAGAATCATATTCATTGTTATGATATCATATATGGTTTACTTTTGACTTTATATTACCCGTTCTTTTGTAAATTCGATGTAAAAGCAGCGATTTGGGTAAAATCGTTTCATTTATTGTACGTGTTTCGACTTGTTGTTCTTGATATTATTACTTATAACTTTATTTAATTAATCCCAGAATTTAAAACATGATTTATATATAATATATATTCATCATATACATATATATATATGATAGATCGATAAATGGAATGAAATACACCAATCATGGAGACGGTAGGCCGTATGTACGCATACACGCTGTTTTCGTTTCCTTATTGAATTGAATGGAATTAAGTAGATGACATATATATATATAAATAAATCCAGTATCATTATTATTCCATATATTTCATTATTATTCATTATATACTTTATAATCATTCATGAATGGTTAACATGGAGAATGAATCTCATCGTGTCGTGGAGACGGTAGTCCGTATGTACCCACGAGTGATGATATCATTCCCATGATGGTGGAATTGTATTGAAGTGTATGTATAATATTTCAGAATAAATATCACTTTACAATAATCATATATAGTTTTTTAGTTACACCATTATATCCATCCAAGTAAGGTGGTGGTCGAAAACAAATTACACCACGGCGTGGAGACGGTATTCCGTACGTACGCACACACGGTGATTTAATTTTCCATATGATGGATAGAAGGTGAAATAAGTTTGTTTCATATTTATAATAGCATATTAGTATATAATTAATACTGATTTTATTACTTTATAATGATACAACTAATGAAGAATAAGTAGAAGAAGAATGAAACTTGAGAGAATCGAAAGAAGAGATTACCTCTTCTTCGACGCACCTCCTTTAAGACTTCTCCTAAGGAAGTAGAGTTGGTATTTTGAGAAGGCCAGAACCTCAAGAATGTTTCTAGGGAAGTGTAGAAGAGAAATGGGAAGGTTTTGGCCTATCTTAAAGGCTCAAAAGGATGTGAAGAGAAGATGGAAGTGGTTCCCTTTTTATAAGGAAGGAGAGGGGCACCTTTGGAAAAACTTAAAATATTATTTTATAATAAAGTAATATTCGGTTTTTAATAGCTCCAAATTGATTTATTTAAAAGATAAGGTGGTTATGGGTCTAAAACCTCTAAACAAATAGGTTTTAGACAAGTTTAGGTTACTATTTTATCATTATCATTTAGATTTAACTCTAAGTTGAATAATTTAACTTTTACCATGTCTTTTTGTTTTCTTAGACTCTATGGTTAATAAACTTACTATAATAAGCCAAAAGAACCCCAAGTGGTTAATTATTAATATATATATCCTTATATAAGTCATTTGGCTGAACCTTTGTTTTTTAAGAATAAAATAACAATTAATAATACAATATTTGTTTTAAAAACTATTTTATGTCAATTTTGACACTATTTGGTATTTGATTTTTGTGAAAACCATAAAAACATGTCTAGTTCGAAATAAAGTTAATGGAATCAATAATAACATTTCATATTAACCTATAAAATTAGTGGAATCCATAAAAAGTCTCAAATTACATTTATTTGTGTATTTATAACATCAATTATGTTAATATTTCATTAATAAGGTAATTACTACATCATCATTGTGTGATAAATAAATTAAATTATTTAATGTCTAAAAATTATATATAAAATACCATTATGTAGTAAATATTTTTATATTTCTAATGAATATTTATAGTCGAATATATGTTTTGTATAAACCTATATTAAAAATTATTTAGTTATTAAACATTGATTTTAACTATTTTAACCCTTCTTTAAATAAATTAATAATAAATGTCCAAATGTAATCCAAGTGGACCTAAATGGTCATATTTTATTCCTAAGGTTGTTTTTTGTCGAATTAAACTTATCCAATAGAATTAGGACATGTTTTAGGGTAATAATAATTACATTTTTACCCTTAATTACCCTATTTACTTTTAACCGTGGTAAATAAAAGTAAAAATTTACTATTCCCAAAAAATTATTTTCATCTCATTGAACCACAGTTTAGTGCTTGATATTAAACTTGTTTCTAATATTTTTGAAATTCCACTCACAGAAGTGGTAAAATTAAGTTTTATGTAAATTTTCAAATTCTCCTAGAAGATGGATAAAAGGCGGTGAAAAGTTCAATAAAAAAATTTATATATCTAAAATTATTATAAAATGACTCAAATGAATTACATTGAACTTATATAGGTATTAAGTATCAATTTTGTCCTAAAATAAATTTAATTAAAATAAATAGTTATTTAAATAAAAAGTCGGTTTTTAAATAGTAACCCAGTGTTTTCACTATTCATCAAAAATTGAAAGTTTTCTGAAAAATATCAAAACTTCACCCTAGGATAATTTCGATATTATGAATCCAAAATTGAAGTCCATTTTGAAAGATAAAATATATAAAATTTCAAAAAGTGGGTATTACTATTCATAACGACTAGTTCATAATAATATTATAATAATATCTTATTTAGTGAAACTTGGTATTGCGTACTACACACGCTATCGAGGAAGGTCTTGATTGCGTATAATGCATTCCAAGTCAGGGCTACGTGTAGTGAAAGCTCCATTTGGTGTTGCGTATAATATAATCAAAACTTATTTCATTTATACATTAATCAAAATCTATACTTAATGTTGGGTAGAATAATTTCCACAAAACAAACATGAAATTGTGTGTAACACGAGGCAAGAACAGTGTTGCATATACTGCAAGATAATAAAGTGTTGAATATAGTAAAAGCTAATCTTGGTGTATATTATAATTAAATACATCAAAGAAATTAAAAATAATATATCTCATAAAATATTGGGGTGTTACATTCTACCCCCCCTTAAAAATGAATTTCGCCCTCGAAATTCGTCGGGGTTATAAATAGTTTACTACTTGAAAGTTTCTTTCATAGAAACCCACATCATAAAAAGAAATACAGACAATTAATTTTAAAAAGGGAAGTTAGAATCATAACAGTTTCCCAAAGTAACTCAGCACTGGGTTTCCACATATGACAACATAGCTGAAAATATGGATATGGAAGAGAAATATAACCATCAACTTCTGATGAAGAGTGGTAGAGGACATGGCTATGAAAAAACCAACAATAAAAAAGCCATAAATTTGTGATGATCTAAGGTACTATCTGATTTATCATATATAAGGGCACTGGGACAACATTTTTGGTTTTAAATATCATTTCCCTAATGATGAAGAAATTGGAATTAGAAGAAATACTTTCTTGATTTTGGTACAATATCACTGTTGGTCGTTCCTTGGACAATTTCCACTACATCTCTTAAATAAATGAAGTTGAATTTTTCATTCTTGAAGTGTTATCAGATCATGTGATAGAATGATATGTCATTCCATCTGTCTCAAAAAAAGGTTATCGAAAGTTATCAAATATACATAACTCCATCTATAGTGAGATTAATCATATATAGTTCCTAAAATAGACTTATAATTCATATATCATACTTATTAATATAATAAAACTAGTATCTACTAACCAGGGAATTCCTATAGGCCATTGGTAGGCGATAAAGGCCTGTCGCACTTCGGTTGTGGGTTTGATTCCCGCATCCTTGTCCGACGCGACGGGTTGTTGCCCGTTCTGCATGTTGTCCCTTTTCTTAAATTACACTATTATAACATTCCATAAATAATATTGAAAAAAGTTCTAGCCATAAACAATACTAACTTATGTTCAACATAACTCATTCCAATATTTAGGCTTATCTAAAATACTTTCGTCTAAGCTCATAGTATAAAGAAAACAACTACTAGAAATTTCATCTACCGATCATGTGAATTCCATCATTTATCCCCCATATATCATATGATATATCTTGTTGGTCACATTCCAAACATTTGAATACCTTAATCATGTAATCTCTCGAAACATAAATTACCATATAACCTTAGTGAAAACATGAATGCTATCAAAAGTTAACTCTTTCCACATACCAAAATCCCAAAAATTCTATATACTCAAACCATGATATCACATTGTCCTTACATCAGTCATGAGATCAATAATAATATCAAACATCTCATTATCTCTTTATCCCTTCATTATGCACATATCAACTACTTTCCAAAAATATTACAATCACTTTTCATGGTTACTGGTACCATATAATTATTGAAAACCAATACATAGATATTCCAATATTCCACGATGCCATAAATGAGATTCGATGATACTATTTTGAAATCCCATTACATAAACACTTAATCATTACACAACATTATTTTCATACCCAACATCAAAAATAGTGATTGCATGTGACTTCCTTTATCCTTTTCCTTAAGTGGTTGCTCACATTGATCATCATTAACCCTTGGATTAGGGTATTGATTACTATAATTCCCCACTTCCTTGCACTTGAAGCATTGAAGTGTTGGTGGTGAGTTCTCTGCAGTTTTTTATTTATTCACATCATTAGTAACCCTTTTTCCATTACTTAGACACTCAACTACTTTATGACCTTCTTTTCCACACTTAAAACATTTTCTAGTCCCTTTAAGACAATCTCCACCATGCTTCTTTCCAAACATTGAGCATAAAGAAACATTCATCTTCTTTTCACCATTATTATGATATTTCTCCTTGAACTCCATATTTTGTTTCTTGTCAAAACCATGAGATGGAAATGTTACAACAACTTCTAGTTCTACCTTGATAGCACAACGAACAATTTCTTTATTACTACTGAAGTCTCTTATAGTTAATGCCCTTTGAAGATTTGGTTTTAAGACATTGAAAAATCGATCAACTTTACTTTCCGGTTGGATGATAAAACTAGATGCATACCTTGCAAGTCTTGTAAAATTTTCTTTGTATATACCAAAAAATTCATCATCCTTCTGCATAAGCTCAAGGAACTCCTTTTCCATATTTTTTCGAAGAATACGAGGTAAGTACTTACCGAAAAACATGTTCTTGAACTCATCCAATTCCATGGATTCAATTTCATCTTGGAGCCTTGTATTCTTAATTAGAGTCCACCACTGGTCTGCTTCACCTTCTAAACGGTAAACAACTAGAATGACTTTATCATTTTATAAACATCAAAGAATGAAAAATATCTTTTCAATGGTACTGATCCATTATTCATCAATAATTGGATCATAAGACCCCTTGAAAGAAGGTGTACGTTGCCTCATGAAGGACTCAATATAATATTGTTCCCTTCTCTGGTCATTTAGAAATCCAAAATGGTTCATAGCTTGTGTAAGTATAGCAATAAGATTTTTCACTCCATCTCCCATCACATTTAGTTTTTCATAAGGACAATCATTTCATTTTCCATTACATTTATCAACACAGTTCCTTCGGGTTCCAGCAATCTTCTAAAACCCAAAAAGAATAGTGTGAGAGTAAAAAATCAAGCTAGGGAAAAAACATAATAAAGGGGGAGTACCTTCAATATATAAAATCTTAGGATTAATTCTAATATTATTACCATAGTTCTAGGACTATAACATGACCTCCCTAGAAATACCATAGAAATATCTCTAAGGATCTCACTAAAGTTTTCACATCCTAGTTTCCAAAGGTTAACTAAACTTTTCCTCTAATCATTGTGAATGATCTTCAACATTTCCCATGAAGATATTCCCCTTTTGTTTTCTTACCTAAAACCTTTCTTTATATCTTTGGGAAAATAAAACATATAAAGGGTGAGCTCAAATGCTCAGTAAGGGTAATCATGGAGAAAATAAAACAAACCATATACATTTGAACATAAAAACATGAACATAATGTTTAAACATTTAAATCTTGAGCAATGACATAAAACATGGCAGTACGTAATGAATAGATCATAATGGAACATCAATAATGATAAAATAGCTTGGAAATAAAACTTTTAATTGTGGAAAAAAATTAATTACATGATATTATTTCTATAGTAGACAAGGCATTGCTGCCTAGACCATCTTAGTGGACAAAGTCCCTTTATGAATCGTGATCACTCCTCGTTTCAGTCCTGTAACACTGAACCAGATTAACTTACCATTCTAGCCATGTATATCTCATGAGATATAAATCTTTACCCAATGAATTGTAGGGATATATAGGTCCCACCCATCTCATAATGAAATCATTCTTACTTGGGCCACAACATGGACATAAATCATTCATCATTACCCAAAGTATGAAATGGGTTTCATAACCATCATCCCATCATAACATAATCCATACAAAAAAATGGATATCATTTCATCATAAGGAAAGTGAAACCATGTAAATCATATAGGCATTATACTTGAAACAAACACATATGAAATAATTCCATCTTATATGGAAAATGGTTTTGATAAAACACTAGAAATGAATTCTTGAGAAAAACATCCTTTCTTCTTCAAAATCATTTTCTTTTCACAAAAGTCCATGTATTTTTAAAAGAAAAGGATTTTGTTGAAAATAGTTATGAAATCTTGTAGAGTATGCATAATGAAAATAAGGCCTTATGAAACCGTATAAATCTGTTCATGCTGTATAAGTTAAAAATAACATTCTCCTCGTACTTTTAACGGAAAAGTCAAAAAGTACCATGTATGGTAAACAAAAGAATGATTCCACCCATAACACAAAGTAAAAGTCAAATAAGGGTAAAGATGAATTTCAACATACATGGAATAATATTAAACACTTTTTTAAAAACATTTTATGGATATGGATGAAAAATATAACCCCAGTAAATACTTACGTATAAGAAATCTCGGATAAAAATGAGATTGCAAAATTATCCCTTACCTTATGTCTGATATGCTTAGTATGTATCTGAACCTCCTGTATAATGATTTAAATAATTTCATTGACTTATTATATAATCATATTTATTGTTATGATATAATATATGGTTTACTTATGACTTTATATTACCATTTCTTTTGTAAATTAGATGTAAAAGCAGCGATTTGGGTAAAATCGTTTCATTTATTGTATGTGTTTCGACTTGTTGTTATTGATGTTATTAATTATATCCTGATTTACTTAATTACATAATGTAAAACATGATTGATATATAATATATATTCATCATATAGATATATATATGATAGATCGATAAATGGAATGAAATACACCGTTCATGGTGACGGTAGGCCGTACGTACGCATGCACGTTGTTTTCGTTTACTTATTGAATTGAACGGAATTAAGTAGCTGACATACATACATACATATATATATATATATACAAAAAACCAGTATCATTAATATTTCATATATTTCATTATTATTCATTATATATACTTTATAATCATTCATTAATGGTTAACTTGGAGAATGAATCTCATCGCGTCGTGGAGACGGTAGTGCGTACGTACGCACAAGTGATGATATCATTCCCATGATCGTGGAATTGTATTTAAGTGTGTGTATAATATTTAAGAATCAATATAACTTTACAATAATATTATATATTAATTTATTTTCACCATTATACCCATCCAAGTAAAGTGGTGGTCGAAAACAGATTACACCACAACGTGGAGGCAGTATTCTGTACGTACACACACACATGGATTTTGTTTTCCATAGGATGGATACAAGGTAAAATAAGGTTGTTTCATATTTATAATAACATATCAGTATATAAGTAATATTGATGTTATTACTTTATAATGAGGCCACTAAGGAATAATAAGTAGAAGAAGAAAGAAACTTGAGAGAATCGAAAGAAGAGATTACCTCTTCTTTGATGTACCTCCTTTAAGACTTCTATTAAGGAAGTAGAGTTGGTCTTTTGAGAAGACCAGAACCTCCAGAATATTTCTAGGGAAGTGTATAAGGGAAATGGCCAGGGTTTTTCCGAGCTTCAAGGCTCAAAAGGGTGTGAAGAGAAGAGGGAAGGGGTTCCCTTTTTATAAGGGAGGAGAGGGGCACCTTTGAAAAAACATAAAATATTATTTTATAATAATGTTATATTAGGTTTTTAATAGCTCCAAATTGATTTATTTCGAAGCTAAGGTGGGTATGGGTCTAAATAATCTCAACCAATAGGTTTTAGACAAGTTTAGGTTACTATTGTGTCCTTATCATTTTGATTTAAGTCTAAGTTGAATAATTTAACTTTTACCGTGTCTTTTTGTTTTCTTACATTATATGGTTAATAAACATATTATAACAATCCAAAAGAACCCAAAGTGGTTCCTTATTAATATATATATCTGTATCTAAGTCATTTGGCCGAAACTTATATTTTTAGGAATAAAATAACAATTAATAATATAATATTTGTTTTAAAAACTATTTTATGTCAATTTTGACACTATTTGGTATTTGATTTTTTTGAAAATCATAACCACATGGTTAGTTCAAAAAAAGTTAATTGAATCAATAATAACATGTTATATTAACCTATAAAATTAGTGGAATCCATATAATGTCTCAAATTACATTTATTTGTGTATTTATAACATCAATTATGTTAATATTTCATTAATAAGGTCCTTACTTCATCATAATTGTGTCATAAATAAATTAAATTATATAATGTCTAAAAATTATAAATAAAATACCATTATGTAGGAAATATTTTTATATTTCTAATTAATATTTATAGTCGAATTTATCTTATGTATAACCCTATATTAAAAATGATTTAGTTATTAAACATTGATTTTAACTATTTTACTCTTCTTTAAATAAATTTATAATAAATGTCCTAATCTAATCCAAGTGGACCTAAATGGTCATATTTTATTCCAAAGGTTTTTTTGGCCGAATTACACTTATCGAATAGAATTAGGACATGTGTTAGGGTAATAATAATATCATTTTTACCCTTAATAACCCTATTTTCTTTTAACCGTGGTAAATAAAAGTAAAAGTTTACTATTCACCAAAAAAATGTTTTCATCTCATTGAGCCAAATTTTAGTCCTTGATATTAACCGTGTCTCTCAAATTTTCGAAATTCCACTCACTGAAGCGGTAAAATTATGTTTTATGTAAAATTTGAAATTCTCCTAGGAGGTGGGTAAAAGACGGTGAAAAGTTCAATAAAATTTTTTATATATCTAAAATTATTATAAAATGAATCAAATGAATTACATTGAACATATATAGGTATTATGTATCAATTTTGACCTAAAATAAATTTAATTAAAATAAATAATTATTTAAATAAAAAGTCGGTTTTTAAATAGTAACCTAGTGTTCTCTCTATTCATCAAAAATTTAAAGTTTTCTGAAAAATACCAAAATTTTACTCTAGGATAATTTCGATATTCTGAATCCAAAAATGAAGTCCATTTTGAATGATAAAATTTATAAAATTTCAAAAAGTGGGTATTACTATTCATAATGGCTAGTTCATAATAATATTATAATAATATCTTGTTTAGTAAAACTCGGTATTGCGTACTACACACGCTATCGAGGAAAGTCGTGATTACGTGTAATGCATGCCAAGTCAGGGCTGCGTGTAGTGAAAGCTCCATTTGGTGTTGCGTATAACATAATCAAAACTTATTTCATTTATAAATTAATCAAAATCTATACTTAATGTTGCGTAGAATAATTTCCTCAAACAAACATGAAAGTGTGTGTAACACGAGGCAAGAATAGTGTTGTGTATACTGCAAGCTAATATGGTGTTGCATATAGTACAAGCTAATATTTGTGTAGTGTATAATAGAGGACATAAAATAAATTAAAAATAATATATCTCATAAAATCTCAGGGTGTTACATACATACCTTGTATTGGCATGGATCAAAGACCTCATAGTTCAGGTGAGTACCACGGCTTACCACCGACTGGGGAAACAACGACTTACTGCTTATTGTGGTCCATAGATTAACATCATACAGGATGGGGGAAAACTGACGTGATGGGGGTCAGAACTACTGGGTGTTGGGATTGAACCTGAGAGAGGTGTATTACGTACCTTTCCTTAGCAAGGATCAAAGTCCACGTAGTTTGGGATTTGGGGGCCTTTGGGTGTTACGCTCTGAGGTGGACCAAGGTGTTGGTGAACCGACGTGAAGGGGGTCGGAGTGACGAATGGGTGGTGGGATTGACCCTCAGAGAGGATTCCTACGTACCTTGCCTTGTCATGGATCAAAGTCCTCATAGTTCGGAATGTGTGTGGGTATTACACTCTTGGCTTCCCAAAGAGGATGTCATGGTCGGTGCTTGCTCTAAGCTCATGTGTGTCATGCTTGGTGTGAGAAACAAGGGACATCAAAGACCTAACAATCCCGTTGTGAAAGGTGCATCCATGGGAAGTGGAGTGGGGATTACACATAGTTAGCAGCCAAAATAGGAAACAGGGGCTTACGCGTGGTCTGTAACCTAGAGAGGAAATAAGGGATTATGCCTGATTAGAAACCCAAGGTGACGAAGATTGGGACTTACTCCGTGATGGAGGCCCAAATGGTGACAAATCCCAGTGACAGAGGGACTTGGAACCCAGGAAGAGAGGAGTAGGGATGCTACATCCTACAATGAAAGCTAGGGGATTACACAAGGGTGGTTTCCCCATTCCCCATGGATAGGTGCCGCTTCAATAAAGAGAATATCATTCCATGTGAGGAATGATCTCACTCCTGTGGAGACCAGTGGGCATGCAGAATGTCCATGGTGGGAGAACCCCGCATCTGATGCATGGGGTGTGGTCACAGTTTAACATCATATGCTGAGGATGATGGTTCTTGGATGTTTAACATCGTGAATTTTTGATAAAGTGGGTGCACTCTGCACCCCTAGGACTTACATAACCGGCACCCTCTACAGCTTGGTGAAGAGAATGGATAGGAAATGATGTGGCTAGGGGGTGTTATGGAGCGAACCATTAGTGGGTCCACGTTAGTGTGGCTATGCGAAAAATAAATAGCCGTTAGCGTGCCTATGTGATGGAGCTTAAGGCGAAGCAACGCAACGAGAAGTATCCTCTAAGGGACTTTGAAATTACTTCGTACAAACCTGAGGGGCCACACGGTGAAAGAGTGTGTGACACAGGTGTGTCGCGCATAAGAGTGGCTCGAACACGATGCCTCAAGGTGAGGGCAGGACATGGATTAAGTGTCAGAGAATTCGCCAGGTCAAAAAAAGAAGTCTTCAGGCAAGAGGAAGGGTTTCTACACAAGACGAATGGTTTGCGCTCAAGTGGGACCTGTGGAGTTCAAGATGGAGGTGTTGCGTGAAATAGGATGTCTTTCGCGCAATTCGAACCGGTGGTGGGAAAGATGGAGGTATTGCGTGCAAGAAGATGGCTTGCGTGCAAGTCGGACCGGTGGCGCGCAAGGGATTCTGATGCAGAGGGGAGTTGATCGAAATATGGGACCCCTTGCGCGCAAAGAACATTTCAATTTACGATGATCTGAGGGCCCGTCCGAAGGTACCCCACGAGTAACCTATCGTGCAACAACCATTACCTGAAGGCCATGGTTTTTTCATGCGGTCGCTGAAGAAGGGGTTTTCGCGCCACAGAGCTTCACTTCTTCTTTGTTTACAATCCTTGAAGAGTGGGGATATGTTTTTTTTATAGACAGAGTCGTCAAGGTGTCGCACAAGGGACATGAACACAAGAGATCTATGTGAAAACTACGTTCGGACATCGGCCTGGGCGTGGAAACGGGGTCGATCGCGCAAACAACCATTCATCTTCGCCTTCGGCGCAGAAATAGGGCCAACTGTGAAAACCTCCTTTTGACGATTCCTTGGGCGCAGAAATGGTGATGGCCGCACAAACGGACATTCATCATCTCCTTCAGTGCAGAAACGGGCCCGGGTGCGCAAACCCATTTTCGATGATGCCTTGGGCACGAAAATGGGTCCAGAGTGGCTAGTCGCGGAGGGAAACATTCTGGGCACGGAAGGGAAGGCTAGCGTGCGACAGTTTGCACATCAAAGTCCTCTTGTATGAGCCTTTTCTATCTTGCGTGCGCCCACCATCCACCCCCCAGGCTCCGGGATCTCCTTTTTTTCGTCCTGGCTTCATTAGATGCTCTTTGATCTGCATGATGTGCCCCTCCTCCAGATTTTTCTGTCAACAATCCACATTAAACATTCACCAAAAATGTATAAAATACATACAAAATATCATATTTGTGTCTTGCATATCCTCTTTAGAGCACATATAATTCCCTAGACATGCACTCCCATATGTAGTGCTAACAAATTGTCTTTAAACACTACATTTAATAAAAAGTCATATGAACCTAATTTATTTTACATCATTTACATATGCTAAATATTAAATCTCATAAATAATCTAATAGTCCCAATAAGAGAAGCATTAGTGTCTTTTAGGATTAGTTGTGTAATATATTTTTAAAAATATACATGAGAATATTTCTATATAATCTAACCAAAATTGATTCTATTCTATATTTCTCTTAAGTTTTTCTCATCTTCATAACATGGGGAATGAAAGAATATAAAACAGATGAGATAAAATGATCAGTAAGGGAAAACATATCAATATGTAATCAAGGGTTTGATCATATGTAATGATAAAACATGATTATGAGATAAATATATTATTAAAAATTACATTGAATAAGTAGAGTTTCCCATAATTCATAAAATAAGGACATGTGATCTCAAATGAAAAAAATATACCCAAGAAAACGAGTGCATAATCATGAGATAATAAACATGATCCATGTATCATAACATTAGAATAAGAATGTGACATAATAGTTTTCCATAAATATAATCATATAAATCTTATGTCCAGGCTACCCACATAGACATTTATCACATAGTAGGCTTGATTGAACTACTTAAGTACCTTCTAGGGATTGGGTTTACCAACCATGTACCCTTGCTCTTGTAATTACCACCCATATTCAATTATTGGGATTGGGTTTACCACCTATATACCCTTGATCAAGGGATAATCCTATTATGTACACTTGATCTTGAGATAATCCTACTGTTAGCCTTTTTAATTGGGATAATCCTTATGTGTACCCTTTTTATTGGGATAGTCCTCCCATGTATCCTTTTGAGATCATGATATATAAACGTTCAAAAATTAAATTGAGGGATATATAGGACTCCACATATCAATCATCCATACATAAATTATCTAATTGAAATAAATCATTCATATATCAAACATCAATTAATTAACCCATAAAAAATATTATAGTTTCATGAAAAACATTCCTAAATCATTACATAAGATATACATAGAAAGATTATGGATGGTGGAATAAAATAATATCCCCAATGTAACCTGAGGAATTTCAAAGGATTTTTACATGGGTGAAAACACCCTTTTGAGGTTATTTGGTAAATCACATTGAAAAACACAAAGAAACATTGCTTTTTGAAATGCTTGAAACTCCAAAAAAATGTTTCCTTTTAAATGACACACTTTGATATTTATAAAACATTTTTTAGATTGACCTTTAAAACAAAAAAAATTGTTTTCAAAATAATAAGTGTTCTAAAATAAAGGTTTTGTAAAAAACATTAAATAATCATTTCTTAAAATCAAAATCCCTTAAACCAAATTTTAAAATTAATAACACATTTAAAAATAAAACTTTTACTTTTCAAAAATAGAAGAATATTTCATTTTATTTTCAAAATTATCCATAGCAAAACTAAATTGGAATTTTTTTTAAACATTTAAAGGAAAATTGTTAAATAAGGATTATCATACAACTAAAGAAACCATAAAAGTGTTTTTAGAAAAAAAAATTACCATACACATAAAATTAAAATTTATGGATCACATTATGAAGTCATATTCAAAATAGTGAAGAGAAATATTTCGAAATATTTAAATTTAAAAATTATATTGAATAATAGATTATTGAAAATTATATAAAATCTTTATAGAAAATTTTTCATGGATGATAAAAGATAAGATCATAAATGGAAACCCTTTTGAATATTTTAAAATAACTTTGTTGAAAACCAAAATAAAAAAAGGGTTAATAAAAAATAATTTTGAAAATTGGAGAATGTAAAGATGATGGTCACTTTAGATAACATATAATTAGGTTTCCTAATATAAAGGATGACATTGGTATGGAGATAAATAAATAAATTTATGAAAATCATTGTTAAAGATAATGGAAATTATTCTTAAAAATGTCAAAATTTTATGGGGAAGAAATTAATCATGGGTGGAAATTTGATTTTAAAATTAATTTTTCCCTAGATTGGAATATTTAATATAATATAATAAAATTTTATAGTGTAATAACATAACTATGGAATAATTAAGTTCATTAATAAATATCATAACTCAAATAAATAAGTTTTGAGTTATCAGCATCCATTACGTTTTAAGAATTTTTTTTAATAAAAATCCCTTAAAAGGGATAGATTGAAATTGAACTTTAAATACCATGAATAAAATAAAATTTATGATATGATATATCCAATAGTTAGTATATATATAATTTTAATTCAATTACGTTCATAAAAAACCATGTATAAAGGAAAATAAATTGAGACGAAACACCCTTACAACGTCATAATTAATAGAATTGAAAATAAATGGAAGGAGGAACCTGGGATGGATTTATAAATCCCTTATATTTCATGAAAAAGTATGATGAAATAATTCCATTTCCAATATATACACCACAAAAGGAAAAAAGTTTTTAATGTGCATCATTTGTCAATAAAGAAAAATGGGATGAAAACCCTTATGGTAATGGTAACGTAAGAATCAAAAGAAAATAAGATGGATAATATGAAATGGATATTAAAATATTATTAAATAAAATATATTCATTATACTTGAAGTAAATATGTAATTATATGCACTATTTAAATTAAATTATGGAACTCAATATCAAAAATGACTCATGGAATTGAAAATATCGACAAATAACGCTCACCTTGAATCTTATTTAACTGAAGATGCTCTAAACAGATGTATAAAAGAAATAACTATCTTAATAAATAATTTTGTAAACTTATAAATATATATAAATTCTTTTATACACTTTATTTATAACCATTTAATACAAATATATTTTTTGGTTATAGTTTATTTTTTATCTTCGGGTGCTTGATACTATGATTTCATGTTTCATACTAGTTTTGTAATGGTGTTTTGAATTATTATTTATTAAAAAAAGGATTTTATTAAAATATTTTAAAAGATACTATAATCATGTTTTTCAATTATTCATTTTATCGTATTTTCATTTGGTTAATGATGATGTAATGGTTTGTAAAAATAAAAATTGTGATGACATAATTTTGGCGTGTTTAACGCTTGAAAGGGGAAATATCAATAAATATGTTAAATATTAATAAAATATTTACATAATAATTAAAAAATATTAAATAAATCATTATTTAGTTATATTATCATCATATCATATTCCTAAATCATTCATGATAAATAATATTATAACATCATTCATGTATGTGGTAAAACTGACCCAAACATAAGCATGTTATAATGATTTAATGAGTAAGGAATTGTTTTTATGTAAGGATAATATAATTTTTACAAAGGTTATAAATTTTATAAAAACCATATATAATAATTATATTTATTCTTAGAACCATCCATGATGTTTTGTGGTGAAAAATGAAACTTTTTATTCAAAGTGGTGGTATTCCACACATACACGTGATTAACGTTTACTATTTTATTTACGAATGAGTGGGATGGGAATATATATTGGTTTTTTCATAAATATAATAAAACTTCAGTATATTACATATACTTGTATAATTATATACATATCTTTGGACTAGTAATATTAAGAATAAAATTTTAATGAATAGGTAATTCTCTTATAGAGATTTTTAACTTTCTCTACAAATTCTCCATGAAAATGAAGGGATTAGGCTATCTTCTATTAAAAAAAATATTATAGAATTAAAATGGAATTATAGTATTGGTTTCCTGGGTAGTGTTTATGTTAATTTATAATTTTAATTATTTCATTTAAATGGTGGAATTGATCTTCTTTTATAATGAAAAATTTGTTTTTTGTAAATACTTCTTAGTTTTTAATAATGGCATGATACTATTCCAAGGTAAAAGGTTCCAAAAGTGGGAATTAATTAAATTTTTAAAACATTAATGTGTATAATACTCTCATAAATTTATTTTGGAGAAACATTGGAGTTAATTTAGGCTTTACCCCTTAGTTTTTTTCATTTACCATAATCAGCTTCTACTTTGGTAACTAATTTTTAGCCATAGTAATTAATTTTAACGACAGAAATTTAAAATTAGAGTTATTAAAAAAAATTAAGCATATTAATTAAAAATATGAATTTTATTTTATCAAATGAAATTTCTATGTGTGAGAAAACATAATTTTAGAATTAATTTACATGACGTGTAAAAAATGTTATTTAAAAAAAAATTAAACATAAAATTTATTTATATGATAAAATTATCAATTTTTAGAATTTTCACGAACTAAATTGGTTTATTTTAAAACAAATAAAATTTATGTTTCTTAAAAATTAATCCAAAATTTAATTTTACAAAAATAATATTTAATTAAAATACAGGACCAAAGATAGTTTTTATTGGAAAATATTACTTATGTCTTTAAAATATTCATCATAAGTTTCCAAAATTCAACATATTTTTTTTAATTTATAGTTTTAATTTTATGATATATTTTTTTTCAATTAAGAGTTTTGATAATGTTCTCTTTCTTTTATATATAATAATAAAGTCAAAAAACTTAATGTTTTGGTGAAAAATGTATTTTCCACTATTCACTAAAAATTAACTATTTCAGAAAACCCTCAAATATTAAAACTAAGATAATTTTGAAATGAAGAATTAAAAAGTTAATTTTGTTTTATAAAATTAAATTTATAAAATTGATAATTTTTTCTTATAAATTAAAGGACAATATATAAATAAAACAACTTTTATTAAAGAACAACCTTTTAAAACTTTATATGTTCTTAATCCTATTTTGTATGAAATTATAATTGACTATAATATTTTTATTACTAGGGATTTTATTATCCTTAAATTTTATTAATAATTTTCGACCAATATTTTGTGGACGATTTTTGTTTGGGGTTGGGTGTGAAGAAAGCTATTGAACATATTTATTATTTAGAGAAATCCATATATTCAAAAATATCAAGATGTTAAATTATCCCCCCTTAAATAAATTCCATCCTCACAATTTTAATTATTAATTAAAAATGGAAATATATTTTGTATCCATAAGTGAATATGTTCAATAGCCACATCCAATTTCCAATATCTACTCATGGATGTAAATGAATGTGAAAACACACAATATCTACTTTACCATAAGATTAAGATGTTTTCTTATACTTATACTTGTCCCTTATACTTATAGATACGGTTTTCATGAATGTAAAATTATCTTAATACCAAAAATAACTGAAATAAAACTCTAAAAAAATTAAACCCTACTCTGATACCAACTATGGTTCCCCAGACATGCACTTATAGATCAAAAGATAAAAAAATCTTTAAATATTGGATTTGATTCAAACTGATATGAACATATATAACTTTACATAATTTGCATAAATTAAGCATTATATCTCAAAAGTAATAACACAATCCCATGAATTTATTTTTTAGTGCATTTGAGGATCATACACTTAAGAAATTGTACTAATAGATACTTGTGAACATTTATCCATAATTAAACTACACTAAAGTCTCTTCTAAACTCCACCTAAGTTTCCCTCATCTTAAAAACCTAGGGAATATTCACTTAGAAAGGTGTGTGATCAAATGAAAAGTATGGGATATATTATCAACATTTTTTCAAGGATTAAATCATTAGAATATGATAAATCATGATTTGGGGAAATATTTTATTAAAAAGAAAATTTAAAAATAAGAGTTTTCTATAAGTCATAAAAGAAGGAAATATAATCTCAAATGAACAAACATGTACACTGGAAAAATAGTTTGGAATCATGAGATAATAAAAATTATACATGTAGAATAATATATGAATTATATTTTGACATAATAGTGTAGAATAAACATAAGCATTGAAATCATATTTTAAGGTTACCCACTTTTACATTCATCATATAGTTTGTTTTTCCTAACCACCTAGGTACCATCTTAGTCTTACCACCCATGTAACCTTAGTCTTGGGATTACCACCAACGGACCCTTTTTGGAATTTTGATTTCCATTTGTATACCCTTATAATTGGGATAATCCTCTCAAGTACACATAGTCTTGGGATAATCATCTTGCATACCATTTGGCTTGAGATAATTCTCTTTTTTACCATTCAGATTAGGATAATCCTCAGATATACCCTTTGTATTGGGATAATCCTCCCATATATCCTTTGGATATCAAGAGATATAAATATTTACCGATGAATTTGATGGATATATAGGACCCCACCTATTAATTATCCATACATATGTGTTTCACTTGAAATTAATCATTCATACATCAAAAATCATATAATTAACCTATGGAAAATAGGTGGGTTACAAGAATAAATATCACCTAACATTACATAATTAATCTATAGAAATAATATTGTTGGTGAAATAAATTCACATCCTTATTGTAATAAAATTAATGTTAAAGGATGTTCACGTAGATGAAAAAACACTTTTGTTGTTATTGGATACATCACTTTGAAATACCTGAATAAAATTACCTTTTTCAAAAACATGAAAAATAATCAAAAGTATTTCATAAAAATTAAATACTTTAAGCGTGACACTAAATTTAAATATTAACTGTTAAACCCAAAAAGGAGGATTAAAAGTAATATTTTATAAAATAATGTTTCTTTCACAAAATTGAATAATTATTTCATAAAAAAGTTGTTAAAATATATTTTAAAATCAAGAATATCTTCCAAAATAAACATTTTACTTTTAAAAAATATAGAAATATTTAAATTTATTTCAAAATAATAAAGAGTAAAAATAACTTATAAAATGGTTACAAAACATGTAAAATGAAGTTCCGTAAATATGATTGCTCTTAGGTTGAGAGAAACTATAAAAGTTTTTTAAAAAAATGTTATTTCTATACTTTTATAAGATGAAATTATGCGACATTTAGAAAATCCAATTTAAAAAATGTAAAGATAAAATTTTGAAAACTATTAAATGTAAAAATTATATTCAATAATAGAATATCTAAACGTTTAAAATGTTTTTAGAGGAAATGTGAAGTGGATGATAAAAAAATTATCATGAATGGAAATCCATTTTAAAATTTTAAAATACCTTTATTGAAAAACCAAATAAAAAAATGGTTAATAAAACTTAGTTTTGAAAAGTTAAGAAAGTAAATTGTATATTTATATGAGATAAAACATAATTATGTTTCCAAATATAATGAATAACATAGATTGGAATGGAAAATATGTACACGGAAGAAAAATCATCATTAAATAGAATTGGAATTATTCATAACAATATCATACTGTTCTGTGGAATAAAATCATCATGTAAGGATTTTTAATGAAAAATTTATTTTTCACTTGAGAGGTATTTAAATAAAATACAATTCAATTTTATGGTTGAAGAACCCCTTCATGGATGAAATAACTTCAAGAATAAAAATCACAACTCACAAAATGATGTTTTGAGTTATCAATGTCCTTTTCAACTTAAGAAATGTTTTAATAAAAAACCACTTGAAATAGAGAGATTAAAACTAAACTTCAAATACCAGGAATAAAATATAATTTATGATATAATATTTTAAATATAAATTATATACACCATTTAAATGAAATTAGGTGCATAATCAAAACATGTCTCAAAGAAATGATATTGAGATAAAACATCCTAACAACATCGAAATATTTCAAATTGAAAAACATGGAAGGCTGAACATGGGATGTATTTTTAAATAAATTGTAATTCAGGATAAAATTTCATAAAAATAAATACATTTCATACATATAAATTATGAAAGGGAACAATTGGAAAATAAACATCATAAATTGATAGGTAAAAATCATTAAGGTAATGGTAACATAATAATCTAAAGATCATGTGAGGTAATCAATGAAATGGGAAATAAATAATCCTGAAATCAATTTTATTAATTATAATTGAATAAAATAGAGTATTTAATACAAAATATAAAATAAATGATGTTTCACAATATCAAACATGTCTTAAGGAATTAAAAATATAAAAACACAACTCTAACCACAATTCTCACTTAGCTGAGCATGCTTTAACATCTTATATAACAAAAAAATAATATGATAACAAAATTTAGAAACTTATTAATTTATATTTACCTCTATACACTTATTTTATTACCATTTATTGCAAGAATATTATTCTTTTATGTTTTATCTTCATCATGAGGTGAGAAAAACAATGATTGCTTGTTTCATGCTAGTTTCCTAATGGCATTTTTAATTATGGTTTATAAAAAAATAACTATGATATGACTATACAAGATCCCAAAATCATGTTTTGTCAATTATTTATAATATCTTATATTCATTTGGAAAATTTTAATGGTATGGTTTATGAAAATGGAAATTATAATGAACCACTTTCTGGGTGTTTAACACTCAAAATGTGATATATCAATAAATATATTAAATATTAATAACATAATTATAAATTTTTTAATAATAGATTAAATATATCATTATTATAAGATATTATAATTATATAACATTCCATAATCATTCATGATATTAATATTATTTCATTGTTCATGTTGGTGGTAAAACTAACCCAAACATGAGTGTCTTATGATGATTTAATGTATAAGGAATTGTTTTTATTTATAGATAATTAAATTTTTTAAGTGTTTAAACATTTTATAATTGTAATATATCTTCATTAAATTCATTCTTCGAATCATCTATGAAAGGTGGATTAAAGCCTCATGACAATACAAGTGTTTAGAATTTAGAGGAATTTCTGAATTTTGATTTAGTGGATGAGACAAATTTTGAATCCATGTTTTGAATAAAATTAATAATGTTTAGAAATATTAATGTGATATTTTTAGATGAGTTTTTATTATTTATAGGTTCCTTGGGTTCTCAAAAGAATCTAAAAATTTACGGGTTGAGTTTTGGGGGTTTTGGAGGATTTTTCTTAGGGAGAATGGTTTAGGGCACACGGTTTAGGGAAAGCCATGTGGTACTCCATATATCATGGTGTTTTAATTTTTTTTTTGTAGATAATGGATTTCATTAATAGTTATAGCATGGTTCAGGGAAATAATGTGAATTTATTTGAGAGATTTTTTAAAAAATTTAGAGGGTTTGTAGAGCCACCCACATGGTTGGCCCATAGTTTCGTAAAGTATGAAACCAAACTATGCATGGTATAGGGATTGAGAATTTCAATCTACAAGGTTGGAACACAATTTTTCTAACAATGTAGTAAAAATTTGCATCCTATTAAATGTGTAGTTTTACCATTTCCCTTTTTAATTTTAATAAGGGAAACCCCCATTTCTCTTATCCCTCATGCATGCCCCATCCAACGAAGACCCACTTCCATCTCTATATTTTCCACCATTTTGGTGTGTTTTGAGGTATTATTCTATGATTCATGGGGCATCTCACCCTATTAAAGTATATAATTTTCCTTCCTTCACTATTTTTTTTCGGGTTTTTTGGTGTTGATGCTATAGAAACATTTTTTAATATGACAAATTTAAATTTGATTCCACTAATCATGCACAAGGGACATCCCGAGATGGAATATGCACTCCATATCCAAGAGTTTTGGTGGTGGTATGTTTCACCACAAATTTTATAACTATTTTTCTTTAAATTAAATTTTGAATGATTATCTTGACATCATTTGATAGTTATTTGGCTTGAGATGTTGTTAGGACTACGTCATCGGTTTTTGGTGAGTGTTAGTTATGGTTCTCATGTAGTGATATATTCTATAAGGTCCTTAATCTCTTATTCCTTTTGGTTTATTTTTTATTAATTAATTATTATTGAATATTTTTAATTTTTTGGGATATTTTGGTGTGAGTTAAGATTATTTTGTGGAAGTGGGGTTTGGTTGATCTTGGAAGGGTCTTACAGAGCCTAGTCGGTAGTTTTCAACCTATGGATGTTTAGGGAAAAGTGATGAATACAAGTTGTTGTTCCCTAAATTAACCTAGATCCTTGCCTTAATTTCTATGTGCATGTGATAGGGGTTTTGCTAGTTTTCTGAGTGGTGAGATTTTAAATCTATTAATTGTTTTAAATTGAGAATTTTCTTAGTTAACACCCTTTGTCATGATGTAATCTATATAGTATGGTGATTCATATTGGAACACCTTGGTAATAATTCTAACCATGGGAATTTTATAATTAAATTGTATTTTAAAATAGAATTGGTATTTTTTTGAAAATGAAATTTGAATTGGAAATTTGAATGGTTCTTGAAACAATATTTCAGAATTGGTAATTTTTCTTGGTTTGTTTAAATAGAAAAGTTATAATGGTATTAATGACATGTCTTTGGTATTTTGGAATTGGTATTTGAAAAAGGGTATTTGAAATATTTTTTAGATCAGTATTATGTAAATATTTTTGGGAATGGTTTAATACATTAGAATTTTAATGGTTTTGGGTAATAGGGAATGAAATTTTCTATGGAATTGAAATGTTAAATAATCAATTGTACCTGGTATTTATTTTAATTTTTTCTTAATAATGTGTTTTGAATGTGTTTATTGGATATTAAACAAATTTTGGATATGATTATTGGTTAAAGTGTAACGACCCTGACCCCAATAACCTGGAACCACTGCCTAATTTAATACATTGGAAGAAGATATATGTTACCACATCCTGAAGGAATTAATAGTTTAGTAGTATTCGTTAACTAGATACTTACATGATTCCTGTATTATATTTGAATATAAAAATTATAACATTATTTTTTCAATAATACCATTATACAATCTTGAAATTGATTTCGAATATTTTTTAGTTCACTTCATTGATAACTAAGAAAGGAAAAAAAATAAGGGTGATCTCAAATGATAAGTAATGGTTAATTATTGTGGAATATATAATTAATGAATCATTATAATCAACACAGAAAGGTAAATAATGAAACACACATGTCATTTAAATAATTTTACTAGCATAATAAATATGTAAAGGTAAATAACTAAAATCACATTCCATTTAATCAATAACATGACTATCATAACTAGATAAGTCATAATCAATATATAAAAGTAAATAACTGAAAATGCAATCCATTTAATCAATAAATTGAGAAAGAAATACATCAAGAGACAATATCATAGAGGAAATCCCATGGATAATAACAAAAAAATTTATTAATAAAGGAAATAATTTATTATTATTAGTCATGTTTTCAAGGAACATGATACCTCTAACATTGTAATCTAACCTCAAGACAGTTTAAAACTTATGGGTACAAACCCATTTAACTATGGCTAGAAAACTAATATTTCCCGTGAGACTACTGATGCATCAAGGTTCTATATATAAATAGGCCCCACCTATGTATTCCATGTACATATAATTAATCATGAATTTAATTTTAATTTTAATTCAAAAACAATGTGCCTTATCACCAAGTATTAGTTTTGATTAAACATTACCTATTTATTAATATTTCCCTATTTAATCAAATAACATTGAAAGTAAACACCATATGTAAAAAATAGAATACATCTTAGAAATTAGTAACTTCCATAATATAATAATATGTATATTTAGGATAATTGTAATTACAAATTAAAATATTCACAATAATGTAATTGTTTTAATAAAAAGTTAGCAATCACAAAATAAAGTGAGATTTCTCAATTAGTTTTACCACTTGGTAATTCTAAAGTCAAAAACCCAAATATAAAATAATTCAAATTGAAACATAAAATACCATGAATTATTAGTAAATCATGATATTAAATTTCAAAGGTTACCATATACAACATATAGGATAAATTAGGTGCATAACATTATAATATGCCTCAATGAATGGAAATTGAGACGAAGTCCTAAACCCTGAGTCCGACTTATCACATATATTATTTATCTTCCCGAATAATAAAAATATTTTAATTATTTAATTTCATAAGAAACTTTTCCATTTTTTATTAGTCATTTTATTTCACTTATTACCATTTTATATATGATTACTTAATCAATTATGTTTCTGATGGATGTTTCATCAATTTTTGTATTATGTGTCAAAAATGAATTTGGTAGGTTCATTATGGTCAAATAGATAATAATATAAAAATATACATAGTAATAATAATTATAAAATTATCATATTTAAAAATCAATTATAATTTTAAAACCAATCACTAAATATGGTCATGAAAAATTAACTATGTTACAATCATGGAGACGGTAGGTCGTACATACACATGAGTAGTGCTTTCAATTTTCAATGATCATCATGGAAATAATGTATTAATATTTATCTTTAAAAATTATTATAATATCATATATACCATATTATTTCATTATATATACATATATATATCATTATATTGGTTTGGTGATGAAAAGAGAGTCACATCACTTTGTGAAGTTTGTAGCCCACACATACACAAGTGACATTATCATATTTCAGTGTAAGAAAGATAATGATATATTATCTTTTTAAGATGATAAATATGTAATTAATATAATAATTATTTCATGTATATAACATATATTAATTAAATTTATCGATATCACCTTCTATGTAAAGTGCTAGGAAAAAATGAATCACATAGCTTCGCGAGGTGGTAGGCTGTCATACACACAAGTGAATTTATTTTATCCCTTTAAAAATGGAATGTAAACAAGTTAAATATGGTATAATGAATCAAAATGTAAAATTATGTTTTAAATATCACATATATACATTATATTCCTCATCATACACAACATTGAGAGGTTGTAATGAGAAAACTAATGACATGAGTTCTTGAGGTGGTAATCCACCGTACACATGAATGATGATTTCATAACCCATTTGATGGAAGTGGAGATGTTTTTAGGTAATTAACTTAACATAAAAAATCTCATTATATTTAATATACTATGGTTATTATATCATAATTTTTTAATAAAAAATTATTAAGTTGGATGATGAAAAAAAATAATGATGTTCGTTGAAGAACGTTACCTATTCTTTAGGTATCCTGCTTAGGTTTGCACAAAAACCTTCATCGGTTGTATTTTTTCCCAAAATAATAAATCTATGATGATATAAGGGATTTTATAAAGTTATTTGGTTAGGTATTGTCCAAACCAGAATGTTTTGAATATATGAGGAAAAGAGTATAAAGGGTGACCTTTTATAAGTGAGGTGAGTGGGATACTTATGTATTTTAAAACATATTCAATAATTATCAGGTTTTTATCATGAAAATTCCCTAAAAAATGAAACATTATTGAAATGTGAATATATAATATCAAAATATATCCTTCTAATGGGTTTTGTGCAAGTTTTATGCCATTTTAACGCTTTTCATCCTAGTTTAATCATCCTATAAATTAGTTAAGTTGAACTTATTAGGAATTATAAATTATTCTGATTAAAAATATGGAATCAATTTTATAAAATTCAATTAATATATGTATAAAATTTTAATTTTAAATAAATCATTCATACGTGATAAGAAAGTGCATATTCAAAGAGAAATTCTTCAAAAGTTCATAAAGTTATTTATGAAAATTCTGTATGAAAATGATTTCAAAAACCTAAATTGGATTAATTGATATATAATTGAGCTAATTTTACTTTAAAACCAATTTAAAATATAATTTATCATTATAAATAATTTAAACTAAAAGTATTTTTTCTATAAAAATGTAATATTTTTCATTAATCATCGAAATATGAAATATTTTAGAAAATTCAAAAAAATCCACCTGAAGAAAATTTTGATATTATGATTTCAAAAATGAAGTTTATTTTATCAATTAAATTTTATAAAGGTGATTAAAAATTTAATTATAAATTATGTGTGCAAAAAACGGCTAATCCATCTTTTAGAAAAATACGTTTTTTTTAAAAACATTTCTTTTTATTTTAAATTATTCTTATTTTATTTCGAATCAATAGATAAAAATAATTTTCTTAATTTATTAATTAATATAAATACCTACTAATTTAATTTCTAGGTTATAATATTATAGTATATTAAGGTTTATTTTTACTTGGGGTTTCATATTCCATAATCTATCAAATTGTGTAAATTAAAAGAAATATATTTTGTGGGTTATTTTATCTCAATGTTTCATATTACATATTCTATCAAATATAATGTTATTATTTTATAATTTCATGGTGTTACATTCTCCCCACCATAAATAAATTGTTTCCTCATAATTTAAACTTGATCTTGGTAATCTTGGGTTTAACAATTTGAAATACCATGGTTGAAAAACAGACATTGTAAAAAGGGTTAATGAAATACCCTCTTAATATGATGAAAATGGAAGCACCCAAGAAATATTCAATAACAAATTACTAGTTCTAAAAGATGGAAAACATTGGTGTAATGTAAAGATATGTACATGGAAGGAAAACATAAATAACTATACAGAGTGATTGAGGTCATTGATCACAAGAAACTGAATGATCAATGGAATGTTAAGGGACTCAAAACCATTAATATATTGTGATTTAAAAGATCATATGATTTATGGGATATTAATTTAACTGGATAATTTTTTTGTTTCATCTTCATTTTCCTAATGTTGAATAATTATTTTACTATCTAAGAATATAATGAAATATACTTACTTGATATATTTCAGTTTTATATGAATTATTTCATCCCATGGTTGTGCTTTGATTAATTTTAAATTCACTACCTACTATAAGAAATGAATATCCAAAAATGAAATTTTTTATGTGGGATGCACTAAATTTCACTTTTAATGGATTGAAATATCTATAATAGAAGGATAATTCATTCCTTTTATCTCTAGTTATTATTATGAAAAAAATTTAGGCATAGGTTATCTAATATAATACATTAATCTCTAAACCTCAAAGGCAACACCACTGGTTGATCGTTAATATTTATTCATCAATTTTTTTTACTAAAAACATTGAAATATTAGCCAAAACTTCATGCTGGACAATGGTAGGTGTTAAACCCTTATCATCCTTTAGTTGAGGGTTTATACCATAGAACCTTATTGGACATATCAGGTTGTCACCCATCCTATGAGTTATCCTTTTTCTAAAACCATATTAATATAATTTCAATAATGTTCCCAAAAAATAAGATATATATCCTTGAAATAAAATTAATCATTAAATAAACTTTTACTATGGTTTTCAATAGAATATTATTTTTCACAAAGTCTAACAATATTATATAATTATTATTATAATATAATTAATGATCATATTAGCCCTAGAGGATATAAATACCTATAAACTAATTCATATAAAATGTAAAGTCATTATTAATCAAATAACATTTACTCTAAAATGTATACTAAACCAATGGTTTGTTTTTCTATAAAATTAATCCAATATATCATTAATCTAGGTAGAATCCCATCACATAAAATATAAAAAATAGTGTTTAATACATTTCACTTATGAGTAATCTTATAAACATAAACTCTGATGGTATCCATAACTCTTATGTTAATGAAGACACATATGCTTCTAAAATTTAAAACAATCCTTATAAGTTTCATAATTCTTATCACAAAATTTCAATTGGTAAAAAATTACTTCAACAATTTAGTTTCAGAACCCCAATACATAAATACTTTATCTATTTTATTTCCCCATAGTCCCTTCATTAGTATAGGGTTTAACCTTTATAGTAGGTCATTGCCTCAAAAAATTCCAATGTTATCCACATTTAAGAAGATAAACTATAAATGTATCCCGTGGATGATATTTATTTCATTCCATCATAATCTTCATTTTTCCTCAGTAATACATTGGTTTATTCTCTCCCTTTCTCCAAATAAAGTATTTTAACATTAAAATGATACCCTTTCATAGGTATCTCCTTCCATATTTCTTACATTATTAAAATTGAGACTTCATTACTCCATGGTCTCCATCACTCAATCTCTTTGTGAACTACATCATTATATTCTATGGTGAGTTTGGGAGTTGTTTAAGGTATATCTTGTAAATCATATTTCATGAAAACTAGTTAGACATAATTAAAATTTCATTAACTGTAATAATAATCCCATCTATTTTCTCAATTTCACTACCTTTTACTTCATACTCAATGTTAACATTATTTCTTTTGGTTCCATCCATTGACTGAAACCAACAATCATTGTGTGAGCAACAATAATTGTAGTGGGAAAACCGTATAATCATTTATAGGATGTTTAAAACATGACACCAATTTTTTATATGATTACACCTTAGGTTTAACCTAGGTCATTAATTTTCATTATATATTTGAATACATCATAATTATTTGTATAGAAAATGTGAATTATCCTAAGCACATATCATAAGAGTATCAAAATAGGTGTATAGTAAGGCCTATTGTCGCACATAAAGTGACTATTGGGTCAATACCAATGTGCACTTTTCAATGTTATTACCCCTAGATACCTCTATTCTTGAACCATGTCCAGTTTTATTATATACACAAGGATTTATTTTAACAAAATAACACATAATATATACCTTACCAAAACTTTAGGATTCTCTTCTATACATATCCTCAAATTCTATCATAGTATTATGATCTCTTATTGATGTTTTCCTCATTCTAGTTCCCATGATTTCTACTAAACATACCATAATACCAATTGTAGAAAACCTAACCCTAGTATCATAGAGTTGGTGAATTATTTAAAACATTTTCATAAGATATAAGTAATACCATCCCAAATGAATTAATAGTTTAGCAGTCTTGGTAAACTAGATACATATATGTTTCACATATTACATTTGAATACACAAATTATAGAATAGTTGTTTATGAAAATGTCATTATTCCCTCCAGAATATTATTGCATATCTTTGGTAGTGAACTTCATGGATTATTATGAATGGAATCAAAATAAGTGTGATGTTAAATGACCAATAAGGGTTAAATATAGTGGAAGATATTAGAAATTAATGAGCATAATCAACACAGAAAGGTAAAAAAATGAACACACATTCTATTTAAATAATTTGACAATAATAATCAATATGGAAAGGTAAATAACATAAGACACATTACATTTAATCAGTAACATCAATATCATAACTGGATAAGGAATAATTATTATGGAAATGTAAATAACTAAAAAAACATTCCATTTAATCAATAAAGTAAGAATGAAATGAATCCAAATATATTATCATAGAGAAAATATCATGGATAATAATAAATTTGTTGGACCCTTTGTGACATATTTGTTTTCATAATAAAAAATCATGCCAATTTATAGAATCTATTAATTTATACATTAAGTTATAACTCTATTCAATCTTGTCAATGAATATTTTTAAGTGAATCAATTATGATACATAATATTATAAATTTTAATAAGTCAATAAATTATGAATATTTATGTGTCAATATGTTTACAAGTGTATTTTAACATATATTTATGATTTTCACTTAATTTGGCAGTGTTCGGTGTAAGAAAGACACTTTATAAGTTCATCAGATTCCCTGGCACCGATAGTTCAAAAGGAGTCACCGTTGGTCAACTCATCGATGGGGACTCATCGATCAAAGAAGTCACTTTTTCTAGACTCACCAATAAAACAAATGACACACTAATGAATGAGTCACCAATGGAAGAAACACTGATGAACGAGTCACCGATGGATGACACACCAATGAAGGAGTTGCCGATGGAAGACATGCCGATGAATGAGTCCTCAATGGGCGACACACCGATAGTTCAAAATAAGTCACCGACGATGACTCATCAATGCCCGAATAGACTGATAGCATAAAGGACTCACCAACATGCTGAGTCACTGATACCGATGGAAAAGACTCACCGACACATGGAGTCACTGATGATGACAGACCGATGATGACAGACTGATGCCAATGAGACACCAATACTTATGACTCACCTGTAGTCTTATAAAATGTTTTTATTTTATTTATTCAAATTAATATATAAATTTCATATTTAGATAAATTAATGTTTCTTACATTAATAAACGTTGTCCTTATGACTCTCAGTAGATAGTACGAGGTACATGCACGTGGGGAGATCTTCATGTCTACTAGACATCGAAGTATAAGAGAAATAAAAACTGGATCATTCGATATACATGGCATACACTGAAAAGTATAAATAACTAAAGAACTAAAAACTCCTGTAACTCTCAATCATTCTCCCAAATACTAATAAATTAAATCAGGAACATATGGGGACATCAACACAACAAGAAAAAACCTGTTGATACTACACTAAAATTATTTGAAACAACATAGCTAAACTTTTCACACATCTGGAAGCCAGAGCACATAGGCTACGATACTCTGTTTTGGAGACAATTTCTAGAAGAGGACTCATAAATTATTTCCACTACATCACATGAGTCCATATATTTACTACATAAAACACAGATATTTCCAAACCTCTCTCTATATCATAGCTTTGTTGTGTTTATTTTCATACATTTTTTAGCAGTGTGTGTATCTTTTTTTAACACACACTAAATCCTATGTATAACTGGAGGATCCTTGATATCCTCAAACCCACTTGTATTTTTGTCCTTTTTATCCCATATAGAATAGTAGATGAGGTCAAGTGTGGCCTGTTCATTGTTCTTTCCCATGAATAATTGTTGTAGTGGTCTAGTGTGACCTCAAAAACCTTGTGTTCTATTGTGAACTCTAATCCATGGTGTGGATCAAACTATTTATTAAATTAAACTTTTTGGTGGAAGGTGATCACCAAGTGGAGAGCACTAAGTCTTAGCTTGAAACTGAACCTCTTGTCTATATCCACTGTGACTCTACCTTTTAGTTTTAATATGTGTTTATTACATTTTACATAAAACTAAATTGAACTTTGATAGTTATTTTAGAAAGTGTATATAACTCTTTTGAACCAGTAGGTTAGTATTCAAAGATAAATTAATCTATAGATTAGTATAGCTGGGAACTAATCATTCTTCTAAAAATTAATTGAACATTCATGACTTTTGTAAATTCACTACAAACTGACTTGATTATATTTAATTTGGGACAAAATTTTCAAAGAACCAATTTCAACAGAGTTTTTTATAGATACTCAATTCACCCCTAAGTAATCTACTCCAACCAACATTTGGTATCAAAGGAATTTTAGAAAATTTTCAGTTTTCAAAAAAAATCAACTCTTTATCAACTGCGATTGTAGTTGAATTTCAAATATATTAAAGAATTTATTATTTATAAATTTATATCTCTTTGAAATGTTTTCATACTTTATATCATGGACAATAGACTAGAATGATTTTATACTAACAAACCACATTTTTTAATGGAATAAACTATGCTCAGTAGAATCTTAAAATTAAAATACTTCTAGAAAGCACAGGATATGAAATCTGAACTGTTGTTGAATGTAAATTAGAAATTTCTAAAACATATAGAAACACATTGGATAAACCAAACAAGACTTCCTATAACAATAACTATAATTAATTAATGATCTATAATATACACTATGATATGAAGAGTTTAATCGTATTTATGTTTGTAAAAGTATTCATGAAATTTGGGTCAAATTTTCTGTTTTCCATGAGGGAATATCTAATGTGAAAGAGATGATATTAAATACTTATAATATTAAAAATTATAATTTCAGAATTAAACCTGATGAATTGATTTCTTATATGTATCTTAGGTTAAATGAAATTGTTAATACTATGATTTCTTTAAGAAGAGTTGTAATAGGAAAGGAATAGATCCTGTGGATTTTTGCGATGCTTACCAGAGATATAGAGAGGGATATCAATGTCCATTAGATAATCAAGATATATTGATAAGATACTAGTGAAGGAAGTGATTGGAAAATTAATGATGTTTGAAGAATAATTAAAGTTAAATCAAGAAGAGGATAAACCAAAAAGAAAATATGCAGCCCTCAAGACCACCACTTTCAAGAGAAACGATAAAGAGAAAGTTCAAGATGCTGTTGATAGCACAAGTGGTCAAGAATCAGCTTCAGAATGTAATGAGGAAATGGCCCAGCTAGACCGAAGATTCAAGAAATTTTATAAAAAAATAAGTTTTTCAGAAATACCAATTACAAAGCAAGATATGATAACAAGGGTAACTAGAAAAGGGATTGGATGAGAAATGAAAAATCAAAAGACATAGTTTGCTACAAATGTAAAAGGAAAAGACAGGTCAAAGCTGATTGTCCAAAGTTTTAATACATAAATAAGTATGAGAATAAGGATAGAAAGTATACGAAGGTCATAAAGGCCACCTGGAGTTCTTCTGAGGACAGATTTAGTGAATCAGCTTCTTCACATGAAGAGAAAGATGATATATGAAATATGTCTTTTATTAAAAACACATCAGGGGTAATCTTAGATTCACCTGCACACAACTCCTATTATTATAAAAATGAAAGTGACTCTGAAAATATGACTAGTGATTAACTATTTGGACATTGAAACTTGTCAGAAGAGACATGTAATCATCTAAAAGATAAATATAAATCATTTAAGAAACATCATGCTCTTGTTGTGACTATTAGATCTGAACTTACTACTAAAAAGGAAAAGAATTCTCAACTGCTCAAGGAAAACAACAAGTTAAAAGTGACTAATGAGAAATTAATAAAGGATATTGAAAAATTTATCAATGGGAAAAACACACTTTCTAATATTATTGGTAAATATATATATATCCTAAGTACACTTCTAGAGTAGTATATCAATCAAGAAAAATGAATTTATCAAAAATTCATTTTATAACCAAAACTGGAAAATATGATTCTTTCTTCAAAAACCAAAATTTTACTGCAAGTTTTAGTCCCAAAAATACTTTTAATGCATCAAGATTTTCATGAACAAATAAAGTTTACTTTTCAAAAAAATTTAAACTCTACATATAAGAAACCCATATGAATAGTTTGGGTGCCTAAATCTTTTTTTACTAATTTTTTTGGACCTAGAAAAATATTGGTACCAAAATCGTTTCTTGGATACACTATTTCATAGGTAAGTTGTCTAAAGAGTTCCTATAGAAATCAGTGGTACTTTGATTGTGGTTGTTCAGGACACATGATAGGGGAATAATCAAGCATCAAAATTCTTATCAATATTTATGGAGGACATTTCACATTTGGGGAAAATGGTAAAGGAAAAAATCATTATCCTAGGCAAGATTGTTTACCCTAACACTATTTCAATTTCAAAACTACTATATGTTGATGTACAAATGTATAAACATCTTAGAATATCTCAACTCCGTGATTATGAATTCAATTTAAAATTCCAAAATGATTCATACCATGTTTTTGAAGCCAAGAATAACTTAGTATTTATTTCTTTTAGAAATGATAATGTATATGCTATAAATTTAGACACATTAGCCTCACAAAATGTTTCTTTCCTAAGTTCCTTTCACAAAGAGTCTTGGTTTTCCCACAAAAGATTTGGAAATTGAAATATACACTTCTATAATAAGTTAACCATAAAAGGTTTAGTTAAATACATTCCAAAATTAGATTTTCTAGACAATAAAGTGTGAAATTCTTGTAAAAATGGAAGGCAACATAAAATCTCTTTCAAACCAAATAAAGAAGTAACAACTTCTCAAAATCACGAGTTGGTTTACATGGATTTTTTTGGACCATATATAGTTTCAAGTTTCAATGTGAAGATCTATGTTTATGTTCTTGTAGATGACTTTTCTTGGTATACTTGGAACTTTTTCTTAGCTCAAAAAATTGAATCTTGTTCTCATTTTACCAAGTATGCTAGAACTGTAGAAAATCATATTGAACATAAAATAGAATCCTTAAAAATTGATCATGTCTATGAGTTTTAAAATCAATATTTTGAACTTTTTTGATCACAAAATGGCTATATGCAAAACTTCTATACCACTAGGACACCTCAAAAAAATTGTGTAGTAGAAATAAAGAATAGAAAACTTCAAGAAATTTCCCGAAATATGCTTAATGATTATAAACTACTAATTTATTTCTGGGCTGAAGGTGTTAATATAGCTTGTTATATAGTAAATCAAGTCTTAATTAGACCTATCGTTAATAAAACTCCTTATGAGTTGTGTAATAATAAGAAACCTTAGGTAAATTATTTTAAAGTGTTTTGATGTAAAGTTTATATTTTTTACAGTAAAGACAATCTAGATAAATGTGCCTCAAAAAGTAATGAAGGAATATTCTTTGGATATTAAACATCAAAAAACAATTATAAAGTCTTTAATAAAATAACCAAATGTGTTGAAGATTCTATACATGTTATGTTTGACGAAATAAATCAAAATGATCGTAAAATCTCACTAAAACATCTTTAAGAGGATATGTACATTCTAGACATTAATAAAAAACCCCCAAATCATCCTGTAATGGAATCTATGAAAAATTCCAATTCTTTAAATTCTCCAAAACCAAATGATTAACGTAAAATAACTAGTTTTACTTTTACTAGACCAATTAGGACCCCTAAAAACAATCCCTTAGATGATGTTGTTGGAGATTTAGACAGAGGAACACTAACTAGAGATTCTTCAAGGAATCGGGTTGAACATTAAGTATTCTTGTCACAACATGAACCTAAAAGTTACAATGAATCTATCAATGATGAATTTTGGGTGATGGATATGAAAGAGGAGCTAAATTATTTTGAGAGAAATAATTTCTAGAAGCTTGTAGATAGATAAAAAGATACTTTGACTATAGGAACTAAGTGGGTGTTTATGAATAAATTAGTTAAAGCTGGAAATATAATTAGAAACAATGCTAGATTGGTTGCACATGGCACAAATCAAGAAGAACGAGTTGATTATAAACAAAACATTGCACTAGTAACTAGGATTGAAGCCATTATAATCCAACTTTCTTATTAAGAACAATTAGATTTTATACATTATCAAATGGATTTCAAAAGTGAATTCTTAAATGGTTATATAATTGAAGATGTTTTAATGTAACAACACCTAGGTTTTAAAAATCTATATTTTCAAAATCAGGTTTTCAAATTAGCTATAGCTTTATAAGGTTTGAAACAAGCTCTGAGAGCTTGGTATGAAATACTCAGTAACTTTCTTATTTCTGAAGGATTTACAGAAAGAGTTTCATATCCTAATTTTTTTATAAAAATAATTTCTGAAGATGATTTAATATCTCAAATATATGTAGATGATATTATATTTGGATCACCTAAAAATTATTTGTGTAACAATTTTTCAAAATGATACAAATTGAATTTGAAATGAGTTTGATGGGTGAACCTAAATATTTTCTTGTATTTCAAATATTTTAAAATTAAGAACATATTATCATAAATCAATGTAATTAAACTAAATATCTTTTGAAAAGATAAGTCTTTGATAGAATTAATAGTAGTGAAACACCTATAAGTTCTATGTGTATGTTAGATCTAGATAAAATGGAAAATCCATTGATAAAAATACTTATAGAGGAATGATTGGGTGTTTTCTATAATTAACTACTAGTAGGTTAGATATTATTTTTATTGTGTGTATGTGTGGAAGATTTCATGGAAGCCAAAAAGAGACTCATTTAAATGTTTTCAAAAGTGTTTTCAAATACATCAAGTGTGAAACAAGTTTAGTATTATTCTATACTATAGGAAAACCTTTTGATTTGGTTAGTTATTTAGATATTGACTTTAGTGGATGTAAGTTAGATAGAAAGAGTACCTTTGGAACATGTAACTTTTGGGGAAAGTCTATAATATCATTGTATAGAAAAAATAAAAAATCGTTTGCGTTATCAACTGCTGAAGTAGAGTATATTACTGCTAGTAGTTGTTGTGCACAAATTTTGGGGAGGAAACACACTCTATTGGACTATATATTTCAATTCACAATTATACCCATAAACTGTGATAACCCAAATGCTATTAATATCTATAAAAATACAATATCTCATTATAAAACAAAACATATTGATGTAAGACATCACTTTCTCAGAGATCACTATCAAAAAAAGTGACATAACTCTTGAGTTTATTGGGACTAAGAATCAACTTGCTGAAATATTCACTAAACCATTAATCTCTGAGAGAATAAACTACATAAGACCTGAACTAGGAATGATAAATATCTAAATTCTATACGATATTATCCCCTTAGAAAATTCTATTTATCTGTGATACTGATATCTGTCAAATCAATCAGGAGAAACCGATCTATCAAACTGATCAGGTGAAACCAATCTGTCAAACCGGTTAGTGAAACCAATTAGTGGAACTAATCAGTGAGACCGATCTTGTGAAACCAATCATGTGAAATCGATCTCATGAAGCTGATCACTTGAAGCCGATTGTGTAATAACGATTGTATTAATCCTATTCCTATTATAACCATTTTTTAATTTTTTCTATTTTAAGTGAAACGACATAGGTTTGTTTTTCATTTTACCATTATTCAATTTTATAAGAATTTAAATCCATAAATAATAAACTAAATTCAATCTAGACATCGACCTTTCACCTCCCTCAATACCTTTGAACCTCACTATATCCTTGATCCTTGGACCTTTCGACTCCCTTCGAACCCAAAACATTAGAAATGGAAAGGATGAAGCACGAGATGGAAGGACCATGTGAGTCACCATCATCTAAGCATCAAAAAGGTGAATCTAGTGGTACTGCATGCTCTATGAAGACAAGTTTGGGAATTCATGTTGTTACCACTGAGAAGAAAGATTCTTTTGAATGAATTTTTTCAATCAAGTCACTTTTGTTCAGAGTGACAGAATATCATGGTCGACTTAGTTGGTTTTCAAATAAGGAAAGGTTTTTTTATCCCCATATAGTACAAAAATTCTATCTCAACTAGAAGATATCTTGGGAAGGAGATGATTAATCATGGATGAAGTCTGTAGTGATGGTAAAATAGATTTAATTTTCTTTGAAGGAATGGGCTGAATGTTTGGAGATGCCACATGAGGGAATATTTTCTGACCACCAGGGTAACATTTTATGACCTCAAACTTATTTTAATATGAGGATTCTTTGAAAGCGTTGAAAAGAAATGAATATTCAAGAAGAGATACAACTACTAAGTTAGATGGAGAGGCCAAACTACTCTTTATGTTCTTTTAACATCAAATTTGTCCATGGAAGGGATATTTTGATGCTATAAAATTACAGAATGTCTTTCAGATTTATCTATTTAAGAATGGGGTAAAGGTGAACCTTTAAAGGTATATGATGGTACATATTTCTCACATTAAAAAACCCGAAATGAAAGAAACTTGTTTATTCTATCCTAGAATAATTTCGGTAGTTTTGAATAAGTTGAGTTGTGTAGAGGATGAAGATGAAGTATTCAATGCCTGTAGTGGATTCTTCTTACACAATGAAATTTGTAAGAGGATGAAGATCTTATAGAACCCTTGGAAGAGATGGTGGGTAAGAGATTATGAATGATTATATGAGTATTACAATCCTATAGACCATCATATTAGACCAAAGGATCAAGCTAATTCATGTCTTAAAACAGGTGATGAAGTGGTTTATTCAGATGAGGAAGTTGAGGCTGATCTACCAAGGGAAGAATGGTCTCCAATAGATGGCAGGAGTGACCCTAAGCCTTAGGGATGTAGAATTTGGATTGATACAGTGAATCCCAGAGATTGGACTTGTTTTGGTGAAAGGAATAATAATCTAGGACTCATTCTATTTGGCTTGGATTATGATTCAGATGAGGAGATGGTACCTCTTCATTCTCCTTCTCCATAAGCACAATTTGAACCAGAATCTATTGCACAAACTTCACCAATAATAGCTTCTGTAGATGAGCCAATTGTGCAGCCAGTGCCCAGTGACTATGTCACTAAAGAGGATTTGGAACAATTCAATGCTGATATCTGGGACTCATTGAGAGCCTTAGTTGGAGCCAGATGTAAAGATTCTACTTCCATGAGGATTTAAGAAGATGATGATACTAGAATTGCAGGGATGGTGGTTTAGGAGATTCCACCTAATCTCATTACTACAACCGAGACAGTCATTAAAAACAATACTATGCTGAGAGAAGATATGAAGAGAATGAGTAATGAGTTGATCTCTCTGACCACTGATTTTAAGACCAATTTTAGTGCTGTGATGAAGGTTCATAGGAACCTGGTTACATATATATGAAGTGTATATTTGAAGAAATTGAAGGAGAAAATTGGAAAGATGATCTCTGATCCATCTATTCATAATGGTACCTGGTCTACTGCTACAGATATGGATTCTCTCAGGGTTGTAATGAGGGAAGAACTCAAGAGTATTTAGATTGATTCTGATAAGGAAAATCTTTCTAACGTACACATGAATATTGATATTTTTTACAATATGGTGAGACAATGTACTAATTATTACTTTGTTGCTCATAAATAAATCAGAGAAAATGTGGATATGTACTTCTCCAAAATCTATACCAAGCATGATATGATCAATAACTTCAAGTACATGGCCGAAAATATCAAGAAGGATATGCAATATGTGGGTGAAATAATTAATGATTTCATCAAGACTCAAAAGAGATATCTGCATGTCCAAGCTGAGGAAATCATAGTCCAAGCTTCTTCTTCTATTGAACCTAGTTCTATGAATTATACTCGAATGACTGTATCTCAGGACCTTTCTCGGATTCAGCAAGTGAATCAAGAAAAACCTCAAAGTTGTGTTCTATCAGAAAAAAGACCCACTCTTACAGCCAATTTTCCCTACAGGTGTTTCTTTACCTGGTATTTTCATTAAAATAGCTCTACCTACAGCCATACCAAAATCTTTTAAACCAACTCTTGATCCTTCAAACAAATTAAAAGCGCCTCAAAATCCAAATCCTTAGATGTGGATTGTTTCTTTGATAGGTATTTTTAATTTATTTTGATGTTTGTAATTTTCTCAACCCTTAATGAAAATAATTTTACATTTACTATGTTTGTAATTTTCTTTTTTTTATTCCCCTTTATTCTTTATCATACTTTTTACCTTTTTCAAATCCCAAAAGGGGGAGAAAGTTCTAGGAATAAATTCTTAAACTAAGGGGGATAAAATTTGGAATTTGAATCGTGAAATCTACTCAACATAATATATATATATATATATATATTTATATATATATATATATCATCTCTAATACAAACTTCTCTAATAAAAAGTAGTATTATTACAATTTTCTGAAATAAAGTCACCTTCTATATATATTTCCCCTGTTACAAAATTGAGGGTGAGATTAAAAGGAAAGCCTTACTTATATTGAGAATTCACAATAACTCTGGTATGCTATGTATAGTAATTATTTTCCATTAACATCATGTTTATGCCATAATTTTTTATTATAAAAAATGGAGAGATTTTTGGACCCTTTGTGAAATAGTTTTTTTTCATAATCACACATTATTCCAATTAATAAAATCTATTAATTTATACATTATGTTATAACTCCAGTTAATCTTGTTAATGAATATTTATAAGTGAATCAATTATGTTACATAATACAATACATTTTAATAAGTCAATAAATTATAAATATTTATGGTTCGATATGTTTTCAAGTTTATGTTTAAATATATTTATGATTTTCACTTAATGTGGTCGTGTTCCATATAAAATAGACACATTATATGTTTTTTAGAGTCCCTGGCACCAACAGTTCAAAAGGAGTCACTGTTGGTCGACTCACCGATGGGGAATCACTGATCGAATAAAGACACCAATGCTGGAATCACTGATAGAACAAATGACATACTGATGAATGAGTCACCAATGGATGACACACCGATGAAGGAGTCACTAATGGATGACACGCTGATGAAAAAGTCATTGATGGATGACACACTGATGAACGAGTCACCGATGGGTGACACACTCATGAATGAGTCATCGATGGGCGACACTCTGATAGTTCAAAATAAGCCACTGATGAAAACTCACTGATGCTCGAATAGACCGATAGCACAAATGACACATCGATATGTCAGGTCACTGATACCTATAGAAAAGTCTCAATGATATATGGTGTCACCGACGATGACACACCGTTTCCAATGAGACACTGATACTTCTCACTCACCGATAGTCATAAAAACTATTTTTATTCTATTTATTAAAATTAATTTCTAACAGTCATATTTAGAAAAATTAATGTTTTTGACATTATAAAATGTTGTATATAGGACTTTCAGTAGATATTATGAGGTACATTCACGTTGGGAGATCTTCATGTTTGCAGGACCTCAAAGTTTATAATAATTTCAAACTGGATCATTTGATATATTATACAAACACTAAAAAGTAGAAAGAACAGAAGAACTGAAATCTCCAGGAACTCTCTATCTTTCTTCCAAATACCAAGAACTCAAAGCAATAACATACGTGAACATCAGCAAGATAATAAAAACCCTACATAGACATCAATGAAGTTCTTTGAAACAAAGGAGCTGAACTTTTCACACATCTAGAATCCAAAGCACCGAGGCTATAATACTCTATTTTAGAGCCATCTTCTAGAAGAGGACTCAAAAATTATTTCCACTACATCATATGAGTCTAGAGCATCACTAAATAACAAAAAAGTATTTATAAACCTCTCTCTACATCTATGATCTATTGTGTTTATTTTATTACATTTTTTAGCATTGTGTGTATCTATTTTTAAAACATACACTGACTCCTATGCATAACTAGTGGATACATGATATCCTCAAACTCACTCTCATTTTTATCCTTTGTATCCCTTATAGAAAAGTGAAATAGGTAAAGTGTAACCCATTTGTTGTTTTTCCCATGAATAACTATAGTAGATGTCTAGTGTGACCTAGACTGCCTTGTGTGCTACTATCAACCCTGATCCAAGGTATGGATCAAACTATTTATTAAATTAAACTACTTAATATTTGGTGATCCCCAAGTGGCGAGGACAATGTCTCAGATAGAGACTAAACCTATTGTTTGTATCTATTGTGCCTTTAATTTGTTTTTTTATTTTTTTTATTACATTTTACATAAAACTAAATAGAACTTGGATAGTTAGTTTAGTAAGTGCTTATAAATGTTTTGAACTAGAAGGTTGGTTTCAAAATTTATATTAATCTTCTTATTAGTATAGCTGAGAACAAATAAATATTTTGAGAAATTAATTGTACATTTTTTATTTTTATAAATTCACTAAAAACTGGCTTTGATTATATTTTAATTGTGGGAAAATTTTCAAAGAACCAATTTTAACAGAAATTTGTATAGATAATCAATTCAACCCCTCTTGAGTATTTTACTCTGACCAACAAAATAAATTCTTAATGAATGAAATGCTTAATTATTTTATATCATTTTTACAAGTCAAATTATACCTCTACTATTAATACTTATCCTAAAGACAGTTTAAAACTTATGGGTATAAATCCATTTAACTATGGTTAGCCAACTGATTCCACCCATGAGAATATCGATGAATCAAGGGGTTATCTGTAATCAAGACCCACCCTAGTATTTCATTTCTAGGTCACTCTTCATATATCGAATAATAATTTTAATTCATAAAAAATGTTCCTTATCATCAACTATTCATATTGAGTAAATGATACATATTTGTCAATATTTCCCCAGTTAATAAAATAACCTTCAAAGTACACACCGTATGTAAAAATTTTATATGGTTTTTGAAATAATAATATATATCATACAATAATACATTTATTTAATACAAATGTAATTTACAATGAAAAAATGATCTTAATAAAGTGATTATTTCAATGTAAAGTTAACAATCACAAAAGAAAGTAAGTTTGGATAATAACTTTTAATTTTTGGTAAATTTCAAGTCAAATCCCCCTAGATGAAATTATTAAAACTAAAACATATAATACCCTTAATTATTAATGAACCATGATATTACATATAAAATTTCAGTATATATAGAATTTAAAATAAATTCTGTGTATAACATTACAATATGTCTCAATGAAAGGAAACTGATACAAAGTCCCTTACCTTGAATCTGACACATCACGTATGTTCTTTATATTCAAGAATAATAAAATTATGTTAATTATTTAATTTCCTAATAATATTTTTAAGGTTTATTATTCATCTTATTTCACTTATTACCATTTTATATATGATTTCTTATTCTATTAAATTTATGTAATATATTTCAATGATATTTGTCTAATGCCTCAAAAATGACTTTGGTAGGTTGACTATAGTCAAAGATGTAATTATATAAACTACACTAGAATAACAATAAAAAATTAATTATCATATTTATGAATAAATTATACATTTTAAACAGATGATGTAATATGGTCATGAAAAATGAACTACGTTACAATCATGGAAATGATAGGTCATACGTATGCATGAGTAACATTTCCAATTATAAATGATCATCATGTAAAGAAGGTAATTAATATTTTATAATTATATAAATATTATAATATCATATATATCATATTATTTCTTTAAGAATACATATATATATCATCGATGTGGTGTGGAGATTAAAAGAGAGTCACATAGCTTCATGAAGGCGGTAGTCCCCAAGTACACAAGCGACCTTATCATATTTCACTATAGGAAAGAAAATGATATACTATATTTTCGTAATGTTAATTATTTCATTAATATAATATTTATATTATTTATGTCATATATATTAATTAACTTTATCGATATCACCTTCCATGTAAATTGTTAGTGGAAAACAAATCACATCGCTTCATGAGGCGGTTATCCGCCTTACACACTTGTGATATTATCTTATCCCCTACGGAATGGAATTTAAAATGGTAAAAATGATATAATTACTAACTTGGTATACTTATTTCATAAATATAATGTATATACTTTATATTCATCATCATACCCAATTTTAACAGGTTGTAATTGAAAAACTAATGACATCGGTTTATGAGGCAATAGTCTATTGTACACATGAATGATGATTTCATAACCCATTTGATAGAAGTGGAGGTGGTTGTAGTTAATTACATTAACATAAGAACATATAAATATATGGAATATATTGAGTTATTATTTCATCATTTTTTAATAATAATTGACGAAAGTTGAGTGAGAAAGAAAATAAAGACACTCATTGAAGAACGTTACCTCTTCTTCAGATATCCTCTTTAAGTTTGCACCAAAATTCAACCTAGGTTAGATTTTTTACAAAATAATACTTCTATTATGAGAGGATATATGATAAGAAGTAGTTTGGGAAGGTATTGGATGAATAAAAATGGTGTGAATATGTGTATAAGAGAGGAGAGTGTGTGGCATTTTATAAGTGAGGAGAAAGACACACATGTAATATTTAAAAATATTCAATAATATATATGTTTTTTACCATTTAAAATCCTAAAAATAAAATATTATAAAAATTAGAGGATATAAGGTCAAAATTTTTATATAAATTGGGAACTGGATATGTTTTTAGGTCATTTTAACCTTATTCTTCCATGGTAAACCAGTTTTTTACCTTAACCACAATAAATAATTTTAAATATTTTCCTTGTTTGTTTAATTCAATAATTAAAATGAAATTGTAATAAATTATAACCTATTCTAATTAAAAATATGGAATCTATTTTTCCATAATACAGTCGCATAAGTGGCCAAATTTAATTTAAAATAAACCCCACAAACATGATGAGAGAGCATGTTTTTTAAGGGAAAATGTTCAAAAAGTTTACAATGATTTTATATAAAAAATAAATATGAAAATGATTACAATAGCCTAAATTGGATTGATTTTTATCTAATTTTACTAATTTTACATCAGATAAAATTCAAAATATAATTAACCATTATGAATAAATTAAATGAATAATCCATTTTCAATTAAAATTTTGTATTTTTCACTATTCATCAATAAATGATGTATTTGAAAAAAAATCCTAGAAATTCACTCTAAGAAAAATGTTATATTATAATAATAAAAAATTAGTTACATATTATCAAATAATTTTTCTAAAATTGTTAAAATTAGTTTTAAATTATGTGTGCCATGCGCGACTAATCCATCTTTCAAAAAATAGAGTTTTTCAAAAATTTATTTTATTTTAAATGATTGTTATTATCTTTATAATAACTATATAAACATAATTTTAATAATTTAGTTATAACTATTCATACATACTAATTTAATGTTAATGTTATAATGTTATGTTACGTTATAGGTCATTTTAACTTGGGGTTGCATGTTACACAAGCTATCGAAGAGATTAAATATAAAGAAATATATTTTGAGGATTTTTTAAGTTTAGTGTTCCATGTCACATATGATATCAAATTACAAGTTATTATTTTATAATTTTACCTTGTTACATAAACCATGGTTAGACACATACCCACATATGGGAAAAATTGTGATGGTTAAACATGGGTTAAACATGGCCCCTAGGTGGATGCAGTTGTGATTGTTAAACATGGGGTGACCATGACCCCTAGGTGTATGCGGTTGTGATGGATAAACCCAGGGTAAACATGGACCCCTCATGAGTCTAGTTGTGATGGTTAAACCTTCCCTGAACAGGGGCCCTAGGTGGATTCAGTTGTGATTAATGGACCTAGAGTAAACCCAAAGCCCAAGTGGATTTGTAAGTCAAGGATGCGTACATTACCACTAGAAGGAGATGGTTTGGCACAATATTTATGAAAAACTCAATGACTCATCGATACTACATGATGTAGGTATGCACTATTCCATGGTTTCATCATGAGATCGTAGGTTTGGTGTTTATTCGGTTCATTTAAAGTTAAATGTTTTAAAATTGGAAATATATTTGTTAAGATTGAGAACTTCTACATAAACTATTATCAGACTCTTTATTTTAGGAATGTCATTATTAGTGGCCTAATTATTTATATTAATGCCCTTATTGGGTCAACATAGCACTTGGGTACCTAAGAAGTCACTATTCTTATTTGTAGATATATGTTTTGGGAAAGGCGTGATGTTAATGCATGTGAATCCTATGTCCGAGTTAGACAATGGGATCTGGCATGACTCAGAACTAGTTAGGGTTTGAATACACTACCCAATTATATTTTTTTCTTTTATTTGTTATTGTATATGATCTACCAATGGGGGATCCAGTCAGTATGTGTGAACAAAAAAAATTATTACATGTTTTGGTTTTCTTTTTTTATCATAACTTCTATTGGATATGAATTTTATCTTGATTTGTATTTGTTTGATTTATTTATATTATGTTGTGAAATTTAATTAAAAGGGAATAATCTCCCCATGAAAATATTATGGGATCTCACTGATAGCCGAAAGACTTTGTCATATGAGGAGGCATTCTAATGTTCTTGTGGCGAACCGATCCCTTTATTATTCATAGAGTAAGTTAGGTTGGGATGTTATATAGTCATTAAAAGGTTATTTTCTTTTATATTTTGATTTTGGAGTGGTAGATAAGATACTAGGACGTGTTGGGAATTGGAAACAAGCTCATGACAAGGTGTTATATCCCCACACAAGAAGGGAAATCCATGTTTCCAGGGATGAGAATTATTTATCTTTCTATGTATTGTTATAGTTTATTAATTTCCACTTTGAGTGGTGTGCCTGGATGTGTTGTTGTCTAGTTCAGTATCCTATTGATTTTATTTATATTTTAGTGTGTGCTCCTATTATGATGGAATATTCTCCCAATGGAAACCTCTGGGGTCCTCACTGCTATGTGGATGTGTCTAGTATACGGGGAGGCGATCCCAAGGTAAGTAGCAACCGCTGATCTAGAAAATTGTAAGTTTTCATCTTAAATCATAGTTTATTGTATCTCTTGTGAGTTTTTTTCCCTTTTGGAATGTGTATTGGAATGAAAATATGGTTTCTTGGTTAATGGGGGTGTGTGTGTGTGTATGGGTGTGTGGACATAGAGTGAGTGGTTATCTTTGGCATACAAGATGTTGTGTGTTTTGGAATGGCGGTTGTAGTTCCACTCGTGAGGGGTATCTTGTGGTAGTCTTAGTCTAGGGGGATAGAGTAAAATCTCTACCTAGGTTCCACACACCGGTTCCCCAATCCAATTCACCACATGACCTTGGGAATGAATCTCCATATGCTAGAGGGTACCGACTAGCGGTGAGAGTCTAATATTGATTATGGGGATACTATACCCTCCAAATCAAATTATCACAATAGTGGAATTAATAATAATTACTAAATGATATAAGAAAAATCCAAACCAAACCAGTAAAACATGATGACTAAATCATAAAATTAAATATCCAAAACTAAACTGTAGATATGTCATGCCAAAATATGTTTCACATGTCAATATGTAAAACCCGAAATAAATAGACAATAAAAATCCCAAGAGAGTCCTAACACCGTGTCCAGTTCCCTCATCCATGATATATCTCAACTCAACACAATGAAATAGGGCCTTTTCCTTTATCTTGTCATACAAACATGAAGTCTATTCAGGTATCGATCAAGCAGCCCAAGTAGGGTGTGATTACAACTCATTATGCCATCACCAATGGTGTCTAAAACAATATCAAGTCAATAATAGCATATTCAGTTGTATACAGAATAAAATATAAGAAATAAAGTAAATAATTTACATTTATTCAACTACTCTTTATTTAATAACATAAACTATCGGGTTGGAGAGGGTAGCCAAACCAACAATACCTACTTCAACCCATGTCAGATTTTAAAATATCCTAAGGGATATCAAATATCACAATACCAAGGTTATAAATTATCATTTCAATTTAACTTATACTATGTCCAATTGGAACCATAGTCTAATGCCAATATTTTGGGTCTAGATTGACATGCCTAGGACCCCATGGGCATTTGTAGCAATATTCTGTGACCCACAACTTATTTATCAACCAATAACACAAGTGGGATTTTGAAATAGTAGTATTTGGCCCACACTCATTTATCAAAATGGGATTTTGATTCAACAAACCAATCCCCAAAAATGTTTTTTTATCACTATGGGATTTTCATGTAGTAGACCATATCCCACACACAAATATCACATATATAAAAATACCACATATATCCCAATATCACATTTAAAATAACAATATATGTATCACAATTTCCAAAACAACAAGGTTATGAATTATTAATCTTCTTTTCAAACATCCTCATGAAAGTGTTCCATTTCAATTCCCAAAACAAACAATGTTCAACACTTTAATTCACAAAGAATAATGTGACAAATATCTATTAAACCATTTATAATTATTCAATCATATCACCCATTAATTAATTCATCTATTAATTAATTCAATTTCCAAAATCCCAATGTCTCATTAATTATTCAACCAATTAATTAACCCAATTTCACCAATTCCATTTGCCACAATTTGATTCAAATCACTATAACATGGAAATCAAATCAAATCAAATCAAATCAAATCAAAAAATCAATGAAATTTCCTAATCATAGAAATTGAAAATCTATAATTTTATACATGTAATTAAATCAAGACTATGAGATTGTAATTTAAACCACCTACCTAAAAATTGATGATGTAAACTCACCAACAGAAATCTCCAATTCAAGAAGAATGATTAAGAACACAATAATGAATGAGATCAATATCGAAAACCAAGATATAAAATCAAAATAATAAATATCCAAAAAACCTATATCTAGAAAAAAATAGAGGAAAACATACCTTCAATGGATGAGAGAAATATGGTAGAAGGACCGAAAACCAATCAGGATTAGAAACTCATGTTTGGATGGGAGAAGATCTTCAATATAGGATTAAAATATGAAATAATGGAGGATTAAATCTCTAGTAATTCATCCAAGAGTATCCAAAAATGAGAGTAATCGATTAGGTTCAAGTTAGGGAGTTTTGGGATATAATATGGGGTTCAGAAAATTTTAAACTTAATTTTTAGGTAAATTAAAATTGTGTGCATGGTTTCATGGGTATGGGTTTATGGTATTTGAAATTGTTCACATTAACCATGAACCACTTCTAGGGGGTGCATAATTACTCCTAAGAGGGAACACATTTTGGAGAACCATGCTTCATCTATGGAATCCATCTATATCTAGGGTTTCATGGTTTATTGGGGTGGAGCGCACGGTTTGGGTAAACTGTGTGCCAACCATGCACTACCCAAAATGGCTCCAAAACCACCGAATCATGCTAGATTATGGATTATTCTCAAGGGAGATCACATATCATATTACCAAGGTTATGAATTATCATTTCAATTTTATTTAAATTATGACCAATTGGAAATATAGTCCAATTCCAACATTTTCGGCCCAGATCACCATGCCTAGGATTCCATGGGTATTTGAAGTAGTAGTATGTGACCCACAATTAACATATATGTAAATAAAAAACGTGTGATTTTTAAGTAATAGTCTGTGACACACACTCATTTATCACTATGGTATTTTGATGCAATAGACCATGTCCCACACATGTTTTGTCACTATAGGATTTTGATATAGCAGACCATGTCCCACACTAAAATATCACATATGTGAAAATATAAAATATATCATAATATCACATTTATCATAACATATCATGTATTACAATTTCATAAACATCAATTTTAAACATTATTAACATTGTCTTCAAATATTCTCATTAAAGTTTATAGTTCCAATTCATTAAACAGACAAGGATCAACAATTCATTTCACATGGAAGAATAAGACAAATCACTATTAAACCATTTATCATTATTCAATAATATCACCCATTAATTAATTAATCAATTAGTTAATCCAATTTCTGAAATCCCAACACATTTTTAATTAATTAATTTAATTCCACAATACCAATATCCCATTAATTAGTCAACTAATTAATTAATCCAATTACACCAATATCAATTTCCCCAATTTGATTCAAATCATTATCATATTGAAATTAATTCAAATTAATTCAATTATCAATGAAATTTACCTATCATAGAAATTTAAAATTCAAAATTTCATACATATAATTAAATCATGACTATGGGATTGTAATTTAGACTGCCTACCTCAAAATTGATGACAAAAACTTTCTAGTGGAAATCTAAATTTCATGAAAAATGATTATAAACACAATGAATAATGATATATAGATATGAAAACCTGATTAAAGATCAAATAAAAAAATCCATAAAAACTAGATCTAGATCCCCAAAAAGTAGAAAATTCCACTTTAACGGATGAGGGAAAGATGAGTCAAGGAAAGAAGACCAATTAGGATTAGAACCTCTTATAGGTAGGGGTGTAGATCTTTAATCTAGTCTTAAAATCATTATGAATAGAGGTCATAAGCCATAATAATTCATTATAGAGTCCCTTAAAATGATAGGACTCAATTAGAGCTGATTTAATGGGTTTATGAATATAATATGGGGGTTTAAGAAATTTTAAATCTAATTTTAGGGTAAATTAATACTCCACGTATGGATTCCTAGGTAGGGGAACATGGTTTTTCAAATTGTGCGCCTTAAACCTGAACATCTTATAAGGGGTTAGTCATTAGTTCTAAGATGTCATACTGATTGAAAAACTATGCTCTGGCCATGAAATACATCCCTATATGAAGTTTCATGGTTGTATGGGTCAAGGTGAATGGTTTAGGAAAATTGTGTGGCTACTCTTCACTTCCCAAAATAACACCAAATCATCCAATTTTCAAAAAAAAAAAACACACCCAAGATAAAACCCAGAAAAGATATACTAATAATAAGTAAAAAATATTACATGTAAATGATCCCAAGACATCTTTAGAGAAGGTAGATTTCTTACAGCTAGGGAGAGCCCAAAGATCATTTGAATGTGGCTTGGGATAGTGGTGAGTCAGTGAGTTTTGGTTTCTATGGATAACAATTAGAGGGTAGGATTCATGATTTGAGAATAAAATTGGTCATAGGGGTTCATGATTCCATGATTTTTTAGTTGGTTTTTATGGGAGAGATCATTCAGATGCCTAGAACAACTATTCTGACATTGCCTTTTGATGCATAATTTGACATAATGGTATGTGTTACCATGGTTGGATGTGTTTAGGGATGATAGAGCATGCAATATTTTTATGATCTTGAAATGACACCTAAGATGAAATTTGGTCAAGTGGTTATACATGAATGATGAGGAATGTCAGGTGTATTGGTTGGAATCATTAGGGATTACCCATGATTGATAATATAGGCTTCCCATAATGTGTGTATAGATTCTTATATGAGTGCATGGGATAAGAATAGGTAATGTGTGACTCATGGGACCTTGAGTTGGTTGGTAAATAGTCGTAGTTGGAATATCTGACCTTGAGGTTTTTGTAATATCAAGGTGGAAAGCATGTGCTAGATATGCATGGTGTCATTTGGGATAAGATATTAGGTCGCTTGGGGTAAGAACCCTTTTCTTTTTGGTGAGATCAAGGTTGTGTGATATGGCTATGTTTAGGTTTATTTTTTTATTGGTGATACATATAGTATTAATTTAACGGAAAATCACTTGGGTATCGAAGAAGCTTGAGTGATATTGTGGTGGTATTTACACGATGGAAATGGTTTAAGGATTATTGGATGAGATCCTTAGAGTTTTGGATGGTCTTAGTTGATGAGTCCATCTCAATGTGAGGTGATCAAATGTGGAGGAGAAACTTGCCGGAAAGAAGTTCAGGTGCCCTTGAATGGGATTGATATATCTATATAGTTAAATGTGACATCATGGAGGGATCATAGTGTTGTTCCAAATACATGTGGGCTTGACCCATATGCTGGCATTAGGGGTTGATGGATGTTTTATGAAATGATTGGGAGAGTTCCATGTGATTGTTTTATATTGGAACAATAGATGTTATTCTCATGGGGTAGTATAAGGGAAGTTGCATGGTTGGATTTCACCATCAACCTTTAGAGATTGATGTTCTCATTACATACCAAATGCTAGAAAATACTTTGGGTTCCATTCTTAAAATCTATGAATGGTAATTAGTTGACATATTTTTGTCACAGGGGTGAGAGTGAGATGAACATGTCCAATCCTTGAGTTTGGAGATGAATGGATTATAGGAAATAATTTTCGATAGTTTGTCAAGTTATGTGATCACAATGAAACTCCTATGATGGGAAGTGAAATATTGGTCATGGGAATATGAACCTTGTTTTGGAAGGGTTGAGGGAGAATATAGAACTTTTCGTGGAGCGGTCATGGTGGCATTAGGTTTCTAGTGAGGATCAAATGGTTTGTGTACCTAAGTTCATCATGGAATTAAAAATAGGAATTAGATATAGTGGTGGATCTAGACTAAGTAATGGATTCATGCTAAATATGGTTTTAAATAAATTATAGGGTGATGGGGTCAAAGGTGTGCAGGTGTGTATGGAAGGACCCACTGATGTTCTGATCCATTGAGGCCTTAACAATGGGATCTCACTAGGTGTAAGATAGGGTCTATATAGAGTGAGATTAGGTGATTGTAGTATTCCTTTGTGTTTGAAGTTTTCACTATAAGGATGTTTGGTAATGCGTTAACAATTAGAGCTGTGAATTTTCAACATGAGTCATCCAATTATGATCCCACTTTTATATACGAATGAAGATGGATTCATTATGTTATGAATTAAATTTAGTGTTTATTTTTTGGATGTGATGGGTTTGTTTCAGGAATCTAACCAAGAACCATAAAGAAATCTAGTACATTCCAAGACTATGCATGGATGAAATTTAGGTGTGCATCCCAGTTGGAATTAAGTGATGAAGGAGGGTACTGATGTTTAATTGTCGTTGTCATGTATGATTGGGTTCTGTGAGTTGAGGATCACAGTGGGTGCATAATTGGAATGCATGAGAGGTGTTTTAAAATAAACTTCCAATGGAGGAGGAACCAAATAATCATTATTGGGGGTTATAATCTAATGTTTATGGTGATAATCACCATTGTCCTTTCAGGTGTTTGGAAGATGACATTATCAATTGTTTCAAAATAGATGTGCTCGCATGAGTGTTATCCGAATTTTTCCGTTTTGGTGACAAATTTACCTCAGGTTTTCCAAGTTGGAGTTCAATGATTAGAAAGTTTCAACTCAATTTTTTTTGGTATTAATGAAAATAATTAGGTTCTTGAAATATAAATCAATGACCAAGGTAGAACTAGCGATTTGTTTGGATGACTATTGGGACATCTCATTGATTAGAAGTGTTATAGAAGAATGTTTTTAATGACTTGTGACTGTATGGGAATTTAGAATCCAAAATAATTTTTTAATTTTCATTTGGTGGATGGGAGGGATTTATAATAATTTTTAGATTTTAATTCCTAACATTTTATAATCATAAAGTGTTGTTTTTGGATGTATCTTGAGGCCTGAGAGGTGTCATGGGTGCTCAGGTGAGTCACAGAAGCTTTAGGTTGAGTTTGAATGGTTTTTTGAGAATTTTTACCAAATATCTTGGTTTGGGGAACAATATTTATGGGAAACCATATAGAACCATAAATATTAATTCATTATAATTTCTATTCCTATGAAACATGGATTGTGTGCATGATTAGAGCACATTTAAAGGAAAATCATGTGAATTTATAGAGGAAATCATATGAAAAATTTAGAGGGGTTACAAATGCACCTGCATGGTTTGGTAAAATATGTAGATAATATGTGTGAGGTGGAGGTCTTGAGATATTGTAATCCTAATGGTTGTTTCATGGTTTGTCCAACTGTTTGGCCAAACTATGATGGCTATTAAAATTAGGTTTTCACCTTTTTATTTTTTAAAATTTTAGATAGAAGCCCCATTTTATTATTATCCTCCTCACATATGACCAAAATGACTAACCCCTTTCTTCTTCTCTCAATTATCATTCATTGGGGGTGTGTTTGGAAGCATTCATCAAGTATTATTGGTACATCTCACTCTCCAATTGTCTCTGATTTTTCCTACCTTTGTTCATTGTTTTGGGTTTTTTGTGCCAAGTCCACCAATTTATGGTAGAATCATCCATGTATCATGGGGATTATTCATGGTTCAAATAAGGGACATGTTGACATGATATCTATGCATAGTTTACAAGTTTTTTATAGAGTTTTGTTTCAAAATCAATTTTATAATGGTTTTACATTAAATTAATTTTATTAGTGATTGTCTTTGTGTCTTTGGTTAAGAATTTTTCCTATGAATTTTTTAAGACTACAACACAAGTTTTTTGTTATTGTTGGTTATAGATTTTATATAGTCTGAGATTTTGGTTGGTTCTTTGTTTATATTAACTTTTGTGGGTTTGGTTTTCATTTAATTATAATTGATTATAATTATTTTTTTGATATGTTATTGTTTGAGTTAGTATTCGAGACTGTGGATGAAGTATTTTTTTATCTTAGATGGGTATTGGAGAGTATATGTAGAAATTTATAGCCTTTGAAAACTAAGGGTAAAGGATATACTAAAGTTAGGTGGTCCTTATATTCTCTCATAATATTTCCTTACGTTCTAGGTTCATATAATAGAGGTTTCACCGATTTTCCAGGTGTTGGAATTAGAAATTAATTAATTGTTTTAAATTAAATCTTTCATTATTTAACACCCATTGACATACTTTTAACCTAATGGGAAGTTGGTTTCTAATGGAACACCTAGGTAATAATTTTGACCATGGTAATTGGATAATTAAATGGTATTTTACATAGAAATGGTATTTTTTATAAAAATAGCATTTAAAATGAAAATTGGAATAGTACTTGAAATGGAACTTCAAAATTGGAAAATAGTCTTGGTTTTTTATAATGGAATAGATGTAACAGTATTGAAGACATGCATTTTTTTATTTTGGAATTGGTATTTAAAAAAGTAATTTGATTTTTTTTAATTTTCATATTATATAAATGGGTATAGAAATGGTTTTTGGCATTGGAATCGAAATGATTTTTGAATGATTTTCGATAATTGGAAATTGAATTTTCTTTAGAAAATAAATGTAAAATGGTCCATTATGAATTGTATTTACTTATTTTATTTGGTAATAATAATGTGTGCATGTATTTTTTTAATAGTAATTGAAATTTATTATTGATTAATGGTTAAACTTGGGGTAAACATAGCCCCTCGGGTGGAAAAAAATTGATGGATCAAACTAGGGTGAACATGAATCCCAAGTGTATATAATTTTGAAGTTTAAATATAGGGTAAAAATGGAACCAGGTAACTATAGTTTTGATGATTAAACTTTGGGGGAACATAGTTGGTTGGTGGAAATAGTTGTAATTATTACACCTAGAGTGAACATAGACCCTAGGAGGACATAGTTGTGATTGATAAACCTACGGTGAACATAGAACTTGGGTATGTGTGGATATGCTGGATGTAACCGAGGTAAGCATATCCATCATTTGGATTTATTGGATGGGGATGGTTATATTACCCCTGGTGGGAGATGGGTTGGCATGGTATTCATGACATTTTTAGAGACACCCAATCACTAGCTAAAGTAGGTATGTACCATTATCGAGTGTCATCATAGAAGCTTGGGTTTTATGATTATTTAATTCATTTATAGTTTAATATTTTAAAGTCTAATTATATTTTTTGTTCCTGAGAACTTCTGCATACACTGTTATCAAACTGATTATTTTAGGGATGCCATTAGTAATGGATTATAAAATTATACTCACACCCTACTTGGGTCTCCATGCCACTTGGGTACCTAACTAGACACCATTATTGTTCACAAGTACAAGTTTATGGAAATTCCAAATACTTATGTGTGTGGATGGTTTCCAAGTTCATATTTGGATGATAGGACCAGGTAAAACTAAGGACTACTTTGAGATGTGTTATTAGAATCAGTTTTATTTTATACCCTTAGTTCTATACTTTTATATGATCCACCCACAAGGGATCTAGTTAGTATATATAAAACATTTATCATTATTTCATATGTTTTTCATATTTATTTATCAGTACATTCCTTGGTTTCGATGTTTATCTTGATGGGTATTTTTTGATTTATTTATATTGTATTTTGAACTCTGATGATATGGGAACCGTCTATCCACGATATCCTCATGGGCCCTCACCACTAGTCGGTAAACTATATCATATGGGAAGGTGCGCCTAAGGTCATGTGATGAACCTGTCTAATTACTATCTATAGAGTGAGATGGGTAGGGATGTTACAAGTGGTGGCCAAAAATGGAATTCATCATATATGGAGGTGGTCTGTGCGATTAATGTTTTTTAATGGATGGGAGAGAAATATATAGTGGTTTTACCATCAATATAATACAATTTCAGTATATGTTTTATACTGAAATCAATATATTCATATTATTGGATGATTGTTTTGAAGAGTATTATTAATAATAAATGATTAAGGAGTAGGTAAGATTCACATAGAGGGCTTGAGATTTTTCAGGAAAATATCCCTAGAAATTAAGGGCATAGGTAAATTATAGTGACCAGGGAAATATAAAAATAGAAGGAGATTATAGTAGAGGTTAAATGGGTATATGTTCAAAATAATTCCAATTTGTAAGTGTGGCATTGAAATGGAGGTAGTGAACTCCCTTTATAAGTAAATAAGTTGATTTTATTAATCCCCCTTAGATTTCAATAATGGCATGACACTATTCCAATGTAAAAGGCTACAAGAGTGGTAAATAATATAATGTGTGACAAGTAAGGTCAATAATCCTATAAACCATATATTTTTAGACAAATTTTCGTGATTTTAGGCTTCCCCCCACGTTATTTTTTAACTTTTACCATAATTAACATTTACTATAATATATAATTTTTAAACTCAGTAATTAATTTTAATAAAAAAAATTAATATCATATTTATTACCAAATTTACAAATTATAATTCTAAATATTTAAATAATTTTATAAAATAAAATTTCTATGTGTGGGGAAAATAATTTTAGAATTATCGCACATGACATGTAAAAATCATTTTTTAGAAAACAAAATTTTAAAATTAAAATCTATTTATAGGATAAAATTATCATTTTTTAATTTTAATGACATATATTTATTTAATATAAAACAAATAAAAATTATGTGGATTTAAAATAAATTAAAAAAATACCAAAATCATATTTAGTTTAAATAAATGTCTAAAATAGTTTATTATTGGAAAATGTTACTTAAGTCCTTAAAATGTTAATCACGGGTTTTCTAAATTCAACATTGTTTTTTAAATGTATGTTTTTTCTTATTAAATTAATATTTTTTCAATTAAAATAATTTATAAACATCTAGTGTTTTCTTATTTAATAATAAATTAAAAAAATTATAGTTTTTGTAAGAAAAAAAATGTATTTTCACTATTCATCTAAAAATCAATTATTTCATAAATTATCAAAAAAATCATTAATATACTTTTTATACCATGAATTATTAAGTGATTTTAATTTTTTAAAATAAAATTGAAAAATATATCTAAAAATTTAGAATACAATATATTAATAAAAAATACTTTTATTGAAGAATTCCCTTTTAAAACCTTATGTGTTCTTAATCCTATTTTTTATGAATTTATAATTGATTAAAATATGTTTATTTAGTATAGGTTTTATTATTATTAAATTTTAATAATAATATTCATTTAATATATCATTTCTTGTTTTAGTTCACTATTGTGTTTGAAATTATCTATCAGACATAGTATTTATTTAGAGAAAGAAATATATTATAAAATCTTCGGGTAATACAGAATGAGTGCTTCAATATTAATTTTTTAAACAAAAATATGTAAGTCAAATCTAAATCATATAATTTGGTCACTTGTAAAATCATAATATTTCTTTTTTATATCTATAGTAATGATGCTCAACTCAAGCATCTTCAAATTTACTTTCCAATTCTGATCACAAATGATGGATATAAAATATTATCATTTGAAAGTCATCAATAGATAGTAAAATGATCTCTTATATATTCCATATCATTCAACATCATCAAACCAATCTTGGGTCAAATTTTATTTTTAAATCAATGGATATCAGTATCAGAATCATCAAATTTATTTCTATAGAATATTGAATTCAGGAAAACTCATATTTTTGTACATGAAAAGTATCTAAAAATATATATCTTTTACCTTATCCTTATCATATTGATGTTAAACTTATATTTAATTCAGTGCCTATATATCATTTAATTTTTTATGTTTTAATCCATGAAAATTAGTATAAGTATAATCCCAGTCACTTCTTCTTTATAAATAAAATTCTGAAAACTCATTTTTTTTAAATGAAAAATTCTAAAACAATTCACCCAGTATTGAATCATATATAGGTTGGAATGAATCATATGTATAGTGTTATGAATCATATATAATGTATCATGTCTCTTACCAAGGTTTAGATAACTCATTCACAACCTAAAATGACTTACACACACCTTCCAAAGACTTATACGTGATTCAAGATCACTCATACACAACATTCCAATGAATCATACACACTTTTTATTTACTAAAAAATTACGTATATAGAGAGAGGAAAATCTCATTCAAATATCTTCAGGAATCCTAAATAGATTCAGAATTTACAATTTTTCAGCCTCAAACTCTAAATTCCATGTTTCACTAATTAGTCTCATATTCACTTCACATCATCCTAGAAACTCTTAAATCTCTTAAAAACAATTAAAAAACATTTTTTAGGATATATAAAACCGTTTAAAACTCATCATAACCTTACCAAATAACTTTATAAACACATTAATATTAGTCTTTGATCATTTCATTAATCCATATTTCCTTTAGATTTCTACTTCAACCGAAATCATTACCGCCTTCATCCAAGTGATATTTATTCTATAAATTTAACAATATATTGTTGAAACACATACGGATGTGATGTTAATATATCAAAACATTCATTGCAAATTTAATATATCTTTGATAATTGACAAAAATATATTTTGTATGTTATTTGACAGGATATTATTTTTCACAACCCATCCCAAAGGGGCCCGTGATGTGACTACCCTAAGACCACCTACCATAGGCCAAGGGTTGGTGACTAGCACGGAGTAGGAATATCCCACAAATGGGAGGCATTGTCCTAAGTACATGTATATACACACATGTCTCCAAGAAAAAGTGCTGAAACTGAAAACATTAACTAAAAAAATAAGCATACCCCTAAGATACCAACATAGAGTATGACAATAGAAAACTGAAAGTAAATGGGGACAGAATAAAAGCCCCATAAAAAAAGAAAATTAAAAGTACAAGCCTTTAGAAATCCTCCACAAAAAACTATACTAGATGAGTAGGTGCAGAAATATATTTCTCAAGTCACAAAAGAACACCTCATTTTTTGGGTTTCTCTAAGAACCACCTAGCCCCGGTCGACCAAGGACATCATCAATGCATTGATCATCTGTAAAAGACATGAAATGTGCATGTAAATCCTGTGTAGGGGTGAGTAAAACAATACTTATTAGGAAACCCTAAAACAAAAAGTAAAAGACCATCATGGGAAAATCACTAAGATGATAAAGTCAACTCAACATAGGTAAATGTCTGCAACACATATAATATGAACATCCAGGTATACTCTTAAAGGATTCCAAGCCTCAAGGTCTCATCCACTTCTAGATAGATGGTTCTACTTATAGCATTCTTGTTCTAGGAGATCTCACTCCACGACCCATATGATAGTAAGAATGAAGAACAAGTCTACCAAATGTATCCAAGAGATCACCTAGTTTCGATACATCATGAAGTTTCTATGCGACATATAGTCACACTAAGACATTAAGTCTGAATATACAAACCAATCATTATCCACATGATTCTTCTTGAGACATGCTCATTTTGGGAGAAATCACTCCTCGAGCCCTGATATCATCCGACACTCGTACAAAGCAGTCTTGATAATTTGGGCCCCACCTAATGAGTAAACACTGGTCAAGGTCATGGTATACATAGAGGGAAAACTTCTTAGAGGATATCGACAACCCAATATGTATTACCCCAAAACATAGGGGAACCTTCTCAGAGGATACTGAAAACCCTACCGATGCAAATTGTAACGTGGAAGATCCTTCTCAGAGGATACCGATGACCCTACTGATATGGCCCACTGGATAGAGGATTAATGCCTTACAATCTTAGGACATGTCAGTTTCGACATAACACTATCAGGGGTGATAGGGGATCTCTCTAGTCCCAAAGAGGGATACCAAAACTATATCAGAGACTCATCCTCTAGAGGGGATTACTATCCCGTGATGAGGATGTAATGTTGTAGGGAACCCTTGAGGAAAGAACCAATGGAAAATCTCCACCTATACTAGTCCATAATAAAAAAACACCAAGCCATTTCAAAAGGACTGCCTCGTCTCAAGGGCCCCAAAACCATATACTGCTCGTCAAATAGACTTCCCGTTTGAATGTTACGGCCATTTTAGTAAAAGGGGTGTGATCATGTTTGGGTCTGACCCGACCCTATCAGACCCAACCCAGTTTGGCCGAACCGACATGACCCACTAGTCTGGTTTGAACTGGACCGACCAGTTGGGCATGCTGAACCCATTCTGATGGGCAGATGGGTCTAGCCCACCGGGCCATTGGAGCAGCCTGTTTTTTCCAGCCCGACCCATATAAGCAGGACTACCCTTCTCTCTCACACCACCTGGTCGCATGTGCTGCCCAGTCAGCATGGATTCTGCATTCCTTAGATGGTGTTCCCTGACACCCCTATGTGTCACCTACCCTGTAGCCATCACCACTGCATGCACGACCTTCACCGCATCTCGGTCTCTAACACAACCTCCTATTGCGTCCTAGTCACCACTCATGGCTCCGTCTGTTGTGAGGCCTCCTCCAGTGTGGTCCTGTAGGACCACAACCCATCACTGCCACCAGATTCCCTACCGATGGCCGCATCTGGTCAATGCCAGTGGCCTCCACCTTCGCGGTTCGTCTCGCCACCATGGCCCCCCTGGATAACTGGTTACTACCGATGGCGATTTCTATCTAACCAGGTTGTTTGGGAACGACCTCTATGTCAGGAATGTGCCTCCTTCACCACTGGTCACACTATAGCGAAATCACCCTTCCCACTCCACCTGAAATGGCTAGATCCACCACCTCCGACCAACACTACAGTTTTGGATCGCTAGTGTCGGCACTCTGGTCACCCCTTCTGTGGGCCACCGAGTAGCCTCTAGTGCTCTATTTTTCAAAATAAAGTAACCTTAGTGATCCTTGGGTCCTATTCTTCATCTCCCATGGATTGGATCAATGTTGTGATGTATTCCGCCAAAAAATGATTGAAGGGAGATTACTCCCGAAACATTTCAATCCACCTACCACTATCATCTTCGAACCTAGGCAAGGTTGTGATAGTGTTGTATCTATGTTTTCGGGTTGTTTCACTATGAAATGGACACACAAGAAATTTCCATTCATATTCCCATGAATAAAATGAAGAACACGAAGAAAAATTAGGGAATAAATACACAAATAGAAACCCAAGTAACCAACCTTGACCATTTGTTCGATCTAGCCTCAATTTGTTCTTAAGAACAATCAAACTAAAAAAACCATAATAAAAATCTACCCCAACATAATTCCCACAATTAATCCCTCCCACAATAATGAGAAAACTATGGGTCAACCTATTCATGATTTGATATGTGTTCGTCATTTTACTTGAAGATCAAGGAAAATAAGTAATTTAAAACATTGTCACTACCTAGGGTTTGGATCGGTCATTGACAAATGTAGAAGTGGCATTATCATCATTCATCGATTTTTAGATGCTTGATCCAAGTTCCAACCTTCGATCCATCGTCGCCAGTGAGAGAGCCTCCTTATCCTTACCTTAGGGAAACATTGGGGTTATGAAGATAACACTGGATTTCTAATTAGGATTATTAGAAAGGGAAAATTCCAGTGTGTCATCATTTAATGTTAAATAACGTATTTTTAATAAATATTTTTAATGACAATCACATCAAAAACTTATCCATCACAGTTGGACTGTGTGAGCTGAGGTTAGACCTCACCTATGGAAAACACCCTTTTACGAAATAAATGGTCATATTAGATTTCCAATTCGAGTTATAGTTTATGAGTTATAAGGATTTTAAAAATAAAATAATTTTATTAAAAAAATTATTTACTGTTATTCCATTTTTAGGGTTTTCAACAGGACACTTGTGCTGACTAATGTTAAGTCACAACATGGGAAAATATACTACTTTGAGATAAAAAATTCCCTCAGATTTATAATTTATAAACCCATTTATATTTTACTCTACTTTTTTAGGAAAATTTTTCACTCATGATAATAAATACATAACATTTCTTGAAGAACCATTCTGGACACACTGGGCCTCTAAATCACATGCCATCTCAGCACAAGGAATCCGAATTTTCCCAAACATTTTCTAAACATAAAATCTAGAATATAAGAGTCATTACGTTCTCCCCGTGTTAAGGATTTACATCCCCAAAATCCAAACCAAGGGATACTCAAACATATGAGGGTATCAAGCATGAATTGGAGCCTCCCTCTCTCATACGATCTCTCAGAGATTCTCGTGCTGCCAGAAAGCATGCAATAAAAGAATAAAAATACCATGAAGAATCCTCCCCTTCCAGTCCTCGATCTCCAAGAAGAGGATGAAAAAAAAGCGTCCTGAACAAAATCTATGTTTTATGGTATTACATGGAGTCTAACTGTCTCCAACATGTAGAGGCATCCCAATATGTCTACTGAACTATGATCCCAAAAAGCTGAGAAGTGGGTCACTCAGTGAGTTGTTCTATAATCACCGATATGGTATCGTGTCTCCTAGATGCTCATAAAAAACTCATCTGGATTTCCATCAATATCTTATTCCACATCCTTCCTAGTACCCCAATAATTAAATGATGAAACCACTTTCAAGAATAGGTGGTTCAACATAGTGAGTTGATAAAAAATAAATTGATTCAAAAAAGCACTCAGCTTTAATAACAATAGGTAATCCTAGATTAAACCTATTTTTTCATCCCTTGTTCCCATCTTGACACACACATTCATATCCTAACGCATCTCACCACTCTAGGTTCTCACTATGTAACAAGAACTGGGCACACTGTGGCTTAAAATGGGAATTTATGGAGCTCCCCCAAAACTCTACATGCAAAGCCATATGTACTACTATGAATCCTCTTAAAAGAACAATATGCTCCCCGCATTTTGAATATATATCATTGGTATTCCATTTGGAAATCTGAGCATGTAAAGTCTCACTGTTCGTATCATCGAGCTGTGCCTCCATGGCTTACTATAAGAGTGGAGGGGTAACAAAAATAGAATGGAGGTAAGTTTCCTCATCTCTATAAATAGAGGATAACTAGAATATAACGACCCATACTCTACATAAATTTTTATTAATTCGAAATTGAACCATACTTATTACAACATATAATAAATCCATTAAAGGACCGTATAGGTATAGTGCCTTTAGAAACTGGGAAACATAAACAACTAGTTCATAAATCATCTACATTGTCTCCCATTTATTTCATCATATCTAGAGTCCCTTTTGGCATATCCCACTTAATACCCTTCTTCTTGACCTAGGGAAAAGAAACCATACAAAAGGGTGAGCTCAAATGCTCATTAAGGGTAAACAAAAGAAATATCAATCATATCATATTCATAAGAACATAACATTTTGAATATATTATCCTGTAAAAGAGATCATAATATTATAACATTGGATAACTAATATTGGTGAAATGTAATACCAATTATCATAACTTAAAACATGAAACTTTGTTTCATACACAAATAATCATAGAAAATCATTTCATATTAGTCAAGGCTCATTTCCAAGACTATCATAGCAGACAAAGTCCATTACTGAACTGAGTTCACTCCTCGTTCCAGTCCTATATCACTGAACCAGATTAACTTTCCGTTCAAGCCATATCTATCTCATGAGATATAAATCTTTAAAAAATGAATTGGAGGGAGATATAGGTCCCACCCATCTCATAATGAAACCATTCTTATGTGTGCCACAAAATCATAATTCATACATCATAGCATAACCCATGTAATAAAAATGGGATTCTTAACCATCATGACATCATAAAACAATTCATATAAGAAAAAGGACTTCATAAAAATAATTCCATAACAACATAATCAAATCAATATAACAATAGGGATAGAAACAGAACCCTATATTATTTTAGATGGAAAATAATTTTGATAAAACACTTGAACTCCATTCTTGAAAAAAATATCCTTTCTACTTCAAAAACATTTTTCCTTTCTTAACATGTCATACAATTTTAAACTAAAAGAAGTTGATTATAAATAAACTTGAAAACTTGTAAAGTAATCATCATGGAAATAATTTTCTATTAAATGATTAAAAAACCCATTCATGCCGTATAAGTTAAAAAAACATTCTTCTCGTACTTTGGCCGGAAAAGTCAAAAAGTCTCTTGTACGAAAAACGACAAAAGATTCCTTTCATATATTTTACTAAAACTCACTAATGAGTAATATTGGATTTAAACAAATGTAGGAGGATAGAAATAATATTACATATTGACGAAACCTGTATGTGGATGATAAATATTCCCCAGTAAATTCTGAAGTATAAACAATCTCGGATAAAAATGAGATTGTGAGATTTTCCTTTACCTTAGGTCCGATATGCTTTATACGTGTCCGAACATCCTGTATAATGATTTAAATAATGTCATTGACTTATTCCAGAATCATACTTGATTGTTATGATGTCATATATGGTCATATTCTTAGCTTCTTATTAGTAATATTTCATTGCTACTTGTTATTCATGTGTTTATTGCTTTATGTTCTTATGTGTGTTTTGTAGAATAACTTCTTATTGTTATTTTTAGGTTATAGATACCTCATTTCCAAAATTATATTAGTGTTATATATATCATATTTACTCATTCAATTCATTTATATAATCATTATTCAATGAAGATCATGTAGAACGAGTCGCATCACATCGTGGAGATGGTAGGTCGTACGTAGGCACGAGCGATGATATCATTTCCATGATCATGGAATTTTCAGAATCAATATCATTTTACAGTAATCATATATAGTTATTCTTTACACCATTATACCCATCCATGTATGGTGGTGGTGGAAAACTGATTACACCACGGCGTGGAGATGGTATTCCGTACGTACGCACGCGCGGTGATTTCATTTTGCATAGGTTGGATAGAAGGTGAAATAGTGATGTTTCATATTTATAATAACATATAATTATATGAGTGATACTAATGTTATTACTTCATAATGAAACAACTAAAGAAGAAGAAGTAGAAGAAGAAATAAATTTGAAAGAATCGGTAACGGATATTACCTCTTCTTCGACACGCCTCTTTGAAACCTCCTCTTAGGGCATTAAAATTTGTCTTTGAAGAAGACCAGGACCTCTAGTATATTGCTAAAGAAGTTGATAAGGGAAATGGGTAGTGTTTGGCTGAGATTTAAGGATCAAAGTGGCGTGAGGAGGAGAGGGAGGAGGTTCCCTTTTATAAGGGAGGAGAGGGGCACCTTTGGAATTATAAGAAATATTAATTTATAACAAATTTCAACCCCACTTAAAAACCTCCAAAAATGACTCAAATCAGAATATTAGATGATATAGGTTTGTAATATTATCAACCAATAAAATTTAGACAAGTTGGGAATTTATTTTAAACATTATCAACATGATTTATCCTTATATAATTTATTTAATTTTATTTGTGGTAATAATATTATAAATTTTAAATAATTATAAATAATTAATTATATGTTGTGAATTGTCCATAATTGTATACTTTATTACATTTTAGACCATACAAATTTTAATTTATAATTTTTTAAATATTTTTTTTTATTTTTAAACGATTTTATAATATGTAATTTTTATAAAATAACAAGTGTAAATTTTGACACTATTCATTTATTTGAGTTTAAATAAAATACACATAAAAGATATGTTTGAACTAAAAGATTTAATAGATTAATAACATGTCATATTTATCTAGAAAATTAGTGGAGCAGATTTAATAGTTCATATAATTTTTATTTTAATAGTTTTAAAATCATTTATTTGATATTTCAATCAATAAAATAATTTCAATATCACTATTGTGTCATAAATAATGGTACTTATTTAATCCCTAAAAATTATAAATAAATTTATATGATGTAGATAATTTAAATATCTTTCTTGGGACAATTTATATCCAAAGTTTTATGATGGTTATCACTAAATTAAAATTATTACACTTATAATATTTAAGAGAGTGACATGTTGGCACTTTCTTTGGTTTTAATAATAATTATATTATTTCATGGTCAAAAGTCCATGAAATGAATATAATACTACCCTTAGGTGATATGGGACTACTTGTATTCATCCAATAGGATTTTTACAAGTGTTAGGGTAATTTTATAATCTTATATTTACCCTTAATTACCCGATTTACCTTTAACTACAATAAATAAAAATTACCATAGTTACTATTCATAATATCAAAAAAATAAAAGTAACCTATTAACATAATTTTTAACCACTAAATATAAATATTGAATCCATTTTTCAAAATTCAAAACAAAGAAGTTGCTGTAATTAATTTAAAATTAATCCAGTTGTTAAGCAAGCGGGTTTTAAAAGTTAAATCATTGCCAAAGATTGAAATGTTTTTACCTATGAATTCAATGTAAAATTAATGATAATGACATAAATTATATTAAATGGCAAAAATATATTCTATTTATACTTTAAAATCATTCAATATTATAATTAAACCATATAAATTATTACGATGAAAAAAGTTGTTTTTAATTAAAATATTGCGTGTTTTTACTATTCATTATAATATGAAAGTTATTAGAATAATATGAAAAATTTATCCAAAGTACATTTTTATATCATGATTCCAAATAAGAATTTTATTTTGTAAAATTGAACTTATAAACTTATAAAAAACTAGATTTAAAGTTGGTGCACCATCAAAAGGCGGCAAAACTGCATTTTTTGAAAAATACTTATTTTACCTGAAAAAATTATTTTGTTCTCATACCATGTTCTAGAAAATATGTAAGATGAATAATAATTTTATAAAATTCAAAATTCAGTTAATACTATTCATAATGGCTAAATTATAATATTATAATAATATATTGTTGTTTAGTGAAACCTGGTATTGCGTACTAGACACGCTATCGAGGAAGGTTGTGATTGCGTGTAACGCAAGCCAAGATAGTGTTGTTTGCAGTGAAAGATGCCTTTGATGTTGCATATAACATTAGACACAAAAAAAATATACTTCTCATAAAATACCAGGGTGTTACATTCTACCCCCCTTAAAATGAATTTTTCCCTTGAAATTCGTCACTTCGTAACAAACAGATGAGGATACCCCTCCCTCATCATATCCTCAAGCTCTCATGTGGCTTCTTCTAATTGGTGGTTCCTCTATAAAACTTTAACCAAGCGAGTGGTCTTGTTTTGTAGAACTTTTTTGCTACCATCCAGAATCTCTATCAGTTGTTCTTCGTAAAAAAGATCTTTCTCCAGCGGTACAACTTATGAGCTTAGTACATGTGAAGGATCAGGTATATACTTTCTCATGAGAGATACATGGAACACATCGTGAACTTGAGAGAGATTCGATGGAGGTGCCAATCAGAAATCTACCTTCCCAACATGATCCAGTATTTCTAAAGGACCGATATACCTAGGGCTCATCTTTCCCTTCTTTCCAAATATTATTACTCAATTCCAAGGTGATATTCGTAAGAACACTTTATCACCCACTTCATACTGTAGGTCTTTTCTTCAGTTATCAGCATATCTTTTTTGTCGACTCTGAGCAGATCTTATATGTTTTTGAATAGATCGGACCTTTTCTGCCATCTCATCAACAATATGAGGTCCTAATAGCTTTATTTCCCCAACTTCATCCCATCAAGTTGAAGTTCAGCATTTCTTTCCATAGAGAGCTTCATAATGAGCCATTTGAATACTGGAGTGAAAGATATTATTATAAGAAAATTCCACAAAAGGTAAGTGTTGATCCCAACCACCTTTGAAATCCATAGAGCAAGCTTTCAACATCTCTTCTAGAGTTTTAATTGTTCTCTCATACTGACCGTCTGTCTGAGGATGATAAGTAGTGATGAAACTCAACTCTGTATCTAGAGTATGCTGAAGACTTCGTGAGAACTTCGAGGTAAACCTCGGATCCCGATCAGATATAATGGAAAGTGGTACTCCATGCAATCTTACCACTTCCTTTACATATATCCTGGCAATATGATCTAGGGATAAATCTTCTCTAATAGCAATGAGGTGTTCCGACTTCGTAAGATGATCAACTATGACCCAGATAGCATTATTGGATTTGGATGTTTTAGGAAGTCCAATGACAAAGTCCATAGTGATGTTTTCACATTTCTATTCGGATATGGGTAATGGTTGTAACATCTCTTTAGAGTTCTGTCACTCATCTTTAACTTGCTGACAAACCAAGCATCGAGAGACATATTCAGCAACATCTCTTTGCATTCCATCCCACCAGAAGTACTATTTCAGGTCCCTATACATCTTCGTGCTTCCAGGATGAATAGAGAATGAAGACCTATGAGCCTCATCCAGCAGCTCCTTCTATAATCCTGGGATGGGAGGAACACAACCCCGATTCCTGAACCTTATTATCCCATCACAAACAAGGTTGAATTTAGGAACATTTCTCACCTTCTTTTGTAACTCTACAACTTCTTTTTGTACCTCTTTAATCTTCACATGCATAGATGGTTGAACATTCATTTGAGAAAGATAAGATTTTTCCCTTTCCATTATAATTCCATGATCCATCCTTTGTAAATCCATAAATATTAGATCTTTTATGATCCTCATCATGGATAAGCTAGCATGGCCTTGTCGACTTAATGCGTATTCCACCTTTTTTCCTTTCCCAGGGTGGTAATTAATTGAGCAGTATTAATCCTTAATCAGCTCCAACCATCTTATTTGGCTCATATTCAGCTCCTTTTGTGTGAAAATATACTTTAAAATTTTATGATCAGTATAAATATCACAACGTTCACTATAAAGATAATGCCTCCAAATCTTTAATGCAAAGATTACCGCAGCTAACTCCAAATCATGAGTTGGGTAATTTTTCTCATAGATTTTCAACTATTGTGAGGCATAAGCAATCACCATATCGTTTTGCATGAGACCACACCTCAATCCCTTCTTGAATGCATCAGTGTAGATCACAAACCTTTATCCACTACAAGGCAGTGTGATCACAGGTGCACTGGATAACCTTCTTTTCAACTCCTTGAAATTATCTTCACACTCCTCCATCCACACGAACTTAACTCCTTTTCGAGTCAACTTGGTGAGTGGATTGGATAATCATGGAAAATCTTTCACAAAACGTCGATAATATCGATCCAAACCAAGAAAACATCGGATCTCACTTACTATTGTTGGTCTCAACCATCTTTCGATAACCTCTATTTTTTCTGGATCCACACATATCCCCTCTTTTGAGATTATATGACCCAAAAATGAAACATTTTGAAGCTAAAATTCACACTTGGTAAATTTGGAATAAATCTTCTCCTTTATTAGGGTCTTTAATAAAATTCTCATGTGATCTTCATGTTCTTCCTTTCTCTTCGAATATACAAGAATATTTTCTATAAGGACTACCACAAACTGATCAAGATAGTCTCTAAAGACTCTATTCATTAGATCCTTGAAGATATCAGGGGAATTAGTAAGACCAAATGGTATCATTATAAATTAGTAGTGTCCATACCTTGTACGAAAATATCTCTTTGGTATATCCTCTTTTTTGACCCTTAATTGATGATACCTTGAATGAAGATCAATCTTGGAAAAGTATTGAGCTCTGCGTAGTTGGTCAAATAAGTCATCAATATGTGGGAGAGGATATTTTTTCTTGATAGTGATCTTGTTAAGTTATCGATAATCAATGCAGAGTCTCATTGATCAATCTTTCACCGTAACAAATAGAATAGGTTCTCCCCAAGGTGACGCAATAGGGCGTATGAATCCTTTATCAAGATTCTCTTGGAGTTACTTCTTCAATTCCTGCAACTCAATTGGGGTCATTCTATAAGGTGCCTTTGAAATGGGAATAACACCCGGTATGGGTTCTATTGAAAACTCAACTTCACGATTTGGTGGAAGACCTAGAAATTCCTCCAGAAATAAAATATCAAACTCCCTTACAATGGGTTTATTATCAATCGTGAGTTTCTATCCAACCATTTGAGATAAATAACCTTCATTTATTGGAATCCAGACCCATAAGATGTAAGAAATTACCACTGGAAGGTTATATTCATCCTTGCATCGATAGATGATAGTAGATTGATCGAGAATATTAAATGTGATTTCCCTTCATTGGAAATTGATATGAGCTCCATATAAATAAATCCAATCCATGCCAAAAATTACATCAAATTCCACAATAGGAAGGATCAAAAGATTTTCAGGAATTACTTTCCCACAAACTTGAATCGGAGAGGAACTGTGAACTTTTGATGCGACTGTTGTGCCATTAGGAGTTGTCACAGCTAACTCATCATCTAATTGTTAAGGTAGTATGATGATAAACTTATAAAATTCTTCAGAAATAAAAAAGTGGGTGGATCCAGAATCAAATAAAACATTTTCTACTTTAGATTGGATGGTAAGTGTACCTTTCACCACTTCGTTATCGTACTCCACATCACCGATAGTAATTGCATGTGACTTCCTTTTTCTTTGGCCTTAAGAGTTCATTGATTTCGATAAACATCAACAACCCTTAGATTAGGGCATTTATTGGCATAATGACCCATCTCCTTTCACTTAAAACTTTGAAGTGTTGGAGGTGCATTATTTGTATCCCTTTTTTTGTTCGCATCATTAGACAAAATCATCCCATTATTTCGATATTCAACTGCCCGATGACCTTTTTTTCCACACTTAAAAAATTTGCTTGTCCCTTTAAGAAAATTCCCTCCATGTTTCTTTCCACAATTTGAGCATAAAGGAAAACTCATCTTCTTTTCCATGTGGTCTTTATATTTTCCTTTGAATTCCATTTTCCTCTTCTTATCAAACCCATATGATTCATGTGTTATTCCAATCTCCATCTCAACCTACAGAGAACATCAAACAATTTCCTCGTAGCTATTGAAGTCCCTTATGGATAATGCCCTTCGAAGACTTGGTTTTAAGCCACTAATGAATCGATCGATCTTACTCTCAGGTTGGATAATAATTCCGGAAGCGTACCTTGAAAGTCTTGTAAAATTTTCTTCGTAGGTACCAACAGATTCATCATCATTTTGCTTCAGTTCAAGAAACTCCTTCTCCATATTTTTTCAAAGAATACGAGGGATGTACTTATTGAAAAATAAGTTCTTGAACTCGTCCCATTCCATGGACTCAATTTCATCTCTTTTCCTCATATTGTTGATAATATTCCAACATTTATTAGCATCACCTTCCAAACGATACAATGATAAGATGACCTTTTCATGTTCTGAACATTGTAGAACTGAAAATATCTTTTCAATGGTACTAATCAACTGTTCAGCCACTAATGGATCAGAAGACCCGCTGAATGATGGTGGACGCTGCCTCATGAAGGATTCACCAGAATGTTTCTCCTTACTTTGCTCGTTTGGAAGTCATGCATGGTTCATAGCTTGAGAAAGTTGTGTGATAATGGCTATATGATTTTGCATTCCATCTCCCATAACATTTGGTTGGTCAGGGGGACAATCATTTAATTTCCCGTCTCATTCAGCATTAACACAATTTCTTCGGGTTCCAGCCATTGACTAAAACCAATAATCATAGTGTGAGAAATAGTAATCATAATAGGAATACCACATAATCAAGAATAAAATTTTACACTTAGGGTCTTATCTTAGGTTATTCATGGCCATTTCTAAAAAACTAATATTGTGTCCTATGCTTCGACATATCCTTAGGGTTCTTACTAAGGATTCCACATCCTAGTTTCCAAAGGTTGACTATAACCTCCCTCTGATGCCAACTATAATGACCTATACTCTACATACATTGTTATTACTTCAAAATTGAAGAATACTTATTAAAACATATAACAAAACCATGAAAGGACCATATAGGTATATTGTCTTTAGAAACTGGGAAACATAAACAACTGGTTCATAAATCATCTACATTGTCTCCCGTTTATTTCATCATATCTAGAGTCCCTTTTGGAATATCCTACTTAATACCCCTCTTCCTGACCCGGGGAAAAGAAAACATACAAAAGGGTGAGCTCAAATGCTCAGTAAGGGTAAACAAAAGAAATACCAATGATATCATATTCATAAGAACATAACATTTTGAATATCTTATCCTGCAAAAGAGATCATAATATTATAACAGGGGATAAATCATAGTGGTGAAATATAATACCAATAATCATAACTTAAAACATGAAACTTTGTGGAATACACACATAATCATATAAAATCATTTCATATTAATCAAGGCTCATTTCCAAGACTATCATAGCGGACAAATTCCATTACTGAACCGAGTTCACTCCTCGTTCCAGTCATGTATCACTGAACCGGATTAACTTGTCATTCCATCCATGTCTATCTCATTAGATATAGATCTTTACCTAATTCATTGGAGGGAGATATAGGTCCCACCCATCTCATAATGGAACCATTCTTATGTGTTCCAAAAAATCATAATTCATACATCATAGCATAACCCATGTAATAAAAATGGGATTCTTAAACATCGTGACATCATAAAACAATTAATATAAGATAATGTACTTCATAAAAATAATCCCATCACAACATAATCAAATAAATGTAATAATAGGGATAGAAACAGAACCCTATATTATCTTAGATGGAAAATAATTTTGATAAAACAATCGAACTCCATTCTTGAGGAAAATATCCTTTCTACTTCAAAAACATTTTTCCTTTCTTAACATGTCATACAATTTTAAACTAAAATAAGTTGATTAAAAATAAACTTGAAAACTTTTAAAGGAAGCTTCATGGAAATAATTTTCTATAAAATCATAAAAAAAATCCATTCATTCCATATAAGTTAAAGAACATTCTTCTTGTACTTTGGCCAGAAAAGTCAAGAAGTACCTTGTATGAAAAACGAAAAAATATTCCTTTCATATCTTTTACTAAAACTCACCAATGATTAATATTGGATTTAAAAAATTTTAGGAGGATATAAATAATATTACATTTTGACGAAACATGGATGTGTATAATAAATATTCCCCAGTAAATTCTGAAGTATAAACAATCTCGGATAAAAATGAGATTGTGAGATTTTCCCTTACCTTAGGTACAATATGGTTTTTACGTGTCCGAACCTCATGTATAATGATTTAAATATGGTCATTGACTTATTAAAGAATCATAAACATTGTTAGTATTTCATATATGGTCATATTCTTAGCTTCTTATTAGTAATATTTCATTCTACTTGTTATTCATGTGTTTATTGCTTTATGTTCTTAGTCGTGTTTTTTCGAATAAATTATTATTCTTCTTTTTAGGTTATAGATACCTCATTTAAAGAATGGTATTAGTGTAATATATATCATATTTAATCATTCAATTCATTTATATAATCATTATTCAAGGAAGATCATGTAGAACGAGTCGCATCACATCATGGAGACGGTATGTCGTACGTACGCACGAGCGATGATATCGTTCCCATGATCGTGGAATTGTATTTAAGTGTATGTATACTATTTTATAATCAATAAAATTTTAAAATAATAATATATAGTCATTATTTACACCATTATACCTATCCAAGTAAGGTGGTGGTGGAAAACAGATTACACCACGACGTGGAGACGGTATTCCGTACGTACGCACGCGCGATGATTTCATTTTCCGTATGATGGATAGAAGGTGAAATAGGGTTGTTTCATATTTATAATAACATATCAGTATATTAGTGATACTGATGTTATTACTTTATAATGAAAAAACTAAATAAGAAGAATTATAAGAAGAAATAAATTTGAAAGAATCGGTAACGGATATTACCTCTTCTTCGACACGCCTCTTTGAAACCTCCTCTTAGGGCACTAAATTTGTATTTGAAGAAGACCAGGACCTCCAGTATGTTTATAAGGAAGTTTAGAAGGAAAATGGGTAGGGTTTGTTCAATCTTGAAGGCTCAAAGTGGCGTGAAGAGGAGGGGGAGGAGGTGCCCTTTTATAAGGGAGGAGAGCGGCACCTTTAGAATTATAAGAAATATTAATTTATAACAAATTCCAAAATCTATTAAAAACCACCAAAAAAGACTCAAATATAAATTTTAGATGAGATAGGGTTGTAATAAAATCAACCAATAAAATTTAGACAATTTGGGAATTTATTTTAAACATTATCATCATGATTTATCATTATATATTCTATTTAATTTTATTTGTTGTAATAATATACTAAATTTTAAATAATTATAAATAATTACTTATATGTTGTGAATTTTCCATATTTATATAATTTATTACATTTTAGACCATATAAATCTGAATTTATAATTTTTAAATATTTTTGTGATTTTTAAATGATTTTATAATATGTAATTTTTATAAAATAACAATAGTGTCAATTTTGACACTATTCATTTATTTGAATTTAAAAAAAATATACACAGAACATATATTCGAAGTAAAAGATATAATAGATTAATAACATGTCATAGTTATCTAGAAAATTAGGGGAGCAGATTAAATAGTTCATATAATATTTATTTTAATAGTTTTAAAATAATTTATTTGATATTTTAATAAATAAAATAATTTCAATATCACTATTGTGTCATAAATAATGATAATTATTTAATAACGAAAAATTATAAATAAATTTATATGATGTAGATAATGTTATTATATTTCTGGGGACTTTTTATATCCGAATTTTTATTATGGTTATCAATAAATTAAAATTATCACACTTATAAGATTTAAGAGAGTGACATGTTGTCACTTTCTTTAGTTTTAATAATAATTATATTATTTCCTTGTCAAAAGTCCACAAAATGAATCTAGTCCGACCCTTAGGTGATATGGGTATACTTTTATTCATCCAATAGAATTTTGGAAAGTTTTAGGGTAATTTTATAATCTTATATTTACCCTTAATTACCTGATTTACCTTTAACTGTAGTAAATAAAAATTACCATAGTTACTATTCAAAATATCAAAAAAATAAAAGTAACCTATTAACATAATTTGGACCCACTGAATAAAAATATGGAATCCATTTTTCAAAATTCAAAACACAGAAGTTGCAGTAATTGTTTTAAAATTAATCCCGTTGTTAAGAAAATGAGTTTTAAAAGTTAAAAAATTGCCAATGATTGAAATCTTTTTACCTATGAATTCAATGTAAAATTAATGATAATGAAATACATTATATTAAATGGTAAAAATATATTCTATTTATACTTTTAAACCATTCAATATTAAAATTAAACCATATTAATTATTACGATGAAAAAAGTTGTTTTTAATTAAAATATAGCGTGTTTTTACTATTCATTATAATATGAAAGTTATCAGAATAATATGAAAAATTTATCCAAAGTAAATTTTTATATCTTGATTCCAAAGAAGAATTTTATTTTGTCAAATTTAACTTATAAACTTCTCAAAAACTAGATTTAATGTTGGTGCGCCATCAAAAGGCGGCAAAATTTCATTTTTTGAAAAATACTTATTTCACACGAAAAATTTATTTTGTTCTCATACCATGTTCTAGAAAATATTTAAGATGAATAATAATGTTATAAAATTCAAAATTTAGTTAACACTGTTCATAATGGATAGTTTATGATATTTTAATAATATATCGTTGTTTAGTGAAACTCGGTATTGCGTGCTACACACGCTATCGAGGAAGGTTGCGATTATGTGTAACGCAAGCCAAGTTAGTGTTGTGTGCAATGAAAGATTTCTTTGATGTTGCGTATAAAATAAGACATAAAAAATATACTTATCATAAAATATCAGGGTGTTACTGTCACGACCAGTCCTCGGGGCCCGTGCCATGACTACCCCAAGCCCGCCTTCCATAGGCCAGGGGCTGGTGACTAGCACCAAGGCGTAAATCCCAGTAAAAAGGGAAGGCATTTCCTTTGAAAAGTAAACAAACACCACAGAGTAAGGAAGAGGAAAAGTAAACACTGAGTAAAACAGAGTACAACTGAAGTGCGGAAAAGTAAAAGGGGCCGGAAATACAAGCCCAACTGTAAAGTACAACTCGAAAGGGAAAACAGCAAAGTAAAGCCGCTACACCGAGCTGTCCACTGGAAAGCCCACCTGAAGGGTGGGTATAGATAGCTCCACTGCTTCTCGGGTCTTGTCGTCCACTCCGAGCACGTCCCGCCCAGTGGTCCACCTCCAGGTACCGTCTTGCTCTGGAAGCCTCAACCACGATCAACGCTGTCCGTCGTCTGCAACCAACACATCGTAGTGCGGGCATAGCCCATGCCGGGGTGAGTATAAGCTACTCAGTAGGGACCCCAAGACCCCTGAAGGTCTCCCAAAATCCACAAAGGATAAACCAAAAAAGTAAGATACAATCACTAAGTAACAACCGACACTACTTAGGTATATGCCCATACATATACCTAAGTCATCAATTCCAATACGCTCCAACCTCTGAGCCCAAGTACAACTCAGTCCACACAGGAAAGTATACATATTCCACACAGGAAAGCAAAACGAAATCCACACAGGATAGCACAACACAATCCACACAGGAAAGCAACAGGATTCAGCTCACACAGGTATACTTCTTCGAAAAAACGATAAAGATGATATCTGATCCATCTAAGTCGTCGGACCCAAGAAGGATCGATAGGTAACTAACCCCCGCAATGACCCACACAGGATCGGGCCCACATAGGACCTGTAGGCGCTGGTTCACACAGGACCGCTGAGCGCAGACCCACACAGGATCGGACCCACACAGGATCGGGCCCACACAGGACCTGTAGCACTGATCCACGTAGGATTGCTGAGTGCTGTAGTCATCGTCGAATCCACCAAGGATCTCTGTACTGTCGTCGTCGCAGTCATAGTAGCAGTAGCAGTAGCAGTCACAATCGCAGCCGGCTCTAGGGTTCCCGCACACAGAAAGCTCGTTTGGGAGGATCCGCTCCACGAGCCGAGAGGCTGATACATCAACTGTCACAAAGTCCAAAGTTGATGTATCCAAAAGTTCCGTATCGTCAACAGGAACTCAACGCAACAGACGGCGCGTCGATCGGATGCCCGGTCTGAGAGTTATTGGCTTTTTCGTCCCAGGGGCCCGGTTGGTTTTTTAAGGCAAAACCAACCCGACCGTACTCCACCTGCGTCCAAACCTCAGGCGTAGTAAGCCAAAATTTCCGTCTCACTAAGAGAAACACAACAAAGCTGACGACACATCAATCGGACGTCCGTTGCTCAAGATATGAGCGTTTCCGCTCCGAGGGCCCGGTTGGTTTCATGTAAGAACCAACCCGGCTGAACTCAAAGTATTCCGAATCTTTGAGTGTGATATACCGAATCGACCGTCTCGATTCAAGGATCGTATCGCCGCTGACGGTTCATCAATCGGAGGTCCGTAGCTCAAGTTATGGGCAAAAGACCGAAGTCGTTTCGAAAACGGGGGGTCAGGGTCCGGGCCGACCTGGCCCGACCCCCCCCCCCCCCCCCCGGGTCGACCCGACCCGGGTCCGACCCGGCCCGGCCGGTGGCACAATCCGGCACGGCCCGGCACGGCGGTGCGGTCCGGCGCGGCGGCACGGCGGCGCGGCCAGTGCGCCGCTCGGGTGCCACGCGCGGGGGGCAAGGCCCCCGCCCTTCCTCAGCTGGCGCCGCGGCTGGATGCCACGCCTTGAACAAAACGCCCCCCCCCCCTCACGTGGGGGGCCTGCCTTTGAGAAAAACGGGGGGGGGGGCGCTTCCCCCACCCCCCCCCCCCCCCCGGTGTAACCGCGCCCCCCCCCCCCCCCCCCTGGTGTAACCCCCCCCCCCCCCATTATGGGGGCCGGTTTTGGCTAGCCGGGGGAATTAATTCCCCCGGTCCTTCTCCCTTCCGGCCGGCCCGACCTGGCTGGCCGGTTCTTCCTCAATGGGACTGGCAAGGCCGGTCCCCCTTCCGGCTTCTGACACCGGCGGCCCGGCTAGCCGCCGGTCTTCTCGTTCCGCCGCGGCCCAGAACCGGCCGCGGCCTTCGTCGTCTGGCGCGGTGCGACGGCACCGTGCCCCTCCGCCGCGGCCCCGCTCCGGCCGCGGTGCTTTTGGTTTCCCCTTCGACGTGGCGCGACGGCTTTGCCTCCATGAAATTCTTCCACGGCGCGGCGCGGCGACGCCGCACAATAATTGTCGTGCGATTCCCGCGTGGTGCGACGGCACCACGCCATCTCGTTTCATTCACAAGAAACAAACAAGAACAAAGGAGGGGGGGGGGGGTCGGCTGTGTTTGTGCGGTCCGACCCCCCCTCTCTTTAGTTGATAGCACATAATCATTTATCAACAATATTTTCATGCTAGAACCAAGAACGAGAATAAATAAATTAAACAACAACAAACCCCTACCTTGAATTCAAGTGCGGAGCATGTCAACATACCGCGGAAGACAAGCGTCGCGGAGGTCGGGCGTCGTGGTAATCGCTCGTCGATTCCGTTGACGAAGAGGATTCTAAGCTCTTTGACGGCGATTTCATCATGGGAAACCGTCGCGGAAGAGATGACGCGGAAGGAGACGTCGTCGGTGTCGCGGGTATGGCGTCCCCGAAGACGGTTCCCGAGAACGTGGCGTTCTTCGTCGATGTCCGAAGGTTCTTCGCGTTCTTCGTTGTGTTTGAAGAAGAAGAAGAAAACTCCAAACTCTCTCAAGGTGGCTAAGGATACCAACCAAAAGAAAATAAGCTAAGGCTTATTTTATTCACACAATTAACAATTTGAATTTCAAAGGTTTGAAATTCAAACAACTCAACTCCATTAATTAACCAAGTTGTCAAGTTCATTAAAATAGGAGTTTAAGGGAGTTTAAAAAAAGAAGGAGAAGAGTTAGGGTTTGTGTGGGCCCCACCACACTTAATCCTCTCAAGGGAGGTTAAGTGGATGTGGGTCCCACCCCTAACTCCCTTTGGAAGAAGTTAACCCACAAATTAAAAATAAAAAGTGTTTCCACATTTTTATTTATCTTCTTATAATTTCTCACAAACCTAACTTTCATTCCGCATAAAACGCAACCTTGGAAAAAGTATCCTTAAGCGAATATCGGCGCTGCGAGTTCATCAGTGTCCTCGGATTTCAATTCCGAGCACCGGATCAAAAGTTAGAAATTCCCGCTCGTTCGTTCACTGAACGTACCCAAGCAAATCTTCGGAAATTGATTCCGGGCACTCTGGGCCTCGGAATCAGGTGCCGTCAGAAACCACGCTCTTGTAAAATTCCAAAGAAAATTAAGAAAAAATTTCCCTTGAATTTTACGGGTCTTTACATTACTCCCACCTCGGGGCTTTACGTCCCCGTAAAGATACATCAAAAACTAGGGAAACGAATGAGGGTACTGAGCACGCATCTGAGCCTCCCGCTCCCAAGTGCTCTCCTAGAGATTCTCGTGCTTCCATCTGATGCGCACTAGAGGAATCGACCGTCCACGTAGGACCCGCTCCTGTCGCTCCTCGATCTCCACCGGGACCTCCGTAAAAGTCGCCCCATCGTCAACGTTAAGATCCCCATGGTCAATGATGTGCGTCGGGTCGTGCACGTATCTCCTCAACTGAGATACGTGGAAGACGTCGTGCACCTGGTTCAACTGAGGTGGTAGAGCCAGGTGATAAGCTGCCTCGCCAATCCTGCTGAGGACCTGGAAGGGTCCGATAAATCGCGGAGATAACTTGCCGCCTCGGCAAAATTTCCGTATACTACGTCGAGGTGAGACCTGCAAGAAGACGTGGTCGCCATCCTTGAACTCTAGTGGCCTCCGCCTCCTGTCAGCGTAAGACTTCTGTCGGCTCTGAGCTATACTCATCCGCCCCTAGATAACCTGGACCATCTCAGGTCCCACAAGAGCTGCAAGATTTCTTCTTTTCCGATAAGAGAAACCTGGTCCCATCCCCTAGATGAACTACATTCTTTGCCTAATACAGTCAATCCCAACATGGATGATACTAATCCATACCAAGGATGATGTCGTAAGGCCTCGACGCTACTACCAAGAGATCCAACCGTTACTCTCGCCTCCAAGGGTTGAGTCTCACTGTCGACATCAGTGTGTGGTAACTGGGTCTCCTCCAGTAGATGTCTCACAAGCGAGGGTCAAGTCAACAGTCAAAACTGGAACCTCTTAGTAACAACACAAAAGAGGACAGAAATGAAAACATCACAAAGGTATGCGTCTTTATTATTGCAGCTCATAATACAAAGATGCTACACAATAGCAACAAGGAACTAGAAGTACAAAGGATGTATCCACTAGTTCCGCTTCTGTCCATTTGCTCCCAGATCTCCATGATCGAAGGCCTCAGCTGTCTGAAGTTGAGCTCTACCATGTCCACCAACTCCTTGCGGTCGGGGTGGACCTCCTGGTGGTGGTGGTGGCAACACCTTGAAATGTCTCCCACCATCGGCTACTCGGCCAGCTCCTCTGCCTAATCCGCCTGTACCCTGCGGACCACCGTGGCCGAATCTCTGTCCGGGAGGTCCCTCTACCGCCTGATGCTCATCTGAAAGACGAGTCGGGCAGTCTCGAGCCATGTGACCTCGCCCACTGCATGCATAACAATGTTTTCCCCTCACGTAGCTGGCTCTCCTTCGGGTTCCCCGGACAACCGAATCTGCATCCTGTGACTGCCCATCTGATGGTCTGGCCCGCTTGGACCTCTGCGTCACCTGTCTACTGCCAGCTGCAGAAGACCTTGCTACGGGCCGTTCTGCGGAGGGCCCTATCACAGGAGCCTGCTCGGCGAGAAAACTCTCCACTAGAAGTGCTCTCTCCAACACCTCTGCCTATGTCAGAATGTTGAGGGAGGTCATCGAAGCCCTGATCTCATGCCTCTATCCCTGCTCGAAGGTCTGGGCCCGGAAGAATGGGTCCTGTACCATATCTGTGGAGTAGCGCGAGAGATCAGTAAATCTCGCCGAGTACTGGGCCACTGTCAAGCTGCCCTGCCGCAGCTGAAGAAGCTCTTGAATGCACACCGCATGGAGGGTGGCCGGGATGAACTCGGAGCGGAAGATGCTTTCAAAGTCCGTCCAGAGAAGTGACGTCTCGTCGTGCACCTGGAGCATCAAGCTCCACCATCTGCCTGCTGCCGCGTGCAGGAGGCTCGCTGCGAGGATCACCATGAGATCTGCCGGTGTCCTCACTAGCCTGAAAACTCGCACGACCGCCTCCAGTTAGTCCTCGGCTGCCTGGGGGTCTGTCTCCCCACGAAACCTGGGTGGTCGCTGGCGCTGGAACTCATGCAGAGCTCCAAGGCGACGTGCATCGTCAGCGGTCGTGTCGGGAAGCGTCGGTGGCTCGGCGGGTAAAGGTAGCACCGGTACCTCTGCTGACAAGGAGCCCTGCACCGAGCCCTCGTCGCTCGGTGGGCTGTCATCACGCTCCACTCTCAGGACCCTAGCTGGCTGCCGTCGTGGGGCCATCCAGAAAGAAACAGGTGCGCCATGGTCAGAAAAGTATACCTGGTGAGCTGACACAAGTAATCACAAAGAGAACTCGAAACACACATGCAATCAATGTTTTCGTGCATTAAGTCGGAAATCAGAAGTCAGGGTCCTGGTGTACGGATACGTCGGCCGCCGCACCAACACTGGACTCCCTGGACTGATAACCACACCCAATACGTTAAACACTATTGCTCCACATAGAAGAAAGATCAGAGTCTGCGGTAGAACCGACCACCTCTGATACCAATTTGTCACGACCCATCCTCGGGGCCCGTGCCGTGACTACCCCAAGCACGCCTTCCATAGGCCAGGGGATGGCGACTAGCACCAAGGCGTAAATCCCAGTAAAAAGGGAAGGCATTGCCTTTGAAAAGTAAACAAACACCACAGAGTAAGCAAGCGTAAAAGTAAACACTGAGTAAAACAGAGTACAATTGAAGTGCGGAAAAGTAAAAGGGGCCGGAAATACAATCCCAACTGTAAAGTACAACTCGAAAGGGAAAACAACAAAGTAAAGCTGCTACACTGAGCTGTCCACTAGAAAGCCCACCTGAAGGGTGGGTACAGATAGCTCCACTGCTTCTCGGGTCCTGTCGTCCGCTCCGAGCACGTCCCGCTCAGTGGTCCACCTCCAGGTACCGTCTTGCTCTGCAAGCCTCAACCACGATCAACGTTGTCCGTCTTCTGCAACCAACACATCGTAGTGCGGGCATAGCCCATGCAGGGGTGAGTATAAGCTACTCAGTAGGGACCCCGAGACCCCTGAAGGTCTCCCAAAATCCACAAAGGATAAACCACAAAAGTAAGATACAATCACTAAGTAACAACCGACACTGCTTAGGTATATGCCCATACATATACCTGAGTCATCAATTCCAATACGCTCCAACCTCCGAGCCCAAGTACAACTCAGTCCACACAGGAAAGTATACATATTCCATACAGGAAAGCAAAACGAAATCCACACAGGATAGTACAACACAATCCACACAGGAAAGCAACAAGATTCATCTCACACAGGTATACTTCTTCGAAAAGACGATAAAGATGATCTCTGATCCATCTAAGTCGTCGGACCCACAAAGTATCGATAGGTAACTAACCCCCGCAATGACCCACACAGGACCTGTAGGCGCTGGTTCACACAAGACCGCTGAGCGAAGACCCACACAGGATCGGACCCACACAGGATCAGGCCCACACAAGACCTGTAGCACTGATCCACGGAGGATCGCTGAGTGCTGTAGTCATCGTCGAATCCACCAAGGATCTCTGTACTGTCGTCGTCGCAGTCACAGTAGCAGTAGCAGTAGCAGTCACAGTCGCAGCCAGCTCTAGGGTTCCCGCACATAGCTAGCTCGTTTGGGAGGATCCGCTCCACGAGCCAAGAGGCTGATACATCAACTGTCACAAAGTCCAGAGTTGATGTATCCAAAAGTTCCGTATCGTCAACAGGAACTCAACGCAACAGACGGCGCGTCGATCAGACGCACGGTCTGAGAGTTATTGGCTTTTTTGTCCCAGTGGCCCGGTTGGTTTTTAAGGCAAAACCAACCCGACCGTACTCCACCTGCATCCAAACCTCGGGCGGAGTAATCCAAAAGATCCGTCTCACTAAGAGAAACACAACAAAGCTGACGGCACATCAATCAGACGTCTGTTGCTCAAGATATGAGCGTTTCCGCTCCGAGGGCCCGGTTGGTTTCGTGTACGAACCAACCCGGCCGAACTCAAAGTATTCCGAAACTTTGAGTGCGATATACCGAATCGACCGTCTCGATTCAAGGATCGTATCGCCCTTGAAGGTTCGTCAATCGGAGGTCCGTAGCTCATGTTATGGGCAAAAGACCGAAGTCGTTTCGAAAATGGGGGGTCCGGGTCCGGGCCGACCCGGCCCGACCCCCCCTGGGTCGGCCCGAACCGGGTCGACCTGACCCGGGTCCGACCTGGCCCGGCCGGTGGCGCGGTCCGGCGCGGCCAGTGCGCTGCTCGGGTGCCACGCGCGGGGGGCAAGGCCCACGCCCTTCCTCAGCTGGCGGTGCGGCTGGATGCCGCGCATTGAACAACCCCCCCCCCCCCCCCCACACACGTGGGGGGCCTGCCTTTGAGAAAAACGGGGGGGGGGGGCTGCCCCCCCCCCCCCCTTGGTGTAACTGCGCCCCCCCCCCCCATTATGGGGGGGCAGTTTTGGCCAGCCGGGGGAATTAATTCCCCCGGTCCTTCTCCCTTCCGGCCGGCCCGACCTGGCCGGCTGGTTCTTCCTAAACGGGACCGGCAAGGCCGGTCCCCCTTCCGGCTTCCGACACCGGCGGCCCGGCTAGCCGCCAGTGTTCTCGTTCCGCCACGGCCCGGAACCGGCCGTGGCCTTCGTCGTCCGGCGCGGTGCGACGACACCGTGCCCCTCCGCCGCGGCCCCTCTCCGGCCGCGGTGCTTTTGGTTTCCCCTTCGACGCGGCACAACGGAGTCGCGTCCATGAAATTCTTCCACTGCGCAGCGCGACGGCGCCGCGCAATAATTTCCGTGCGATTCCCGCATGGTGCGACGGCACCACACCATCTCGTTTCATCTGCAAGAAACAAACAAGAACAAAGGGGGGGGGGGGGGTTCGGCCGTGTTTGTGCGGTCCGGCCCCCCTCTCGTTAGTTGATAGCACATAATCATTTATCCTCAAGATTGTCATGCTAGAACCAAGAACGAGAATAACTAAATTAAACAACAACAAACCCCTACCTTGAATTCAAGTGCGGAGCACGTCAACAAACCGCAGAAGACAAGCGTCGCAGAGGTCGGGCATCGCGGTAATCGTTCGTCAATTCCGTTGACGAAGAGGATTTGAATCTCTTTGGCGGCGATTTCGTCGCGGAAACCGTCGCGGAAGAGATGACGTGGAAGGAGACGTCGTCGGTGTCGCGGGTATGGCGTCGCGGAAGACGGTTCTTGAGAACGTGGCGTTCTTCGTCGATGTCCGAAGGTTCTTCGCGTTCTTCGTTGTGTTTGAAGAAGAAGAAGAAAGCTCCAAACTCTCTCAAGGTGGCTAAGGAGACCAACCAAAATAAAATAATCTAAGGCTTATTTTATTCACACAATTAACAATTTGAATTTCAAAGGTTTGAAATTCAAACAACTCAACTCCATTAATTAACCAAGTTGTCAAGTTCATTAAAAGAGGAGTTTAAGGGAGTTTAAAAAAAAGAAGGTGAAGAGTTAGGGTTCGTGTGGGCCCCACCACACTTAATCCTCTCAAGGGAGGTTAAGTGGGTGTGGGTCCCACCCCTAACTCCCTTTGGAAGAAGTTAACCCACAAATTAAAAATAAAAAGTGTTTCCACATTTTTATTTAACTTATTCTAATTTCTCCCAAAACTAACTTTCATTCCGCATAAAACGCAACCTCAGAAAAGGTCTCCTTAAGCGAATATCGGCACTATGAGTTCATCGGTGTCCTCAGATTTCAATTCCGAGCACCAGATCAAAAGTTACAAATTCCCGCTCGTTCGTTCACTGAACGTACCCAAGCCAAACTTCGGAAATTGATTCCAGGCACTCCGGGCCTCGGAATCAGGTGCCGTCAGAAACCGCGCTCTTGTAAAATTCCAAATAAAATTAAGAAAAAATTTCCCTTGAATTTTACGGGTCTTTACAGTTACATAGAACGTAACCAACTACTCTAGCGCATTGTTTAGTAACTACGGACTGGATCACCTACTGGGAGCATCTTCCACCACATCCCTCTATCCCGGAGTATATACTTTCTCTATCTCATAGTCCTGAAGGAACACTAGCCATCACCTTTATCTCAAGTTTAAGTCATTTTGAGAGAAGATATACTTGAGACTCTTGTGGTAGAGGTATAAAATAAACCTCTCTATCATTAGGTAGTGTCACATAATCTTCAATGTGATGACTACCAGCTCCATATCAAGATCATGGGTCATTTAGTTATCCTCATGTGGTTTCAACTAGCATGAACCATAGGCAAGCACCGCTTGACTCATCTTGAAAAGTAAATATTAGGGCACCCATCAAACTCTGTCTCAACTGATTGAAGAGGTCATCGATCCTTGGAAGTGGATAGTCAATCTCCATGGTCACTTGGTTAATGATTCAATAATCCACACTTAACCACAAACACTGGGTCTTACTAAGCCCTTTGTAACACCCCATGATTTTATGAGATATATTATTTTTAATTTCTTTGATGTCTTCTATTATACACTATTCCAACATTATCTTGTACTATACGCAACACCGTATTAGCTTGTAGTATACACAACACTATTCTTGCCTCGTGTTACACACAATTTCAAGTTTTTTTGTGGAAATTATTCTACACAACCATAAGTATAGATTTTGATTAATTTATAAATGAAATTAGTTTTGATTATGTTATACGTAACACCAAATGGAGCTTTCACTACACGTAGCCCTGACATGGCATGCATTAAATGCAATCAACACCTTCCTCGATAGTGTGTGTAGTACGTAATATCGAGTTTCACTAAACAAAATATTATTATAATATTATTATGAACTAGCCGTTATGAATAGTAATACCCACTTTTTGAAATTTTATAAATTTTATCTTTCAAAATGGACTTCATTTTTGGATTTGGAATATCGAAATTATCCTAGGGTGGATTTTTGGTATTTTTCAGAAAACATTCATTTTTTGATGAATAGTGAAAACACTGGGTTACTATTTAAAAATCGACTTTTTATTTAAATAATTATATATTTTAATTAAATTAATTTTAGGTCAAAATTGATACATAATAACTATATAAGTTCAATGTAATTCATTTGAGTCATTTTATAATAATTTTATATATATAAAAATTTTATTGAACTTTTCACCGTCATTTACCCACATCTAGGAGAATTTGAAAATTTACATAAAACATAATTTTACCGCTTCTGTGAGTGGAATTTCGAAAATCCAAGAGACACAGTTAATATCAAGGACTAAAATATGGTTCAATTAGATGAAAATAATTTTTGGTGAATAGTAACTATTTACTTTTATTTAGCACGGTTAAAAGTAAATAGGGTAATTAAGGGTAAAAATGATATTATTATTCCCCTAAAACATGTCCTAATTCTATTGGATAAGTTTAATTCAACCAAAATAACCTTAGGAATAAATTATGACCATTTTGTTCCACTTGGATTAGATTTGGACATTTATTATTAATTTATTTAAAGAAGGGTTAAAAAAGATAAAATCAAAGTTTAATAACTAAAACATTTTTAATATAGGGTTATACATAAGATAAATTCGACTATAAATATTCATTAGAAAGATAAAAATATTTCCTACATAATGGTATTTTATTTATAATTTTTAGAAGTTATATAAATAAATTTATTTATGACACCATGATGATGCAATAATTACCTTATTAATGAAATATTAACATAATTGATGTTATAAATATAGAAAGAAATGTAATTTGAGACTTTCTATGGATTCCAATAATTTTATAGGTTAATATGACATGTTATTATTTATTGATTTAATTTTTTTTTCGAAATAACCATTCTATTATGATTTTCACAAAAATCAAATACCAAATAGTGTCAAAATTGACATAAAATAGTTTTTAAAACTAATATTATATTATTAATTGTTATTTTATTACTAAAAATATAAGTTTCGGCCAAATGACCTAGATAAGGATATATATATATATTAATAGTAAACTAATTGGGGTTTTTTGGCTTGTTATATTAAGTTTATTAACCATATAGTGTAAGAAAACAAAGAGACACAGTAAAAGTTAAATTATTCAACTTAGAGTTAAATCTAAATGATAAGGATACAATATTAACCTAAACTTTTCTAAAAACTATTGTTTGAGAGTATTTCGACCCATCCCCACCTTATATTTTAAATAAATCAATTTGGAGCTATTAAAAACCGAATATGACTTAATTATAAAATAATATTTTAAGTTTTTCCAAAGGTGCCCCTCTCCTCCCTTTTAAAAGGGCACCCCTTCCTTCTTCCCTTCACCCCTTTTGAGCATTGAATATAGAACAAACCCTGACCATTTCTCTTTTACACTTCCCTAGAAACATTCTGGAGGTCCTGGTCTTCTCAAAAGACCAACTCTACTTCCTTAAGAGAAGGCATAAATGAGGTGCGTCGAAGAAGAGGTAATCTCTTCTTTCGATTCTCACAAGTTTCTTTCTTCTTCTACTTATTCTTATATAGTTGTCTCAATATAAAGTAATATCATCAGTATTAATTATATACTGATATTTTATTATAAATATTAAACAACCTTATTTCACCTCCTATCCATACTATGGAAAACGAAATCACCGTGCGTGCGTATGTATGAAATACCGTCTCCACGCCGTGGTGTAATCTATTTTCGACCACCACCTTACTTGGATGGGTATAATGGTGTAAATAAAAATCTATATATGATTATTTGAAAGTGATATTGATTCTGAAATAATATACATACAATTAAATATAATTCCACGATCATGGGAATGATATCATCGCTCGTGCGTACGTATAGACTACCGTCTCCACGACGCGATGAGATTCATTCTCCATGTTAAACATTCATGAATGATTATAAAGTATATATAATGAATAATAATGAAATATATGACATAATAATGATACTAGATTTATGTATATATATGTCATCTACTTAATTTCATTCAATTCAATAAGGAAACAAAAACAGCGTGCATGCGTACGTACGGCCTACCGTCTCACTGAACGGTGTATTTCATTCCATTTAGCAGTCTATCATATATATATATATATATGTATATGATGAATATATATTATATATAAATCATGTTTTACTTTATGTAATTAGGTAAATCAGGATATAAGTAATAATATCAAGAACAACAAGTCGAAACACATGCAATAAATGAAATGATTTTACCCAAATCGCTGATTTTACATAAAATTTACAAAAGAACGGGTAATATAAAGTCATAAGTAAACCATATATGATATCATAAAAATGAATATGATTCTTTAATAAATAAATGACATTATTTAAATTATTATACATGAGGTTTGGATACATACGAATCATATTAGACATAAGATAAGGGATAATTATTCCAATCTCGTTCTTATCTAAGATTGTTTATTCATAAGTATTTACTAGGGTTATTTTTATCATCCATGTCCATGTTTTCTAAAAGTGATTTTATGTAAGATTAAAGTAATTTTTACCCATTTTTTACTTTTACCACATGTTATGAAAGGAATATTTCTTTTGTTTACCATACGAGGATCTTTTTGAATTTTCCGACAAAAAGTACGAGGATAATATTTTTTTTAACTTATGCGGCATGAACAGATTTTTACAGTTTCATAACGACTTATTTTCATGAAGTTTACTCTACAATATTTCATGTTTATTTTCAATAAAATCCTTTTCTTTTAAAATTTCATGTCATTTTGTGAAAAGAAAATGATTTTTAAGAAGAAAGGATATTTTCCTCAAGAATTCTTTTCAAGTGTTTTATCAAAAACCATTTTTTATCTAATATGACATTATTTCATATGTTTATGTTTTAAGTATAATGTCTCTTTGATTTACATGGTTTCACTTTTCTTATAATTAAATTTCCATTTGTTTTATATGAATTATGTGATGATGGGATGATGTTTATGGAACCCATTTTATTCTTTGGGTTGTGATGAATGTTTTGAGTTTATTTTGTGGAAAAAGTAAGAATGATTTCATTATGAGATGGGTGGGACCTATATCTACCTCCAATGAATTGGGTAAAGATTTATATCTCCTGAGATATACATGTTTGGAACGGTAAGTTAATCCGGTTCAGTGTTACAGGACTGAAACGAGGAGTGAACTCGATTCAGAAAGGGACTTTTTCCACTAAGATGGTCTAGGAAGCAATGCCTTGGCTACTATAAAAGTCATATCTTGTGCTTAATATTTTTACACAATTAAAAGTTTTATTTACAAGCTATTTTATCATTATTGATGTTCCATTATGATCTATGCCTTACGTACTGCCATGTTTTATGTCATTGCTCAAGATTTCGATTTTTAAACATTATGTTCATGTTTTTATGTTCAAATGTATATGGTTTGTTTTATTTTCTCCAGGTTTACCCTTAATGAGCATTTGAGCTCACCCTTTATATGTTTTCTTTTCCCCAAGATATAAAGAAATGTTTTAGGTAAGAAAACAAAAGGGGAAGATCTTTATGGGAGATGTTGAAGATCTTTCACCATGATTAGAAGATTATGTTCTGAGTTTCCAAAGACACTAAACTATTACGGTCCTTGTGTGTTTGTTTTTGTTATGTATTAAGTATTCTATGAAAGTAATGCAATGTCCATGTACGTCAAGTTTTGGGTCTCTACAGTTGGTATCAGAGGAAATATTTAGTTAACCTTTCGAAACTAGGATGCGAAAACTTTAGTGAGATCCCTAGAGATATTTCTAAGGTATGTCTAGGGATGTCCCTAATGTTAAGTATAAGTATAGTTTATAGTACTAGAATAATGGTAACAATCTTAGAATTAATCCTAAGATATTATATATTGAAGTTACTCCCCCTTTATTATGTTGTTTTCCATATCATGATTTTTGCCTCTCAGACTATTCTTTTTGGGTTTTAGATGATGGCTAGAACCTGAAGGAACCGCGTTGATCAATGTAATGGACAATGCAATGATTGTCGTCCTGAATAACCAAATGTGATGGGATATGGGGTGAAAAATCTTATTGCTATACTTACACAAGCTATGAATCATTCTCGATATGCAAATGATTAGAGAAGGGAACAATATTCTATTGATTCTTTCATGAGGCAACTCCCACCTTTCAATGGGTCTTCTGATGCAATTGTTGTTGAACAATGGATTAGCACCATTGAAAAGATATTTTCCATTATTCGATGTTCAGAACATGATAACGTCATTCTAGCTGTTTACCGTTTAGAAGGTGAAGCAGACCAGTGGTGGACTCTAATTAAGAATACAAGGCCCCAAGATGAAATTGAATCCATGGAATGGGATGAGTTCAAGAACTTGTTTTTCTGTAAGTACTTCCCTCGTATTCTTCAAAAAAACATGGAAAATGAGTTCCTTGAGCTTAAGTAGAAGTATGATGAATCTGATGGTATATACGAAGCGAATTTTACAAGACTTGTAAGGTATTCATCTGGTTTTATCATCCAACCTGAAAGTAAAGTTTATTGATTTTTTAGTGGATTAAAACCAAGTCTTTGAAGGGCATTAGCTATAAGAGACATCAGTAGCTAAGAAGAAATTGTGAGTTGTGCTATCAAGGTAGAACTAGAAGTTGGTGTAACATATCCATCTCATGGTTTTGACAAGAAATGAATGATGGAGTTCAAGGATAAATCTCAGAATAATGGCGAAAATAAGATGAATGTTTCCTTATGCTCAAAGTGTGGAAAGAAGCATGGTAGAGATTGTCTTAAAGGGAAAATAAAATGTTTTAAGAGTGGAAAATTAGGTCATCGAGTAGCTGAGGGTTGAGGTAATGGAAAAAGGTTTTCTAATGATGTGAATAATGAAAGGACTGCAGAGAACGCACCACCAACACTTCAATGCTTTAAGTGTAAGGAAATGGGGCATTATACTAATCAATGACCTAATCCAAGGGTTAATGATGATCAATGTGAGCAACAACTTAAGGAAAAGGATAAAGGTAATTCACATGCGATCACTATTTGTGATGTTTAGTACGAAAATGATGTTGTGTAATGATTAAGTGTTTATGTAATGGGATTTCAAAATAGTATCATCGAATCTCATTTATGGCATCGTGGAATTTTGGAATATCTATGTATTGGTTTTCAATAATTATATGGTACCGGTAACCATGAAAAGTGATTTTAATATTTTTGGAAACTAGATGATATGCACATAATGAACAGATAAGGAGATAATGAGATGTTTGATAGAATTATTGAGCTCATGACTGATGTAAGGACAATGTGATATCATGGTTTGAGTTTATAGAATTTTTGGGATTTTGGTATGTGGAAAGAGTTAACTTTTGATAGCATTCATGTTTTCACTAAGGTTCTATGGTAATTTATGTTTCAAGAGAATACATGATTAATGTATTCACATGTTTTTAATGTGACCAACAAGATATATCGTATGATATATGGGGGATAAATGATGGAATTCACATGATCGATAGATGAGATTTATTGTAATTGTTTTCTTTATACTATGAGCTTGGACAGAAGTATTTTAGATAATCCTAAATATTAGAATGAATTATGTTGGAATAAGTTAGTATTGTTTAAGGCTAGAAATTTTTTCGATATTATTGATGGAATGTTATAAAAGTGTAGTTTTAGAAAAGGGACAACATGCAGAACGAGCGACAACCCGTCTCGTCGGACAAGGATGCGGGAATTAGACCCACAACTGAAGTGTGACATGCCTTTATCGCCTACCACTGGCCTAAAAGAAGTCCTTGGTTAGTAGAAACTAGTTTTATTATATTAAGAAGTGTGATATATGAAGTATAAGTCCATTTTAGGAACCATATATGATTAATCTCACTATAGATGGACTTATGTATATTTGATAACTTTTTCTAACCTTTTGTTTGAGACAGATGGAATGACCCATCATTCTATCACATGATCTGATAACACTTCACGAATGACAAATTAAACATCATTTCTTTAAGAGATGAAGTGGAAATTTTCTAAGGAATGACCAACAGTGATATTGTACCAAAATCAAGAATGTATTTCTTCTAATTCAAATTTCTTCAACTTTAGGGAAATGATCTTGAAACCCAAGAATGTTGTTCTAGTGCCCTTTTATCTGATGAATCAGATGGTACCTTAGATCCTCAAAAATTTATGGCTTTTTTATTATTGGCCTTTTTATATCCATGTCCTATACCACTCTTCATCAGAAGATGATGATTATATTTCTCTTCCATATCCATATTTTCACCTATGTTGTCCTATGTGGAAACCCAGTGCTGAGTTACTTTGGGTGACTGTTATGATTTTAACTTAAATTTTTAAAATTAAGTGTTTGTATTCCTTTTTATGATGTGGGTTTATATAAAAGAGACTTTCAAGTAGTAAACCATTTATAATCCCGACGAATTTCGAGGGTGAAATTCATTTTTAAGGGGGGTAGAATGTAACACCCCAAGATTTTATGAGATATATTATTTTTAATTTCCTTGATGTCTTATATTATACACTACACCAATATTATCTTGTACTATATGCAACACTGTATTAGCTTTCATTATATGCAACACTATTCTTGCCTCGTGTTAAACACAATTTCATGTTTGTTTTGTGGAAATTATTCTACGCAACATTAAGTATAAATTTTGATTAATGTATAAATGAAATAAGTTTTTATTATGTTATACGCAACACAAAACAGAGCTTTCACTACATGCATCCCTGACATGGCATGCATTACACACAATCAAGACCTTCCTCGATAGCGTGTGTAGTACGCAATACCGAGTTTCACTAAACAAGATATTATTATAATATTATTATGAACTAGCCGTTATGAATAGTAATACCCAATTTTTGAAATTTTATAAATTTTATCTTTCAAAATTGAATTCATTTTTGGATTTGGAATATCGACATTATCCTATGGTAAATTTTTGGTATTTTTTGGAATACTTTCAATTTTTGATGAATAGTGAAAACACTGGGTTACTATTTTAAAACCGACTTTTTATTTAAATAATTATTTATTTTAATTAAATTTATTTTCGGTCAAAATTGATACATAACACTTATATAAGTTCAATTTAATTCATTTGAGTCATTTTATAATAATTTTAGATATATAAAAATTTTATTGAACTTTTCACCGTCTTTTACCCACCTCCTAGGAGAATTTGAAAACTTACATAAAACGTAATTTTACCACTTCTATGAGTGGAATTTCGAAAATATGAGAGACATGGTTAATATAAAGGACTAAAATGTGGTTCAATGAGATTAAAATAATTTTTGGTGAATAGTAACTTTTTTACTTTTATTTACCACGGTTAAAAGTAAATAGGGTAATTAAAGGTAAAAATGATATTATTATTAACCTATAACATGTTCAAATTCTATTGGATAAGTGTAATTCGACCAAAAACAACCTTAGGAATAAAATATGACCATTTAGGTCACCTTGGATTAGATTAAGACATTTATTATTAATTTATTTAAAGAAAAGTTAAAATAGTTAAAATCAAAGTTTAATAACTAAATCATTTTTAATACAGGGTTATACATAAGATAAATTCAACTATAAATATTCATTAGAAATATAAAAAGATTTAATACATAATGGTATTTTATTTATAATTTTTAAACATTAAATAATTTAATTTATTTTTGACACAATGATGATGCAATAATTACCTTGTTAATGAAATATTAACATAATTGATGTTATAAATACACAATTAAATGTAATTTGAGACTTTTTATGGATTCTATTAATTTTATAGGTTAATATTACATGTTATTATTTATTCAATTAATTTTTTTTCGAACTAACCATTCTTTTATGATTTTCACAAAAATAAAATACCAAATAGTGTCAAAATTGACAAAAAATAGTTTTTAAAACAAATATTATATTATTAATTGTCATTTTATTCATAAAAATATAAGGTTAGGAAAAATGACTTAGATAAGGATATATATAATAATAATGAACCACTTGGGGTTCTTTTGTCTTGTTATAGTAAGTTTATTAACCATATAGTGTAAGAAAACAAAAAGACACCGTAAAAGTTAAATTATTCAACTTAGAGTTAAATCTAAACGATAAGGATAAAATAGTAATATAAACTTGTATAAAACCTATTGGTTGAGATAGTTTCGACCTATCCCCACCGTAGATTCTAAATAAATCAATTTGGATCTATTAAAAACCGAATATGACTTTATTATAAAATAATATTTTAAGTTTTTCCAAAGGTTCCCCTCTCCTCCCTTATAAAAAGGGCACTGATTCACTCTTCTCTTCACACCCTTTTGAGCCTTTAAGCTCGGCCAAACCCTGAAAATTTCTCTTATCCACTTCCCTAGAAACATTATAGAGGTTATTGTCTTCTCAAAATACCAAATCTACTTCTTTAATAGAAGGCTTAAAAGAGGTGCGTCGAAGAATAGGTAATCTCTTCTTTCGATTCTCTCAAGTTTGTTTCTTCTTCTACTTACTCTTCTTTAGTTGCCTAATTATAAAGTAATAACATAAGTATTAATTATGTACTTATATTTTATTATAAATATGAAACAACCTTATTTCACCTTCTATCCATCCTATGGAAAATGAAATCACCGTGCGTGCGTACGTACGGAATACCATCTCCACGTCGTGCTGTAATCTGTTTTCGAACACCACCTTACCTGGATGGGTATAATGGTGTAACTAAATAACTATATATGATTATTGTAAAGTGATATTGATTCTGAAATATTATACATACACTTCAATACAATTCTAGGATCATGGGAATGATATCATCGCTCGTGCGTGCGTACGGACTACCGTCTCCACGACGCGATGAGATTCATTCTCCATGTTAACCATTCATGAATGATTATAAAGTATATATAAAGAATAATAATGAAATATATGACATAATAATGATACTGGATTTATGTATATATTTATATATGTATGTCATTTACTTAATTCCATTCAATTCAATAAGGAAACGAAAACAACGTGCATGCGTACGTACGACCTACCGTCTCCATGAACGGTGTATTTCATTCCATTTATCGATCTATCATATATATATGTATATGGTGAATATATATTATATATAAATCATTTTTTACATTCTGGAATTAAGTAAATCAGGATATAAGTAATAATATCAAGAACAACAAGTCGAAACACGTACAATAAATGAAACGATTATACCCAAATCGCTGCTTTTACATAGAATATACAAAAGAACAGGTAATATAAAGTCATAAGTAAACCATATATGATATCATAACAATGAATATGATTCTTTAATAAGTCAATGAGATTATTTAAATCATTATACATGAGGTTTGGATACATACAAAGCATATCAGACATATGGCAAGGGATAATTATTCCAATCTCGTTCTTATCCGAGATTGTTTATTCGTAAGTATTTACTGGTGTTATTGTTATCATCCATGTCCATGTTTTCTAAATTTTTTTATGTATGATTAAAGTCCCTTTTACCCATTTTTACTTTTACCACATGTTATGAAAGGTATATTTCTTTTTTTACCATACGATGATCTTTTTGACTTTTCCGACATAAGTATGAGGATAATATTTTTTTAACTTATACGGCATGAACAGATTTTTACGGTTTCATAACGCCTTTTTTTAATGAAGCTTACTCTACAAGATTTTATGGTTATTTTCAATAAAATCATTTTCTTTTAAAATTGCTTGGCATTTAGTGAAAAGAAAATGATTTTTAAGTAGAAAAGATATTTTATGGAAGAATTCTTTTCAAGTGTTTTATCAAAAACATTTTCCATCTAAGATGAAATTATTTCATATGTGGATGTTTCAAGTATAATGTCTCTATGATTTACATGGTTTCACTTTTCTTATGTTTAAATATCCATTTGTTTTATATGGATTATGTGATTATGGGATGATGTTTATGAAACCCATTTTATTCTTTGGGTTATGATGAATATTTTAAGTTTATTTTGTGGCACAAGTAAGAATGATTTCATTATTAGATGGGTGGGACCTATATCTCCCTCCAATGCATTGGGTAAAGATTTATATTACATGAGATAGACATGGTTGGAATGGTAAGTTAATCTGGTTCAGTGTTACAGGACTGAAATGAGGAGTGAACTCGATTCCGAAAGGGACTTTGTCCACTAAGATGGTTTAGGTAGCAATGCCTTGGCTACTATAGAAATAATATCATGTGATTAATATTTTACCACAATTATAAGTTTTTTTCAAGATATTTTATCATTATTGATGTTCCATTATGATATATTCCTTACGTACTGCCATGTTTTATGTCATTGCTCAAGATTTTGATGTATAAACATTATGTTCATGTTTTTATGTTCAAATGTATATGGTTTGTTTTATATTCTCCATGCATACCCTTACTGAGAATTTGAGCTAACCCTTTATATGTTTTCTTTTCCCCAGGATATAAAGAAAGGTTTTAGGTAATAAAAAAAGGGGAAGATCTTTATGGGAGATGTTGAAGATCTTTCACCATGATTAGAAGATTATGTTCCAAATTTCCAAAGACACTAAACTATTACGGTCCTTGTGTGTTTGTTTTTGTTATGTATTAAGTATTCAGAAAAAGTAATGTAATGTCCATGTACGTCAAGCTTTGGGTCTCTACACCCTTCCTATACAATTCATCCATCTACACCCTCAGCTCGCTAAGCTCTATGGAATCCATCGAATATGCTGAGGCTGATATCAGTGCCAGCTCAGGGTGTAAAACAATACAAAAGTCTATATCTCTATAGGGCGTTAATCCTAGAAAATCATTTGGTAAGATGTCCTCATACTCTACAACTACTTATCAGAACTTGAAAACTCATTACATCTACCACTCAAAGGGTAAGGCTATCCAACTCATGAGTTATTTGCTTCACCATACTTTGCATGAGTCCACCCCATGATAAATGGGTTTCATTTTTTTTACAAATTAAAAACTTGTTCCATATTTGCATACATTCCTCACCCTTTTTATTAAATATTCAATATGAGCATGGATTGTCGATAACCATTCTATATCAAGAATGACGTCGTAAGGCCTTAACGCTTCCACCAAGAGGTTCCAACTGAAACTCTCACCACGAGGGTAAGATTACACTATTGAAATAAGTGTGATTATCGAGTCCCCTCTCATAGGTATCTATAGATGTAAGGTTCAAGTCAACGGTTTAACCAGAAAATCTAGATCTCAAACCAGATTCATGACAATAAATAATAATTAGCACTTATTTATATTAATATGACAGATAAGAATAGACATAAATTGTACTGATAATCATTCCAGTTGCTCTTGGGTAATATGCCTTGACTGCGTGTAGTTCTCCCCTCCCTTTTTCTATAGCACACTGAGCCTGGTGTGGACCACATGGGGGTGGTTGGGGTAACATGTCAAAATTTATACAAACTCCTGATGCTCTCCTAGCTCCTCTGCCACTCCTGATTCCCTACAGATCCATCTATTCCTTTCACTTTCTCTACCTTAGTGGCCCATCCATTGCTTCCCTGTTAGAAGTATGACTGGATGGAAAATATCTATGGAGATGTACCTAGCTAGAACATGAAAATAACTTCCTCTCTCTATGATGACTAGACAAACCCTATAGGCCTTGAGATGTAGATCCCCTATCTTGGGACCTCCTCCGGGAATGTATCACACATCTAGTCTCTTCGATTGATGTCAACTTCCTACTCTTGAGGTTTCTATCCCTATTTTTCCACTGTTGACATTTAATGGTTGTATCCACTCAACCAAGGGAATTTCACCCAAAAATGTGATCTCTATCACCCTATAATAATTAGTAATGAACATAGGAATACCTCTATCTCGGATGTCCCTAAACACATCTTGATCGAAGGTGTGATCCCTGAAGAACTGGTCATGTACCTTATTTATCGAGTACCTAGAGAGATCGCTATGCCTCTATGAATACTCAGATACTGACACGTCATCTTGAAGGATCTATAGAAGCTCTTGGGAATGTGTATCCTTTATCATATAAGGTAATAAATCCTTCTCTAAAAACGTTTATCAAATTATGACCAAGAAAGAGTAACCTCATCGTAAGATCGGGTATTCTAAACCCCACCATCTCCTTACCGAGCCATATAGAAGGCTTACTGCTAGGACCACCATCTGATCTACAGGTTCCCTAACTAGATGGAAAACTCATTCACCACCTTAGGCTTGTTCTCAGATACCTATGATTCAGGATCTCCTCAAAACCTAAGGTGTCTCTATCCCTGAAACTCAGGAAGTGCACTCAGGATATTCATCTCATCCACTGGTACTATAGGTACCATGTGCTACTCTGGAGGTGGTGGTTTAGCTGGTACACCACTCAGAGGTGTTCTCTCTGTTACTAATATCTATATTGATCTCTTGTTACCCCACGAATAATCCTCATGATCATGGTGGGGAATCTTGGTTGGTTGTCTACATGGAAGCATCTTGATGTAAAAAAAAAAGATGTATCATGGTCAATAGAGTATACCTAGTGAGATGACTCAAGAATGATATGGAAAGCACAACTCATTCCCATATGATGCATGTATCATTATTTCCCCCATACAACTAGTGTTTTCTTGTATGGAGTCGAATATCAAAATTCAAATCCTTCGTGTATGGATACGTTGATCACCACACCAATAATGGATTCCCTAGCCAGAAAGCTTAAATCGAAACATTTAACATTGTTTCCCCAAACCAATACTCACAGACTCTTGGTCCTTAAGGTAGAACCAACCTCCAATGATACCACTATGTTACGAACCATCCTAGAGGGGACCATTCCATGATGAAACCTAGCTCGCCTCCTATAGGCCATGGGTAAGCGAATAGCACCGAGTAGGTATATCCCCCAGATGGGAGGCATTTCCCTAAGTAGATACACACATGCACAAATCTCCAAGAAAGAATTATAAAACTAAAAACACGAAGTATACAAAGAGGAATACCACTAAGATACCAAAACAGAGTACAAAAGTAGAAAATGTAAATTAAATGGGGCCAAAATACAAGCCTAAATAAAAGAAATGTAAAGGTACAAGTCCCTAGAACTCTCCCCTATAAAAACCTTCCTAAAGGATTAGAAGAGAAATATATGTCTATAGTCGTAGAAGAGCACCTCATCTATCAGGTCACTCTAAGAACAACTTGGCCTCATTCCACCAAGGACTTCATCAAAGCATTGATCATACGCACAAGACATGACCCATGTGTACAAAGCCCATGTAGGGGTGTGTAAAGAAATACTCAGTAGGATACACCAAAACACAAAGTAAAAGACCAAAGAGGGAACAACACTAAGAGATACAATGATCCCAAAATAGGAATATTTTTGCAACACATATAACAAGAACATCCTAGTATACTCATAAGGTATTCCAAGACTCAAGGTCTCATCCACTTCCAGTCATACGATTCCGCTCATAGCATTCTCATTTTAGGAGATCTCACTCCTCAATCTATCTAATAGTAAACATATAGAACAGGTCTACCAAAAGAATCTTAGAGAACACCTGGTCTAGATATGTCTTGAAGTTTCTCTGAGAAATCTGGTCTCACTGAGACAAGAGTATCGATATGGAAACCAATAATTAGCCACATTATTCTGCTCAAGACATGATTGATTCGGGAGAACTCCCTCCTCGAGCCTTGATACCATCGAAGACTCTTAAAAAGACATCCTGTTAATTTGGGCCCCACCCAAAGAGGAAACGCTTCTCAAGGGAATGGTATACAGAGAGGGGGTCATTCTAATAGGATATCGAAAACCCAATAATTATTACCCTGAAATGTTTAGAGGATACTAACAACCATACTGATGTGGCTCCTAATATAGGGGATCCTCTCATAGGATACCGATAGACCTACCGATACGGCTTAATGGATGGAGGATTAATGCCCTATGATCAGAGGTCTTGACAATTACCACGAAACTCCATCATGTGTGATATAGGATCACTCTAGTCCCAAGAAGGGATACTACAACTCTATCTTGCACTCAACCATTATAGGAGACTATTATCTAGTGATCTAGATGTAATTTCGTTTTAAACGCTTAAGGAAAGAACCAAGGGAAAATTTCCACCTATAGTAGTCCATACTAAAAACCCACGAATCCATTTTAAAAGGACCGCCTCATCATTTGATTCCCAACTCCACCGAAGGCTAGTGAAACATACCCTCCATTTGAAAGTTATGCCCATTTTAGTAAAAAGGGTCTCATCTGGTACAGGTCCGACCTGACCTGACCTACCGGCCCAGTCTAAACTAGACTTTACTATTGGGCATACTAAACCCAACTCATTGGGCAACTAGGTCTATGCCATTAGGCCACTAGAGTAGCCTGGTTTTCCCATCCCATCCAGCATGTGTAGGCCGACCCTTCTCTAGAACAGGGCCTAGCCTAGTCCGTTTTCCGGTCAGTGCGAGAACTACATTCCGAAGACTGTGTTCCCTGGATCCTCCATGTTTCTTACCCTGTGGTCATCACCTCCATAGGTTCCATGCATCTGGCCACTTCATGCGCTACCTCTACCGCTTCCCAGTCACTGACAAGGCCTTCTTCGATGTCTCAGTTTCCACTCATGGCTTCTGCCCTAGTGGGCCCTCCTTTGGAAAAGTCCTACTGGACCAATTCCCATCACCTCCCCTAGAAGCTTTTCCGGTGGCCTCATATAGTCACTGCCTATGGCCTCCACCACCCCGACCTCTATACTAGGTTGGTGCCGTCTCCACCGGTGACCTCTCCACACTACGCTCCACCTAAAATGGTCAGAGCAGCCAGCTCTATACATCACCTCATGTAGTCAACACCACAGTTTTGCATCACTGGTGTCGGTGCACCAGGGTCCCCTTCTGCATCCCATCGAGTAGACTCTAGTTCTCTATTTCTTCAAAAAGGATGAACCTATGCAATCATCATGTCGCTTTCTTCACTTCCCTCGGCTCAGATCAAACTTGCAAATCATTCCACCAAAAAATAATTGAATGGACATTACTCTTAAAACATGTCAATTATCCCACTGTTATCATCGTCACACCTATGCTAGGTCATTATGATGTTGGATCTCTGATTTACATCCGTTTCAACAAGAAATAGACATGAAATGAATTTTCATTAATATTCCAATGAAAAACACCAAGAATGTGAAGAAGAATTGGGGGAGAAACACATAAAAAGAAACCCAAGGAACTAACCTCAGTCATTTTTTTATTACAACATTGATCCATTAAATAAAAATGATCAATATAAACAAAACATAATAAAAATATTCCCCAACATAATTAGCACTATCAATCCCTACCAAAATAATGAGCATATTACAGGTTAACCTGTTTGTGAGTTGATCTATGTTACTCATTTAACTGCAAGAATGGGGAGAAGAAGGAATAAAAAAACACTCTACCTGGGGTTTGGATCATTCATTGATGAAGTGTGAATCCATATTATTGTTGTTCTTCGATTCATAGATTTGTGATTTGAGTTCTAACCTCTGATCCTTCATCGTCAGTGAAAGAGCCTCCTTCATATTCCCTTAGGGAAACTCCAGGGCCAAGAAAATGACCCTGAATTTCTGATGAGGCTTATTAAAAAGGGAAAACTCCACTGTATCGTAACATAATTTTAAATAAAATATTTTTATAAAATATTTTTAATTACGTTCATGTCCAAAAACTATCTTTCAAAACTGGCCTGTGCAGGCCGAGCTTAGGCCTCACCTAAGGAAAACACCGCTTTAGAAATCAACAGTGGTATTCAATTTACAATCCGAGTTACCATTTATGAGTTCTTACGATTTTAAAAATAAAATAATTTTATTTACGATTATTCCATTTTCATATTTTTCCACAGAAGACCCATGGTGACTAATGTTAAGTCATGCATTGGGTAAAAATACTACTCTGAGGTCAACGGTTCCTTGAGATTTTTGATATGGGGACAAATTTAGACTTCATCCCACTTTTTTAGGAAAATCACTCACACACACTATTAAAAGCATAAAATTTTTCTCCATACCACTCCAGCCACACTGGGCCTTGGAATCGAAAGTTGTCTTAGCGCCTAATCTTTTAATTTTACCAGGAATTTTCTAAAAGTAAAATCTGGAAAATATGAGTCATTATAGTATTCCAACTAATGTGCAAAAAACTTAAAAATTTTAGGACTTTTCAAATCCATGAGGACCATCTTAAAAATATTTTTATGTTGGGGATGATTTGTAAATAAGTAGTCATTTCATCATTTACCAATGATTGTATGTTCAACCTCTACTTATTCATTATATGGATACATTTTTCATCACCCATTACTCCATTATCATTGAAAACATACATATTGACATGCTTTATTGATAACAAATACAATCATAAACCAAAAAAAATCATAAACATTACCATACTCAATGAAAAAACATCATTAGTAAATATAAAATAAAGACGTGGTCTATGAATTGGTTAACAGTATTCAAATCTCCATTATCAAATCATTTTTAGAAAAAATGAAACACTCCATGATATAAAAATCATAATCATTATTTAGATAACGAAACGAGTCAAAAATCCTCATACCAAGCCAAAATATAAAGAAGTTGGGAACCATGTTTTTTTTTGAAAATATCCTTTTGAAGATTTTCACCATTCCAAAAAAATTGTTATTCCCCAAAAAGGGTCAAAATATGAGTTTTTATAAATGTCTAGGACCATAAAATAACACTTTCAAAAAATAAATATCCATCCAAACATGTCTTTAGTATTCATGTGGTTCAAAAATGAGAAAAAAATTAATAAAATAGATTTAAAATCACTACCATTTCAATAAATTTCCTAAAATAATTAGATTTAAACTATTAAAAGATTTTAAAAGATTTAAATCTAATGGAAATAAACCAGAAATCACCCAAAATTCTATTAACTCCAATATTTTCTCCTAAAACACAACATCCTGTATTTTTAGTCATATATTTAAAGAAATTTGAAATTTGATAACAACCAAAAGTGGTACTTTTTTATAATTCCATTATATGAACAATATAAACATAAATATTCATAAGATAAATTCATTATTTAGTTTATTAAATCAGTTGTTACTATTGAATGAGGAAAAAATATTTTTAAAATAACCTTTTCTATCATGTTATAAAAAATTTAAAAAATATAAATGATCTGTGTTACCAAAACCAATTCATATAAAGGGAATATCATAGGTAATTTATATTTCATACAATAACATGGAACATATTATTCATTTTCCATCTTCATAATGTAGTCATATATCCACTCTAAGAATACAACCAATATAAATTTTTTCCTTGTTTCCATTATAATAATTTATATTAAAATAATATTTTATAAAGGAATTACACAAATACTTAGATGTTTTTGAAGAAGAAAAAAAAACACATTCTTATTTACCAAAAAGAGAATTTTTAATATGAAAAAATGGAATATTTTACATATATCTTACTCAGCATCAATTATAATTTCATATAAAAATGTATATCAAACATAATTACAAATTAAATATACTAATCCATAAAATGGACTAATTACTCATTTCCAATTAGGTTTCCACTAAAATAAGTCATTTTGAACTCATTGTATAAATTATTTAGTGGTTGTTTAATTGGAATAATCATATTTTAATTTCCTACAATCCTAAAACAATAAAATATTGGTGTATCCAAATAACCACATTCTATAAATACATGTTCACTATAAAATACATATAATGAGCTTGTTTTAATTAATTCATAGATCATAAATATATTCTCTTCAACAAAGACAATAATTATAATAACTTCGTTTTGTTTTAATGTGTAATTTTTTTAAAACCTTTCAAATCCATTTCAAAATAAATTTCATAACCCTTATGTTCATTAGAAAACACTTTCAATGGTGGTGTAAACTAGATTTTTTTCACTAAAAAATATAAAAAATAATCATTTATATATATCACCCCAATTTAAATTGAATAAAATTTATTTCTTTAATTTGTTAGGAAATACATTTTTAAGTTAAAACTGAAATTATAGAATTCAAATATTTCTATAAATCACTTTTCATATCATCATATACACATATCAATCGATAAACCATGCATCAATTACACACAACACAAAACAAGTAACAAAACATGAAAAAATATCATAGAGTATGATAACTATCTAGATTACCATCCATAAATATTCATGAAATTATTGAAAGTCCATGAGTTTTATTGCATTAATTATAAAAATCCATGATATCTGAAATAAAAAAACATCATTTTTCTAGAACAATAATTCCAAATATACCTCACTATAGTGAACGAAAAGAAAATGCAGTCCATCGAAGGGATAATAGACCCAATACACCTAGGCTTCCCATGGAAAAATTGGTTTCTTCCTTGAATGGGTTAATAATTTCCATCCATTTCTTATATACCAATTTCCAAAAATCCTAAATACACTTAATAACCGACTACTTTCTCATTCTCTAATACCATTTTGTGAAGTACCAGCCTAGATACTCGGCCATCATACCTAAACTGGCATACCGCAAACGAAAGGCTCCTACTTGATCACCCTAGTATAGCACAAGTTCTAATGTTTATCAAAATTATATGATGAGATTTATTAAACCTTCACCAATAATAAAGTTTAAATGTGACTTATGTAAACTACATTAAAAAGATAATATCCACTTACTAATATATAAGTCACAAAAAAATATCAATTCTGAGACCAAGACTACATAAATGATATAGGGTTAAAAAATAAAAAATAATGAGCTAAATAAAATTTCATGACATGTGACCTAAAGTATTACATCACAAATATTTCTCTATCTTTTAGATAATGGTATAACCCATAGAAAATTCTAATGAAATTATATGAAAGACAAATAAAATGAATACAAATCTATATACACACTATGGTGTTTATAGAGGGTGTGAGAAAAATCTAGTATGATACCACTATGAATTTATATAATTTATTTTATAGTTCATTCTAAAAATTATAGTTTGAAATTTATTAATAAAATACCATTACTTCATTTATATAATGAAGGAAATCGAATTATGTTACAATTAATTTCTAGAAAACACTATACTTTGATGAGATCATAATGATGTAAAATTTGAGAGGAAAATCACAAAGAAACATAAGAATATATGTAATGATATATTGAAAATTACATAAGGTAAAACACTTAGAAAAGTAAATTAGGATATAATGTAAAACATGCCACACAGTAATCAAATCATGAAATGAAACACAACATGGGATAAAAATATTGATCCCATTAGGATACTCTATAACCTAACCAAATAGAGAACCTTTTGGCACACAATAAACCATAAAGAGTTATAACTTGACTTGACCATTCTACTACCAAAGGGTTCTCATGTATACCAATGATAAATGGAAATCACAAGGTTATAACATCTTAAAACTATGGGAAAATAAAAAATCTGTCAAATCCCAACATAATGGGTGAAGCAAGAAGCTATAAAATCTCAACACTATATGAGAATCAAGAATCTATAATGTAACCTTTATCAATTAGATTTAATAATGAACAACCCAATAATATAAATCAATCATTACAAATTCAACAGGTATGATCTAGAGAACATAATAAAAACCAATAGTGAGACACGACAAAAATTATGCCTCTTTAAATAATTACTTCATGTAAAACCATGAGAGAACCTTTTATAGGAACAAAATATATCTCAAAAACTATTTATAACCTTGTTGGAATCAAAATAAGTTTTAATAAAATTTTATTAAAAAACCTTTATATATAAAATCTATATTTTAGGAAAAATACTTGATTACCATTGAGGTTCCCTTTTATGGAAATTAGATTTGATTCAAAACAAACATTAAAAATATATTTTAACTATAAATAATATTTATGGAAAATTATTAAACAACTTTTGTATGAAAAAAATACAAGTAGAATTTACATATAGGGATTTCATGAAACTCATTTTAAATAATTTCAATTTGATAACAAAACATGAAAACCATTTAAAATGTTATAATTAAAAAATAATAGATGAATTTCATAGTGTAAAAATTAAGTTTCATAGATTATTCATCAAGTGGATGTCAAATAGAACAAATTTTATAAATACACCTACCTATAAAATAATGGAATATCACAACATTCAAAAAATGGGTATGTATTGTGCCCTGAATGAACCCATGATATCTATCCATTGGACACATGAGTAGTCCTGTGACATACCTAAAGTGGTTTACCAATCATCCCAGGCTATAAACTAGTTCTAGGGTCTCAGAAAATTATTAATATGAATTATTTCACCCTTATTAATAAACAAACACTTTCAAATTAAAAAACCCCAATTAGATTATATGTAGAACAAATAATGCGACATAATTAAACCAAAAAAAAAGAAGCATCCAAAATACAGAATAAAATTGATAAGATAATTTTAACAAGGTCTAAATACATAGGATGATACATAAAAATCCCAAAATAAAACCAAATAAATAAAGATAATCTTCATGTGACTCTTGGTCAGAATCTATATCCCCAGCCAACCACTACAAGCAACTTGAAAAATTTGAGCCAAAATACCAATGACAAATCATTTGAAGTAAATCCATAAGAGACACGTACATTTAACAGTGTGTTTAGGGTGTGATGAAAACTATTCCAAGTATGTAAGAACAATAGATTTTTTGAAATTACATAAAAATGACATTTCATTTTATGGTAGTCTAAAATATAATACAAAAATATGTTGTTCGTCTCATATTCAAATCCAATATCACAACAATATACTTTTATAAAAATTCACTTTACTTTTATATTAAATAAAATCAATCACTTATATACCCATTTCTTGATCCTTGGATGATTTTTAGTCAATACATACATTCAAAACAACTTTTAAAATCACATTGTGAAACACCCCATTTATAATCAATTTTAAGAATTTTGATAAAAAAACCACATGAAATAATAAAATTCTAAAATACCATTGAATTATGTCACAAAAGGAAGAGGGAAAAAAGGGTTTAATAGTAATATTGTTTCTAATAAAACAATTGAATAGAAGGAATAAAATTTCCCTAATTATAATCATCAAGTAAACATGTAAAATTCATAAAAATATTTGGAGGTGATCCTAGACATACTCTACGAAAATAATTATATTTATTACACATTAATTCAGGATTTATTACACATAATTCATCCAAAAAGAAAAAAAAATTATAGTGTATTTGGGTAATTAGAAACATTACATAACCACTCACACAGTGGATACATCAACATTATTGAAAACATAATTAACATGCTCATAATATTCCTTTATTCTTAGTACTTCAAGGTATAACCTAGGGATAGACATAAGAAAAATTTGAGTTGTAAACCCTAATAAAGAGATAAAAAAACATAACATGATTAAATAAATACATGTTATTAAATATCCTTTTCAAAGTGATATAAAAGTCATGAGAATCATAAACATGAAAAATGAGACAGGATGTTGTATGATAACATAAAGGAAATATGGGGATGTGGAAAAAACTTTAAATATTATATCATAAGAATAAGTAAAGGTTAACCACTAAGAAATAATAACATAATGTGATTTGGACAACCTCCCATGCACCATACATGTCATCTCATGTGACTAAAACATTACCCAATGCATTGGTGTGCTATCTGGGTGCACCCATCATAACCATATCATGTACATACATAAGTGTGTCACATATATCATATAAGATAAAAGAATATTTCATAAAATTTAATTACATGTTCAAGTAGTGTGGAATAAATAAAAATAATTACCCAATAAAATAAGTATAGTTATTTATAGGTAAAAACCCTTGAATGGAAATAGCAATGGTATTCAAAATATAGTTGTTTGACATGGAAAAATCGTAGTGAAATTTTGGAAGCATTACAACAATACATAAAGGTTAAAAAAATGGTTTAATGAGGGATAATGGAGTATATAATCATTTTAAAATAACATTTATAGTAATGGTGATGTGTAAAACTATATCCCAACATTAGGAATTTTATATAAATTGAATAAAAAGGATAATATGTTTGAATAAAGAGGAGAAAGATAGGATCTCTTACCTTGAGAGGGTGATTCCAAAAGTTTGGAAGGAGCTTCGTGATCACTTGGGGGAACCTTTGGAGGACTATACAGAGTGGAGGTAAGAGTTAGTAAATTATCCAAGGTTTTTGAGTTAAGATGAATGGGAACTTGGGTTGGTTTATATAGGAAATAAATGGGAGCTCATTATTATTTTCCGAACATAGATTTTAGACTCTATTTAATAATGAAATAAAAACTACAAACCTTCCCACTATTTTTTACCATGGTTTCAACCATATATGAGTGGGTTTAATTATTTTATATGTAAAAGGTCTGAAATCATTAAAATATTAATCTTGGTCATGTGGAAGTCGGTTCTGTTTATAAATAATTGATTTTAAAACATTTAAATATAATATAGGTTTTGGAGGATTCATAAAGGCTTTATAAAATTAATAAAATATCCTTAAAAACAAATTATTTTAAATGTAAAACATATATTTGTCAATGTATCACCTTAATAAAACAAATTACATCTGTTTTGAGTCATTATGATATAATAATACACATTGTATATTTATATTGTATTTAATTTTTACTTGAAAATTCAACTAACTTAGAAAATTATGAAACAATAACTATTGGATAATTTTTATGTATTGATTCCAAAATTAATATTTATTTTAATAAAATAAAATAGTAAATATGTGAATTTTTACTTTTATAACATGAATTAATATCTATTAAGAAATTATAGGTTTTTAGACAATAAGAGTTTTCAAACCCTTATAATAACTACTTTCTACTTCATAAAAAAATATATTATCATTTAAATTTGATGAAAATTATTTAATTTTATTATTTTATTAAATTATCATTTATTTTTAAAAATCACAAATTCATGCAAAAGGAATCTCTTAATTGAAATATATTGTTACACAAAAATATATTTTGTTTTATCGATCAGACAAAAAACATTTATAAAGTAAAAAATATAAATTAAAAATAATAATTATTCTATTAAAAATATAATTTAAATATTTATATTTGTAGTGTATTTATGCATATCACTTTATTGCACTAGAAAAATCACTAAGGGTAAGGTTCATGATAGTAATATTTTATTGGGGTGGTTCAGTGTATATGGTTTGTGCAGTAATCTTTATGAGCTTCAAATTCTCATGTAAATGAATTAAATCATGATTTAGTTATTGATTCTCATATTGGGATTGGATGAGGGAAAATACGAGTGATTTTATCTCCTTTGTAAGCTTTGATAACTGGGCTTCCTAGGGTATAATCCTGCTAGTTGAGGTCATTTCTTATTTTATCCATGTCAAGTTGATTAATCATTAACATATATTTATATTAAGCATATGATCATTGTTCAACTAATATATTATAAATGGTTATGATTCATAATGGTCTTGTAAATATTTTGGGATATAATAATGATGTTCTTGTGTTTTATGTAACCACAATAGGGAATTTATTAAATTTTGAAGGGAATTATATTTATAAAATTTTGTTCCATTACTATCATCCCTACCCACTTTAGAAAATTTCCCTCAAAATTTTCACTTCACACACTAAAACTGATAAGGGTAATTATATTTCATCACCGCCTATGGTTCCCATGTCACTTCTTCAGACTTTTGGTTTCTCTATAGCACTTTGACTGGGTTAATTGTCTTATTTTATTGAAATTTATTTCTATAAATAATGATCTTCACTGTATGTTCTTAATATTAAATATTATTCTCCAAAGTTACTACTTATAGATTCAAAACATTTAAGGGTTTCAGTATCAAAATCCTCAAGAGGGATAAATAGAACAAATCATGTACTTGAGATAGGTTGGATGGGAGTTATATTAAATAGTACACTGCTCTGATGTGATCAAGGATCTCAAATGGATCTTTGTTGTAAGAACCCAGGTTTTGATCCTCTAAGACTTTGAATTTTTTTTCTTGATGTTATTCCAGAGAAGGACGTTCAAACATCGTGAGATTTCGAGCCCCGGTGTGGCCAGAATTAAATTTTAAGTGCGTTCACACTAGGCATGACAATTAAATAGAATAACTCCTAAACGTAGCTCGGACTGGAAAAAAATAGGTCACCGTTGAGTCCAGAGCATGCCGTTTACACTAGGAGGGGTGTAAATTTTGTGGGAGCGACCCTTCTGTGGAAAATGCTACCAGGGGCATTTTTGTAACTTAGAAGCCTCAAGCGTGAAATTTATAACATATGAAAGGAGGATTGTATTAAAATTCTGAGACCACCATTGTGCTCAGAACATGGATTTTACCCTAGGAGCGGCTTAACCTCGACCCTGTCGAGAGTTCGGGTACGGGCCTACTGGTGGGTGTTTAAAATTAATTACATTTTAATTAATCTTTTTTCCCTACTTAAACACATCCACCCCCCTCCTTCTTCCACATTACAATCACCCTAGAGGAATCTCTCCCAACAAAGGATCCAACTTCTTCAAGCTTCTCTCTCCACCTTTCCAAGGTGGTTACGGCTCCAACAAATCGTTTGTGAAGCGACGGGCTACGCCTTGCGAGGTAGGATCATTGCGTTTTCATTTTAAATTTCCACATATTTTTATAACTCAAATTATAGCATTGAAAAGCTGTTTAATTGTCTATAGACGTGCATATATGTGTAGGGTTTAATCTGAAATTTCCAATTCTCTTTTCGGATCAAACATCTGAGTCCCGGGGCATCCGGGATGGCCTCGATAAGTTTTCTAGCCAAAAACTCTTGTTTTCCGGTGGTTCCAGGGCGGTCCGGCGGGCGACGACGCCGGCGCGAGCTCACCAGGCGGTGGCGCGGCTCCTCTGCAGTTGGTGTGGGTGAGCAGGACGATGGCCCGACACCTCAGCAGTACAGGCGGCACTGGGCCGGGTGCGCGGGCCGGCTTCGCAGGCCGGCGTGCGGCGCGAGACCGGGGTCATCACGACCCCGGGAGCAAACCAAGACACGCAAAACATGGGTCCCATGGTGGAAATTCCTGACTAGCTCATGATAGTATGGGTGAAGCAGAGAAGCCCACATGGTGAACCGTGGGCCGTGGTAGACTGGGCGGTCCGGGCTACTGAGCTGGGGACTGCCGGTCTAAAGGGTTAGACCAGCCGAACCGGTCCGCTGCACAACGTCTCCGTCCGTTGACGTTAAAATGCCTATAACTTGAAAAAAAGATTGTTGGATTCGTGTGTTGTCTGTAAAAATGCGATCCACGGATCGATACGAAATTTTTGTTATGGTCTTGGGAATTTTTAATTCCCAAGATGGGGGCCCGGTGGCGCGACACGCCCGTTAAGTGTTACTTAGCGTCTTTCCGAGATTCTTCATTCGGATGGAGCGAGCACATTCGAAGTCCATTTTAGGTTCCTTCAGTGGAATTATGACCATGAATTCGTGATGAAGTAGTCCAGGGTGGTTTCAAGCACTGAATATGGAGTTCAGGCATGGGCCCATGGGCCGTCATTCAAGCTGCGTGCAGCGTTTTGCGACTATTTCACCAGACGTCCGTTCGGGGTGTATTAATAGTCAAATTGGCATGTTTTTCTGAGAGAATCACAATGGATCTGTTTGCCTGACCTTTTCTCGGGACCGATGTGTGGGATCCATGAGACGCTTTATGGGAATAAAGCGGTGTTAAGTAACTTTTTTATCCGGAGTCTGTTTCAAGCAAGTAAATAGACCATCTCACGTGTTTTTCCACAAGGATTGCAACAATGTAATCTTTTTGGGTGTGTGAAGCCTCATTAGAGATTTCATTAAATTTGGAAACATAAAGGGTATTTTTCAGAGGTTCTTTTGACGCACTCCGAACCAACGCGTGATAGCGATGTTAGTGACACCCAGTGATGTCACGAGCAAAGAAGAGTTACCGGACCAGTCCCGGGTTTACCCTCCAGTGGGGCTGGGCAGTGGGTTACCCACATGCGTATTAGGTTTTACCCTCCAGCGAGGCTGGTTAGTGGGTTACCCGTTGAACTTTGGGTTTACCCTCAAGCGGGGCTGGGAAGTGGGTTACCTGTTGACCTTTGGGTTTACCCTCCAGTGGGGCTGGGTAGTGGGTTACCTATTGACCTTAGGGTTTACCCTCCAATGGGGCAGGGGAGTGGGTTACCCATTGACCTTAGGGTTTACCCTCCAGCTGGGTTGGGTAGTGGGTTACCCAGCGACCTCTTAGGGTTTACCCTTCAGCTGGGCTGGGTAGTGGGTTACCCGATGAATTCATTCAGACTCAGCCCTTTCTATGAGGCTAGTCAGTGACTTTTCTCCATGAATACTATAGTGGGACCCTTGGTTGTATGGTTCAGGGATGAGACAGCTTTGGCATGCGGGGAATTTGGGCATCAGTGATGGATATCCTTACAACTGTTGGCGACTTTTCCTGGGCTATGCTTGGAGACGGAGATCCCCTCACACACACGTTTAGGTTTCTTGTTGAGAACACACACACACACACACATATATATATATACACCCTATTTTTTCCACTCCTTGGGTTCATTTACTCTCCTTTTAGGAGAGGCAAAGATGCACGAGGTATGCCACGTGCTTTATGTGTCTAGATCCTCTAGTTTGGACAAGTTTTCTTCCTTTATTTTGGTTGGGTGGAGCTACACTCTATTTACAGAACTCTTTCACTATTCCTTGTTCTTTCTACTAATCACCTCTTTAGCGCCTCCTTTGTTGCTCCCTCGAACTTTTAGGGCATCCTACTGAGTATCTTTATACTCACCCCTGCTTGGGATTTCCACGCACCTGGTGTGCCTGTGAAGAAGACAACCAGATCGATCGTGACTACGAAGGAGCGTAGAGGGTACTAGATCTTGGGCCACATACCAAGGTCAGAGTAGAGTTTTCAAGTGTGGAACTATTCAGTTGTTTACTTTTTTTTACCGGTTACCGGGTTGTGGCGCCTTTCGGGTTGGGTACGTGTTTTGCCATTTTCTGTTCAGTTTCCTTGCCAAAACTTTTCAACACTTTGCTTGTTCTATTTAGAAGTTGATGCATGATTATGGTTAGGTTATATTTGTTTTTACTCTGGCTTTATTTTTTACTCAAAAATTCTACATCGAGTGGGATGTGTGTGTGTATAGGTACTTATGTGAAGGCCTCCCTGAGATCGATACACCTTCGGTACTTGTCGCCAGCCGCTGGCCTATGGAGGTGGGATTAGGGTAGTTGCAGCTCCATACAAGTAGGGTCGGGTCGGGTCGTGACAAAGTGGTATCATAGGATGGTTTGTTCCTTGGTGCATTTTTCTAACGTCCCTAAAAAGGAATTGGTTGGGACTTAGGGAAATAGTGTCGATGTGTCTTGAGAGCAGCTCTCATGCCAGGGAGTCCAGTGATGGTACGGGTGGCCGACATATCCATTCACCAGGACCCTGATAACCCGCTTGTCGACTCGGAACACTGAGAAACTTGTTATAGTGAATTTGGAACATGCATCAGATAGGATTGAGTCTTTGACTATCATTTATGAGTCAGATCCCTTTTGTTATTACTGATATATATATATAAAAATATATATATATCTCTGTTTGTGTGTGTGTGTTCATCTGATCATGGTAATCCTTGATAAAATTTAGGATGCCCCCATGACAGTAGCCATCCAGGTTACCCTCTCCAGTTCGTGACGACGACCTGGCGATGATGAGGCGTCAATTTAGGGACCCTCATGTGATCCCCTTCCACCCAGTGGTTCCACAATATCCCTTCCATCTGGAGAGTGGCAGTTAGTACCGGCTTCACAAGTCGAGGTTGAGCGTAGGTTGAGTGCGCTCTGAGACTTCTAGCGTCAGCAGTCGCAGAAGTTCCGTGGGGACCCAGATCCCCATGCAGTGAAATACTAGCTAGAGTAATCGGACCAACTTTTTAAGCTGTTATGGACACCAGTGGACTAGATGGTATCCCTAGATACCCGCATCTTCCTTGGGATGGTTGGGAGTTGGTGGGTGTTGGTTACGCAGACCCACGAAGAGTCATCTCTCACATGGGATAGCTTCCAGCAGCTCTTATGAGAGAAGTACTTCCCCACTTGTTTATGCTCCATTCAGATTCAGGAGATTCTGGAGATTAATTAGGGGGGATAACTGTGGCGCAGTACTCGGTCTGGTTTACTGATCTGACATGCTACTCAGAGGATATGATTTTCAATAGTTACTTTCGGGTGTAAAAGTTTGATCATGGTCATCATAGGGAGATCCGTGCTAGTGTAGTGCCCCTTTGTATCCCTACTTATGCCAAGGTTCTAGAGGGGGCTCTCATGATAGGGAGATTCTTGTATGAGGGATGCCAACTGGCAGGGCCTAGAAATGGCCGCTTTAGAGCAGACTCTTTGGTAGGAGGCAGACAGTAGAGAGCAGGGCCTCAGTCGAGGACACCCTTCCATGAGCAGACTCAGGGGTAGGGTCGTACACCGCAGTGGCACCATAGAGCACTGGGGCAGTCAGTAGAGAGCCAGTGCTATGCTTGTGATGGATAGGGTCAACTAGCATGGGACTGCCCGACCAGGAATACCGAGCAGCTGTGGCAGGCAGTGGGTGCGCCGCTGTAGTAGAGGAAGCGTCGTGACAAGGGATCTCCATTGTGAGGATAAGGTGGTCCTCAGGGAGCCGGCACAGTTAGAGTGATAGGACCTGGAGGTGAGGGACGACGTTTCGAGGTCCTTCTACCGCCACCACCAGGTGGCCCACTCTAGGCTTAGAGAGCTGGCGGTAGGGGACACGAGCATCTTTAGGCTCTGGGAGTTCGTGACCACCCAGCACAAGAGAATGTATGAGGTACACTTTGTGTTTAATCTATGCTTGCTTTGGTACTAGTAGAAATAGGCTCCAGCCGCTCTTTTATATCGCTACTTTTGGTACGGGGGTTGGAGCTCCCAGTAGAGGCACTGACACCTACGCTTAGCCTCAAGGTTCATATGGGAAGTGCATCGTTAGTGACCATTGTTTGTAGATATTGTGAACTGTCATTCAGAGGAGAAAATTTCAAGTGGGACCTACTGGTCATCACGATGGAACCTTACAACGTCATCCTGGGAATGGATTGGATTTCTATGGTTCACGCCCAGATCGACTGTCATCACAGATGAGTCAGATGTGTGCATTCTAATGGGACGTGGTTCACCATCCTTAGTGAGTGAGACCTCATGGCAGAGTAGATGGGTACTCTGAGTAGGAGACCATGAAATTTTTCTCACCAGTTTGTGAGCATGTCCCTCGGAGTAGTAGAAGCTACAGGAACCTGTATCCCTACCGTTGTAGTGGACTATATAAATGTTTTTTCCAAGGATGTCATGGGACTATCTCCAAGGTGAGAGATGGAGTTCTGCATTGACTTGAAGCCAGGGTGTACCCTGATATCATGTGTGGTTTATCGAATGGAACCCATAGAGCTTCAGGAGCTATGAATTTAGTTGGATGACCTTTGTGAGAAGGGATTCATTAGGCCCAGTGTGTCCCCCTAGGTAGCTCCAGTTTTGTTTGTGAAGAAGGAAGATGGGATTCTATTGCTTTGTGTGGATTATCACCGCCTGAATTAGGCCATGATAAAGAACAAGTACCCTTTGCTAAGGATTGACGACCTCTTAGACTACTTTAGAGGTGCGAAGTGGTTCTCCAAGATTGATCTTTGATCCTTCTACCACTAGTTGCGGGTTCGTGAGGCTGACATCCCGAATTTGGATTTCTATTGTCGTTATGGGCATTACGAGTTTCTGGTGATGCCCTTTGGCATGACGAATGCCCCCACCATTTTCATGGCTTTGATGAACCAGATATTTTAGTTGTACTTGGACCAGTTTTTTGTTGTCCTTATTGATGACATACTCATCTACTCTGCAATAGAGGAGGAGTACACAGAGCATTTGAAAATGGTCCAAGAATTACTTTGCAAGCACCTGCTGAATGGGAATCTCTCGAAGTGTCAGTTATGGATTCATGAGGATCACTTTCTAGGGCATGTCATTTTGGAATAGGGTTTATCCATATATCCCACAATGATAGAGGTAGTGCTTTCTTGGGATCCACCTAAGAATGCATCTGAGGTGTAGAGCTTCCTTGGCTTGGAAGGGTACTACCAGAGGTTCATGGAAGACTTCTCCAGGATTGCTTCCCCTTTGATGACATTGAATTGGAAGGGACAACCATTCACCTAGACTGATCAGTACCAGAAGGCCTTCGAGGAGTTGTGGAAAAGGCTGACTAGTGCTCCAGTGTTGAGGTTTCTATAGGAGGGCATTGAGTTTGTGGTATACAATGACACTTTAGGAGCTGGGATTAGGTGTGTGCTGATGTAGGAGCTAGTAGTGATTGCATATTGTTCGAGGCAGTTGAGTCCCCATGATCATAATTATGAAACTCACGATTTGGAGCTGGCAGTGGTGGTCTTTGCCTTGAGGTTATGGAGACACTACCTTCTAGGTGAGCGTTTTGTGGTCTACTAAGACCCCTAGAGCTTCAAGTACATATTCACTCAGAGGGATCTGAATCTAAGGCAGAGGCACTGGCTGGAGTTTTTGTTGGACTATGATTTAGAGATAGTCTACACTCCAGGGAAGGGAAATGTAGTAGCGGATTCCCTTAGAAGGAAGTCCCAGGCTCGTCTAATGAGGGAAGATTTAGAGCAGTTGACTTCCCTACAACTGACCTTGGTGGAGCAGTAAGGTACAAATTTTCGGCAGTCGATGATGTTGAATCCTTCACTCCTTGAGCATGTGAGAGAGTCATAGCTGGGGGATATCAACAGCAAGGTACTGCATGACCAGATAACCACGAGCGGCGCACCTGATGCGTATTCCAAAGGTGGGAATCACGAGAACCTATTCCAGGGGCAATCTGTAGTACCAGTGGAGATGAGGGAGGAGGTGATGCGGGAATTCCACACTTCTCCCTTGTCTGTACATCTCGGTGTGGGGAAGATGTATAGAGACCTTCAGCGGCAGTTTTGGTGGTCTAGCATGAAGTAGATCATAGCTGAGTTCACTTCTCAGTGTCTTACATGTCAGGTGGTGAAGGTAAAGCATCAGGTTCTGGCAGGGTTGTTGCATCCCCTTGATATGCCAAAGTGGAAGTGGGATGACATATCTATGGACTTCATCACAGGGATTCCATACACAACAAAGGGCCATGATTCCATTTGGGTGATAGTGTACCAACTCACAAAGTCGGCGCACTTCCTTTCCATCAGGGAGTAGAGCTCGGTGGAGAGTTTAGGTCAGTTGTATGTTTGGGAAATCGTCTGTCTTCTTGGAGTACCGTCGATGATCATCTATGGCCATGACGTGTGGTTTACGTTGCGATTGTGGGGAGGCCTATAGGAGGCATTCGAGACTTTGCTATGGATGTGTACAACTTTTCACCCCCATATGGACGGGCAGACCGAGTGCAATATCCAGGTGTTGGAGGATATGCTTAGGGCGTGCTTGTTATACTTTGGGCAAAGATAGGAGGATCACCTGCCCTTAGTGGAGTTCACGTATAACAACAGTTACCACTCTACTATCGGCATGGAACCTTTTGAGGCCCTCTACGGGAGACCATGCAGGTCACCGTTGTGTTGGACAGAGGTTGGGGAAACCTCCCTCGTGGGCCTAGAGTTGGTAAGGGCAACGACGGATAAGGTGACGATCATTCGTGAGCAGATGAGAATGGATCATAGTAGAAAAAATTCTTACATAGACCATCATCATAGGCCATTAGAGTAAGATTAGGGGGACCATGTCTTTTTAAGAGTCTCCCTTCGGCCTGGAACACGAAGGTTTGGCTGGGGAGGCAAGCTATCACCGAGGTTCATTGGGCCCTTTGAGATCGTGTGCAGGGTTGGTTAGTTTTCCTACCATCTTGCTCTACCGCCACATCTGGAGAGGGTGTAAGACGTCGTCCACATGTCACAGCTAAGGAAATACGTGCATGACCCCACACACGTCATCGACTGGGGAGATCTGAAAATTGAGGATGGAACCACCTTTTTGGAGCACCCGGTTCAGATTGAGGACTGATATGAGTGGTCTCTGCATGGATGGACCATTCCTTTGGTTTGTGGGTTGTGGCGGTATGGGAGGGTGTAGGAGAGCACGTGGGAACAAGAGAGCCAGATACGGGCTCAGTATCCTGAGTTTTTTTTTGTAGTTTTGTTTTTCATGGATGAAAAACATGAAGGATGGAATGATGTAAAAATCCGGGTTTTGAGCCTGTGAGATTTTAATTTTTTTCATGACGTTATTCCAGAGAAGAAAGTTTAGGCGACGTGTGATTCCGAGCCCAGGTGTGGCTGAAATTAAATTTTAAGTGCGTTCACACCAGGCACACAAAATAAATAGAATAAATCCTAAATGGTAGCTTGGACTGGAAAACTGAGGTCACCATTGAGTTTGGAGCATGTCATTTACCCTAAAAGGGGTGCAACTATCACGGGCATGACCTTTCTGTGGAAAACGCCGCTAGGGGTGTTTTCATAATTTAGCAGCCTCAGGCGTGAACTTTATAACTTATGAACAGAGGATCAGATTAAAATTCTGAGACCACTATTGTGCTCATAACGTGGATTTTACCCTATGACTGGCTTAACCTCAACCCCGTCGAGAGTTCGGGTACGGGCCTACTTGTGGGTGTTTGAAATTAATTAAATTTTAATTAATCATTTTTCCCTACTTAAACACATCCACCCCTCCTTCTTCCCCCTTAAAATATCCCTGGAGAAGCTCTCCCAACAAAGGATCAACCTTCTTCAAGCTCCTCTCCCCACCTCCCCAAGGTGGTAATAGCTCCGGCGGATCGTTTGTGAAGCAACGGGCTACGCCCTGCATGGTAGGATCGTTGCGTTTTCATTTTAAATGTCCACATCTTCTTCAAACTCAAATTATAACATCAAAATTATGTCTAATTGTTTATTGAAGGCAATATATTCATAGGGTTCGACCTGATATTTCCAACTCTCTTTTCGGATCTAAAATCCGAGTCCCAGGGCGTCTGGGATGGCCCCATGATGTTTTCCGGCAAAAAACTCTTGTTTTCCGGCGGTTCCAGGGAGGTACGGCGGGCGATGGCGGTGGCGTGGGCTCCCCAGGTAGTGGCGTGGCTCCCAGGCGGTGGCGTGGATCCTCGGTGGTTGTCACAGGCAAGAGGGATGGTGGCCCGACACCTCTGTGGTCCAGGCGGCACGGGGCGGGGTGCGCCGGTCGGTGTGTGGCGCGAAACCGGGGTCGTCGCGACCCTGGGAGCAAACAAGGACCCATGAAATGTGGGTCCTATGGGGGAAAATTTGGGCCACCTCATGCCGGTCCGGGTGAAGCAGTGCAGCCCGCGTGGTGAACCGTGGGTCGCGATGGACCGGGCGGTCCAGGCGGCCGATCCGTGGACCGCCGTTCTGAAGGGATTGACTGGCCGAACTGGTCCGGACCACCTCGTCTCCGTCCATTGACGTTAAAATGGATATAACATTCTATCCGAGTGTTGGATTTGTGTTCCGTCTATGGCGACATGATCCTTGGATCAAGATGAAGGTTTTGAGATGGTCTCGGAGATTTTTAATTCTTGATACGGGGGCCCGATGGCACGACACGCCCGGTAAGTGTTACTTAACACCTCACTGGGATTCTTCTTTCGGATGGTGTGAGCACATCCAAAGTCCATTTTAAGTTCCTTCAGTGGCGTTGTGACCCTAGATTCATGACAAAGTAGTCATGTGTGGTTTTAGGTGTTGAAGACGAAGTTGAGTATTGGGCCCACATGCCGTCATTCAAGATGCGTGCATCATTTTGTGACTTTTTCCCTAGACATCCATTAGAGGTGTATGAATAGTCAAATTGGCGTGTTTTTCCAATCGCATTGTGATGGCACAGTTCATCCATTTTTTGGGAATGGGTTATGGGCCCCATTAGATGCCTTGTAGGAATAAAGCTGTGTTGAGTAACTTTTTCGTCAGGAGTCTGTTTCAAGTGAGTAAATAGTATATCTCCTGTGTTTTTTCATAGGGATCACAACGGTGTAATCTGTTTGGGTATAAAAAGCCTCATTAGAGATCTCATTAAATGTGGAAATATGAAAGGGCATTTTTCAGAGGTTCCTTTGATGCACTCTGAACCAATGCGCGATAGCGATGTTAGCGACACCCAGTGATGGCACGGGCAGTACGGAGTTACCAGACCAGCCCCGGGTTTACCCTCAAGTGGGGATGGGTAGTGGGTTACCCACCAGCATATTAGGGTTTACCCTTCATCGGGGCTAGGCAGTGGGTTACCCGTTGACGTTAGGGTTTACCCTCCAACGGGGCTGGGCAGTGGGTTACCCGTTGACCTTAGGGTTTTCCCTCTAGCGGGGCTAGGCAGTGGGTTACCCGTTGAACTTAGGGTTTTCCCTCCAACTGGGCTACGCAGTGGTTTAACCGATGACCTCTTAGGGTTTACCCTCTATCTGGGCTAGGTAGTGGGTTACCCGATGACTTCTTTCAGACTCAGCCCTTTCTATGATGCTAGTCAGTGACATTTTTCTCCATGATTACTGGAGCGGGACCTTTAGTTGTATGTTTCGACAATGAGACAACTTTGGCGTGTGAGACATTTGGGCATCAGTGATGGATATCATTATAACTGTTGGCAACTTTTCTTGGGCTGAGGTTGGAGATGGATATCCCCTTACACACATGTTTGGGTTTCTTGTTGAGGATATATATATATACACCCTACTTTTGTTTCCACTCCTTGGGTTCAATTACTCTTCTTCTAGGAGGGGAAAAGACACGTGGGGTATGCCATGTGATTTCCGTGTCTAGCTCGTCTTGTTTGGACGAGTCTGCTTCCTTTCTTTTGGTTGGGTGGAGCTGCACTCTATTTACTGTAATCTTCCACTATTACTTGTTCTGTCTACTGGTCATCTATTTAGTGCCTCTTTTTTTGCTCCCTCGAACTTTCAGGGCATCCTACTGAGTATCTTTATACTCACACCTGCTTGGTCTTTTCTCGCACATGGTCTGCCCTTGCAGATTATGGATAGGTCGATCATGACTACAGATGAGCGTAGAGGGTATGTGAGCTTGGGTCGCGTGCTGGGGTCACAGTAGAGTTTTCCAGTGTGGAACTCTTTAGTTGTTTACTTTTGTTTACCTATTTCCGGGTTGTGGCACATTTCAGGTTGGGAGCTTGTTTTTACCTTTATCTGTTCAGTTTCCTTATTAGTACATTTCAGAGCTTTACTTGTTCTATTTAGAAGTTGGTGCATGACTATGGTTGGGTTAGAGTTGTTTGTCATTTGGTTTTCTTTTTACTCTGGACATCTGCATTGAGTGGGCTGTGTGTGTGTGTGTGTGTGTGTGTGTCTAGGTACTTAGGCGAAAGCCTCTCCGAGATCATTACGCCTTCAGTGCTTGTCGCCAGCACCTGGCCTATGGAGGTGGGCTTGGGGTAGTCGCAGCTCGATACTGGTAGGGTCAGGTCGTGATAGATGTATCTTGGAATAATCTTTCCCTTCTTTACAAATCATTTGACGTTCTTTGATGGAGATATCTAGAGGAATAACTTATCTCCAACCTCAAACTTTAGGTCTCATAGATGATTGTTATCAAAGATTTTATGTTGACTATAAGAATTCCTAATGTGATTTTAATGGACTTGACATTTTCAACCATTTCTGAGAACATTTTAAGACTTAGAGGATTGTGTTCACGAACTTTATCCTACTATATAGGTGTTCTGGACCTCTTCCCAAAAAAGGATCCATATGGGTCCATTTGTATTCTTGGGTGGAAACTATCATTGTATGAAAACTTTACCAGAGGAAGATGTTGATCCCATCCTCCATTTAAGTCCATTGAGAATGCTCTCAAAATATCCTCAAGTGTCTAGATAGTTTGCTCAGATTGAAAATCAGTTTGACGGGGATAAGTCAATATGAAGTTCAAATTAGTATTTGGAGAATTTTGTGGACTTTTACAAAACAAGAAGGTAAATCTTAGGTCCCAATAAAATACATTCTATAGTGGTGTTCCATGAATCCTAATGATGTCTTTAATGTATATACATTATAGATGATCATGTAAGAAGTACTCTTATTTTGAATCTAAGTGAGAAGTCTTTAAAAGACGATGCACCACAACACATATAACATTATTTACCCTTGATTTCTTCATATAAGAGAAAACTTCCATGGTTAAGTTTTCAAATTTCCATGTAGGTATGAGTAATGGTTGTATCATCCCCTATGAGTTTTTCCTTTCATAATTCACTTGATGACATGCTATTTTTATTCATATTGTCCTACAAATAGTGCTTTTTGATATCTCAATACATATTTTTTCTTCTTGGATTGATAGAGAAGGATTATATATGTGCATTTTCCAATATACCCATCACTAACACATGACTTTATGGTACACATAGTCATGATCCAAATATTATAAATCCTTCTTCATCTATTTTGAAATCTAAGGATTTACCTTTTCTTATAGCATCCACCTTCTTCTGAATTTTCCCATAATCTCTTTGAGTATCCTTTATATTCTCTTAAAGGGATGGTTGAGAAATAATTTGTGAAAGTATTAATGATTTTATTTCCTTTATGATTCCCATGAGGATTCTCTTAAAGTGTTGGATGATTGAATCCTTCTCAATTCTCATCAATGATAAAAGTTATATATCCTTTCTACATATATTGTTTTCTACTTTATTTTCTTTCCCAGGATGGTAGTGGATTGAGCAGTCATTGTCTTTAATTTTATTTAACCATCTTCATTGGTTCAAATTCATCTCTTTAAATTTGAATATATACTTGAGCCTATTTTGATTCGTACATATTTTAGACTTTTCCAAAAAGAGATAATGTTTCCAAATTTTCGATGTGAATATCACTGTATCAAACTCTAGATCATTCATTGGGTAGTTTATTTCATGAACATTCAATTTAATTGAGGCATAGGCTATCAATATTTCATTCTAAATTAGTCCACAACCTAAGCCCTTCTTCTATGAATCGCTATATACTGCAAAAAGTTCCCTACATATGGATAGTGTAAGTATAGGTGGAGTGATAAGACACTTTAAAAACTCCTTAAAGCTACATTCACATTAATTATTCAAAACATCCTTGACTCCCTTACATGTTATATTGGTTAGAGGGTTTGACAATCATAAAAACTTTCTCACAAATCGATGATGGTACCCATCTAATCCATGAAAACTATGGATTTTTATCATAGATGTTATCCTCGGTCATCATCCAATTGCCTTTTGCATTCAAGGGTTTATATATTTCCCATTACTTGTGATTATAATCCCCTAGAATTATAATTCCTTCAACAAGAACTAATATTTTCTATAATTTTCATAAATATTTTCATTTTATAAGGTATTTAGCATGGTTCTCAAATACTCATCAAGATCTTGCATGTCTTAAGAGTATATTAAAATATCATCTATAAATACTACTAAAAATTTGTAAAGGTAAGATCTAAGGACTTTATTAATCAATTCCATAATGATATCTAGAGAACTATTAGTTATGAATTCCATTAATATGAACTCATAATGCCTATACCATCTATGGAAAACAATCTTGGAGATATCCTCCTCCTTTACCCTTACTTGATAATACCCCAATTGAAGATCCAACTTGGATAAGTATTGGAGTCCTTTTAGTTGATCAATTAATTCATCAATTCATGGAATAATATATTTGTTCTTTATTTTGATGTTATTGAGCTCATGATAATCAATGAAAAGTTTCACTGAGCAATCCTTATCCTTGACCAACAGAGTGTGTGCATCTCATGATGAATTACTTGGGCTTATTAACCCTTCTTCCAGATTTCCCTATAGTTGTTTCTTCAACAACTCAAGTTCCGAGACATCCATTCTATATGGTTTCATGGTATTGTCAAATACATATGTAACTACTTGAAATTTTTGATTAAATTTCGTTCCTTATTTTTGGTGGGTTATTTTATTTTTCATTTAATAAAATTATTATAATTAAAATGAGACCGTTGGGTTTCAACTGTTATATGACTGTTGGTCAATATGACCATTGTAAACTAAATGTTACAATTATTTTCTATAAATACAAGTGATCTTGATTAATTAATATAGAAAGAAGATTCGATGGCCCCATCCAGTAGTCTCAGGCCGATCTAAGACCATCTGATGGAACTCGGTAAGGAGGTAGCATCTTTGGGCTTTGCTCTAGAACAAACCCTAGCTGAACGTCATCATGTGAAGCTGGAATGGAATCACCTTCATGATAAGTTCAAGCTGATAGAAATCACTACTTGGGAAATATTGGAAGAGCCGCCCCAAGATTCTATCACCCCAGCACACCTTACTCTTAGGTCTTATACTGCTGTTATAAGAGGCTATGTAACTATTCCATAACTTCCTTGTGTAATCCTTTGATTTAAATAAAAATTTTGATTTCTTCTTATGGTGAAGTTTGTGAATCTCAAGTGTCCGGACAAATATAGGATGTATATTATTGAAGACTTTGGAAAAAAAGGATATTTTACAGTATTTATGTAATCCTAAAATAATTAAAAATATGTAATGATTTTCAATAAATTGTCTTCTACAGTTGTATCCAGTATGAAATTTAGAGTCTAATAAGATCAACTTAATTTTTGATGAATAGTAAATTATGAATAGTTATTTTACGCTTAGGATTAGTAATGTGACCAAATGGATTAGTAATCTCACTTAAGGAAGTATTAATATAATTTAGGCACCTTGATTAAGTAATGTGATTCAATAAAATAGGTAAATAACTGTTTCAGAAATTATTAGTCAAGTATTAGTTTTTTCGGGTGAATAGTGTTTTTTATGTAAAAATTAAATTAAAAATATTTAGAAAATTATTTTCATAAAATGGTTCTCAATTTTTAAATTAGAGTATCAATATTTGGTTAAGTTAAATTTTTGGGATTTTTCTGAAACAGTTGAATTTTCAGTGAATAGTGTTTTTATTTAAAAATTTAATTAATAATATTTAAAAAATAATTTTCATAAAATGTACTTCATTTTTGAAATCAGAGCATAGATATTTTGTTTAGGTGAATTTTTTGAATTTTTCTAAGAAAGTTGAATTTTCGGTGAATAATGAAAATACAGTTTTTAGTTTCATGTGTTTAATGACATCATTAAGGATATAATAATTATGTAATCATTTTGGTCGATTTATGAATAGTACTATAAGGTATGAGATGTCCCAAGTGTCCAATACCATGGGAAAATACCTTTATCAAGACCACTGTTTTTCCAATACCACTGATGAGGTGTCCCTTGGCCATTAATGCTTTGTCCCCTCACTTCTCCTATAAATACCAATCCTTTCCCTCATTTATTTCACTCCCAACACTCAATCAAAGAAGGTATGCTCTCACTACCTCCTAAGGAGTCCTTCCAAGGTTCCCCCAAGCCCTCAAGGTCTCGAACTTCAATTTTTAAGAGTTACATTTTAAGGTAAGGGATCATGCCTCTCTCTTTCTTTTCAATTACTCTCATTTATGTCATTTATTTTAAGCCCCATTTTCTTATGTTTGGGGTGTTATTTAATATTAATATTACTGACCTTTTTATTTTCATATTATGATTTACCCCCAATTTCTCTCATCATTTCATTTTATGAATTTTTAAGTGGCGCCGTTAGGCTGCCGATTTTTTGTATGGGATTCTTTCACCCTTCTCATTTTCAAAGTTCTATTTTATGTCAAGTCTTTCAAGATCATTTTTCTTATGTTGGGTTATGATCTCTATATCCATCATACTATCCTCTTTTTTTATATTATAAGAGACCCTATTCGATATCATCAATCATTTCATTGATGTTTTAAGTGATGTCGTTAGGCTACTAAATTTTCATAAGAGAAATGTTATTTTTTTTCCTTCCTTTCAAGTTTTTCATTTCATATGGTATGTATTTTAAAATTCATTACCATATTCTTATATCCTTTAATTCTGTCCCCATACTGTTTTATGGATCATTTATGAGTGGGTGACCCATGTCCCCTCTCTTTTCAATGTTTTCCAAAACCCTGCAACATAGCCGTTATGCTGCCAAATTTTCTTCTCAAAATGCCTCTCTCTTTTTATCAAATTCTTTTATTTAATTAAGTGAATAATCAAAACACTTTATTCTATAGGGATATTCACATATACATCAAAATGTTATATTTTAAATTCTTTTATTTACATACATGATATCCCCTTTCCTTTTCTGTGGGATTAAAGTGACATAAAGATCACGTCTTTACAGTAGTTTTTAAAATGTTATGACTATAAAATGAAACACATTTCTTTTATGCTATATGGGTTATTAATGAAATTATTGATGATGATATATGTGGCTCACATGATAATAAATACAAATTAATGGTGCACCTTGATAGCGCTCTAATGCATTGGGAAAAGACTTAATCTCTAAAGATGACCATTTTAATGATACTTTGGCGAATAACCTTGGTATTTTTTTTAATGACACCTTGGGGATGGACCATGGGGAAATAGAAATGATTGTCTAAGTTAAATGTTGTTTCCAAATCTTCAAGTTATGAAACAAGTTATTTTTATTATGATATGCTTTATGATTTCTTTCTCATGCCTTAATGTTTTTTTTCACGACTTTGTTGATGTATCTAAAGGTAACATGTTAAATGTTTCCCCTTGGTTCCCTTACCAGGCCTTCTACTCACCCTTTAATTTGATGTATGTCCCCAGGTTATGAGATACAGTAATGAACCTAGGATGAATGTAAGGATAATCCTTTCTAGTTTTTAAGAATAATGTTTTATGTCGTCATGTATTATGTTCCTGGTTTCCAAGACACTAATCCTTAAATATCCTCAATTTTGTATAATGTAATGAAAGTTTATGTGATTAAAGGTGATATTCTATAGTTAGTATCAAAGTATGGTTTAGTTATTTATGGAAATTAGTCTATGAAAACGTTAGGACGAACCCTATAGAAAAGTTTAAATATAGGGAAAAGTTCCTAGTATTTTGGTGAGTATTGAGTAAGTGGTTTTAAAAACAAATACATTCTTTTCTAGATACAAGAAGGTAGAGGCGGCTCTGGCACAGATGTACATAGGTGTAAAACCCAAAAACACCGCTTTGAGATAGAATCGAACGATAACTAGTGCATGAGAACAGGCCTTGCTGCACTCTTGGTTATGACACTCCCAGGGGATATATTTGGTTAATTTCAAGCTTTTTATGAATCATTATGAAGGAATTATAGAAAAATGTAATTGTCTAAGCATGAAGTTTTATAACATAAAATCCTTTTTAGTTAAAAGACTATTAAATGTAATAAGTTTCCCACAATGTATTTATTCTTTTAGAAAAAGTCCCCATCGTCAAGGAATACATTGATGTATTTCCTAAGGAGCTACCAGGACCTCCCCCAAAAAGAGAGGTAGAGTTCTCCATTTAACTCGTACCTGGAAATCATCTGATGTCAAAGACCCTATATAGGATAGAAAATGTAGAGAAAAAGGAAATAAAGAAACAACTCCAAGACCTTTTGGAAAATGGGTTAATCCGACCAAGTGTGTCTCCTTGGGGAGCACCGGTCCTCTTTGTGAAGAAGAAGGATGGATCGATGCTTCTATGCATTGATTATAGAGAAATGAATGGGATCACAGTGTAGAAAAAATACACTTTTCTAAGAATTGATTACTTATTTTACCAACTTCGTGGGACTCACTTATTCTCTAAGATTGATCTTCATTTTGGTTATCATCAATTGAGGGTGAAGAATGATGATATTCCAAAAATTACTGCCTTCCAATCAAGATATGGGCATTATGAGTTTTTGGTTATACCCTTTGGTCTGACTAATGCACCAGCTAATTTTATGGATCAAGAATAAGTTGATTTTGGAAAATTATGTTTTATCAGATGGATATCCTTTGTATTGGAAAATGATTTGGTGATAAATGATTAAGGTTATTTTGGACGAAATTTTCTCTTTTGGAGTACTATATTCCTAAGTGAAATAAAATACTACAGGATTTAATTTGAGGAGGAATGGTTGATATTTCTAAGAATTTATGTATTTATTGTGTACATATAGTGATTTGGGTTATTTCTGGAAAATGATGAACCTAGCATAGAGAATATGTGAATAGGTTAATTACACTTTATTATGAGACTTTAATAGTAGTCCATGTTATTTGGAGACAAATATTAAGATTTATTGGGGAAGACTATGTGATTAAATCCTTCAGAGTTTTGGGTTACAATCTTAGTTTGGATTATTCTGAATAATTTTAAGGATTATTTTGTATTGAATAGTCTTTATGGAACATTGGGTACTTTTGTTGAATTTTGGATATTAATTGTCATATTTCTTTTTATAAAGGATTATCCTTTTTGGGGATATATGATCTCATACAAACCTTTTTAGTTTTAGGGGATGAATAAAGACAAGGGAAATATATATTTATTCTTTTTTGGATTATGTGATTCTCTAGAAGATGATTCTTGTGCTTTTGATGAGACATAGTCTTTTGAAATTGTCATTGTTTGGAGAAAAGATTAGTCTTGGTAAGAACTTAGTAAAGGATGAAACTCTACTTGAAGGTAAGTATATTTCCTTATGTTTTTATTCATTGTAGTAAATGATTTCCTGAAAATTATGAAAAGGAACATAAAAAAACATTGTTGGTTTATGTTTCCTATTGGGTAATCAAAGACCGTTTAACACATCTTAAGTTTGTGATCTTCTTGTGGTTAATTTTCTCCTAATCATGTTTTCTATCAGTCTCCATTAGAATTTGACCCTTTATTTTCTCTTCCATATCCATGTTTTCCTACATGGAATACTAGTGTGGGTTAACTTGGGTGACCTTTGTAATTCCCTTTATTTCTATTAAAGTAATAGTTTTACTGACTCTTTTTCTGATGTGGGACTTTCAATGAAATTTCCAAGCCCAATTTTAAAATTGCGAGGACACAATTTCTTAATTAGGGAAGATTGTAATGACCCAAAATTTTTAAGTAAATTTTGATCCCTATTTTTGGTGGGTTATTTTGTTTTTCATTTAATAAAATTAGTATAATTAAAATGATACCATTGGGTTTCACCTGTTATATGATTGTTGGTTAATATGACTGTCGGAAACTAAATGTTACAATTATTTTCTATAAATACAAGTGATCTAGATTAATTAATATAAAAAGAAGATTCGATGGCACCATCCAGTAGTCTCAGGACGATCAAGCCCCATATAACAGAACTTGGGAAGGAGGTATCAAATTTGGGATTTTCTCTGGACCAAACCAAATCCGAACTTCATCGTATGAATCTGGAACAGAATTGCCTTCGCGAGAAGTTCAAGCTGATATAAATCACTACTCGGGCAATGTTGGTCGAGCCACCCCAAGATTCTATCAACCTAGCACACATCACTCCCAACTCTTCCTCAAAAATTCTCTGGTCTCATTACCTCCCAAAAAGTCCTCCCAAGGTTCCCTCAAGCCTTCAAGGTCCCAACCATCGAGTTTTAAAAGTTAAATTTTAGGCTAAGGGATCCTACATCTCTCTTTCTTTTCAAGTACTCTCGTTTATGTCATTTCTTTTAAGCCCCATGTTCTTATGTTGGGGGTGTTATTTCATATTCATATTACTTTATTTTCATTTTCATATGAATAGAGACCCCCTCTTTCTCTCATCATTTCATTTTATGAATGTTTAAATGGCACCGTTAGGCTACCTATTTTTTTTAAGGGATTCTTTCACCCTTCTCATTTTAAAAGTTCTATTATATTTCAAGTCATTCATGTTCCTTTTTCTTTTGTTGGGGTAAGATTTCTATATCCATCATACTGTACCCTTTATGTTCATATGATTAGATACCCTATTTGATCTCATCAATTCATTTTTTTGAAGTTTTAAGTGATGCCGTTAGGATGCCGAATTTTCATAAGAGAAATCTTATTCTTATCTCCCTTTAAAGTTTTTCATTTCATATGATATGTCTTTAAAATATCATTACCATGTCCTTATATCCTTTATATTCTATCCCCCTAATGTTTTATGGATCATTTATGAGTGGGTGACCCATGTCCCCTCTCTTTTCAATGTTTTCTAAAACCCTGCAACATAGCCATTATGCTGCCGAATTTTCGTCTCAAAATGTCTCTCTCTATTTTTCTCAAATTCTTATATTTTGTTAAGTGAATACTCAAAAATCTTTATTATATAAGGGTATTCACATATATATAAAAATTTTCTATTTTAAATTTTGGGATTTACATACATGAGACCCAATTTCTTTTTCCATGGCTTTAAAGTGACATAAAGATCACGTCTTTACTGTAGTTTTTAAAATGATATGACTATGAAATGAAACCCATTTAATTTATGATATATGGGTTATTGATGAAATGATTGATGATGATATATGTGCCTCGCATTATAATAAAGACAAATTAAGTTTGTGCCCTAATAGCTCTCTAATTCATTAGGTAAAGACTTAATCACTAGAGATGACCACTTTAACGATACCTTGGCGAATAACCATGGTAATTTTTTAATGACACCTTGGGGATGGACCATGGTGAAACAGAAATTATTGTCTAAGTTAAATGTTGTATCCACATCTTCATGTTATGAAACATGTTATTTTTATTATGATATGCATCATGATTTATTTCTCACGCCTTAAAGTTCTTTTTCATGACTTTATTGATGTATTTCAAGTTAACATGTTAATTATATCCCCTTGGTTCCCTTACTAGGCCTTCTGGTCAACCTTTCCTTTTTTGTATGTCCCCAGGTTATGAGATGCAGTAATGAACCTAGGATGAACATAAGGAGAATCCTTTCAAGTGTTTAAGAAGAATGTTTTATGTCGTCATGTATTAAGTTCCTGGTTTCCAAGACACTAAACCCTAAAGATCCTAGGTTTGGTATAATGTAATAAAAGTTTATGTGATAAAAAGGCGGGATTCTATAACCTAGGTATAAATTTTATTGAAATTTCAATCTCTTGTCAAGTAGGAAGACCATAGAATCATTCAAAAAAAACATCAACATATTCCTTCACAATGGGTATGTCTTCAAGGATGATATTTTACTTATAATAAATCAATTGATCTAGATACACTTTATCGAAGGTAAAATATATCCATGCTTTAGATTTTGGTGCTAAAAAAGATGCATCCTAATTCTTTTATTTGTACTGAATTAGAAGATGATTCTTAACATGATGAGTGATTTCCTTTTCATGGAAATTTATGTCGGATATATATAAAGAAAACCAATCCATACACACAATTTTATAAAATTCCACTATAGGTTTTATCACAAATTTTGAATGGATTTCAAGAAAAAAATATCATAGGGTAGGTATTATAAACTTTTGATCCAATAATTTCCTCATTTTTTCTATTCACCAACAGCTCTACTTCAATGACTTGTGGTGTTGTTTGAATAATAATTCTAAATTGTTTTAATATGAAATTATTTATAAAACTAGAATAAAAAATTATGTTCGTTATTATTGAATGAATAACTAGTCTACATCCAACCACTTCATATTTTTGATCCACATCAGTGGTTGTGATGGAATATGCTCAGCCTCGCTACTTTGGATATTGTTGGAATTGATTTTTTCCAACAACCCTTATCATAGAGAAGTTTTTCACAGAGTTTACTTTTTTCCATACAGTTGAAACATTGGAAAATAGGCTAAGGGTTTACTAGAGAATTCCAATTTTCCATTAAATTTGCATGTTTCTACTATTAGCAATTGCTGGTGAGGTGACATTCCTTTCCAGACCTAAAGAATTTCTTCATACCCCTTCATCAATTTCCATGGTGTTTCGTTGCACACTTTTGAAAAGTGTGATGTTGAAATTTCTTACTACCATTAGAATTGTCCACCACATCTCTATATTTAAACTCCACTTTCAAAATCTTATCCCCATTAGAACCATTCAATTCACTGATCTCCATTTTGACATTGAGGGAAAATCAGAAAATTTCATCATAACTATCAAAGTATCATATCACCATGTATTTTCATAGATTCAAATTTATCCGACCAAATAACTGGTCAAATTTTCATTCAAGGGTAGTTACAACGCCAGAGGAATATCCTGAAAGTCTTGTAAATTTTTTATCAAACATACAAATGGATTCCTTGGCTTGTTTCTTGAGGGTAAAGAAATACTGGGTGCGATGAAAATATTTTTTGAAAAACATTTTCTGGAATTCCTTCCACCAATCACTTGGATATATTCCCCAAGATTCATAATCTTGATCAATTTCCACCACTGATAAATTTATCTCCCTATATGATAAAAAACTAGCATGACATTCTCTTTCTTATAACATCTAAGGCTGGATAATATTTTCTTAATGGATTTGATCCATTTTTTCATGTTTAAGGGATCAGATGATCTATTGAATATCAGAGCCCTTCGTCACATAAGGTTCTCAATTGTATCTTTCTATATCTTTGGGAGATTTTTGTGTTCTTAATGATTCAATATTCTATTCAAAACCTAAGTCAACTAAGAGAGTATCAATAATCTTTTTGAAATTTCTTCTTCCATCATGCTAGACATCTCGTTTAGCAAGTCAGTAAATTTCCCTTCACGTTGGTTATTTACTCAATTCATATTATTTCCTACAATTGGATAGACAAAAGGGAAATTATGGATGATTAATTTGAAATTATTAAACATATAAATGGAAATCTAATAACATAAAAGGGATAGCTTATAAATGAAATTTCCTTAATTTATTAATTTATGAGATTCAATCTATGTTACTTATGAAACATTACCTAACATAAAATTTTAGAGAATTTTTCCTCTAATAATAGTTTATAAGGATATTTTAAATTTATCAAATAATATCCATAGGGTGTTTCAAACTAGGTGTATAGGATGGACCATTTTTTTGCACCATTTCCTCATTATTCTAGCACAGTATGGTGTTTTCGAGTGTTACCCCTATATACATCTATGCAAGATCCACATACCCTTATAGTATCTAGACATGGATGTAATTTCTTAGAAACCACTTACTATACAATTTACCATAATTTAGAAATATTTACTTATGTTTATGATTATATCTATGTATTTCACAAGATTTTCCTAATATTAATCCCCAAAACAACTAAAATTTCCTCTGATACTAAAAATGAAAACCCTTGTCTTTATTATGCCGCAATTTACAATTTATTACACATAATAAAACAAATAATATCTAAAATTATAGTATACTTATTTAATTATGTACATTAAAAAACAACTTAAATTGGGGTTACATCAAAATTATTGAAAACTTACTTAGCGTGCACATAATATTCCTTTGTTCTTAAAACTGCATGGGATTACCTATGGACATACATAAAAAATGGGTGAGCTATAAATCCCAATAAGGGAATAAAAAATATTCTGAATAAATCATTAAATTCTATAAAATATGAATTTCAACGAGACATAAAAGGGGTGATAATCATAAATAAGAACAATGAGGCATGATGTAGCATGTTATCCTAAAGGAAACATGGGAATGCAGAAACCAAATTAAAAATGGCATCATAAGAATAAGTAAAGGATAAAAACCAGGAAATCATAACATAATGTGTTTTTATTAACCCCCCATTCACCATATATAAAATCTCATGAAACTAAAACATTTCCCAATGCATTAGAGAACTATATGGGTGCACCCATCATAGTCATATCTAGTTCATGTATAAGTGTGCCACATAGATCATATAACATAAGAAAATATTTCATAAAATTTAATTCCATGATCAATTATCATGGAATAGATAAATGTAATTACAAAATAATATAGTTATAGGTTTGTCTAGGTGAGTACCATTGAGTGGAAATAGCGATGGTATTCACAACATAAAGGTTTGGCAAGGAAAAATCACAGTGAAATTTCAGCAGCATAATGGCAGTACAGAAAAATTCAAAAAATAGTTTAACGAGATAATAATTGGTCTACCATTATTTTTAAATAAAATGGAAATTAATATTGATGTCTAAAAACATATCTAAACCTAAGGAATTGGAAATAAAAGTTATAGAAAGATGAATATAAATTGGAGATAGAGAGGAACCCTTACCTTGAAAGGGTGATTCCAAATGTTTGGGAGGAGATTCTTGAGATCATAGGTGAACCTTGAGAGGACTATAGAGAGTAGATGTAATATTAAAGAATTTTTCCAAGTTTTTTGAGTTAATAGTAATGGGATATTAGGTGGATTTATATAGAAAAAGACATGGGAGTTCTTTATTATTTCCCAAATATAGGTTTTGGAATCTATACAATAATGTAATTAAAACCAAAAACATTCCTCTGATTTTTGACTATGTTTTCTACCATAGAGGATTTATTTTTATTATTTTATAATTAAATGGGCATAAATCATTAAAATATTACCCTTGGTGATATGGAAGTGAGTCATGTTTCTAAAGAATTGATTTTAAAATGTTAAAATAAAATATAGGTTTTGGAGGATTCATAATGTCTTTATAAAATTAGTAAAATAACCTAAAAAAAATTATTTTATTTTTAGAATATATATTTTTCAATTTATACCCTTAATATCATTTTTTATATCACGGTGTTTTCATTGTTATTTCATAATATACACCGTATATTTATCCAGTATTTAATTTTTACCCAAAAATTCAACTGTCTTAAAAAAGTATGAAAACTTTACTATTTGATAAGTTTGACATGAGGATACCAAAAATAATATTTATTTTATCAAATTTTTTTTCTAAATATGTCAATTTTCACTTTTAAAATAATAATTTTCATTTATTGATAAATGTTGGGTTTTTGACAATAACAATTTTTAAACATTTATAAAAATAACATTTGAATTCATAAAATATAATATAATAATTTATATTAAATAAAAAATATTTAATTGTATTATTTTAATAAATGATAATTTATTTTTTAAAATAATTAGTTCCTAAAAAAGGAATTTCTTAATTGATATATCATGTTACAAAAAAATACAGTTTGTGTTTTATCATATCAAAATATAAATCATTTATTATTTTTCAACAATAATAATTAAATATTATCTCAGTATAATATTGAAAATAAAATCTAACTATTTATATTATTATTTTATTGATACTTATCCATTTATTACACCTTAATACTCTTTGAGGTTAAGGTGCACGATGTTGTGATTTTCATGGGGTGGTTCGGCGTACATGGTTTAGGATGTGATCTCGTGAAGCCTGAACTTCTATCATAAACAGTTTCACTCATGATTTAGTTATTAATTCCAACATTAGGATTGGTCAATTTAACATCCCAATGATTCGATCTCCCTTTAAAGCTCAGATACATGGGATTCAAAGGGTAAGATCCTACTGGTAGAAGCAATTTCTTCTTTTGTTTGTGTCAATTGGATTTATGTTAAAACTATATTTATAATAATCATATAATCACTATTTAAGGAGAATATTTTCAATATTTATGATTATAAATGGTATTTGAAATAAAATAATATAATATAAATAAGTGTGTGTGTTTTATTTAACCATTATACAAAATTTTATTCAATTACAAGGAGAATTTTATTTATAAATGTTGTGGTCCTTACATACTCGGTTTGGAACCATCTCTAGGCCTATCAATGAATTCCAATGTCTATAACTAACCATATTCCCTCAAATATCCTCATCGATGGAACTCCTCCATGGGCTCATTATATCCATTCCTAAAGAGGATATAGACTATATAATTAGGACTAGGTAGTGAACATTTTTTATCACTCACTATGATGCCTATGATCCCCATGTATAACAATCAATGGGAGGTGTGAAATCACATATATAAATAAATCAAGAGTTGTAAATCTCTCATCACCTCCCAATACCTCAGAATAAAGATATTTGATTTTGTATCATCCATATGAAATGAAATATATAGTATCTACATCATCAAATGATCCACATCAAGCATAATAATAATTGGGCGCGTGCGGGTCTCCCACTCCCACACCATTTAAAAACCATTCAAAAGATCTAAATGTTCCTTTATAAAAATGAAGTCGAAATTCCAAGTCATTTCTAGTCATTTGAAATTAAATTTCAAATTAATCTTTAAAATAAATCTTTGAAATCCATTTTCTAAACCTTTTATAAAAAAACTGATCAAACCCATTTAGAAATACATTATAAAATCAAATTTATTTTTCATTTTTAAAAACTCTAAAAAATTTATAACACCCCCTTTTTAATTTTAATTATGACCCAAATAAATTCAAAACACCATAAAACACTAGTTAGATTTTATGAAAATCTTGTAGGGACACTTTAAGGTCACTCATTACTCAAACACACCTTTAAAACTGAAAAAAAAACTTTGAAAATTACCTTAAATAACCTAATTCTAAGTGGATTCACCCCTCAAAACATTTTGAAAACCTAATATAATTATCATTTTGACATTGATTCTAGAAAATAAAACATTTTTAAAAATCGAGAAAATAATTATATTCTAATTTGAGGTAAATCACGATAATATATACCTTGGTTTCATAGGAATCAAGTCAGAAGTCATTACCAATGATAGAGGATGATCAAATAATCCTCAAGGGGTTCTCCACATGCCCTATCAATCAAAACCCCGAATAGTAAACAGAATAGGACCCTAAATATATACTTTAAAATCTATAGGTTTGTGAGGGAAATGTAAAAAAATGGTGAAGGGAGAAAGAGTAAGGGATTGGGAGAATATGAGGATCAGAGTACTTTACTTGTAACACCTTGAGATTTGGTGAAATATATATTTTTTGAAATAATTTAATCTTTTTTATATTTTTCATTTTATGTAATGCTAAATACAGATTGGGTAATATGAAAGAACTATTTTTGGGTTCAATTTAATTCAAAATCATGTTAATATTTCACCACAAACAACACTTATAATAGATTTAAATACACACAACACAATGTTTAGCATGTATTAAACAGAATGTTGATTTTCTTTGATAGCATGAGTTACACGCAAGGCCTGGTTTTACAAAACTATAGCATACTATTAATATTATTGTTAAAATATTATTATAGATTCTATATATACATTACCATTAAATTTATAAATAAAATATGATTCAAACATGTGAATAAAATGAACCCTTTTTAGATATAAATGAAAGTAAGGAGTAATTGAAAATAATGAAATTCCTTTTTTAAGAAAAATACTTTTCTATGTAAAAACACTATTTTACCTCAATAAATTAAAAAAAATATTGATAAATTTTATTAATATATTATATATTAATGAAAATATTTTTATAGTCATCCAATAGATTTTATAGGAATAATATAAGAATAAATCAAATGTTATGAATAAAAATATTTATTTTCTAAAGATGTGATTTTACCGCCTATTAATTGAGAACCCATTTTAAATAATATTTTTTAAAATTTTAGAATTTTTATTTGGTAAAATTAAATTCAATTTTCAAATTATAATATAGAAATTTACTTTGGTTGGTTTTTTGGTATTTTTCTGAGATGTTTCATTTTTGGATGAATAGTTAAATTTAATTCAGAACTGGTTTTTTGTCTAATTAATTTATATATTTAAATTATATAATCCTTTTATTTTAAATTATAATTATATAAATTAAACATATATTAATCCAATTTTGGTTATTATAAAAAATTTCACAGTGAAACTGGATATAAAAACATTTCAATCTGTTGGCCATTTTCCCTTTAAAAACTCTTATTGTTGCCTTGTTTGTAGGATTAATTTTAAATTAAATTATTCCACTTATGTGATTATAATTTTGAAAAAATGTATTAAATATTTTTAATCTTAATAATTAATAATTATTTATAATATCAACTTAGTTTTTGACCAAAATGACTACTGAAGATAATTAAAATTAACTACAATGATTAAGTTAAAATTAAGTATAATAAGGGACTAAACCTTAAACTTAACGTCCAAAATGACCTTGACACTTTTCCAAAATTCATTTTATACAAATAATTAGACCACTTACCCTATTGTTTTTTAATTTTATGGGTTATTGAGAGACATTTTCTAGAAATTGACCCGTATAATAAGTCAAGTAAGGAAAAAAGACAAAAAAGGAACTTTCTTTACCTCTAAATTTTATAAAGATTTAGAATATGGAATAAGCAAAATATGTAACACCCCGAGCTTCCACGATACGCTTCTCATTCAATAATACAATAGCTTGCATTGTACGCAACTTCGAGTTCTAAAACATCGCGACAAATCAAAGTAGCCGTTATGAATAGTAATAACCACTTTTTAAAATTATATAAATTTTATATTTCAAAATGGACTTCATTTTTGTATTCCTAATATTGAAATTAGCCTATGTTGAATTTTTTGTAATTTTCTGAGAACTTCAAAATTTTTATGAATAGTGAAAAATACTTAAAACAACTTTTTTAATCAAAATAATTCATAGTGATAAATTATACTATTGAGGGGTTTTAGAGTATAATTAGAAAATATTTTTACCATTTTATCCAATGGTGGTCATTAGAATTAATTTAACATTGAAATTGGACATAAACAATTGCCAAACTTTTGATATAAATTGTTTCTTAAAAACACGCTATTTGTTGTAACAGCGGGAATTAATTATGAAATTAATTAATACAACTTATATGTTTGGAATTTTGTAAAATAGACATCATTTTTGAATTCGGAATATCAATTATAGCTTAGGGTGAAATTTTGGCCTTATTCTGAAAAACTTCAATGAATAGTGAAACCACTAAGTGGTTGTTAAAAACTGATTTTTCGTTAAAATGAAATATTACCACTTCTGTGATTTGATTTTCAAAAATCTGACATACATCGTTGTCATTAAGAAGTAAAATGTGGTTCAATGAGATTAAAAATAATTTTTTGGTGAATAGTAACTTTTAAGTTCTTAATCGCGATTAGAGGTAATTAATGTAGTTTAAGGTACAAATGATGTTTTAATAATATAAGATGAGCTTGACACTTGTCCTACTCCTATTGGATGAGTCATGGCCGACCAAGACAACCCATGGGTCAACTTGGGGACCCCATGGAGCCACTTTAGTTGGAAAATGACATTAATATATATTTATTTAATGTTGAAATTAAATTGACACAAACATGAGTTGTTTTACTAAAACAGTTTTTAAGTGGGGTTACACAAGTCCAAATTTTGATTATAAATATTCATTAGAAAGCTAAAAAGATTTCCTACATCATAGTATTTTTTTATATAATTTGTAGACATTAAATAAATTAAATTATTTATGACATCATGATGATGTAGTGATGACCTCATTATTTAACGATTTAAATAAAATGGGAAGATAATGCAAAATCCAAGGCTTACACTTGTCCAAAGCCAATTGGATGAGGAGATTTAGAACCCTTATCACCTTAGCCTCGAATTATATAATTGTGGGACCTTTAGAATCCGAAAAGCATTGTGAAATAATGTAACATTTCAATCTTTCCAAAAGAGCCCCTCCTCTCCACTTATAAAAGGCCCCCACCTCTCCCACCTTATTCACACCTTCAAGCCATTTGGATCGGCCAACCTCTGCCCAAATACTCTCCCAACATTCCTCCCTTACTCATAGAAGCCTCACTTTGGGCAGAACTCTTCCCAAGGAAGCCTTTGGCTCAAATCAAAAAGAGTTACCCGATTTTGAGGTAATGTCTTTTCTAATGTTGTTTTGTTTTATTTTTCTTCTCCAACCCCCTAAACTCTTTTTATTCATTTCTTTTGTAACAACACCAGTATCCTCAATATACTAGGATGTTGTTATAATAAGGATTTGAGCTACACTTACACACACCTACATCTAATGGTTAAAGAACATACGGTTTCTGTGGATGGCGAATTTCTGCCTCACGAAACGATGATTGTTCAACACTCATATAACACCTTCAAAGGTGGCCATTAAGATGTCACTATTTTTATATATGATATATAATATGTTTATGTTTTACTTATGCTTCTGTATTTTTCATTTATGGCATACTTTATGATTTCCATTATGGGTAAAACGTGATAATTTCATTTTAGGAAGTGCGGACTACCGCCCCCTCAAAGTGATTTGAATCGTTAATGCCATATGTGGGATGTATAAAGGATGGAGTAAATGGTATTATACACTATATTATACTGTAATTATATTATACATTTATATCATTATGATTTAGATCCATTAAATATGAAATTGAAATGAAAGTAGCGTTCATGTGTACGTACGGCTTACCGTCTCCATGAACGGTGCATTTCATTTCATACCTCTAAATGTTACGTAATATTATAAATGAATATATATACTGGATATATAAGATATATATGACATCTAAATCATGAATATAATTCTGGATATGATGGATATTCTACCACATGAACAACTTGTAATTATAAGAAGTTTATTGTTGACTCAAGTTACCAAAGATCGACAAAACGACCGTTATTAACTTAAAAAATTACATAATGTTCATATCATTGTAATAAGTGATATAATAAGGATAATGAAATTTAAAATGGTTCTTAATAAGGTATATATTAACTCGAGTTTATTATTCAGGAGGTTAAAGAACGGTTGAGTCAAGTCAGACACGAGGTAAGGGAATTTCTTAACCCAACTTCCATTCTTTGGGTTAATCTTTTACTTTCAAATTATGTCATGATAATATTATTTCCTATTTTTTATTTTTACATTCTTTATGTGTACCTATTGTGAATACACATAATAGATCTATTTTATTTTAAAAATGATCTTTTAAGGACTTCATCTCAATCACCTTTCATTGAGGCATATTTGGTTTTATACACAACTTTATTTTATACGGTGTATAAACCCCTTTGACTTTTACGTTTATTCAAAAGGAATATTTTTTATACGAAGCGTTTTACTAAACGACAAAAAGGGAATGTTTTTATTTCCGTACTTATGCGGCGACAACGACTTCTCTGCCGCCGTGACCATTATTTGAGTTTCGGCTTCCTCTACAAGCTATCATTTTTTTAATGAAAAATAAATACAAAGTTTTAACTTTATTTTATTTTGGTATTGAAAATGGTTTTGAAATCGTTTTTATTATATCAATGTGTTGTATTGATATCTTGTGATTGAAATGTGGAAATGTTATGTTTCCTTTATGCATGTTTTATGTGATATGATTATGTTATGGTTTATGATATGTTTAAACCTATTCATATGAGGAATGTATTGGACTTAATAAGTGACGGGTGGAGCCCGCTATAGCTCCTCGATGCATCGGTAGGTCTCATGAGACAACTAGACGTGGAATTGGCCGAGGCCCTTTCCCAATTTGATTTATGGTTTTGGCCGAGGCCTTAATCATTTTAGACGTCTTGGCCGAGGCCTTGACAAAATGTTTCAGAATGTCCGGCATTATACATTCCCTCATTATGAAAGTGGTTATTGATATTGCATGTGATTATTCGGCCAGTAGAATATCCATGTGAATAATTGAATGGCATTATCTCATTTTACTTTTGCCATATTATGTTGAAGTTCAAGTTTAAAAGGCTTTTGTTTTAGTTATACATTGCCTTAAATGTTAATGTTTATTTATGAAAGCTTCCGCAATATTGTTATCCTTACTGAGCATCTGAGCTCACCCCTTTCAATGTTTTAATGTTTTCCAGGATTTGAAGAAGTATATTATGAATGACCTGCAGGGATAGTCTGAGGGGATATGAAGACAATATGTTGTTGTTGTTTTGGTTTACTTTATGATGTAATGTAACGTTTACAAATGTATCTAGTGTTTCCAAGGCTACTAAACTAATCGGTCTTTCGAGACTTGATCTTTTGGGATCATGCCAATGTTACGAAGTAATGCACCGACTCTGGGTAGCTGGGGTCGGGGCGTTACAGTTGGTATCAGAGGCAGTTTAGTACTAACCTTGGAAGCTAGATTTAGATAAACTCTGATTAGAGCACATAGCCCAAAGATAGACTTTGAGGATTAGTATAGAAGAACTTCCTAGAATTTTGGTATTATAGAGATGTTATGACTTTTCCGAGCAATACATCCCTGTCTGGATACGAGCAGGTAGAGGCGGCTCTGGCACAGATGTACCTAGGGGTAAAACCCGAAAACACCGCTTTGAGCTAGACTCGAACGGGAACTGGTGCACGACAACGGGCCTTGCTGCACTCTTGGTTACGACACTCCCGGGGGATATGCTTAGGATAATTCTCATTTTATTTACAAACCACTATGAAGGGTTATGAGTATATACTTCCTCAAAGAAAACATTTCTTTTTATGATTATGGATTATATCCATAAATAGTTCAATTTATGTAAAGTGTTTTACAAGTATGGAATTATGTATTTTGATTCATAAACTAATCTAGTTTATGCCATTGTTTAGAAATGGCGCCTAGTAGAAGGAATGGAAACCGTATCAATGCACGAACTCCGTGTAGGGATTGCCCTCCTGATCAAGATAATTATTGTGTATCTGGAGATACAACTGGTGCTGATCAACTTATTACCATACTGGGACAACTCACTCAGGTTATGAATAATAACCTTACTCGTATGGAGTACCCTGATCCGCAACGTGGAGGATCAATGTTAGACCGCTTCATGAGGCAACAACCACCAACCTTCAATGGGAGTATAAATCCTATAGTAGCTGAGCAATGGATAAATTCCTTAGAGAAAATATTCCATGCCTTGGGGAATAGTGAAAGGGAGAAGGTTGTCATGGCAGTTTACCGCCTCACTGGAGATGCCGATCAGTGGTGGTCGCTGATTCAAAACACAAAGGAAGATGATGACGTATCGAATATGGAATGGAGGGAGTTCAAAGATCTTTTATTAGAAAAATACTTTCCTCGTGACCATCGAGCAGATATGGAAAGGAAATTTCTGAGTCTGAGGCAGAAGGAGGATGAGAATGTCGCAAAGTATGAGGCTAACTTTACAAGGTTAGCGAGGCATGCTTCCGATTATATACGTAACCCAAGGAGTAATATTGATCGTTTCTTTGATGGGTTAAAACCATTTATCCGTCGAGCTTTGGTATCACAATCCTTTTCATCATACGAAGATATTGTCTCGTGTGCTATCAAGACAGAAAAGGAATTCTCTAAGTCTTATGACAACAAAGTAAAGAAAGAGAAGAAGAGAACGGTGGAACAAGAGACAGATAAAGGGAAAAAGGGAAAGAAGGATTTTACATTATGTGATAATTGTGGGAAGAATCACCCTGGTACTTGCCTAAAAGGAATGGGAGTTTGTTATAAATGTGGAGAAAAGGGTCACCAGGCTTGTGATTGCAAGGGAAAGAAAGAGGCTGTCAAAGTTGAATGCTACAATTGTAGAGAAATGGGTCATTATGCAAATGAATGTCGTAAGCGTCAGGGAAACTTACCTCAGAAAAGGCCAAGGGATCAAGGACAATCTTATGCTGTTACTACAGTTGAAGCAGAATAACTAATGTATTGGTGCTTTTGGACTCAAGGATTATATTCTGGTTATAAGAATAATGTAATATATATATAAGGATTGTACTGCAGTACTTGTTAATTTCAGTAAGGTTTTAATATGATTAAGGTAATCATATTTTTAGTATGTGATAATAAGAGAAACTTTTCTTTGTTTGGGTAATCTGATGTTACAATTGATTTTGGAATTTAGAGACCTTTTAGAGAAAGTCTGGATGAAGGTATTTTGGATAACTATAAAGGTTGGAGTGGATTAAGTTGAACTTTGGATAGTATTGTTTAAGGTTAAAACATTTATGAAGATTATTTTTGGAATAGTATGGTACTATATTTTTAGGAAAAGGACAACCTGCAGGGTGGGGCATAACCCGTCGCGTCGGACAAAGCTGGAGGAATCGAACCCACAATCATAGTGCGACAGGCCTTTATTTCCTACCACTAGCCTACAGGAATTCCCTGGTTATTACAATATAATTTTACTAATCTAAATGGTATGTGTTAACATTTGGAACCTTATACAATTAGGATAATAATAATATTTTTGAGTTCTATTATCTTTTTGAGTGAAAGATGAGTTGAAGGTTGAAACACTAATTGTCAAGCATAAATATATATATACCTATCTCTTATTCAATGAATAAATTAATTCTTAAACTTTAGTAAAGGGATATTAAAACAAAAAATATGTTATCCTAATACCTTATGTCTTGTTGAACTGATGATATTTTAAATCAACATAGATTGAAGGCTTTGAGGCCCTCAATTTGACAGTTGATTGTGATTGATGACCTCAATCACTCCCTACAAATATTTACGTTTTTCCTCCAATTATATGTCTTTAATTGCCACCAATGTTCTCCTTATCAAGATCATAATTTGGTGGTGACTTTCTTATTTCCATTTTCCCTCTTATTAAGGCTAAATTTTATTAACCTTATTTCCGGTGTGGGTTTTCCACAAAGGTATTTTCTATTTTCAACCTCTTATTTTTAAAGAAAAATATCAAATTGCGAGGACGCAATTTATTGAAGGAGGGGAGAATGTAACACCCCGAGCTTCCACGATACGCTTCTCATTCAATAATACAATAGCTTGCATTGTACGCAACTTCGAGTTCTAAAACATCGCGACAAATCAAAGTAGCCGTTATGAATAGTAATAACCACTTTTTAAAATTATATAAATTTTATATTTCAAAATGGACTTCATTTTTGTATTCCTAATATTGAAATTAGCCTATGTTGAATTTTTTGTAATTTTCTGAGAACTTCAAAATTTTTATGAATAGTGAAAAATACTTAAAACAACTTTTTTAATCAAAATAATTCATAGTGATAAATTATACTATTGAGGGGTTTTAGAGTATAATTAGAAAATATTTTTACCATTTTATCCAATGGTGGTCATTAGAATTAATTTAACATTGAAATTGGACATAAACAATTGCCAAACTTTTGATATAAATTGTTTCTTAAAAACACGCTATTTGTTGTAACAGCGGGAATTAATTATGAAATTAATTAATACAACTTATATGTTTGGAATTTTGTAAAATAGACATCATTTTTGAATTCGGAATATCAATTATAGCTTAGGGTGAAATTTTGGCCTTATTCTGAAAAACTTCAATGAATAGTGAAACCACTAAGTGGTTGTTAAAAACTGATTTTTCGTTAAAATGAAATATTACCACTTCTGTGATTTGATTTTCAAAAATCTGACATACATCGTTGTCATTAAGAAGTAAAATGTGGTTCAATGAGATTAAAATAATTTTTTGGTGAATAGTAACTTTTAAGTTCTTAATCGCGATTAGAGGTAATTAATGTAGTTTAAGGTACAAATGATGTTTTAATAATATAAGATGAGCTTGACACTTGTCCTACTCCTATTGGATGAGTCATGGCCGACCAAGAAAACCCATGGGTCAACTTGGGGACCCCATGGAGCCACTTTAGTTGGAAAATGACATTAATATATATTTATTTAATGTTGAAATTAAATTGACACAAACATGAGTTGTTTTACTAAAACAGTTTTTAAGTGGGGTTACACAAGTCCAAATTTTGATTATAAATATTCATTAGAAAGCTAAAAAGATTTCCTACATCATAGTATTTTTTTTATATAATTTGTAGACATTAAATAAATTAAATTATTTATGACATCATGATGATGTAGTGATGACCTCATTATTTAACGATTTAAATAAAATGGGAAGATAATGCAAAATCCAAGGCTTACACTTGTCCAAAGCCAATTGGATGAGGAGATTTCGAACCCTTATCACCTTAGCCTCGAATTATATAATTGTGGGACCTTTAGAATCCGAAAATCATTGTGAAATAATGTAACATTTCAATCTTTCCAAAAGAGCCCCTCCTCTCCACTTATAAAAGGCCCCCACCTCTCCCACCTTATTCACACCTTCAAGCCATTTGGATCGGCCAACCTCTGCCCAAATACTCTCCCAACATTCGTCCCTTACTCATAGAAGCCTCACTTTGGGCAGAACTCTTCCCAAGGAAGCCTTTGGCTCAAATCAAAAAGAGTTACCCGATTTTGAGGTAATGTCTTTTCTAATGTTGTTTTGTTTTATTTTTCTTCTCCAACCCCCTAAACTCTTTTTATTCATTTCTTTTGTAACAACACCAGTATCCTCAATATACTAGGATGTTGTTATAAGAAGGATTTGAGCTACACTTACACACACCTACATCTAATGGTTAAAGAACATACGGTTTCTGTGGATGGCGAATTTCTGCCTCACGAAACGATGATTGTTCAACACTCATATAACACCTTCAAAGGTGGCCATTAAGATGTCACTATTTTTATATATGATATATAATATGTTTATGTTTTACTTATGCTTCTGTATTTTTCATTTATGGCATACTTTATGATTTCCATTATGGGTAAAACGTGATAATTTCATTTTAGGAAGTGCGGACTACCGCCCCCTCAAAGTGATTTGAATCGTTAATGCCATATGTGGGATGTATAAAGGATGGAGTAAATGGTATTATACACTATATTATACTGTAATTATATTATACATTTATATCATTATGATTTAGATCCATTAAATATGAAATTGAAATGAAAGTAGCGTTCATGTGTACGTACGGCTTACCGTCTCCATGAACGGTGCATTTCATTTCATACCTCTAAATGTTACGTAATATTATAAATGAATGTATATACTGGATATATAAGATATATATGACATCTAAATCATGAATATAATTCTGGATATAATGGATATTCTACCACATGAACAACTTGTAATTATAAGAAGTTTATTGTTGACTCAAGTTACCAAAGATCGACAAAACGACCGTTATTAACTTAAAAAATTACATAATGTTCATATCATTGTAATAAGTGATATAATAAGGATAATGAAATTTAAAATGGTTCTTAATAAGGTATATATTAACTCGAGTTAATTATTCAGGAGGTTAAAGAACGGTTGAGTCAAGTCAGACACGAGGTAAGGGAATTTCTTAACCCAACTTCCATTCTTTGGGTTAATCTTTTACTTTCAAATTATGTCATGATAATATTATTTCCTATTTTTTATTTTTACATTCTTTATGTGTACCTATTGTGAATACACATAATAGATCTATTTTATTTTAAAAATGATCTTTTAAGGACTTCGTCTCAATCACCTTTCATTGAGGCATATTTGGTTTTATACACAACTTTATTTTATACGGTGTATAAACCCCTTTGACTTTTACGTTTATTCAAAAGGAATATTTTTTATACGAAGCGTTTTACTAAACGACAAAAAGGGAATGTTTTTATTTCCGTACTTATGCGGCGACAACGACTTCTCTGCCGCCGTGACCATTATTTGAGTTTCGGCTTCCTCTACAAGCTATCATTTTTTTAATGAAAAATAAATACAAAGTTTTAACTTTATTTTATTTTGGTATTGAAAATGGTTTTGAAATCGTTTTTATTATATCAATGTGTTGTATTGATATCTTGTGATTGAAATGTGGAAATGTTATGTTTCCTTTATGCATGTTTTATGTGATATGATTATGTTATGGTTTATGATATGTTTAAACCTATTCATATGAGGAATGTATTGGACTTAATAAGTGACGGGTGGAGCCCGCTATAGCTCCTCGATGCATCGGTAGGTCTCATGAGACAACTAGACGTGGAATTGGCCGAGGCCCTTTCCCAATTTGATTTATGGTTTTGGCCGAGGCCTTAATCATTTTAGACGTCTTGGCCGAGGCCTTGACAAAATGTTTCAGAATGTCTGGCATTATACATTCCCTCATTATGAAAGTGGTTATTGATATTGCATGTGATTATTCGGCCAGTAGAATATCCATGTGAAGAATTGAATGGCATTATCTCATTTTACTTTTGCCATATTATGTTGAAGTTCAAGTTTAAAAGGCTTTTGTTTTAGTTATACATTGCCTTAAATGTTAATGTTTATTTATGAAAGCTTCCGCAATATTGTTATCCTTACTGAGCATCTGAGCTCACCCCTTTCAATGTTTTAATGTTTTCCAGGATTTGAAGAAGTATATTATGAATGACCTGCAGGGATAGTCTGAGGGGATATGAAGACAATATGTTGTTGTTGTTTTGGTTTACTTTATGATGTAATGTAACGTTTACAAATGTATCTAGTGTTTCCAAGGCTACTAAACTAATCGGTCTTTCGAGACTTGATCTTTTGGGATCATGCCAATGTTACGAAGTAATGCACCGACTCTGGGTAGCTGGGGTCGGGGCGTTACAAAATAGTATCAGTAAAAATCAATTTTTTGAAATTAAAATAATATTTTTTTATAATTTAATTTTAATTTTAATTTTTATAGATGATATAATTACATTAAATGCTTAACAAATGTTAATTCATGGATTACTAAGGTTATAATTAAATAAGATAAATAATGATAAAAACATAAAATTAATGAAAATTTAATGAAAAAACCGTGTTAAATTATTTTTTAGATGAGTATATCAAATTAAATATATGTAAAATTAATATATTTTAATTTAAATAATGTTTATATATTTTTTAAATTAAAATTAAATAAATAATATAAGAATTTAAATTAATGTTATTTTAAAATAAATGAAATTTTATTAAATGATTTAAAATTAATAAAATCATATATTCTTCCAAGTGAATTTTAATTTTAATAAATAACAAATATGGTGCATTCATGACCAATTTTTCTCTTATAATTGACATATTGACCCATATATAAGCATTGTTATCATGGTTTGGGTTAATGTAGTGTTTTTTCACATTACGAGTGTTTGTTTTAAAATTAATTTACAACACACGTGAGATTTATGTTTTATAAATTAGTTGAAATATCTATAATTAATTGGTTATATATTTTATGAAAAATATCAATTTAATTTATTCTTAATAATTAAATCACATAGGTTAGCAAACTAGTTACTTTAATAAAAATCAAAATGATAAAATTGGGGAAACATAGATGTTAAGGAACCAAATTATAAAAATTCACACATTTTTTAATTTTGGAGGTTTATATAAACCAAAATTAACCTCTAAATAATTATTTTTACATTTTTAGGCATGTGGGGTAAGGGATACCTCCCTATAGTATATAGATTTTGGTATTTACAAAAATTCCACTCCCCCTCCATTGTAAAAGGCATTCACTCTTCCCCTTCCTCACACCTCTCAATACCCAATGGATCATCCAAAATATACCCAAATTAGTCTCCCAAAATACGTCCCCTAAATATAAAATCCTCACTTTGAGAATAAAAATAACTATGGAATTTATTTGGTGCAAACCAAAAAGAGTGACCCAAAGAAGATGTAACATCCTTCCTCATGCTCCTTTGTTTTATTTTCATTATCCATCCCAAAAAATATTAATATTATATTATTATATAATAAAATAAAAATAAAAATATACTGGCATGTTTTTATTATAACGGTTCTAACCTACACTTACACAGACATCCATCTAATGGGTAACGAATTTACCGTTCTTGTGTACGAGAAACTACCACAACACGAAACGATACAATTCATTTTTTACATTACCAACTATCATGGTTGGGAATTAGGATGTAATTTTTATTATAAGATATTTAGGATATTAATTAATTAATTATTAATTAATAATTATTATATAAAATATACATTTATGATTTTTCTGTTTTGTAAATACGTTGTCTTTGTTGGTGGACTTTTAGACTACCGGCTCCTCAAAACGATGTGATTCATTCACAGGTTACGTGGAATATAGTAAGGATAGGTTTAGTAAAATTATATGATATATATTAAATAATAATTATAATATAATCATATTATATATATATAAATATATTTCACTTTATTTATTTCAATATTAAAATAGAACGGAAGCATCGTTCATGCATTTGTACGGCCTACCGTCTACATGAACGGTGTATTCAATTTCATATTTTTATATTTTATAGATTATTATAATGATTTATATACTAAATAACTATGCTATTTAAATCATGTATTACATTATGTAAATAATTAAAAAATTATCCGTGTAGTGATATCAATAATAAAAAGACAAAACATATACAAAAAACAAAGTAGATATTACTAGAAACAAAACATTAAAATGGAGTTGTTAATAAATAAGTAATATAAAGTCATAATAAAATCATACATGGTATTAGATACATTAATATGTTTATTTATTATATTTATAATAAACTTATATTTATTATACTGTATTTTTAAATGTTTATGAATAAATTGAAGACTTAAGGTAAGGGTTTTCTCATCTCATTTTTTATTTTCTGAGAGATACAAGCCATGTTCACCATCGATTTCTTATTTGTGGTGTATATAATGACCATAAATTAATTATATTTTTCTAATAAATAAATTTATGGGTATTTACATATCCAATTATAATATTTGTTAATAGGGTTTATGGTTCAAAAGTTACTAAATTGGTAATGTGATTTTGACTCAACTTTCCTTCTTTGAGATACATGTCATGTTATGCACCTATATTTTTCTATGGGGGTGTATATACTACCCATTGACATGTTATATCATGAATATCCTTATTTTAATTATATTTTATGCTTCATGTAATTTTATTATTTCATGGGTAAAATTATTCAAAGTTACCATAGTTGTAACAGATTATTGTTACAATATCAATGTTTCTTGACATTGTTTATCATTATGCTTCCATTGATGAAATTTTATGATCCATATCTCAAGAAAAATCATGAAATTTATTCTAATATGTTTATAAATGATATATTCATGTATTAGTACCATTTTAAACTCTTTTCTACTTAAGAAAATTAAGAAAATGTTTTCATAACAATATGACTTTATTTATCATTCTAGTCAAAAATTTGTGTTCTTTCAAAATTGTATTTCCTAAAAATGTTTTAATATTATCATATTATGTTTAAAGAAAATTTTTACCCATGTTTTACCATTTTAAAAAAAATTAAAGGAATATTCTTTTCATTTTCTAGTTAAGGAACTTTTCTAATCTTTTAAGGTATAAAAGTAATGTTCGGCATATACAGACTTACCCACTGTCATGAAGGTGATTTCACTGAAGATTTATTTATATGTTTAGAAGGTTATTTTTAAAGAAACGTTTGTCATAATATTTTTAAAATTTGTTTAATTTAAATTAGATTCCAAATATAAATGTTTTAAAAAAAAATTATTATAAATTATTTTCAAATATTTTTTTATTTTTTTCAAAAGGTTATTTTAAAAGAAAATGATTTAAGTGATTTTAAATATTATTTAATAATATTTAAATAATTAAAAAAAGGTTATAAAAAGGTTCTCATGCATCCTTTAAATTTCTTCATGGAAAATGTTTTTCAAATTTTTTTGAAGATTACTTTATAAGTTTTCAATAAAAATGGTTTTCAAAATGTTTCCAAAATTACTTTATATGTTTTCAAATAATAAGGTTATTAAAATTCATTCAAAATTCTTTTATAAAATTTGATGGTTATTTTTAAGGAAAATGGTTTTCAAAAATTTTTATATTTCAATTTTTTTTCAAAGTGCAGAAGATATTATACGTAAGAAATATTTTAAATGAAATTGTAATTATTAATTTATAAGAAATGGTTTCTAAAAAGGTTTTTTTAAGATTTATTTTCAAATAAAGGATATTTTACATAAGAGATGTTTCATGAGATTTTTTTCAAAATCCTTCACCAATTAAGACGACATAATTTATTATAGTTTATGATTTAATGGATATATGATCCAGAACACCATTCATATTATTCATTGAATGGTAGATGTTTTGATGGAATGATGTTTTAGACACCCATTTATCTTCCATGGGTTATATGCTCTCGAATCCCACTTCTTTTAAAGGGTTATGCTTTTATGAAATGTTTATGAAATCTATATATTTTACATAGGTAATGATATGATGAAATTTTTATGAAACATAATTCATTTTTAGTTTAGGATATGATGTTTATGAATCCCATCGCTTTTTATAGGCCATGATATGATGCATGTTTTATTATATTGTGGTACATGTATACATGATTTTATTATATGATGGGTGGGACCTATATATCCCTCAAAGGAATTGGGTAAATATATATATATCTAATTATATAATGATGGGAAACAAGTCAGTGGTCTTGATCCAAAAAGGGAAACATGTGTGTATTGATCCAAAATGGGAAATAGGTGTGTCCCGATCCACAATGGGATGATTGGAAAACTCAATCCACTATGGGATGATGGGGAAACCCGATCCACTATGGGATGATGGGGAAAACTGATCCCACATAAGAAAGGTCTATGACTGGGGTTGGTGGTGTGTCTCGCCTAGTAGGTGTAGTCCCCATGAAGTTCCATGATAAGTTTTTGGCAATGAGCCTTGACTTATAGGGAATAATGTTACGTGTTGAGGTGTCTAGAAAAACATATATGTTTTATGACATCTATTTGTTGACATGGTTTATGTAATTAATTATATTATTATTAATGTCTCATGAATGGCCAATCATTATGCCATGTCTCATGATTATGATATTTTTATACATGGTATGATCTTAAAAAGTTATCCTTATATTCTTATACCCTTTGGATCATGTTATGATTACATATTTCCTTTATTTACCCTTATTTCGTATACGACCTCACCCCTTTCTTATGTTTCCTTTCCCTAGATTATGAATAAATTTTACAAGTAGGAGTACTATAGAGGAATATCATTAATAGATATGTTGAAGATCTTCCACAAAACTAGAATAATTTGTTCCACATTTCCAAATACACTACATTATTTTGGTCCTCGAGCATGTATTTATCTAATATACTAAATAATCATATAAAATGATGAAATGTCAAATTATGTTAAGATTGGGATCTATATTACCTTAAGGAATCAGATCAAAAATTAGGGATACATACTTTTATTTGAAGGTGGTGGAAGGTGAGATCTCCCACCCATGAGCCTCTGCCTAATTGAACAAAGGAAGAGGAGTAGAGGAGTGGAATCCCATTTTAATTCATATAAGAATTTTTTTGGAATTTTTTTTCCAATTATATGAAACTTTCATGGTTAATATGCATAATTTACCAAACCATACACTAACTATGTAGAATCTATTCGAAAGGAAAATTACCTTTGACTGATTTGGCAGTATGATTACTCATAATTGTGCACCAACTATGTTTAAGATAACTCCCATCAATGGGCATGTTTCACTATTTATACTTGGTGTTAACAAAATTTGTGTTACCTATACAAGTAAAACTGTGCATGTTCTAAATAAAAACATATAAGGATATAAAAGGGAAACATAGGGGTACTAGAATGGTTTCTCATAAACAATGTTCCCTACATCATGCATATAAGAGAGAATTATGAAAAAACAATCTACCTTTAAACTTATAATAAATTAATGTATCCCAAATTAATTAAAATAACATAATATATACACCTTTATAGTGACACAGGTTTTGACAAACTCCCCACCACGAAACATTATACTCCATAAAATTCCTTATAAATAGAATAAGTAGCTAAAATCTAACCACCACCACTCCCCATATAATGAGGTGAGTTGGGTGAAAAAACATTTAACAAGAACCTAAAGAGGAAAATAATTAATCACTAATAACATTTCTAAACCAAATGATAAAATCGAATAGAACAACCAAAAGTCTCCAAGAGAAAAACTATATGTTTATAAAGTACATCCTAGAGTGAGTGGAGATTAGCCATATTCCTCCACTCTATTTAGAAATTCTATATATGGAGTGATGAGGAAGAAAATAACACAAGAAAAAAACATAAACCATGAGAGAATATATCCAAAAGCTTCTTAAGAACCATCCAAGAAACTAATTATTAACTCCTCGAGGGGAACCCAACCAAAAGAGAACTTGATACCACCAAAATGAAATCATAAATAATATCAATGATGTTATATAACCTCAAATACAAGATGATCATATCACATGAATTCCCTAAAAAACCACATGGGTTTTATATTCAAGTCATGCTACTAAGTAGGTAAATTAGGACCTCAATCTTGGAACATCATCCCATGGGGGAACTACTGAGTGAATAACTTCTCAAAGGTTAAATCAATCAAAATTACCTAAGAAATATCCCAAAGATAACACATCAAAAATACATAAAAAATATACTTTACAAAATTCATAGCATAAGAAAACACTAGAATCCCTAAGAAAGGTAACCAAAATGGAAAGGCATACACAAATACCCAAAATCCTATTTCTTCTACAAAAGAAAAAACATACAAATTGATACATAATTCACTAACATACATAAAACTAAAATCCAAGAATACTAAAAATACACCAAAAAAATTTACCCAAAAGAAGGTTCAACAAAAACAAAAACCACACAAAATAAAAAATAGAGGAACCCAAGAAAACACCCACATGACCTTACATTAAGGCTCTAAACCAAACCAAACTCATTAATATAAAATAAAAATTCTATAAAAATTTCTCTAATACAAGGGAAAAAAATAACTCAACTACAACACCCCATGTTTTTATGAAATATTTTTTTTATAAATTAAATTTCTTCGATATCTTGTATTACACGCCACACAATGTTTTAAAAAACCACAATATAATTCTAATATTATTATTTAATCATGAAAAATATAACCTAGTAATTAAAAATGGTGTAATAAATAGGAATAAAAATATTTTAAAAATCATTGTATTTGTCTTACATAAATAAATAATATTTAAAGAATTTGATTTTTAAAAAATTCATTATATGTTTCAAAAATACAATTTTATCATAAAATGTTTCTTTTAAATTTTTTTAAACAAAGAAGAAAAGAAATTATTTCCAATTTTATAAAATATAAATTAAAAAATAAAATTTCTTTTTTAAATTTACATTTAAAAATTATCTTTTAGTAATTTTTTTATTATGTTCTACAAATAAAAATTATTTGATGAATAGTAAACAATATTGATATTTTATTAAAAACTATATTTTCATTTAAAGGATATAAAAGTAAAATTTTATTTTAATATGGTTTTAAAAGAAAAATTAGTAAAATTATATATTTTTAATTCAATTAATTTCATTTTAATAAATTTAATATTGAATGTTTATGTTCAATATTTTTTACTTATGGAAATTTTATCTTTGGAAAACCCTTTTTTTTCATCGCGTTTGTGGGTTTACTTTTAAATAAAATTATTAAAATTGTGTGAATTGAATTTTAAAAAATGGATATCATATTTTTAATAAGAATAATTAATATTTTATAACATTTTCAACTTATATTTTGGCCAAATTAATTGTAAAAATCGTAAAAAATAATTATCGCAGTTAAGGTTAAAACGAGTTTATTAGGTGGGTTAAACTAAAACGATAAAGATTAAATTGACCTAACTACTTTTAAAAATACAATTAAATGTCCATATTTAAACATTATATCATCTAAGGTTTGATAATGATCCATTTTTTAGTCTTTTTTATGGAAAAAACGTTGGTGCACTTTATTATTTTTAAAAACTCCATGTGTGTCCTCTCCCCCACTTATAAAAGGGATCCACCTATCCTCTCATATTAACACTTATAAAACCTATTATTTCAGTAAATAACTACCAATTTGTTTTACTTAATTCCATAACCACATCTGATATTCCTTATTTTTGTTAGTAATCTCTTATATGAAGGTCATAGGTATACATCGAAAGAGGTTCTTAAAGAAAAGGTAAATTTATTAAACTTCTGTTTTTTATTTCTTCCTATAACTCCTTGAAATATTATTAATCCATTATTATATAATTAAATGAGTATATAACATATAATTATATTTTATTATGTTAATTTCATAACCTAAATCTATCTATTCTTCCATCAAGTTGGAAATGAAACCATCGATCAGGTGTATGGCGGACTCCCGCCTCGCAAAGAGATGTAATTCATTTTCCATAAACAAATCTCACTAATGGATATAATCATGGATTTAAAATATTTATATAATTTTTATGACATAATAATAATTTTTAAATTATAATATCACATATAACTTCTTACTTTCTATTATGTGGGAGTATGTTAACAGCGCTCGTATGTACGACAAACTACAACCTAGAAAAGAGATGTGATTCGTTCTTCACATATTCTATAATTGGATGATAATAAGGATGATTTCAATAAAAATATGTGATATATATGACCTAAAAATTATTATTCAAATTTATTATATTATTTACCTTTATTTGTTTCTCATCCTTAGAGAAAATGGTAACAATGTTCATGAAGACATATGACCAATCATCTCCGTGAATGGTGTAATTCATTTTCTATATCCAAATTTATTGGATTAATATAAATACATATATAATGAATATATATGATATTTATACAATGGTTAAAATTTTATATATTATTGAACCATGAGTAATGAAAAAGGACAAAAAATATGAGATCAAAACATACATGAAAAACAAAGTAGTTATTATTCGAAACGTGATTTTAACAAGGAATTATTAATAAATGAGTAATAAAAGGTCATAAGTAAATCAGATATGGAATTATGATTATGTGTATTTATTCTTAATATATGTATAATAAACTTATATTTATTATATTGGATATTGTGATGTGTGTGAAGGAAGTCGAGACTTATGGTAAGGGATTTTTATATTTCTTATATTTTTGAAGGGCACATACCTTATACATCACTTATTAGTTTTGTGTAGTCTATATAGTGACTATAAATTTATTTTATAATACATATCATGATAATTATAGTATATAAATATTCATATAATGTTCCTAATTTCATGGGTCTTATGATTAAAATGACATCAAAGTGGTAAAAGTTTACTGTTATAATTTTATTATTTAAGGGGATTGTTTATGATATGATTACAATGATGAGATATTACGATATATCTATCAATATACTCATATATTTTAATATAATCTAATTATTTCTTGAAAATAAATGTTTTCCTTTAATTTTAATCTTTTAATGTATTAAATAGACCAAAATATTTCTTTTAAAAAAATCTTCATTATTTCTCTCTTCTGCCGAAAAAACCTTTTCATCCATATAAATGATTTATAAAAATGTTTAAAAGAATATTTTTACTATTTTCTAATTTTTTTAATGAAAAATTTACCCATTTTTCATTTTTCAAAAATAAAATAAAAGTAATATTAATGTTATTTTCCAAACAATCCCTTTTTGGATTTTACCGAAATGTGAAAGGAATATTTTTTTAACATGTATGAAATGAAATGAATTTTTCACCATCATGAACTATAAATGATTTAAAGATTCATTTTTATGTTTCCAAGTTTATTTTCAAAGAAAATTTTTTCAATTTTTTCTGTGAAATTTTAGTTATAATAAGTTATCTTCAAAGTGGAAAGGAAATTTTCTTCAACAGATGATTCAGGTGATCTTTCAAAAACATTTTTCATCTAGGATAACATCCGTTGATGTTACTTAATCATTACTAGGTATATGATCTAGTTATATAAACATTATTTTTTAGTATGGTTTATAATTATGTCAAAGATATGATTATGAAACTCATTAATTTTACACAAATTATGATATGATGAATTGATTATATGATTTTGAGAACCATTTCATTTATATGTGTTATGTTGTGATGGAATTTATTTTAGAACCTTTTTTTATGGCTCATGATATGATGAATGTTTTATGATGTTGTCTCTCACATATTTATGTTTTTCATAATCTGATGGTTGTTACATTTTAACCAATGATAGTGTAAATTTTATAACCAAGGATAGTGGTTACATTATAAACACGGATTGTGGTCATTTTATAACTAAGGTTGGTCTTAGTAGTAATCCTTAACAAATTAAATGGTATGCATAGCTATTTTAGTGCCATAATTTTATAAAAATAGATTTTGGTTTTTTAATAATGATGATTTCACACTATTATATATCATGTCTTTTGGAATGATAATTCTTTATTCCATGACTCTTGTTTATAATCTATAACGGGTTTGGAATAAACATTATGATTTGTGTTCATGATCTCATAACCTTATGACTATCTTATTATTTCATATGATCATAGAATGATATTTATCATGTTTTTTCTTACAGATCATATGATCATAACCATTCTTATATTTCCTTTCCTCATGTTATGAATAAATTTTTTAATTATGTAATCTTTATGAAGAGTTTAAAAGGGGATGATATTTATGGAAGATATTGAGGATATTTCATTAAATATATATATTATGTATCTAGTCTCCAAAAAAACTAAAATGTTATGATATTTAAGAATGTGTTTATGAAATGTATTGAATATTCATCAAAAAATTTGTGATGTTTCTGTATGAAAATCATGGGTCATTACATCCAATAAGTAGTCAAAGAATTCAATAGATCCCAGATCTACCACACCATTTTAATTATGGTAAGCGCCACTAAATAGTATGAATATACTTAAGAACAAAATGGAACACCCTATATTTTATTAAGTCCTTTTTGGGAGTCATATAGAAACTAATAGAGAACAATAGTGTACTTTTTCCTATTCCTCATTCAAATAAAATGTTCCCACAACTATAGAGACAAATAAAAGGCTCCTATTTACCAAAACAAATACATTTTAAAATTTCCCATTTTCAAAAACCTGTGTTCGTAAAAAAACCCCATTAAAATTATCATCCCATGTTGAATTATCAAAATAATCCCATTCCAAAACTGAAATATCTCATAAATTTTCATAAAAATTTATTTATAATAAAATATATACCAATTTCATTTTAAGTAATTTCAACGAAAAATCACCTTTTTATGATAAATCACCTTCAAAATTCCATTTTAAATAGATTTTTTTGATAAAAATTTTGAAAATTTGTTTCAAAATGTATCATTTTAAAATTTTATCATTCCCAAATTATTCTTCTTCAAATAAAAAACATTTATCACCCAAAAAATACCTTTAGTTATTTTTAAATAAGATAAAATTCAAATAAAAACCAATTTCAATTCATTTTACACAACTCAAATTTAATAAAAAATATTAAGAATAAAAACCAATCCTTTATAATAAATAAAAAACATCTTTATATAATCCTTATAAAATAAGTATAAAAAATAAAACCTATAATAAAATCTATTTTTTCCATCTAAAAACCATTATATACACTCACAAAACAAAAAACCCAATGGAAAAAAACCCATCATCCAAGAAAAAACCTATATTTATTCACACTCATTAACATCAAAACCCAAGAAAACATACTTAATTAACATAGAAAAGATGATATAAACCATTATGATCATATAAAAAGGAAATTGAAGAGAAAAAATGAATCTAGAGGAGAAAATACCCTATGCGTGATTTGGCCAGAGAGGCTAGTAAATCATGTTCCAACCATGTGATAGACACTACAATTCTCATAGAATTATTATGAATGGGAACCACATAGTTTACAAGACATTGATGGATAATTTTGTAGAATTGGTTTATTGACCACTCTTTTCTATTTAATTTATACTGACCCCTTAAATCATCCATTTACTCTTCAAGGACTAAATAGGCATTTCAACATATCAAAATCCATCGAATATATCCAAAATTAAACTCACAATCAAGATATAAACCCCAAAACCCCATGAAGAAATTTGATTAAGTATAAAGGAAATGTATCCAAAAATTCCTCGCACCCTCTACATGAGACACACTAATTATCATAGTATCTATTATACCAAGAAATGCCTCAAATAGCAATAAGGAATACTATAATTCCATTTTTATATAAAGAAACCCGAATTATCTATCAATCACAGAACTGATCTGGTGCGAGACATACATGGGGAATATTCTTGATCACCCTAGGCTATAACCTAGTTCTAGGGTATCAGAACATAATCAGTGGGAATGATTTAACAATTAAGAATAAATAAACAACACCAAAATAAAATTCCCAATCTGAGTATATATAGTATAAATAGGGATACATGCATAAAATGAAATATAAATAAACAACATCACAACTAAATAATACGTAAATGATAAAAGATAGACAATATCTTAGGTTATATGATAGTACATAAAAGTCCTAGAATAAAAAAAAATAAATATCTACCATCACTTTGTGACACTTGGTCATGCCATACATCCAAAGCTGTATACTACAAGCATCCTAAACATCCCAAACCAGAAAAAAATCCCAATAACCATAATTAAATCCATAATATATACATAAAATTAATGTTGTGTATTGGTTGTGACAAAAACCAAGGCAAGTAGTTAAGACCCACAATGTTAGTGAAATTCATTAAAAATGAAATTTCATTTTTTTTTATTTTGAAATAAAATACAAAAATAGGTTTTGTATTTCATATTTAAATCCAATATCATATCCATAAACTTTTATAAAATTCATTTTTCTTTTATTGATTAATGAAAATAATCATATTAAAACCATTTATCAGACCTCATCCATTTTTAATCAATAAATACATTCAAAATATATTTTTAAAATAATACATTGAAGAATTTTGATAAAGTAACAATATAAAAGAATATTATATAGTAAATAAACATATCACCATGTCATAAAAGGAAAAGAGAATGTTAGGGGAATATATTCTTTCATATGTGGCAATCAAATAAGGAAATACATGAAGAAAATATCTATAAGAAGAATCACCATGTAAACATAGGAAATTCCTAAAGATCTCTTGAAGCGATCCTAGACGTATTCAGTTCAAAACTAGTTACATGCCTATTGATGTATTCATATATAAATAACCAACTAGATGCCCTCGAATAGACTCACTGGTGGAACACCCTCATGGTCTAAGTATATAAATCCTCACTAGGGTCATATTCTATCTATGTGGTACTTGGTAGTGACCAACTCTCATACCTCCCGAATATGCTTTGGATCTCCATGTATGTCAATCAATAGGAGGTGAGCAATCAAATAAATCCACAAATTGAAGGAATTAAATATCACCTCACCATATACAACCTCATCATAAAATCATTGATCATGTAGTATATATATCTAATTAAATATACGACATGAACCATGTACCAAAATCCACATCAATCAAAGTCATACAAAGGTTCAAGAGGGTCTTACACACCAGAAATATCTAAGAAACATTAAAAAGTACTAAATGGACCATCATAAAAAGGATTTGGAATGGAGATACATTTCTAGTTGTTTTCAATTCCATTTCAAAATAATATTTAAATTAAATCGTTTAAATTTATTTCCAAAACATTTTCTAAAACAATTGATCAAATCCATTTAGAAATCCATTTTGAAATCATGATTTTTTTTCACCTAGAGAAACTACCTATGGTTCAAAAAACCCTTTTTAATTTAAATTGTGAACCAAATGGGGCCAAAACACCTTAAAATTAGAAATTATATTAGGAAAATTCATCGAGACATTTTAATGTCACTTGGAACTCATACTCACCTATAAAACTAGAAAATAATTTAAAATTCACTTTAAATACACTTATTTCGAGTGGAAATTCTCCTAAGAACACTTTTAAAACCAAATATAATTATAATGTATACATTTATTATATAATATAAAAAATTTATAAACATCAAGAACAAAATGTTATAATAATTTAAGGAAACACTCAAGAACACCTACCTTGGTTTCATGAGAATAATAATAAAAGTTATAATATTCAATAATCATCATGGGGTAATTTGTTTGACCTAACAATAAAAACCACCATGAATCAATGACCCCAAACCCTAAATCCATACCCCATAATCCCTAGGTTTTATGGGATAAGGATTAAATTAATACTAAAGGTATGAGGATGGAGGATAAGATATCTATAATTGTGTAGGTTATGGGCGTTGTTGAAGCACTTATTGGGGTCGATCTTGACTCAACAATTGTGAAATTTAATGGATAATATGTGACATTCATGATATCAAATCCATGAAAATGAAAAAATAAATGGAACTTGGAAGACACAATGAAACTAATAAGATCTTTAATGTTAAAATTTTAATTAATTTAAATGTATAGGAAGAAATAATACCTCGATATTGATAACTTTCTTTAAAGAAGATATTTGATGCCAAAAACCCTCTCAGTATATTGTCATTGAGTTTATAGGATCAAATATAGAATCCCTTCAGTGATAATCTACACATGCTCCTTTGATATTCGAACAACATTGATGGATTTATGGTTTATATTATAGTGAATCAAATATCATTCTGTGTTTGCATCGATCACATCCATGATTACTTTGGTCTTGATGAATCATCGTTGCGCTCGCATTCTTCAAAATATAGAGGAGGGGGAATCTATTAGGAATGAGAGAATAAACTCTAGAGAATTATTTAGTCCTGAGAAAGAGAGCACTAGATTTTTTTTCCACAATGATTCTCTAATTTAATCAACTCTAACAAAATAGAAATTACTGTCTATTTAATGTGTCATGGGTAATGGTTAAATATTATTTAATTTCACATATTCTCTTAATAATATATTAAATCCTTAAATTATCGCATGCTATTTAATAATAATTTAATAATTATTTTATCATGGTGTGTACTTAATGGCGCAGTAATAAATATTATTTTACTATCTTGAAAATTAATATTTATCATCAGGCCTCGTCATGGTTTGTTTATCCTCCATATAATTTATCAAATATCAATAGAAATATTTAATTAAATATTTATTCATTAAATGAATAAATTGTTAAATATTATATATGTACATAATTATATAATTTCCCTATGAGTAAATATTTCTTTAATTTATGTGATCAATAAATCCTAAATAGAATTATTCTTTACACATGAGAATAATAATTATTCTAATAATTAAATTCAAACATTATTTAATTTAGATCAAATAAAACAGTTAGTGGGTGATCCTATAGGATTATTCCTCCTGTGCATCAGGAAGTCTTGCCTAAATTCCAAGATTTCTATCTAGAAATGGGTCAAGAAAACCAAGAGGAAGAAGTTAATTTGACAATATTGACAACTAAGTATGAGCGCGTAATATGTAATATAATCACATTGTATTGATATCCAATCAAGCCAGTTGTATACATGTGTCGTTAACCTCAATGCTTGATATATCTTCTTGGATTATCCAGAATGAGCATTTTTACATCACTATGCCCAAGGAATTTATTTTGAAAAATCAATTCCCACCAAATGGTCAATATATTAACTTTCATAGGACATTATCATGTTAAATTAATATAGAGTGAAGGACAATATGTGATAATATATATTTAATAATTACTTATTTTAATATATTCATTAATCTAAAGTAAAAACCAATTGATTCTAGGACACATACTCCAACAGACTGCTACTCATCCTTGTAGAAAATACTAATTGTTTTTATCCCACTTACATTAATCTGAACATAACGTTTTTACTAAGAGTGGTGATTTTTAAGGGTTCTAACATGTTTTATTCTATGAAAATTCTGCCCAATACAACTTTACCCATTTGAGAAAAATTATTCAAAATTTGGTACTTATGGAGTATGTGCTTCATCTATTGATTTGACACTAGATATTTGGAAAGAGCCACCGCAATAGTGTTATCACAATAAATTGTGATAGGGTATTTACATCTAGGTACCAAATTTTACACTTGGATGAAATTATGTTACCATAATGCGCCTATACCTCCATTAGAAGCAGTAATATACTCAGACTTCACTATAAAATCAATAACCATCACTTGACTTGAGAAATTCTATATTACGGTTCTGCCTTTATGATGAACACATATCTCGACTACAACTTCATATCATCTTGATATATTTTGAAACTGATATAGGTATATGATATAAAAAACTCTAATTTAGTGATGTTTTGTGAAAAAACTTCGCTAATTTATGGACATTTACTAACAAAAATCATTAAATTAGGGATGTTATTAGGAAAAGATTCTAATTTAGAAACATTTTTAAGGAAACGACATTGATTTAGCAACATTATTTCAAGAAACATCACTAAAAATAAATATATTTATATCTCATTTACCTGTATCAACGTATGTGTTTTTTAGATATAGATATATTAATATATATTAACACAAAAACAAATATATAAACACACTCATATATAAATATATATATATATGTATATACTAAAATTTATATATAAAGACACACATATATTTTAAATTTAGTCACATTTTAAAGAAAATGTGGATATTTTAGAGGTATTTTTACAAATATGTTTAAGGAAATGATTCTATTTTTGCGAGGTTTTTCAAGATAGGTTGTAATATATATATATATATCTTATTAACCCGTAAAAAAGTAAATATATATTTAGATATATATAAATATTAATATATATAAACATAAAAACATATATAAAAACGTATATATATATACACAGACACACACACATAGATATATATATATACATATATTTATATATGAATACACATATATATTTTCAATCTTGTCACACTTTTAAGAAAAATTGGCTATTTTAGTGACATTTTTACCAATGTTTTAAAATGTTTATATATATTTATAATTATATATATGTATACATACACATATATATTTACACAAACACACATATATATAAGTATATATATATATAAGTAGTCTCACAAACATATAAACATATATATATATATATATATATAATATAAAAATATATATATTAATATAACCAAATGATATATATAAAATCTAAATATATAATATATATAATATAAATATAAATACATATAAATAAATAAATATATATATATAATATAAACATATATATAAATATAAAATGTAACCATATAAACATATATATAATATAAAATACAAGCACACTCACACAATATATATATATATATGAACATAAAATATAAACACACACATATATATAATATAAAATGTAAACATATATATAAAATAAAATTTAAACATATCTGTAAAATCTAAACATATATATATCGACAATATAATATAAACTTATATATATATATAGACATAATCTAAATAATATAAAATATAAAATATAAACATGTATATATATAAGTTAATATATGTTTATTAATATCTATATATATATATATATATCTTATTCATTAAATACTGAGACATATATATAAATATATATAAACACACACACACACATATTTAAATATATATGTATATATATATATATATTTAAATACAGACACATGTATATAAAAACACACACACACACACAAATATAAATACACACACACACGCACACACACACACACAGATATATATATATATATCTATATATAAACACACACACACATATATAGTCTCTGTCGGTGGAGAGTGTTTTTTCCTAGGTCGTCCTAGGGTTTGGTTTCTTCTGGTGATCCTGTAGCGGCGGACGACGACTCTCTTAGGCTCGTGCGGCTCTGTGGATCAACATTTCCCCTTGTACGATGTCGGTTTTGGACCAGCAATGACTCTATGGTCCGGTGACGTCAACTGTGCAGGCGTCGGTTCGGCTCCCGTTTCGAGATGTGGTCTCCCTGGGGTGCAGATATGAGAACAGCGGTTCTTCAGTGTTCTGCCGGGGGTTGCGCGTCTTTAGCTCACCAATTCATACCTTGCGGTCTCCCTGTGTTGTAGATCTGTGAACGGCGGTTCTTCAATCCTCGACAGGCGTTTGTGCGTCTTTGGATCGCCAATACGTGTCTTGTGGATCATTGCATGCGGGTTTTATTGCGTAGGGGTGGAAGAGTGAGGGGTTGGGCTCGCGTTGTACTGGGAGCATGGCATATGGGGGCTCGCGTAGGGTGTTTGCTCGCATTGGGGTTTCTCACGTTGTGTAGCGGGCTCGCGTGGGTGTTTTCTCGTGCAGGAGGGATCACGCAGAGTCGTGAGCGCGTAGGGTCTGCTCGTGTAGGGTTGGACCCGTGCAGGGATAAGAGCATGAAGGTTTACATGTGAAGGTTGCTTGAGCGCGCAGGTTGCTTGAGCGCACAGGGTTGGACTCACGCAGGTTTCTTGAGCACACAGGTGATGATTGCGGAGGGTTGGACGTGTGCAGGGTTGGACTCACGCATGTTTCTTGAGCACGCAGGGGATGGTCTACGTGGCTGGGCCGGTGCGGAGAGCTGGTTCTCTGTTTCGTTTCTTTTTGGATTGTATTCTACGGGATTTCTCGCATGCAGAGCTGGGCATGTGAAGAATCAGGCTCGCGCAGGTTCTTGAGCGTGTAGGTTCTTGAGTGGGCAGGTGCTGGTCGCGCAGGGGTGGATTCACGTAGGGTCATCAGCGCGTTGGTGCGGTCCGCGTAGGGGCCGACGCTCGTTGTTTTGGACCGCGCATGGGTTGTTCCATGTGGAAGGGCCGATGCAGTGAGATGGCCCGCAAGTTGTGGCTTTGTGGTGGACTAATCCACGAAGGAGTAGTCACGAGTTGCTGGTTTACGAAGGAGTAATGTTTTGTTCGCGTTGTGTAGTTTTGAACGCGAGAGTGGTGGGATCATGAAGGGTGTTCTAGAGAGATTACGTTGAGGCAGTGTTATTTTTTGTCATGGAATCTGAATTGGTAAATCAGTGGAAGAACCTTTCGCTGACTGATAAAGAGAAAGCATCGATCGCCACATGAAAAAATGAAGATGATTTCCTGTCACATCGCATGTCGCTCCTGGTGGTAGGGAAATTTTTTGCGAAACGTTCATTCAACCAGGGGGCCTTTAAAAATACTCTACAAAATTTATGGATATTGGAGGATGGTGTTTCCATACGTGAAGTGGGAGAGGGTTTTCTTGTCTTTGAATTTTTTAATATCAAAGATAAAAAAAAGGTGCTCAAAGGCATACCATGGTCTTTCGATAATAAAATCATTCTCATGGAGGAATTTATAGGCGAGGACGACATTCAAAAAATTGAACTGACTTCTTCACCTTTCTAGATACAAATCAAATGAATCATGTTCCATGGTAGAACAGAACGTGTTATGCAGGAAATTAGGGGACACATTGGAAAATTTCTGGACTGGGATCAATCTGATCCCATCCAATGGGGACCCGTGGTGAGGAATAGAACCTTAGTCGATGTGACACAACCACTAATGAGGGGTCTGTTCTTGACAATTGAAGACTCTGATGTCTGGATTTCCTTTGAGTTTGAAAAGATTCCTATTTTATGTTTATTTTGTGGGTGTCTCGGACACCTAGAAAAGGTCTATGATGCGAAGGAGGATGGGTAGCGCAATGTTATTTTGAAATATAGTCCTTGGATTCGTGCAAAAACCTCTGAAATGGCTTTTATTTCTGAAGATGAAAATCATAAGGACCACGATAATCTTGTGAAGGATTTTTGTAAGCTGTATGAACCCACTCATACTAATTTAATCATGATCAGGCTGCCAAATATTTTTTTTGACAGTCATGTGGATCCACAAGTGGATGAAAGGAATTTGGGAAGCCCACTGATCTCGGTCGAGCCTGGGGAACAACACAAGAGTAAGGGGCAGGGGTAGGATCTCTCTCCATGCCAGGACCAAACTATTTTGAAAACTATTTCCTCTCCATTTTCCACGCTATGGGAACACTACAAGGAACTACCATACCTAGACTTAAGGGTACAACAACATTGTAAAGATTCACCAGTTCCGTTTTCTGATGTTACCCTCAGTACTACCCGCAAGGAGTTGATGATATGACTGGGATCACGCTGCCCGATACCATGAAACATCGGACATGGAAAAGATTGATTATCAGGGATAGTGGTGTGGATACCCCTAGTTCATAGCCTAGGGACTATAAACGATGCTTGTAGGGATCTCATATGACTGAGCACCTGCCATAGAGGTGGAAAGTGGAAGACGATGGTCAGGTTGTCGATGTTTCAGAGGCGGCGGCAGGTGTGTCCCAGCCCCGCCTAAGGAAATGAAAATCAAATGATGGAACTTTCAGGGGCTTGGAAATCCCTGAACGTTTCGGGTTCCCCATCACTGGAGTTCCAAATTTTACCCCGACATAGTTCTTGTGTCAGAAACTATGATAGAAAAAAAGGATTCTGGTCATATTGGCATGGAGATTACTTTTAAAAACGTCTTTCTGATTGGAAGACAGGGGAACTCTAGTGGACGTTTCTTCTTGTGAAAGGAGGATCTTGGGGTTAAGATCTCTCATTTCTCAAGTAACCACATTGTTGTGACAATTGTGGTCCCAGGATCCCCTCCTTGGTCGTTTGTTGGTTTCTATGGGTGGCACAGTGGGAAAGATAATCACAAATCATAGAACCTTTTAAAACGGTTGGAGGACTCACTTCCTAGACCTCTCTTGATGGGGGGGGGGATTTTAACGAGGACCTTTCTCTCTATGAAAAATATGGGGGACACGTATGGAGTGGTGCTGCGATGAATGATTTTAGGACTTCTCTTGTGTTGAACTTGCTTCATGACATTAGGTTTTCTGGCTCTCCATTTACCTGTCATCAAGGTAGGTCAATGGAGAACCATTTCATGGAAAGGTTGGATAGATTTGTTGGGTATGTCGAATGGGCTTCTCTTTTTCATGCCTTCTCTATCATCCACCTACCTCTCGTCTCCTCTGACCACGACCCAATCATTGTTTCAACGGTCTCACAAGGGCATCAGAAGGGTCCGGCGTGGACCTTCTTCTTCGAAAGCATGCGGGTCCAATATAGTGACTGTGAAAAGGTGGTTCAATCAGCTTGGGAGGGACCGAATCAGTGAATCATGTCCAACATCTACACGTTTGCGTCCTGTTTACAGAAATGGAGCTCTTCTAGGTTTGTTTTCTTTGACCGAAATATTAAGGAGGCAGAAATTCTATTAAAGAAACTCCACTCTGATCCTTGTTGTGACTCTGTCCTTAGTAATATTACAGTGGAAAAAAAAGATCTTAATAAAGCTCTGAGGGAGAAAGAGAGTTTTTGGTTCCTTCGGGCAAGGGAGTCCCATATCAGAGATGGTGATCATAACACCAACTTCTTTCACCAACGAGCATCTGCAAGGAGAAGAAAGAATCATATTTCTCATCAGGAGGATCCTTCTGGGAGAGTTTCTCGTGACATTAATGACACTCACTTCATTATTCTGAACTTTTTCAGAAACCTCTATACTGCATAAAGTACTAGTGCCCCTCATGTCTGACTGAAAGCATCCCAAAGTTGGTTATGGAAGAAATGAATAATTCCATGGAAAGAGACATTTCCGATGATGAAGTTATTGGAGCCATGTATATTATTCACTCTACCAAGGCTTCAGGCCTGATGGGTTTCATGCTCTGTCCTTTAAATGCTTTTGTCATATTGTTGGGCCTGATGTGGTGTCCCTGATGAAGGAGGCGTGGGAAGGAAGAACCTCTTCTGAATCACTGAATGAAACTCTTGTAACTCTTATCCCCAAAACACAGTGCCCTCAGAAAGTCTCAAAGTTTCGGCCAATCATCCAGTGCAATGTGGTTTATAATTTTTTTTCCAAAATCATTGTTGCCAGACTTATGGAATATCTCTTGCTGATTGTCTTAGATAACCAAAGTGATTTCATCCCAAAGATATCCATTACTAATAACGCTTCCATTTCCTTCGAATTATTACACTCTATGAAAACTCTCTCCTCAGCCAAGTGTGGCACCATGGAAATGAAATTAGATATGATGAAGGCTTATGACAGAGTTGAATGGCCTTTTCTCAAATTTTTCCTATCCAGGATGGGCTTTGAGATGAAATAGATCTCCAATATCATGAATTTTGTGACGTATGTCTCCTACAGAATTAATATTAATCATGCCCCTTTAGAAAGCTTTAAACCGTCGAGATACTTGAGACAAGGGGATCCCCTATCACCATACCTTTTCATTCTGGTGACAAATGTCTTTTCTCATCTTATTTGGAAGGTGGAGGAGCATGGAACTATCCATGGTGCTATAGTATGTAGAAATGTCTCCCTATCTCTCAACTCTTATTTGCAAATGATAGCCTCCTTTTTGCACGTTCTACCCTGCAAGAATGAATTGAAGTGATGAATATAATTAATCTGTACAAAAAGGATTTGGGGAAATGCCTTAATTCTTCAAAATCATAATTATCATTCAGTAAAGGCATCACAGAAGCTAAGATAGAGGAGATGCAACGAATGTGTGGGTTTCTACTGGTTGATAAGCATCCCAAGTACCTTGGCCTTCTGACCCTTGTTGGTAGATTGAAGAAACAAGTTTTCACCACGATTGTGGACAGGGTGAATAATCAGATTTGTCTTTGGTCTGGTAGGAAGATTTCCAAGGCAGGAAAGGAAGTTCTCATTAAGTCAGTGGACCAAGAAATCCCTATGTATGCTATGTCTCTATTTAAATTCCCTGAAATTCTTGCCAATAAAATCCACTCTCGATTGTCCAATTTTTGGTGGGGCAGCCATGAGGGAAAACATAACTCGCACTGGATGTCTTGGGAGAAGCTGTGTGTCTCAAAATTTTGTGGGGTCCATGGTTTTAGGAATCTCAAATGGTTTAACGAGGCTCTTTCGGAAAAGAAAGGATGACATCCTCTATCCCATCCAAATTCCTTGTTCTCAAGGGTTTTGGGGAAAAAGTATTTCCCTCATTACGATTTCTTTCTCGCCCAGCAGGGGCCATGATCGTGCTTTTTGTGGAGGAGCATTTGGGGAGAAAAATCTCTCATTGATTTGGGCTACGTTTGGAGAATTGCAGATGGGAATAATGTTAACATTTGGAATGAATCATGGATGGAAGATGGCGTTAATCATATGGTTTCCTCAACGGTTGTTCCTGGGTTTGAAGATGAAAGTGTACGTGATCTGCTCAATGAATCGCTTGAGGAGTGGGATCAGGGGAAGCTTGGGTGCTGGTTTAACAAGGTGGATCACCAGCTTATCCTGAATATCCCTCTCACACCAGGTGTATCCCCTGACCAGATATGTTGGACTGGGGAACCTCATGGAAGATGTTCTGTTTGTTTGGGTTACAAAATGAGGGTTCATGGTTTAGCCCATGTCTTTAATGATAATCGGTGGAAGAGCCTTTGGTCCCTCGCCACTCCCCCGAAGGTGAATTTTCTTTGGTGGAAGGTCTGCGCTGGGGTTCTTCCAACCTATTACTTTCTGGTGCAGTGACACTTGGCAGAGGACGACACTAATCCCTTGTGCCTCCAAGAAGTGTAATCCCCTTTGAATGCAATTATTTCCTGTAACGGGGTGGAAGGGGTGTGGAAGGTTTGGAAGCCAGATTTTGGTAGGTTCTTTGACTGTTCAATTGGGTTGGTCCAAAACAGTTCTTTATTGGTGGTTTCTCTCGAACTGAGAGTGGTTGGGCTTATCTGCACAATTTCTTGGTTGGTCTGGACTCGACAAAATGAATATATATTCCAAATAAAGGGGACCCCTGATCGCCTTTGGGTGGATAGAGCTTTGATGTGGATGAATGGATAGAATACCAGTGTGGCGGTGCATTCTTTTTTCCACATTCAGCATGCAATCACTTCTTCGTATCCTCCATGGAGGGTTTTATTAAGATTAATATAGATGTTTCGGTCTCTTCTAACTCCAGGGTCGGTATTGGGCTCATTGCACATAACAGTTCTGGCCAGGTTGTGGAAGATCAGTGTAGGGATGTGCCTAACTCCTAGAGTCCTGTGGTGGCGGAGGCCTTGACCATCCTCCATGGGATTCTTTTTGACCGTTCCAAAAATTGTCCTAAGGTTTTGGTGGAATCTAACCACCTCCGAGTGGTGAACGCTCTCTTATCAAAGGATGATGACTCTCAACCTTATGGCCTCTTTTTGAGGAGGATATTGTCTCTCACCAATGGTGTTGATGCTTGCACATTTTCTTTTATCAAATGGTATGAGAATATGAAAGCCCATCACTTGGCTCATTTTGGGAAATCTTGGGGTGATCATTGTTGGGTGACTTTGTTTCCTGATTGGATTTGTAGGCCTGGTTTTCTTGATCAGTAATACATCTTTTCTTTTCCTCCAAAGAAACACACACATATATATAAATATATATTTATATATACATAAATATATTTAAATATAATTGTTTTCTAAAATTTAGTCACATTTTTTAGAAAACATGACTCTTTTAGTGACATTTTTATCAGTGTTTTAAAACATGACTAATTATATATATATATATATAATCATAATAAAATATATAAGTATATATAAAAATATATATTTACCCACACACACATATAAACACACACACACATATATATATTAGTATAAACATATAATATATATTTATATATAATATAAATATATATAAATATATATATAATATAAAATACAAACATATAAATAAACATAAAATATAAACATATATAGTATAAATATATGAACAGAAAATAAAAATAAAAAATAAAAAATAAAAAATAAAACGTAAATCATAAATATATATATATAGATATATTAATATATAAATAATATATATAATATTCGTTTATTAAATACATTTTGGTATTTATATATATAAATATAATATAATATAATATAATTAATTACACCAAATCATCTTGGGTGAGTGGGTTGTGTTTTCTGGTGTGAAGGTATACGTATGCAATTCAATTCCTTATGGAGGGGGAATTTTTTTCTTGGTTGTGGACGTGTGTGGCCATGTTTTGGCTCAATGATTGACAAGAAACACATGCGGGATCTGAAAAATGTGAGTCTACTGAAGGGTGAGTTAAACAAGACCAAGAGACTGTAGTAATGTAGTGGGGTTTGGGTCTTAGGTAGAGAGGAACTGGAGGGTGAGGTATTTATTTAAAAAATATTTAAATTTTAAAAGAAAATTTATAAATTCCAAAAAAATACCAAAAAATAACAACAAGAAAAAATACCAACAATATAAAAATTATAAATTTCAAAAAAATACCAACAATCAAAAAAATAATTACATATGTTTCTTAGAAACATTTGAAAATTATTTCTCATTTATCTTCGTTTCTAAAAAACGTCAAAAAAACAGTTGTTTCTAATTTAGAGACGTTTATTTTCCGATGTTTCAAAAAATATCAGCAAATGAAATGTCTATAAATTGAGATATTTATAAATGTGTCCAAATTAGTGTCCTGTTTTTAGAAATTTTGGGGAATGAATTAGATAAATTTTAAAAAGTTTCCAGTTATTGAATATTATAGTGATATCCCCTCATGACTATCTCCTCCTCTCCTCCACATACTATAAAAAATTTCTTAGTTCTCCTTAGAATCTGAAGGATAATTTTGAAAACCATCCAATGTTGGTCTTCTAGATCTACCTGATATTTTCTTACATCACCTAATGATTAAGAAACATCTACCCTGGTACACAACATGGCATATATGACTGACCCAATAGCTGATGCGTATTGAATTTTTCCAATTCTCTATCTTTCCTCATGTGTCCAACGATTCATTTTCATGGAAAGATGAATATCAAGTTACATGGGAAAAAATTCCCTATTGTATTTTTCAATAATGAATATACTAAATTTCTTATCAACACATGTACCCCGACTTAGAAAGAGTATCCTCTTGGATATATCATGGTGGATATTTATCCAAAGAATATATATTACTTCACCTAAATCTTTCATAGAGAAGCATGTATTTTACCACATCTTAGTAGTTTGAAAGATTGGTATCTCATTTTCAATAAGTAAAATTCCTTTAAAATATTATACTAGGAAAGAAATAAACTCTCATAAATCTTTTAATTATACAAGGATCATATTCAATTCTTTTAGAAACCAAATTACATTATTGCTTCCTCAAAATGAATGTTTTTTTACCAAGATTATTTCTTTAATCCATATATGGATCTCTATAACTTTTGTGTGTTATTAGTGTAAATACTCTGATTCTAATAGACTAGATTCAATGGTTACTTTATTACATAGGTACTAAATACAATAAATCATATCCCATGTAACTGAATAGTTTATTTATCTTGGAAAAATATATTCATACTTAAAATTAACATTACATTTGAAAATAAAAAATAAAAAATAGTATTTACCTCATGCCTAACTCCATTTGTACATGTTTGAAACTCATATATAATAAATATAGATTTATTATAAATATATCCCAAAACCAGACTCATATATAACATACTATATATTATTTATTTATAATCTTTTATCACCTTGTTATTAACAATTCTTTGTTAAGGTCACTGTTTTGGTTAACAAATATAACCTTTTTAGGTATGTTTTGGTTTGGTAGTTTTTTTACATGTAATTTTATTGTGGATATATAATATCAAAAATTATAAAAATGATATAATACCATATATATTCATTATATAATTATTTATAATAGTTCATAAAAGTTACATATAAATAAATGAGTTACACTGTTCATGGAGATTGTAGCCCGAACGTACACATGAATGTTGTTTTCATTTTTTTAATGGATGAAAAAAAGAAATTAAAATAATAATTCAACTTTAAAAATCCTTATTATATAATATAAATCATATATTTTAATCAAATTCATCCTTATTACCATCCATTTCAATAGAAAAAAATTAATCACATCGCTTTGTGGACGTGGTAGTCCACACGTACGCATGTGCGACATTATCATTATCAAATGGATAAGAAGGTAAGAAGGTAGATGTGATATTATAATTCCAAAGTATAATTATATAATATATATCATATATATATACATTAAATATATCCTTATATTATGCTGTGAGAGGAGGTGATTGAAAAGGAATTACATTGGTTTGTGAGACGATTGTCCACCGTAAACATGGTCGATAGTTTCGTTTACTATTTTATGGAATAGAATATGGAAATAGGCTATAAAATTAACATAATGAAATCTTCTTTGGTGTTGCATACTGGTGTTATTATATTTTAATAATTATTACATGAATGTGGTGGTAAGTGAAGAATTTAAAAAATACGGTCTTAGTGAGAACAATTATGTTCACTTAGGGTTAGACTTTTGGGAAGACAGGAATATATAAAATATTTATAAGGATTTTGGGGAGATATTTAATTAGGTATTGGTAGATATAAAAGTATTAATATGTTTTAATTTTTTATGGTAGGGTGTTTCCTTTTATAATTGAGGAGGAGTGGAATTTTTTAAAATACCCAAAACTATTCAATAATATGAAGTCATTCTCAACCCCAGTGCCTCCAAAATTGATAAATAATGGATTTGAGGGAATATAAGGTCAATAAAAAACACCAAAAAAATAAACATGTCGTATACATTTTATTACTTTAACCTCTAAAGTTTCTCACTTTTATAATTTTAGTTTTCACTACGTTAACTAGATTTTTATATTTACCTAAGAAATTTTATCTTTTAAGCCAATAGATAAATGATAATTATTAGATAACTTAGACCAAATAACTATAAATATAAAAATCAATTTATAAAAAAAAGTACTATGTGTGTGGTAAATTAATTTTAACATAGGTGCATGTAAAGTGAAAAACCATGTTTTAACTTTAACCATGGTAATTAATTTTTACTATTTTTACTAATCATCATAAGAAAAGGTTATGTTGAACTTATTAAATAATATTATTTATTATTATTCCTAATATATAATAAATTTTTTCATATTCAATTCTTATAAGTGGTATAATTTTATTTAAAATTAAACTCGCAAGCGAAAAAATATAGTTTTCTAATGAAAAGGTTTTCTTAAATATAAAAGGTTTTTATATAAAAAATAAACATAAAATGGATTCCAATAAACTAAATTTTATAAATAACAAAATATTTTAACTAATTTACGTTTTAAATATATTTTTAAGAAAAATATATCTTTCAAATTCTATAAACCAAAAGAAACTTTTTAATAAAAATCAATATTTTTCACAATCCATCGAAAAATTAATTTTTTAATAAATTTACCAAAACTAAATCTCAGATAATTTTTCCATGATGAATTAAAAAATTAGGGTTTAATTTTTCATATATATTTTCTAAAGTAAAAAAAATTAAGTTTACAATAAGTACGCAAAACACGACTAAATCACTTTTTAGAAAAATAATGTTTTTAAGAATAAAAATAGATTTATAACAATATCATGCTTAGATAAAATATTAGATGAATAATAAAATTTATTATTGAATATATAATATTTAAATTTCATTAAAATAATTAAATATTGGTGATTAATTGAATATATTATGATAAAAACACATTGCACGTGTAAAACCAGTTTTTCAGAAAAAAGAATTTCTTTTACTTTAAAATGGTTTTTATTTTTCTTTCTAATCTATTGAAAAATAATTAATTTACTTAATACATGTGTAAACCATATAATTTTTATAATTTAGTTATTCATATTAATTCCAACTAATTTAATGGCTAGGTTATAATGCTATACTATGTTATAGTTCATTTAGACATAGGGTTGCATGTATCAGAAGTTACAGAAGAGATTAAATTAATCTTAAAAGAAAAGTTTCTTAAAGTATTGGGGTGTTATATTCTTCCCTTATTAAAAAAAATATTCTTAAAAATTCCCATAATGCTACCTCATGAACATATTTGGGTATTACTTCATTATAATTTATTCAGGTTCCCACGTTGTCTGTTCTATGTTATGATTTATGCAAAGTACCTTTACCAGTATAGTTATGTAATTCCTAAACACTTTTTTCTAGTGTAAAAATCAAGATAGTATCTTCATAGTAAACTAGATCAGGTTAAAATTCTATTTCTTCAGAGGTGATCACATGCATTGGTACATTCATGTATTTACTTAACAAATTAACGTAGAGAACATCATGTACTTTAGAGAGGCTTAGAAGCATTGAGAATTGGTAAAAAAACACTAATTATTTATAGAATTTAAAAATTTATAGTGTATTGGGTCTCAGTTTCCCATTCACACCGAACCTTATAACACCCTTCCATGGAGATACTTAAGAAAACATAAACTCCCACATGAAATCACAAATCTTGAATCTAATTATTTATATATCTATCTTTGATACTTTGAGTTTATTTGATATGGGTTTGAATAGTTTTTACCTTTTTCATTGTCTCATAAAAAAGTACTAAAAATAAATATTACCTTTTCCTACACCATCCCAACAAGTTGGAGTATTACATCTATTTTCATATAGTGCTTCATAAGGTGTCAATTAAATACCTAAATAGAATATATTATTGTATGAAAACTTTACCAAAGGTAAATACTCATCCCACATACCATGAAATTCAAGAGGGAATAAACTCAAAATATATTCTAATATTTTTAGAGTCCTTATATATTATCCATCATTTTGTGGGTGATAATCTGTTCATAAATGAAGCTTAGTATCAAGAGCCTTCTAAATACACTTAAAAAATTCAAATGTAAGATGTGGGTCAAGATCAAACACAATTGAAATAGGTACACCATGAAGTATTACAAAATTATTAAAATAGAGTTATTCAAGGCACTATTGAGGTAAATCTTTTATTATAGAAAGTAAATGTGTATATTTAGTGAGGTGGTCAATAATAACTCATATTGCAACATTCTTTCTACGATCCTCTGGTAATCCCGTGAAAAATTTCATAATAATTTCATCCAAAATCCACATAAGAATAGTAAAAGATGACTCCACTAAGATGATATCCTTTATCCTTCACCTATTGACAATCCAAACACCTGACATATAATAATAAACTCACTACTTCATATTATCCCACCAAAAATGTTCTTTAAAATCTCTATAATTTTTTGTGCTACCAGGGTGTATACATTTTTTTTATCTATGAGTGTCATCCAATAATTATCTCTTCATCTCAAGTATATATTGAACACATAGTCTCTTTCTAAATCTCAGAACACCATCTTCACAAATGAATTATACGAATTTTCCATCATTCACAACATTAGTTTTAATTTTAAAATTATCATCATCTGGTTGATAACATTTTATCATTTCCAATAAATATGGTTTGGTAACCATTTGAAAAAAAAAGTGATCTATCCCCTTCCTTAATAATTCCCATATCCATATTTACTATATTAATGAACATAGGATCCTTTTAAATCCTCCTTTTGATAAAAAATCCATGATTATTACTACTCAATGCATCTATTTTCTTATTTTACATCTCTAGGTGCTAGTGTTTTGAGAAATCATAATACTTCATTAGCTCAAGACGTTGCCTTTTCCTCATGCTGATCTCTTCATATGAAAAGACGTATTTCATACACTTATGATTCATGTATATCTTTCATATTTCACTGTATAAATATTGTCTCCATATCTTCAATGAAAACAATATATATAGAAACTCAATATCATTGGATATACTATTTTGTTTGTAAATATTTAACTTCCTTGATGCATTGGAAATAACTTTATCATTATATATAAGTACACAACTGATTACATTATTTTATGCGTTATAAGATACCACAAATCAATCATTTTATAATGGTATAATCAAAATGAGATAATTCAACAATATCTCCTTAAATTTTTTCAGAACATTCTTAACATTCCTTTTTCCATGTGAACTTATCCAATTTATGGGTAATCTTGGTTAACGTGTTATCCAATTGGGAATTTTTTTGAAAATTAACCAATATTAACTTACTTGACAAATGAAACTACTTAACTCATTTATGTTTGTTGGTGTAATCCATTCAGGGAAAATCGTTGTCATCATATGATCAACTAAGATCCCATCCATGGAGAAAATGTGGTCATGAAAAAAAAATTGAAGACAAAATTGTCACTTGTTAAATATCTCATATAGTTACTTTCTTCTAAAAAATCCAGAATGATTCATAAATGATTCTCATGGTCTTCATATCTGTTAGAATATACCAAGGTATCATCAATAAATACCACAAAGAATCATCAATATATTCCTTGAATACCCTGATGATAATATCCATAAAAACGGTGGGTGAATTAGTCAATACAAATGGAATTACTGTTAAATTGTAATGTCCATACCTCATGTGAAATGTTATCTTCATAATATCTTTATTTTTCACTCACACCTGATGATACCCAGAATAAAGTTAAATATTTTAAAAATATAGAGCTCCATGAAGTTGAACAAACTAGTCAAAAATGAGAGGTAGATTCTACTTTTTTATTATCACAATAGCATTGATTTTCATTATAATTAATGCATAACCTCATAGATCCATATTTGTTCTTATCAAAAAGAAAATCATCTCCCCAAGGAAAAACAATAGGGGGTATAAGTCCCTTATCACACAACTCATCTAGTTGTTTCTTCAAATACAATATTTATATAGTTCCCATTCCATAGTGTATTTGATATAGGTCTTGTTTCAGGGATTAAATCATTGGAAAAATCAACTTCCCACTTTGGTGGATATCTAGGTAATTCCTTAGGAAATACATCAATGTATACCTATATAATATGTACATCTTTAATTTAAATATTAAATTTCCCATCTATAATTTTTTTATATTCTTCTTTCATAAGGATCACATTTGGAAGATGTAATGGGCTGGGCCTAGACATGACCGAGATAGTGAAGTCCCCCCTCTAAAGATAAGGAATTCCAAATCATCATCCTGAATCGTAATTTCCTTCTCTTTGTAATGAATTATTGAATTATATTTTTAAAATCAGTCCATAAAAAGGATTATATCAAAATCAACCTTAGGTATAATAACGAATTTAGAAAATAGGGAATGTTTATGTGTAATATGGGAACATAATGACACATAAAGCACCTATAATCACATATTTAGTAACTTTAATCTCAGCTACTGTGATTTCATAAACTTATCCTTTTCCCTTGAAATTTTTAAGGGAAAATTACATTGATTCCTAGAAAAATAATTTTTATATTTCCCTATATCCTTATATTTAAAGTATTTGACATTGGAAACTTCTTTTTTCCATTAAAATCATGATCTTATTGGCCTTTATCCCCACACATAGAGAGAACACTCATTCCCAACAATCATGTTTCATGGTGTATCTTTCCATATTTATTATAAGTATTATATTCCAACATTCCCTTATTACCTTACTCTATATTTCATTTTCAGGAGTGCTTAGACAATCTTTTCATATCTTGTATATCCTTCATATTAATAATATGAAGATAATTGTTGCAATGTCTTAATAGAACCTGATACTATGTCCTCATATGATGAGAAGTTTTGGAAGATTAGTTCCCTTTGAAGGAATGGATTTATAACATAAAATAAATAATCAATATTTATATTTAGAATACATAAAAATTTCATATCATGTCTTAAAACCCATTTAATGTTGGTTTCATACATAGAATGATTTTCTCTTTCCTTTTATTTTAGAATCGAGAATTGTCCCTCCATATCTGCACGTTATTTTCAAGGATTATATTTTTCATGAAAAGTTCCTTAAAATCCTTACATTCTATGCCCACAATTTTCTTATCATCCTTAGTGTTTTTAAGGAATTACCACCATTTATCTATATTGATTGAGAGTCCAATATTCTCTCTTTCATTACTTCACAAACTAACAAATATCTTCTCTACTGAAATTATCCATTGGTTAGCCAAAAAATGAATTTATAGACCTATTGAATGAAAGATATTTATAATCCATAAAGTGTCCTAACATTATTAACTGATATTATAGATTAGAAGGATACTCCATATAGGAAAGGTTATTATCTGTGAAAAGCATCAACTCCCCTAATATATTAATAATTTTATCAGTTCCAACTATAGGTTCATCCTCATTATCTCTTGCAAGAGTGAAATCGGTCACGACCCATCCCACAGGGCCTATGCCAGGACTTCTTCAATCCCACCTTCCACAAGATAGGGCCTGGTTACTAGAACCAGAAAGGAGTATCCCTAAAATGGGAAGGAATTGAATTTTAACTTGTAAAAACACATAGTCCAAGAACACAACAAAAAGATACCACGAAGTAAACTACTGTAGTAAAAGTGTGTTGAAAGTAAAGGGTATATAATACAAGACCAAGTGAAAAGTACAAGTACAACTGGAATGTAAAAATACAACTGGAAAGTGAAAAGCTTATCTTGGACCATCCACCATGGATCCTACCTGAAGTGTAGGAACAACTCACGATCAGCTGTCCCTGCACCATGTCAGGCTAAATGATCCACGTCCGAGCATCATCTAGTCATGTCTCCCTCAACCTCGATCAATGATATCTATCGTCTGCATACGAAAAAACAAGGTGAAAGAATATCCCATGTAGGGGTGAGTATAACAATACTAATTTTGGACCCCGAGACCCATGTAGGTCTCTCAAAGTTCCACAAAGGAATAACCAAAAAGAAAGACGTTCATCTCAAGAATCAAGTGATAGATATCAACTCTAATTAGGTATATTCCCATACATATACCTATGTTATCAAGAAATACTCATCTCATACATGATGGAATAATACCTCAAAGGTATCACCATGAAGTTAGAATTACCACACAGGTAACCCCATGAAGATAGAAGTACCACACCGGTAACACCACAAAGACAACACCGCAAAGGTAGAAGTACCACACATGTAACACCATGAAGACAACACCACATAGGTAAAAGTACCACACAAGTAACAACACAAAGACAAACCCATGATGGTAAAATAATAACTTCACAATAAGGTATTAGTTATGTATTAAAATAGAGATGATCAGTAATAAGCTAGATCGTCTTATTCTATGAAGATGCACTGCTTCTGACCCACACAAGATTGCTAGGTAATAAACCCTACTGACCCACACAAGATCTGACCCAAAAAGGATCAGTGTGCGCTGACCCACACATGATCGTTGAGTGCTAAACCAAACAGAATCTGATAGATGTTTACCCATATAGGATCGATATATGTTGACCAACATAGGATCGATGTTATTTTTCACGTTACAGCCTGCCACAGAATTCCTTGCAACTCGTGTGCTCGAGTTCCATAAAATCTACCCCTTGAGATATGGGTCATACCTTTATCTCCAATAATCTCCACAAAGGGGTAACCCGAAGGACCTCTATGTCATAAGGGTTTCAACATGACTGACGGTGCGTCACTCAGACCCAAGGTCTGTGAGTTATAAACATTTTAGTTCTGAGGGCCCGGTTGGATTCAGGTTCAATCCAACCCAGCCATACTACAAATATTTCCAAATATCAAGTAGATTATACTAAAAGGACTATCTCGATCAAAGGATCTCAGTGCCATAAACAGTTCATCAAATAGACGTCTCGTTCTCAAGATATGGCCCTTTAAGTGTTTCTGGGTCTGGTCTGATCGACCTAGTCCAGGTCCAACCCAGCTGGGTGGGGCCACGGCAGGCTTATCCCACTGGTCTATGGTTCAACCTGGCCCACAGGGGGCATGGCCTGACCTAAAAGGGGTTGTCCTGGCCTGTAGGGGGCGCGACCCGACCCGCAAGGGAGCGACTCGGCCCGCAGGGGGCGCGGTTAGACCCGCAAGGGGGCGGCCCAGCCCACAAGGGGGGTGCGGCCCGTTGGGCACACGACTTGACCACATAAGGTGCAACCCAGCTGCGTGAGGTGTGGCCCGTGTCTGGGTTGAGTGTCCCACTATGGTGGGGCCCGCCCCAGCTGCCACCCGGGGAAGCGACACCTAGTTTTCCTGAAGAGTCGCGAGGGCCATTCGGTTTCCTCTGCAGCGACAGTTCCATGTGGTGCCTCCAGGTGGCATTCCAGACCCGATAGAGTAGGTCCTACCTCCCGTCATGGAAAGACGATGCCAGCCATCATCTCCAGTGGCAAGAGACAGTGCGTCGCTCCGCCTCCTGCGTTCGGTTGGTGTGTTGGCTACCTCCTCCAACCACCGCAGCTGACGGGCGGCGACCGGTTCCTTCGGCAGCACAGGGTGAACCTCCTCCTCCCTCGCGGCCAGCCATTGTTTTCAACCACCTTGGTCCCCACTGATGATGGTCACTAGTACCGCCATGCTGGAGGACTTTTACTTGTCACCGGGTGAGCTCTGGTGGCCCATTTTCTCTTCTGAAGGAGTTATTGAACTTCCAGATACATCACTGTTGCTTCTAACCCATCAATAGGTTGAAGAGATTGAATCATCCATACTCTAAATTAAATAGGTTCAAATCCCTACCTCATAAATCCTTTAAAGAACTTCCGTGCTTGGAGGTGGGTCAGTGTTCTCCGTTCCCTCAACAAGATTCCAATGACGCTGCTATAATGATGATACAACGACCATACTTGGTGAATCTGTTCTTCACCGAAGGGTTCCTCCAAAGTTCTCCTCTCTAGATCTCCTCCTTTTCCAACGATTTCAAAAATTACACAAAGGGGAAAGATGAGATTTTAGCCATTAAAGGGGGGTGCTTCATTAATTTAGAATTAATGAATCCTATTAATTAAAGGGATTAATGGTTACACACTTTGTGTAATAGGGTATTTAATGTCCATCGTTAAATTCCAGACCTCCCTCTTGTGGTCACCACCACCAAAAAATTAAAAGAAGAGATGGGAGGATATTATTCATAAAAATAAAATACATTTTTTTTATTTTATCCTCCATTAAAAATTTAAAAACCAACTTCTTCTCTCGACCCACTGCGGTCGAGGTTAAACCACCTTTAAATGATTCTCAGCACTACGGATTCAACACTGCCCTATGATTTTTAATCTGAGCACTGCTTCAAAAGTTAGAAAATACCGCTCATGCATTTACTGAACGTACCTTAAGAAAAAGTTAATAAATTCATTCCGGACACACTGGTCCTCATAATCACACACTGTCAATTTTTGTAGACACTTAATAATTCCATATAACTAAAAAATTACATAGAAAATTCAGGTCTTCACATTCTCCCCACATTAGGGATTTTCTTCCCCGAAATCTACTACATAGACTAAGAGAACAAATGGGGGTATAGAGAACAAATCTGAGCCTCTCACTCCTAAGAGCTTTCTTGGAGGTTTTCGTGCTGCCAGTGAATGCGCACCTAAGGCATCAACCACCCACAAAGGACCCACTCCTATCGACCCTCAATCTATACTAGAACCTCCAAAAATGTCACCATATCATCAAAGTCTAGCTCATCATGGTCGATGATATTAGATGGGTCATGTGCGTATCTCTTCAGTTTGGATACATGGAAGACGTCATGCACCCTCTCCAATAGTGGTGGTAGTGCCAAGTGGTATTCCACCTCACCAATCCTCTAAAGTATTAGAAATGGTCGGATAAACCTTGGTGAGAGTTTGATGCCCCGAACAAATATATGTAAACCTCGTCAAGGTGAGACCCATAGAAAGACATGGTCTCCTCATCAAACTCCAAAGGTGTCCACCTCCTATCAGCATAAGACATCTATCTACTCTGTTCAGTCTTCATCCGCTCCTGGATGATCTACTCCTTCTCTGTGGTAGCCCGTACCAACTCTAGACCCATAATTGATGACTCCACTGGGTCTATCCAACATAGAGGTGATATGTATGGTTGACTATAAAAGGCCTCAAATGGTGACATACCGATGCTGGAGTGATAACTGTTGTTGTATGTGAACTCCACCGAGTGAAAGTGTTCCCCCCAACTACGGCCAAAACTAGGATGCTTGCACGAAGCATGCCCTCTAGTGTTTGAATGGTCCACTTCATCGGACCATCCATCTGAAGATGAAATGAAATGCTCAAACATAACTGAGTCTCAAACGCCTCCTACAATCCCTTCAACAATCGAAAATTAAACTGTGTGTCATGGTCAGAGATGATCGTCGATGGCACCCCATGAAGTCACACAATATTATGTACATAGAGGCGTCACATTCCCTCTACCGATCCCTGCTCTCGGATAGGTTGAAAGTGGGAGAACTTGGTGACTTGGTCAATGATCACATAGATGGAATCATGCCCCCTAGATGTACGTGTAATCCCTGTCACAACGTCCATGGAAATACCATACCACTTCTACTCTGGCACCTATAGTGCTTCTGCTAATACTACTTGAACCTGATGCTCGACCTTCACTTACTGAAAGATGAGGCATCATGAGACAAACTATGCCACTTCTTTCTTCATTCCTGGCCACCAGTGCTAATACCAGAGGTCTTGGTACATCTTATCCACTCCATGATGTACCGCCAAAATGGATATATGAAAATCCCACAACACCTCCTCCTGTAGCGCCACTAGTACCATGGTGACTCCTTTGAAGAGCGTGATGTGCTCCCCACCTTCATAAAATCCATCAGTTTCCTGACTTGTGGATATCTGAGCATGTTGTTCGTCACAGTCAATATCCCTAAGTTGTGCCTCCATGACCCGCTGAGGGAGTGGGGGAGTGACTGTCATAGACTAGAGGTAAGCTTCACTATCTCTATCCATAAAGGATATCTGCAATGCGACTAGATACTATGTCTCCTCACTCAGCAACTGCTGACCAGACCTCCTTCTGAGTGCATCTGCTACCACGTTCCCCTTACCATGAGTATTGACTATCTCAGAGTCATGGTCCTCGATGAACTCCAGCCATCGCCACTATCTCATGTTCAGGTCCTTTTGTGAGAAGATATACTTGAGACTCTAGTGATCATATTAGACAGTAAAATGTTCACCAATCATGTAATGCCACCACATATTCAAGGAGAAGAAAACTTCTACTAACTCCAGATCATGGGTAGCATGGTTTTTCTCATGTTGCCTCATCTTTCGTGAGTCGTAGGTTATCAATACTTGCTTCTGCATCAGGACACACCGAAGTCTTATCCCAGATGTGCCATAGTTTGACCACATACCCAACACACTCTTATGGTTGCCTCATGATGGGTATACTCATCATTATTTGCCTCAGCTCCTGAAAACTCTTCTATCATCTCTCCATCCATACGAAGGGCTATCCCTTCTTCATCAATGCAGACAAGGGTGCCACAAATCTGGAATATTTAGGCATATACCTCCATTAGTATCCAGCCAACCCTAGGAAACTCCACACCTCTATCACACTCCTAGGTGGATATGAAGTAAGTAAAACTTCTATCATTACTGGATCCACTACAATTCCAACCTCCAAGATAATGTGTCCCAGAAAGTGGACCTCTCATATCCAGAACTGGCACTTTGAGAACTTACCATAAAGCCGGTGCTCTCAGAGTGTATCCAGACCTATCTACAGATTATAGGAATGATCCTCCTCCATCACAGAGTATATCAAGATGTTTTCAATGAAGACCATCACAATGAGATCGAGGTATGGCTGGATGATCCTGTTCATGAGTCCCATGAAATCTGATGGGTCATTGGTCACACCAAATGGCATAACCAAAAACTCATAGTGGCCATACCGACATCTAAACATTGTCTTCTACACATCCTCATCTTATACCCTGAGCTGATGAAAACTTGATCTGAGATCTATCTTTAATAACTAATGAGCTCCCTTCAGCTGATCAAAAAGACCATCAATCCTTGGAATTGGATACTTGTTATTCACGGTCACCTGGTTCTAGCGCTGGTAGTCCACACAGAGTTGAAACTCCCATATGTCTTCTTGATGAACAAAATCAGGGATTCCCATGGATAAAAAATATGACTCATGAACCTCTTCCCCTGAAATTCCTCCAACTATACACATAACTCACAAAGCTCCATAGGAGAAATCCTATATACTGGTGTAGATATTGGTGTCACCCGAGGTATAGTTCAATGAAATAGTCTACCTCTCTATACGGAGGTAGTCCCTGAACATAATCAAGAAAGATATCAGCATACTGGTCCACCACTACAGGATAGCTCAGACTCTCAACATCAACTGCATCGAGGTCAAGGATATCCAACTGACGTGTGATCGGCTACACCCTCTTCTGAGTAAGTCCATCCTATACTACAAAGGTTCCCTTCTCACCGGTGAAGGAAAACCTGGTACCATCCTCACAGACACACCACACTTTGCTCCTAATATAGTCAATCTAGGTATGGATAGTGGATAAACATTCTCTACCCAAGATGATGTCATAAGGCCTCAATGCCATTACTAGATGATCCCCGCTTAAGATCTTGATTCATAGAGTAAGATCACACTTCCGGAACTACTGTGTAATCATCAAATCCCCTCCCGTAGGAGTCTCTAGCCATTACAATCGATCCAACGGCTCCACCAGAATCTCTGAGCTCTGAACAAGGGTCATGGAAATAAAATAGTGACTGGAACTTGTGTCTATAATTACTGCATGAAAGGTAGAGTACACACAGATCGTACCTCTAATAATATCAGGAGTTTCATGGTCATCAGCCTCAACTACCTGGAGCTGACATTGTCCCTATCCATCTACTCCCTATGGTCAGGGTGGACCACCTGGAGGTGGTGGCGATAGAACCTCAAATCACTGCCCACCACCGGATGCATAGCCATATCCTCTGCCACATCCACCTGATACCTACAGAACACCCTGATCAAATCTCTGCCTCTACCTCATAATTCTCTTGACAATGTATTGGTTGTCCGTATGGCGGGTCAGGTAGTCACATGCCATTTGACCCTGCCTATCGTACGAGTAGCACTTCCTACTTCTAATTTTCCCTCCTTCATCCCGTGATCCCCACACCACCGAACTTGTATCCTGAGGGTGTCCACTAGAAGTTATGGCCCTATTGGGACCTTTCATCATCCACTTACTCCCTACTGCAAATGATTCTACTACCTGACATCCGGTGGTGGCTCCCGCTATCTGTGCCTCCTCAGCTTGGAAGCTCTCCACCAAAAGTGCCCTCTCTAGCACCCCAGCATGTGTCGGTATGCTGAGTGATATCATCGATACAATAATCTCCCATCAGAGACCATGCTCAATGGTTTGGGGCCTGATGAAAGGGTCCTATACCATGTCGGTGGAGTAGTGGGAGAGATCAGTGAACCTCACCGAGTACTAGGCCACAGTCACATTTCCCTGATTTACGTGCATCATCTTTCATATATGAACTGTGCGTAGAGTTGTTGGGATGAAATAATTCCTAAAAATGACCTCGAAGTCCCCCATATGAGGGTCTCCTCATCATGTAACTAGAGTGTTATACTCCACAATCTTCTAGCTGCTTTTTGGAAAATACTGGCAACTAGGATCACCATCAGATAAGCTAGTGTCCCAACTAAGTGAAAAACTCTGGTCACAACCTCTAGCCAGTCCTTAGCTACCTGTAGATCCATCTCACCTCGGAACCATGGAGGTCTATTTTTCCGAAACTCGTGCAATGTGATCAGTCGACGTGTATCCTCTACTAGTGGGGATAGTGGCAACAACTGCCCTACAAGTAGTGGTGCTGCTAGTACACCACCAGAAGGTGCTAACACTATAAGAGGTCACCAAACCAAGGCCTCATCGCTTAGTGGACCGTCATCTTGTACTCTCTTTGGAATCCTGGATGGATGTCTATATGGTGGAATCCTGAAAGAAAATATGTGTGCCACAGTCAATAAGTTATACCTAGTGAGTTGACTCAAATAGATCATTGGAAAAACTTTTCAAAAACACACGTAATCAGTGTTTCTGTACACTAAGTCGGAAATCAAAATTAGGGGTCCTAGTGTATGGATACGTTTGTCGATGCATCAACACTAGATTACCTAAATAGAAAACAACACTCATAACACATAACACTATTTCCACATAGAAAATATTAGAGTCATAGTTCTTCAGTAGAACAGACTCCTCTAATAACAATTTTTCACGACCAACCCTCTAGGGCCCGTGCCACGACTACCACAATCCTGCCTTCCATAAGATAGGGGTGAGTGACTAGCACTGGAAAGGTGTATCCCTAAAACATGAAGGCATTTCCTTTTAACCTGTATAGAAACACATTCCATGAACACAACAAGAAAGAAACCACAAAGTAAACTGTTGTAGTAAAAGTGTGCTGAAAGTAAAGGGGAAATAATACAAGCCCAAATGAAAAGTGGAAGTATAACTGGAAAGTAAAAATACAACTAAAAATTGAAAAATAGAACTTGGATCATCCACCATGGATCCTTCAGGAAGGGTAGGAACAACTCACGATCAGTAGTCACTACGTCACGTCACGCCAAATGATCCACCTCTGAGCACTATCAATTCCTGGTTCGCTCAGCCTTGATCAATGTTGTCCATCATCTGCACAATACACAACTAGGTGTGGGTGTATCCCATGTAGGGGTGCATATAATGATACTCAGTAGGGACCTTGAGACCCACGTAGGTCTCTCAGAGTTCAACAAAGGAAAAAACACAAAGAAATACCTTCATCACAAGCACAAATCGATAAACATAAACTCTACTTTGGTATATTCCCATACATATACCTATGTCATCAAGACATACCTATCTCAAACATGAGGGAATAATACCACAAAGGTAACACCATCAAGGTTGAAGTACCACACAGGTAACACCATGAAGTTTGAAGTACCACACAGGTAACACCACAAAGACAAAACCATGAATGTAGAAGTTCCACACATGTAACACCAAGAAAGAGAACAACACAAAGGTAAAAGTACCACACAAATAACACCACAAATACAACACCATTAAGGAAAAAGACTCAGCTCACAATCAGGTATAAATTAAGTACATAAATATAGTTGATTAATCAAAAGCTAGATCATCTTATTCTTTTAAGAGGAACTGATTTTGACCCACACATGATCGATGAGTAATAACACCCACTGACCCACACAGGATCTGACCTAGATAGGATCTTCGTGCGCTGACCCACATAGGACCGATGAACACTGACCCATACCAGATCTAATAGATGTTGACCCACACTTGATTGATAGATGCTGACCCACTTAGGATCGATGTTATTTCTTCAGGTCACAGCCTTCCACATGATTCCTTGCACCCGTTGCGCTTGAGTTCCGTATAATCTACCACTCGAGATATTGGTCATACTACTACCACCACAAAAATTTACAAAGGAGTAAATCGAATGATTTCCATGTCTTAAAGGTTCCAACGCGATAGATGGTGCGTCAATCAGATGCTCGATCTGTGAGTTATAAGCGTTTTAGTTCTGAGGGACCAGTTGGATTCAAGTTCAATCAAACCTAGCCATACTCCAACTATTTCTAAAACTCAAGTGATGTATACCAAAAGGATAGTCTTGATCCAAGGATCCCATTTCTATAGACGGTTCGTCAAACGGATTTCTGGGTCTCAGGATATGACCCTCTATGTGATTCTGTGTCTAGTTGGGCCCGGGACTGGGTTGGCCCGGGTGGGCCGATCCGACCCGACCCAACCCGGTTTGGGTCTCTCTAACCCGGTCCTTGACTGACAAAGATATGCTAGGCCGTGGAGGGAATTGCCCACTGGAGCGTGTTTCGGTTCGGCCTACAGGGGTCGGCCCGACCTGTAAGGGGGGCGCGACCCACTGGGTAGGCAGCCCGCTGGGCACATGGCCAGGCTACGTGATGTGTGGCCCACGACTAGGTGGAGTGGCCTACTATTATAGGGACCACCCTAGACACCACCCAGGGAAGTGACCCCTAATTCTCCCGAATGGCCATGAGGGCCGTTCAGTTTCCTCTACAGCAGCAACACCACGTGGCACTGCCAAGTGGCATGAATGACCAACTGGAGCAGGTCCTGCCTATCGTCGTAGCCAGCCGATGCCGCCAGACATCTCCAGCGGTGCACGACGGAACGCCGCTCCACCACCCGTGGCCGGCCAGTGTTTTGGCTGCCTCCTATGACCGCCTTGGCTGACGAGTCAAGACAAGTTCTTCTAGAGGCGTGGGAGAACCGCCTCCTCCCTTGAGGCCTACCGGTGATGGCCGCCACACTTGTCCCCACCAACACCAGTCGCTGGTACTGCCGCACCGATAGACATCCATGAGTCGTCATCTATGTTCTGGTGTCCTGTTTTTTATTCCGAATGTGTCTTTGAACTTCTCAGGACATCATTGCCTCTTGTATCCCGTCAAAATTGGATTCTTTTTATCCCGAATAATCGCCAATAAAGAACGAACAAATTAATCATGATAGTGTAGAGACCAGGCCTTATTCATTTGGCATGCGCCCTCCACATTAGCTTGATAAAAATATTTTGTAGTGATTGAATCATCCATACATGAAATTAAACAAGTTCAAATTCCTACCTCATAAATCCATTGGAGAATGTTTACGCTTGAAGGTGGGTCAATGTTCTTTGTTCCCCAACAATATTCCAAAGATTCCATTGGAATGGCGATTCTCCAACCTTTCTTGGTCGATCCGTTCTTCACCGAAGGGTTCCTCTAATGTTCTCCACTCCAGATCTCCTCCTTCATTAATGATTTCAAAAATTCCACCAAGAGGAAAGATGAGATTTCAACCATTAAAGGGGGGTGGTTCATTAATTATGAATTGATGAATCATATTAATTAAAGGGATTAGTTGTTACACACTTCATGTAACCGAGTATTTAATTCCCAGCATTAAATTCCCGACCTCTCTCTTGTGGTACGCACCACCGAAAAATTTAAAGGAGATATTCGAGAATATTATTCATAAAAATAAAATATATTTATTTTAATTTATCTTCTATGAAAAATGAAAAAACCAAATACTTTTATTGACACACTAGGGTTGAGTTTAAACCTCCATTAAGTGATTCCTAGTGTTGCAGATTTAATGGTTCCCTCTGTTTTTAATATGAGCATCGATTCAAAAGTTAGAAAACATTGCTCCTACGTTTACTGAACATTCCTTAAGAAAATGTTCAGATATTCATTCGAGGCACACTAGGCCTTGGAATCACACTCCATCAATTTTCAGAGACTCATAATAATTCTATATAATTAAAAATAATTTAAATTGAAAAACTGGGTCTTTACAAATTCGTACATGGATTACAATTTTTGTTATAGTTTCTATTACTTACATCATGTTAAATTTATAATAAATTATTCAGAATAAATTAGATCATAAAATTATGAATCATAATGTATAATTTTGAAACAAGTGAAACACTTAACAAAAATTGAAAAATTTATTCCTAACTAATATCAGAATCATAAACTTCATATCTATGAGAATATTATCAATTCATAAAAATATTTTCAAATAATTTTTAATGGTTTACAAATAAAATGTGAATTAACCCATGCATATATCATGTGAGTGTTAAAATTGGTGTGTAGTAAGTTCTGTTTTCATACACCAAATGATGATCAATTCAAATCCCAATGCACCCTCTGCAGAGTTATTACATGTAGATATAACTATTTCATAGATACATAAACATGTATTATCTAGATGATGATGTATTTCTTGGAAAACAACACAATATCTACCTTGACTCAACTTTAGGATGTTATCCTATACTTATACTTATCCTCAAAGTCATCCATAAGGATATATTTTTCAATCTATGTTTTCATAAATCTAGTTCACAAGGTTTCAACCAAACTTTATTTGATACCAATTATAATGACCCTAGACCTAGTATCCCAGAGTTGGTGGTTACTTTATTAAATTGGTACTAAGAATAATAAATTTCACCCCAAAGGACTAAATAGTTTGTTAAACTTGGAAAACTAGATAAATACTTGAAACAAATGTTGCATTTGAAAATATAAAAAACAATATAGTATTTTTGTTTAAAGGAAAATTATTCCTTTTAGAAGATCTCTAAATATCAATCATAATACATTTATTAGCATACTAGGGAAAAGAAACATAAGAATGGGGTATAGTAAAATTCTCATGAAGGGTATGCGTACAATATAAGTTTCCATGAATAAATAATATATAATCAATATAGAAACTTTAGCATCTAAAAACTCATGTCATTTAATAAATAATATTTGTGTAAAGAATAATATGAAAAATATAAACGAGGATAAAATAATTCCATATAAATAATCACATAATCGTTAAACTTTTCCATTGATATCATAACTAATCAAATTATCACATGGAAATCACTTAGTAATCTCATAATGAAGGATTGCACAATTCCAAACATCATAAATAGACCATCAAGGACTCGTGGAAAGAAATTATATATAAATGGGTAAGACCTCATAAAAATATGGAGACCAGTTTGTCTCATGAGACCTACTGAATCATAGAGGGGATATAGTTGTCATACCCTATCACTCACTGTGTCCAATGCATTCCTCATATAAAATGGGTGAAAAATAACCATTGTCAACATTTGTATTAAATTACAAGATTAAAAATTGTTAATAATTATTCCAATAAGTAAAAATAATCATAAATCATACTAAATAATATGATGAATGGTATCAGAATGTTATATCCCACGTAAATCATAATATTCAACAAAGAATACTGACATTGATTAACATACTTTAAAATGATCATTGGAAAATGTCTTAAGGAAAATTTTCATTTTTACATTAAAATCACTTAATTAATGTCTAAAATACTTCATAAATATTAAGTAAAAAATTTTACTTGAAAAGTAACTTTTCAAATTGTAAATAAAATTTCATGTTAATGAGTGGTCATGCAGGAGAGTAATTTCGTACATGATGCATAAGTTAAACAAATATTCCTTTCACATTCTTGTAAAAAGGTCAAAAATTATCTCATTTAGAAAAATAAAATAAGATTTATTTTAAACCATTTTATAAAAAGTAAAACATGGGTAAATATATATTTAACAAATCATTTTATAATTTAAAAAAATATTTTTGAAATTTTTAGGGAAAATATGGACACAGAAGAGAATGATTCCCAACTGAGTAGAATGACAATGTTAGTTTTCATGAAAAGAATTATTTGGGTATCTTGAGTAATTAATGAGTGTAAAATGAAAAAAAATATTTAATTTATATAAATTAACATATTATAAAAATAATTTTATGTATAATATATAAATATAAAATAACATCCCTAGCGGAGACATAAATATAAACAATCTTGAATAACAATGAGATTTCGAAATAAACCCTTACCTCATGTCTGACTTCCATTATACATGTTAGAACATCCAATATAATAAATATAATTATATTATATATATATATAATAGAAAACAAATAATATATAATATACCATATATTATTTACTTATAACATTTTATCACCTATTTATTAATAATTCTTTGTTAAAATCACTGTTTCAAGCAATAAAGGCATTGTTTTTCAAATATGTTTTGGTTTGGTAGTTTTGGTCCTTATAATTTTATAATAGTTCAATAATATCTATAATTTTAACCAATATAAAATATAAAATATATTTATTATATGTGATCCAACATCCATGAAATAATCTATCATGCAATAATAAACCATAAACAGTAATTCAACTTCCATATGATCAAATGCCTATGTGAAAATAATCTCTAGACATTAATAATAATTATTTTTATAAGGTTTTTTAGTTTATGCTTTAAAAACCATGCTCATGTTTTTTATAAAACCATTTCAAATCCAATCCAATAAGCTTTAGGGTTTGAAAATACACTTTTCCATTTCAAGTCAAGGCAATTCTATTTTCAAGGAAAACCCCCCTTTTAACATGAACTAATGTCCTTATAAATTTCAAAAAATGAAATTTCATTTCAAATATTATGAAATTAATAAGGACTATAAATATATTAATAAATTAGAACACTTCAATAGATCCACCTACCTCAATGATTTAAAAAACCTAACTGCCATTGACAATAGGGACTGGAAACCACAATATCTTGCTTAGAAATTCAAGGAATGATAAGAGTCTAAAAAGGATTGATAGAAAATTATATCCAATCACAAAACCACATCCAAACCAAATAAACATCTAAAAACTAAGAAGAACAAGATGTTCTATGTACCCAGTAAGAAGTAATCTAACCACAACAGTGATCGATTGATTAATAAAGTGATCTGGATGGGATGATGTCACCCAAAATCACCAAGGGGGTCTCTAGGTCGAGAGAAGAGGGATGAAATGAAGGTAGAATGAAACATATCACTTTCATTATTCCCTAAATACCAAAACTATGGAATTTACATGAAATGTAACCAATTTACACGTCATGTATGCCTCGGGGTCCATATGTGCCGGAAAAACCCGTCACATTGTTATGAAGAACTAGATTTTTATTGATGCAAAATGTTTACCAGATACATGGTGTGTAAAACTTGAACGACATTCACCCAGTTCACAACATCTTCCCAGCATCCATTACATGACATGTATTAAACTGACACAGTGTGTAAGTGCCCTGTGAGAAACAAAGTACACAATTTTTATACTGAGAATTCCAAAAAATCCCTAAATACACCATTTTATGTATATTTAAAACTTCATGATCTGAAATACTCACCCAAAAAAAGTAAACCAAAAAAAAAGATTAGAACATACCTATTAGAAAGTTAACATGGTGTTACAATCTATCGATGTGAAATTGGTTACCTCTTGGTGGTGTCTTACATACTGTGGCCACCCATTTCTCTTTACTAATGTACCTAAGGTTCCCACTATACAATGTTTGATAGTTTCTATTTTAAAAACAATGATCAAATTTTTTATAAAACCATTTCAAATCCAAGATAATCCGTTTTAGGGTTTGAAAATCCACTTTCGCATTTCAAATCAAGGGAATTCCATTTTCAAGGAAAATCCCCCTTTTAACATGAAATCATGCCCTTTTATATCTAAACACATGAAATTTCTTATAAAATATCACAAAATCAATAATAAATATAATAAATTCAAGAAATTAGAACACTTGAAAAGATTCACCTACCCCGAGGATGTAGAAATCCTAACATCCTTTAACAATGGGGATTTGAACCACACAATCTGCCTTCGGAAGACAAGGCTTGATAGGAGTCTGAAAGGGATTTATAGAAAATGATATCCAATCATAAAACCATAGCCAAATGAAATACACAACCAAAACATAAGAATAAATATGAGGAACAATTACCCAATCTGAAGCAATCCAACCCCAATGGTGATCCATCATTGAATGAAGTGATCCATATGAGAAGAAGTGACCCGAAATTGCTGGGGTGTCTTTTGGTCAAGAAAGGAGGGGCACACCAAAATAAGAATGAAACACATAACTCACATGATTCCCTAAAAACCAAACACTATGAAATTTATATGTCATGTTACCAATTTACACGTTTTTTAATCCTCCGGGTTCATATACACCAACGAACTCATCACCTCTTTATTAGAAACATGATTTTTATTCATAGACGACATGTACCTATTACGTGGGGTGTAAACCTTGAACTCCACACACATAGTTCATGGAATCTTTCCAACATCTATTACATAATGTGTACTATACTTACACAGCTTGTAAGTGCCCAACGAGTAGTCGAGAACATAGGTTTTATGCTGAAAATTACAACAAATCCCTGACTTTACAATTATTGGTATCCAATAAATTTCATGGTTGGAAATACTCAACCAATGAAAAAGGAAACCAAATGAAAAGATTAGGACATGCCTGATAAAAAGGTAAAGGGGTGTTACATAGACATCCCTCATTTATGACTCTTAGAAAGACATTCATATTCTTTCCTATATAGCACATAGTCATTCAATCAGACATGTATTCTCTTATATCCCAAACCCTCTAGCCATAATATTTTATTTTCATTTTAATGTGAATATGGAATATTATTTTCTTTAGAAATTATATCTTTCAATATTTATAGAAACTGTGTAAAACTCTTTTCACTCTATACATTTTCATATTTATTTTAATCATTTTTGACACCGTTGAAAAAACTTTGAATTTCATACAACCATGATACAATGTTTTTTAAGAATCATTATATAGATGATCATTTTTTGGATCTTTGTCAATTTACTATACTTCAATATCAAAAATAATTTCATTAATTTGATCAGACTTATATTATTTCAAATTATCATCATTAATAGATCTTTAATTCTTCTATGTTTCACCATGCTATATCCAAGGGTTGTAACTCAAATTAAAACCATGACATGTTTAATGATATTTGATCTCTCTTCTTTAAAATATCATTATGTTTAAACATTATTGTAATGGAATGAAAAAAATATTATTGTTTGGAACATTTCATTTAGAAAAATCCAAAAAATCATTGACACCATACTCAAAATCATCACTTGTTTGAACTATTGTGTACCAAATCCATCTCAATATTATCTATAAGAATTATCAAAAATTGATAAAAAGTTACTGTATTTTAAAATTCAATTTCAAATTTACTTTTATATAATAATAAAGAATACCATTAAATATTTTACAAAAAAGAAAAGAAATATTACATATTTGATAATGAAAAATATAACTTCGAACAGGTTAGATTATCATTATATAACAAAAATAAAAAAATCAATAAAAAATATCAAAAAACCTGATTATATTATAACTCTTTAACTAAAATATCATTATTTAATTAAATGTTCATTTTTTTGATAAAAAATTGCAAACCATAATCTAAAAACAATCATTCATCAAATAAAAATATATAAGATATGAGAATAATTTTAACCATAAATACAGAGAGCATAGATAAAGCGACATCAAATTAAAATTGGAAGAAAAAATAAAAATTAAAATACCTCGGATACATAGAAAATTGAAACAATATACACAAAACATAAATTAATATTGGAACCATGACAATTAAGAAGGTGAAACCACCATGAATAAGGTGAAAGGGGTGACCGATGATGGGTGACGATGGATGAAGATGGTAAATTATGACTAAAGAAAAAAGAGACAACAATAGAAAATTTGAAAAATAAAGAGAAATTAAAATACCATGTATGTGTGGAAAATTGAAATAATAAAAACAAACCATAAATTGATATTGGAACTAGAACAATTGAGATGTTGACACCAACATGAAGAAGTTGCAAGAGGTGGCTAACGACTGGTAACCATGGTGGATTTCAAATAAATGATAAAGATATATGAATGTAAAATAGGAACCTCAAATAAAAATACAATGATTGCATGGAAAATGAAAATAAACACGAAATGTAAATTTATATTAGAACCGAAACGATCTACACCAATGGGATGAAGCGCTAGAGGAATACAATGATGATTCATGGTGGATGGAAATAGTGGAAACCCAATAAAAGATATTCAACACCATGAATTGAAGAATGAAGTGATTTTGGGCCATAGATCAATGTATAAAGGGATTCAGGTCTAGGAAATGAAGATATAAGGGTTAGGATTATCCAGATGAGAGAAAACCAAGGGGTTTTTTATGAAAGAATAAGAAAAATCTGATTACTACTGACCCCCAATTAAATTTAAAAGATTTTTTACATTATTTATTTAATAAATTATGAATAGAAACAATTTTTCAATTTAGTTATTTAATAGATGATGTAAAAAACTAGATTTTTATTATGGTTATTCTATAACCGACATGAAAAATGTTGGTATTTTATTTTCCACATCAGTTATTCAATAAATGACATGGAAAATCATTATTTTCACATTAATTATTGAATAACCAATGTGGTAATAATTTTTTCATGTCGGTTATAGATAATCCACTTGAAAAATGCATCCGGAGAAATCAATTTTGTACTAGTAATGATTCCATTCCAGTCAAAGGGTTGAGATATTAATATCCATAAATGGTAGGGATAAATCCTTCATTGAATTATTCATTAATAACATACCAATTGTGATGTATCCAGGGAATTCAACTTAGCGTGAACATAGTGCATCACAAGTTTTTTCATTATATCTAAATACATGATTCATGATATGTATTAATAATATTATCAAAATCTAAGGACTATTTCATATACTTGAAAATAAAAATATACGATGACACATAAACAAAACAAATTCCTATTAATGGGTATATCTTTATAATCTCTCATTTGGAGGTCACCAATTTTGAACTGCCAAAGTTGCAGTCTCATCATCTTATGAAAACATTCACATAACAATAGTAAAACTATGTGACCTATCATAGATCATCATATTGATCTTCTTTAAAATATTTAAGTGATATCATCATAGTATCTCAAGGTTCTTATCATAGTGGAGAACTATTATGACCTATTCTGATGCGATAGATACCTTATGAAATTATCACAATAATGTCATTAAGAATAACAATCAATGTGAGATAAGATATATTTAATATTAACTTTTTTAAACATATTAGTAAATCTAAAGTGAAAATCAATTGGTTATAGGATACCAACTCCAAAAAATGGGAACTGAAGACTTTACCTTGAGGAATCTGGTAAAAAATGATGGTGATGGGATTTGATTCGAAGAGGAGGAAGGGAAGAGCTCCCTCTCAAGTGCTTGGTTCTGGTTGAATAATGGTGTAGGGGAGATAAAAGAACCCCCATTTTAATTTGAATAGGTGCATATTTGGAAACAATAAATTCCAATTCTGGGAAACATACATGGTTAAACTACACAATTTAACAAACTAGATATCAACAAGGAGAAAACCACTATAAAGACAAACCAACTTCCCACGATTTGACTACATGGTTACATATACCTATTCACTAACCATGTGTTATATAACTCCTAGAAAAGGGTAAGATACATGGTTTCTACTAGGAGTTTCAGAAACAGTACGTTACTCATATAAATCAAACCATAGAAATTCAAAACAAGATGCACATAAGGGTAGAGAAGAGCCACATAAGGGTTCTCACTTGGTTTTTCCTAAATTATGAAGATAAAATTGTGTGTTAATGATAAAATTTGAGGACAAAAGTTAAATCCTAAAACTTATAAAAAATTTTATTGCTCCCAAATATATTAAAATATTTTAAAATAAATACCTCCACACTAACATTGGGTCTGAAAGATCAGAGATAGTAACATCCCTAACATCCTTTAAATTCCCAAAGATCAATGAAAAATGGGGTATTTCCCTTGGAATGACAGTACCTCTAATATTACATGAATCCTATTTGCAGAAAGGGTTAGAACTAGAAATGGAAATGGAATAAGTGGACAAAATGAGAAAAATAAGAAGGAAAACCTATAGGAATCTCTTAATGGGGTGTTATCCCTTGAGGATCTAATAGTGGAGATAGAAGGGGGGGATCCCATTTGGTATGGTGCTCTCTGTCTAGAATTGAATGGTGACCAATCTCCTATTATATACTATATAATTATAAAAACAATATTTGTAATACCATAAAAATTATATAGTGTAATCATAATTATAACATCCCTAAAATCATCTAATTTAATTAAAATATAAAAACATTTATAACATCATATAACAATAAATATTCCATGAAACATAATGAAAATATCAAATTAAGAGACTATGAATGGTGTAAGGATGTTGTAATATGAAAACAATTGTTTCAGGTAAACCAATATGGTTGTATAGTTACCAAAATCATGGTCTAATTGTGAAACACTCACTGTCTCACCCTGTAAATAGTGCATGATTAATTCACACGATCATTCTGAATCACACTCAAACAATGTGACAATAAACTATTATAAAAAATCTAAATTTTAAATTTGAAACACCCAAAAATTATTATCTCAACCAGAAAGGAAAAAAGAGGGATTTTTAAATTACTTATTTTACATCATTTTTACATTATCATTTTTATTCCACATCATCATTCTAAATATTTGACACCATATTTTATAATCGTTAAAATATATCTATGGTCGATTATGTATTTCTAATTTTGAAATTTATCATAGTTTCAACAAGTGTTTGATCATTTTCTCAACAATTATATAATTTTTTTACCAAAGAAAGAAGAAATGTTTTGAAAGTATATGGGTGTAATGAAAATAATCATAACTCTAGAATAGATTTTATAAAAGTGTCTAATATTTAACATTAATAAAAAAAATAAATGATGAAAATTATAACCTTTATATGTAAATGTGATGTGAAAGAGGCCTGCCGATTTGGGTTCATATATGTTACTCCTTCAAAGGACAATACCTTCTTGTTTCATGGTCTTAAAAGATAAAAACTTCGAATTAGTAATTTTCATTTTGTGCCAACAAAGGTGAAAAATCTGTATTTTTTACTTTATTGATCACCCATTTTCTACTATGTACTCTACTATTTTAGAGCTCTATATTCAACATTGGACACTGGTAGCTAGATAAACTGTCCATGGGCATGCCAGGACATCGGGGCTCATACTCGGTTCACTAATCATATCCAACTGTATCATCATTTTTACATAAAATGTGGGGGTCTCATTGATTTATGGAGAGTCTTTGATGGAAAAGAGCACATAGACCCATGTTCTTGGAATACATTGATCACTAGATATATGCAGGATGGGTGTCTCACAGAGGCTCGTAATTAGTTTGATGAAATACCACAAAAAGACTTGTAATCTTAGAATACCCTGATTTTCAGTTATACTCAGGCTGGACGGCTAGTGGAATCTCAGAACCTATTCGATGAAATGTCATAGAGGGATAATTTTTATTAGACATCAATTATTTCATGTTGCGTGTGGAATTAAAATCTTGGGTATGATCTAGAGTAGTATAAATCAATGCAAAAGGATAATCACTTCACGTGTAGAAGGTTTTCTCTCTCTAGGGCCCTTCCTTGTTCGGATAAAATTTTGTATTTGACGTTAGGGAAGTAGATTCATGGTCATAAAATGTGAATGGTTCTGAATTTCAATGCATTTTTTTGGAGTTCTATATCATAGTGGTATAGAAAGTGGGGGACTTTGGAGGTGGATCTCCATATATTTGATTATACATTGGACTGGGATATTGTGTCTTGAAATTTTATGATTACAAGATACTTATGTGATGGGAGGATAGAAGGGGGAGTTTCATTTTTATGAGATTTACTGTGGTCTGGAATTAGACCCACGGACATAACTTTTACTCAAGTCCTCAATGCATGTGTAGATTATGCTACTGAGGTTCTGGGTAGGGAAGTTCATGGTTAAATAGTGTTAAATGTATGTGTTCCTTCTGATTTTTCTACCCATGAATTAGTTCACGTGTATTCAATGTCTGGGGATGTTGAGAAGGCAAAGAGAGTTATTAATCATATTCACCGACATGATTTAGTCTCATTCACTTCATGTATTACAGAATATTCTTAGAATGGACCATCTCATAAAGAACTTTAGTTGTTTGAGATCCTCCTCAAGTTCAAAACTCATCCCAATGACATTAGTTTTGTTGGTGTTCTTTCTACCTATTCCCTTTATTGGATAGTTGGGAAAGGGCTTCAATATTTCTACTCAATAAGCAAAAATCATGACTTAATTCACACAACCCATCATTATTCAAGCATCATTGATTTTATAAGATGATCTTTCCAATTCAAGGATGCGAAAATAACTATTGTTACTATGCCAATGAAGCCAAAAACGTCATTATGGGCTTCCCAAATAGGTGGTTGTGGAATTAATGGAAATCTTGAGATGTTGGAACTTGCATCAGAAGAATTATTTGAAATTGTACCTGAAAATAGGTGTGCATATATCACTTTGGCTAGTATCTATTCCAGGGATGGTCTGTGGAGTGAATCCTCAAGGATTCAGAAGTCTATTATTGATAGAGGACTCATAATTAAGCCAGGTTTAAGATGAATTGAAATTAAAAGGGTGGTACATGTGTTCTTAGTTGGTGACATGTCCCACCTAATGTCTAAGGAAATATATGACTTTCTAAGAAATCTTTATAATATGATGAATGAAGAAGGATATGTCCCTATAACAATGTTTGTGGTACATGATGTATAGGATAAGAATAAATAGACAACTATATCCTACCACATTGGTAAGATTTCACTTGAATTTGGAAATCTCACCACTCCATAGAGAACTCCAATCAAAGTCTTCAAGAATTTAAGGACATTCAATGAATGTCATACCACCTTTAGTTAATCTAAAGAATTGCTGATAGAAGTGTGTTACTTCATGATTTTAGTCGGTTACATTATTTTTAGGATAGAATATATTCATGCAATCATAATTGGGGATCACATCACTGTATGTTGTGTTAAACTATTTCATGGAATGGAAATAGCTCATACATTGTGTAATTAGGGCATGATTCTCTTGATCTGGATATGCTTCACATTTTCTTTGGAGTTGTATGAGGAAATTAGGAATTTTTGTATGGATTATCATGGATGAGTATTCATTGGATAAATTAATACCCAACATATAGGATGATTCTACTTTGTTGGCCTTAACAACAAAAATGGTGATTTCGATTTGTTTTTGAAGAAGAAAATTTCGTTGGGAGTAAAACAAGGCTCTCATTTTAAAGAATATAAGCTTACGTAATGATATACTATTTAACAGTGAGTACTGATACTGTTCCCATTTCTCCAGAAATGTGTATTTATTCTAAATGGCATGTTATTATTTTAATTTATTCCTGGGATGGGATTCAGACTTTGTGAATAGATAAAACCATAATGGAGGTAGTTTTACTCCTACTAGAAACATGTATGAGGGGATTTGACTGGACATTAAAAAGATGTGTCAATATATGTCTCATAAATAAGATGTTGAGTATGAAAACATCATCCCAGTTTCAACATACAACTTTTCCGTATATTAATATCATGATACATGTAACATACTGACCCTATGATCAATTCATTTTGGTCATAAAACAAGCAAAAAGAATGAAAAAGACTATCTCCATGTGACACACTGAATATATCTATGAGATGCTATTTCTATAGATCCATCTCGAACCCATCCCTAAAAAATGTGATATTCTTCACAAACCTGCATTAAAGTGACACACTACCTATTGTGGAAGTTTCGAGAGTCCAAGAAACAAAAGATTATAGATGAAGAAAAGAAAAAAAAACAAAACAAGAAGAAAATGTACATGACCACACTGATTTACATCATTTACGAATAATCCCTACGTCCAAAAAGAGTATGAATCCCTTCACTAATGTTGGGAGTAAAATTTCATGTACATTTCATAGTTTTATACACAATAAAATCCTAGCTCAAATGAGTTAATAATGGAGAAGAATCACTATACCACCAACCACACATAAAGTCAACTATATTGCAGTGAATGGAGGATAGAAGTCCACACTACTATAGTTTTTTGACCAACCAAGTCCAAGATTCTATAGTGGATGATGGATAGAAGTACAAAAAGCTACAATACTGATGTCTCTAAAGTCTGAGATGTTATAGTAACCATGAGAAATTCTGCACTACTATAGTGCATTTTCAATGTCCTCTGGTCGTCATTTCTATAGTCAGTAAGAGTGACTATAGTTCCCAAAAAATTTGATCAGGGTCCTTTGACCCTAGACCACCGAATCAAGGGGTGAGTATCCCCTTGAAAACCCCAACAAGCTCACTATAGATCTCAAAACATGGGAGTTATGGTCTGATGTGTAGTATGGTCTGCTAGCATGACCCCAACATCATCCAAACCGAAATGGCTGCACTAATCCAATGATACATGTGCACAATTGATATATATGTAAGGAGTGACTAGGAAATTTATTTATTTATCTGTAAAGATTCTATATCATTATATTCAAATGATAAACCAACAAAATAGATTGAAAATAAAATAATAAAACATTTATTTTTATAAAATATAAGACTTTATAATAAAAATGATTGTTTTAAAAGTTCATTTTAAATTGCTATTGTATTCAATGTCATGTAACTAAAATATACATGAAACATTTTCATTTTGAACAAACATTCTCTTTCACTAACATAAATAAAAATATACATCCATGTCATCATGGAATTATACTATAGGTGTACGTATGAAAAACCTTTGGGCCTCATGTAGAGACTCGTATCTTGACGTACATGGACATTACATTACTTTTGCGGAATACTTAGTACATAACAAAAACACACACACAAGGATCGTAATAGTTTAGTGTCTTTGGAAACTCGGAACGTAATCTTCTAAACGTGGTGAAAGATCTTCAATATCTCCCATAAAGATCTTCCCCTTTTTTTTTACCTAAAACCTTTCTTTATATCCTGGGGAAAGAAAAACAAAAAAAGGTGAGCTCAAATGCTCAGTAAGGGTAAACAAAAGAAATATCAATCACATCATATACATAAGAACGTAGCTTTTGGAAATCTTGACCTGCAAAAGAGCTCATAATATCATAACAAGGGATAAATCATAGAATTGAAAATGAGATCCCCATAATCATAACATAAAACTTGAAACTTTGTGGCATGCATACATAATCATGGAAAATCATTTCTTGTTAGTCATGACTCATTGCCAAGACTATCTTAGTGGACAAAGTCCCTTTCTGAACCGAGTTCACTCCTCGTTTCAGTCCTGTATCACTGAACCGAAATAACCTTCCGTTCCAGCCATGTCTATCTCATGAGATATAAAATCTTTACCCAATGCATTGGAGGGAGATATAGGTCCCACCCATCTTATAATGAATCCTTTCTTATGTGTGCCACATAATCATAAACCATACATCATAGCGTAACCCATGTAATAAAAATGGGATTCTTAAACAACATGACATCATAAAACAATTCATATAAGGTAAAGGAATTCATAAAAATATTTCCATCACAACATAATCAAATCCATGTAATAATAGGGATAAAAACAGAACCCTTTATTATCTTAGATGGAAAATAATTTTGATAAAACACTTGAACTCCATTCTTGAGGAAAATATCCTTTCTTTTTCAAAAACATTTTTCCTTTCTTAACATGTCATACAACTTTAAACTAAAAGAATTTGATTAAAAATAAACTTGAAAACTTGTAAAGGAATCTTCTTGGAAATAATGTTTTAAAAATCCATTCTTGCCGTATAAGTTAAAAAAACATTCTTCGTACTTTTGTCGGAAAAGTCAAAAAGTACCTCGTACAAAAAACGATAAAAGATTCCTTTCATATATTTTACTAAAAACTCACCGAAGGGTAAAGTTGGATTTAAACAATTGTAGGTGGATGGAAATAATATTACATATTGAAGAAAAATGGATTTTGATGATAAAATACACCCCAGTAAATACCAAAGTATAAACAATCTCGGATAAAAATGAGATTGTGATATTTCCCTTACCTTAGGTCCGACTTGCTTTGTAAGTGTCCGAACCTCCTGTATAATGATTTAAATCATGTTATTGACTTATTACAGAATCATATTCATTGTTATGATATCATATATGGTTCACTTATGACATTATATTACCCGTTCTTTTGTAAATTCCATGTTAAAGAAGCGTTTTGGGTAAAATCGTTTCATTTATCGTAGGAGTTTTGACTTGTTGTTCTTGACATCATTATTACTTATATCATGATTTACTTACTTCCAGAATATAAAATATGATTTATATATCATATATATTCAGTATATATATATATATATATAATAGGTAGATAAATAAAATGAAAAACACCGTTCATGGAGACGGTAGTCCTTACGTACGCATGAACGCTGTTTTCCTTTCCTTATTGTCTTGAAATAGAAGTAAGTAGATGACATACATATGTATATTTATACATAAATCCAGTAGCTTTATAATGTAATATATTTCATTATTATTTCTTATATATACATTATAATCATTCTTAAATGGTTAACATGGAGAATGAATCTCATCGCGTCGTGGAGACGGTATTCCGTACGTACGCACGAGCGATGATATCATTTCTATAAATATTGAATTGAATTGGAGTGGATTATACAATATATCAGAATCAATATGATGTTTTAACAACTATGTATAGTTATTCTTTACACCATTATACCCATCCATGTAAGGTGGTGGTGGAAAATAGATTACACCACGGCGTGGAGACGGTATTCCGTACGTACGCACGCGCGGTGATTTATTTTTCCGTAGGATGGATAGATGGTGAAATAGGGTTGTTTCATACTTATAATAACATATCAGTATATGAGTGATACTGATGTTATTACTTCATAATGAAACAACCTAAGAAGAAGAAGTGGAAGAAGAAATAAAGATGAAAGAATTGGTAACGGTAATTACCTCTTCTTTGAAGTGCCTCTTTGAGACCTCCTCTTAGGGCACTAAAATTGGTCTTTGAGGAAGACCAGAACCTCTAGGATGTTGCTAGGGAAGTGGAGAGGAGAAATTGGCAGGGGTTGGCCGAGCTTGAGTGCTCAAATTGGTGTGAGGAGGAGGGGGAGGAGGTGTCCTTTTATAGGGGAGGAGAGGAGCACCTTAGGAATATCTCAAAATATTATTTTATATTAAAGTCAAAATCGGTTTATAATGGTTCCAAAGGGTCTTATTTCGAAGCTAAAGTGGGGATGGGTCGAAATCCTATCAACCAATAGGATTTAGACAAGTTTAGGGTATTATTTTAACCTTATCAATTAGATTTAACTCTAAGTTAAATAATTTAACTTTTACCGTGTCTTTTTGTTTTCTTTCACTATATGGTTAATAAACTTACTATAACATGCCAAACGAACCCCAAATTGTATATTATTAATACATATATCCTTATCTAAGTCATTTGGCCGAACCTTAGATTTTTAGGAATAAAATAACAATTAATAATATAATATTTGATTTAAAAACTATTTTGTGTCAATTTTGACACTATTTGATATATGATTTTTGTGAAAGTCATAACAGAATTATATGTTCGAACCAAGTTGATTAAATCAACATTAATATATCATAGTAACCTAGAAAATTAGTGGAATTCATAAAAAATCTCAAATTACATTTATTTTGGTGTTTATAACATCAATTATGTCAATATTTCATTAATAAGATAATTACTGCATCATCGTTGTGTCATAAATAAATTAAATTATTTTATGTCTAAAAATTACAAATAAAATACCATCATGTAGGATATCTTTTTATATTTCTAATGAATATTTACAATCGAATTTATCTTATGTATAACCCCATATGAAAAATGATTTACTTATTAAACTTTGATTTTAAATATTTTAACCTTTCTTTAAATAAATTAATAATAAATGTCCTAATCTAATCCAAGTGGGCCTAAATGGTCATATTTTATTCCTAAGTTTGTTTTTGGTCGAATTACACTTGTCCAATAGAATTAGGACATGTGTTAGGGTAATATTAATATCATATTTACCCTTAGTTACCCTATTTACTATTAACCGTGGTAAAAAAAGTAAAAAGTTACTATTCACCAAAAAAATATTTTCATCTCATTGAACCACATTTTAGTCCTTGATATTAACCGTGTCTCTCAGATTTTCGAAATTCCATTCACAGAAGCGGTAAAATTAAGTTTTATGCAAAATTCAGTTTTTAACCTACCACTTAGTAGTTTCACTATTCATCAAAAATTGATGTTTTTCAGAACAATGCCAAAATTTCATCCCAAGCTATATTTCATATTCCGATTTCAAAAATGAAGTCTATTTTACCAAAATCATAACATAAAAGTTGCATTAATTATTTTTATAATTAAATCTTGCTGTTAAAACAAATAGCGTGTTTTTAAGAAACAATATCTATCAAAAGATTGACACTTGTTTATGTCTAGTTTAAATGTGAAATTACATCCAATGACCAAAATTGTATTAAATTGTAAAAATATATTCTAAATATACTTTAAAACCACTCAAATTAATGATTTATCACTATTAATTATTTCGATTAAAAAAGTTGTTTTTTAATTATAATTTAGTAATTTTCACTATTCATCAGAATATGAAAGTTATCCAAAAAGTACCAAAATTTCACCTTAGGCTAAATTCGATACTCCGAATCCAAAAATGAAGTCCATTTTGAGAGTTAAAATTTCTAAAATTTTAAAAGTGGTTATTACTATTCATAACGGCTAGTTATAATAATATTTTAATAGCATATCGTTGTTTAGTGAAACTCAGTATTGCGTACTACACACGCTATTGAGGAAGGTTGCGATTGCGTGTAATGCAAGGCAAGTCAAAGATGCGTGTTGTGCAAGCTCCTTTTGGTGTAGCGTACAACACAAGACATTAATAAAATTAAAAAGAATATTTTTCATAAAATCTCGGGCTGTTACATTCTACCCCCTTAAAATGAATTTCGCCCTCGAAATTCGTCGGGGTTATAAATGGTTTACTATTCGAAAGTTTCTTTAATAGAAACCCACATCGTAAAAGGGAATACCAAAACTTGGCTTTAAAAACTAAAGTATGAAATGTAACGATCACCCAAACAAACTAATCACTGGGTTTCCACATAGGTGAAAATATGGATATGGAAGAGAAATCTAACCATCATGTTCTGATGGAGAGTGGTAGAGAACATGGCTATGGAAAAGCCAGTAATCACAAATCCATAGATTTGTGATGATATAAGGTACCATCTGATTCATCAGGTATAAGATCACTAGGACAACATTTTTGGTTTTCAAGATCATTTCCCTAAAGTTGAAAATTTGCTTAGAATAAATACTTACTTTATTTTGGTACAATCTCACTTTTGTTCGTGCCTTGAACAATTTCTACTTCATCTCTTAAATAAATGAAGTTGATTTTGTTATTTGTGAAGTGCTAGCAGATCATGTGATAGAATGACTGTTCATTCCATCTGTCTCAAACAAAAGGTTAGCAAAAGTTATTAAATATACATAAGTCATTCTATAGTGAGATTAATCATATATGGTTCCTAAAATGGACTTATACTTCATATATCATGCTGCTTAATATAATAAAACTAGTTTCTACTAAACAGAGACTTCCTGTAGGCCAGTGGTAGGCGATAAAGGCCAGTCGCACTTCGGTTGTGGGTTCGATTCCTACAGCCTTGTCCGAAGCGATGGGCTGTCGCCCGTCCTGCAGGTTGTCCCTTTTTCTAAAACTACGTTACTATAACATCCCATCAATAATATCGAAAATCTTCTATCCTTAAACAATACTAACTTATGTCCAACATAATCCAGTCTAATCTTTAGGCTTATACATAATACTGCAGTCCACTCTCATAATATAGTGACATCAATTACTAGAGATTTAATACTGTCGTTGATGCCCACATATCATAAGATATGTCTTGTTGGTCACATTCCAAACATTCAAAGTCCTTAATCGTGTATTCTCTTGAATACCTTAGTGAAAACATGAGTGCAGTTAAAAGTTACCAAAATCCTCAAAATTCTATATACTCAAACCATGATATCACTTAGTCCTTATATCAATCATGAGCTCATGAATACTATCAAACATTTAATTTTCTCCTTATCCCTTCATTATGCGGATATAATCTACATTCCAAAAATATCTGAATAACCTTTCATGGATACTGGTAACATTAATCATACACTTTCAAAAAACAAGGAAAGACAACAGTGTAACAATCCATAGATGTCTCTTTATTCCAAAATTACACATGATAAACATGTAATCATTCCACTACATTCTCAAACCATTGACCGAGCTTCAAAAATTCTTTCATCTCACATATCATTTGTAGTCTCTTCATCATCATCCACATAAATACTACCCATATGACCATACTGATTCTCTTCATGAGTCTTTCCCTTAGGGCATTTGTTTGCATAATGCCCATACATTCCACATTTAAAACACTTAACCATTTTTGATGTCGTAGCAATACCATTATCCTCATCCATGGTGTTAACCGACCCTTTTCCTTTGCACTTACTTGCTTTGTGTCCTTCTTTTCCACACCCAAAGCATCTTCCAGTTCCCTTGAAACATTCTCCTTGATGTCTCTTCCCACATGATTTACATAGGGGAAATTGAACTTTCTTTCCTCTATGATCATCATGGAACTCCATCTTTCTCTTATTAGTCGAGTCAGGAAACTTACCAAATTTTACTTTATTGATCATATTGTGAGATTGCTGATTCGGCATAATAATGATGTTTGGATATCCAAATCCCATTTCATTTGGTTGCTCATGAAGAATATCATTCCATTGTCCATCATATCCTCCATTATTGTGAATCATCTTGTTTCCAGCCATTTTCTAAAACCCAAACAGAATAGTGTTAGATGCAAAAATCATAATAAAGGGGGAGTAACTTAAATATCTATCATCTTTGGTTTAATCTAATATCGTTACCATAGTTCTCGGACTATATCCAATACGTATAATTATCCTTAGGGCATCCCTAGACATACCTTAGAAATATCTCTAGGGATCTCACTAATGTTTTCGCATCCTAGTTTCCAAAGGTTGACTAAACCTTTCCTCTGATACCAACTGTAGAGACCCGTATCTTGACGTACATGGACATTACATTACTTTTGCGGAATACTTAGTACATAACAAAAACACACACACAAGGATCATAATAGTTTAGTGTCTTTGGAAACTCGGAACGTAATCTTCTAAACGTGGTGAAATATCTTCAATATCTCCCATAAAGATCTTCCCCTTTTTTTTACCTAAAACCTTTCTTTATATCCTGGGGAAAGAAAAACAAAAAAAGGTGAGCTCAAATGCTCAGTAAGGGTAAACAAAAGAAATATCAATCACATCATATACATAAGAACGTAGCTTTTGGAAATCTTGACCTGCAAAAGAGCTCATAATATCATAACAAGGGATAAATCATAGAATTGAAAATGAGATCCCCATAATCATAACATAAAACTTGAAACTTTGTGGCATGCACACATAATCATGGAAAATCATTTCTTGTTAGTCATGACTCATTGCCAAGACTATCTTAGTGGACATAGTCCTTTTCTGAACCGAGTTCACTCCTAGTTTCAGTCCTGTATCACTGAACCGAAATAACCTTCCGTTCCAGCCATGTCTATCTCATGAGATATAAAATATTTACCCAATGAATTGGAGGGAGATATAGGTCCCACCCATCTTATAATGAATCCTTTCTTATGTGTGCCACATAATCATAAACCATACATCATAGCGTAACCCATGTAATAAAAATGGGATTCATAAACAACATGACATCATAAAACAATTCATATAAGGTAAAGGAATTCATAAAAATATTTCCATCACAACATAATCAAATCCATGTAATAATAGGGATAAAAACAGAACCCTTTATTATCTTAGATGGAAAATAATTTTGATAAAACACTTGAACTCCATTCTTGAGGAAAATATCCTTTCTTTTTCAAAAAAATTTTTCCTTTCTTAACATGTCATACAACTTTAAACTAAAAGAAGTTGATTAAAAATAAACTTGAAAACTTGTAAAGGAATCTTCTTGGAAATAATGTTTTAAAAATACATTCTTGCCGTATAAGTTAAAAAAACATTCTTCGTACTTTTGTCGGAAAAGTCAAAAAGTACCTCGTACAAAAAACGATAAAAGATTCCTTTCATTTCTTTTACTAAAAACTCACCGAAGGGTAAAGTTGGATTTAAACAACTGTAGGTGGATGTAAATAATATTAAATATTGAAGAAACATGGATTTTGATGATAAAATACACCCCAGTAAATACCAAAGTATAAACAATCTCGGATAAAAATGAGATTGTGATATTTCCCTTACCTTAGGTCCGACTTGCTTTGTAAGTGTCTGAACCTCCTGTATAATGATTTAAATCATGTTATTGACTTATTACAGAATCTTATTCATTGTTATGATATCATATATGGTTCACTTATGACATTATATTACCCGTTCTTTTGTAAATTCCATGTTAAAGAAGCGTTTTGGGTAAAATCGTTTCATTTATCGTAGGAGTTTTGACTTGTTGTTCTTGACATCATTATTACTTATATCATGATTTACTTACTTCCAGAATATAAAATATGATTTATATATCATATATATTCAGTATATATATATATATAATAGGTAGATAAATAAAATGAAAAACACCGTTCATGGAGATGGTAGTCCGTACGTACGCATGAACGCTGTTTTCCTTTCCTTATTGTCTTGAAATGGAAGTAAGTAGATGAAATACATATGTATATATATACATAAATATAGTAGCTTTATAATGTAATATATTTCATTATTATTTCTTATATATAAATTATAATCATTCTTAAATGTTTAACATGGATAATGAATCTCATCGCGTCGTGGAGACGGTATTCCGTACGTACGCACGAGCGATGATATCATTTATATAAATATTGAATTGAATTGGAGTGGATTATACAATATATCAGAATCAATATGATGTTGTAATAACTATGTATAGTTATTCTTTACACCATTATACCCATCCATGTAAGGTGGTGGTGGAAAATAGATTACACCACGGCGTGGAGACGGTATTCCGTACGTACGCACGCGCGGTGATTTATTTTTCCGTAGGATGGATAGATGGTGAAATAGGGTTGTTTCATACTTATAATAACATATCAGTATATGAGTGATACGGATGTTATTACTTCATAATGAAACAACCTAAGAAGAAGATGTGGAAGAAGAAATAAAGATGAAGGAATTGGTAACGGTAATTACCTCTTCTTTGAAGTGCCTCTTTGAGACCTCCTCTTAGGGCACTAAAATTGGTCTTTGAGGAAGACCAGAACCTCTAGGATGTTGCTAGGGAAGTGGAGAGGATAAATTGGCAGGGGTTGGCCGAGCTTGAGTGCTCAAATTGGTGTGAGGAGGAGGGGGAGGAGGTGTCCTTTTATAGGGGAGGAGAGGGGCACCATAGGAATATCTCAAAATATTATTTTATATTAAAGTCAAAATCGGTTTATAATGGTTCCAAAGGGTCTTATTTCGAAGCTAAAGTGGGTATGGGTCGAAATCCTATCAACCAATAGGATTTAGACAAGTTTAGGGTATTATTTTAACCTTATCAATTAGATTTAACTCTAAGTTAAATAATTTAACTTTTACCGTGTCTTTTTGTTTTCTTTCACTATATGGTTAATAAACTTACTTTAACATGCCAAACGAACCCCAAATTGTATATTATTAATACATATATCCTTATCTAAGTCATTTGGCCGAACCTTAGATTTTTAGGAATAAAATAACAATTAATAATATAATATTTTATTTAAAAACTATTTTGTGTCAATTTTGACACTATTTGATATATGATTTTTGTGAAAGTCATAACAGAATTATATGTTCAAAACAAGTTGATTAAATCAACATTAATATATCATAGTAACCTAGAAAATTAGTGGAATTCATAAAAAATCTCAAATTACATTTATTTTGGTGTTTATAACATCAATTATGTCAATATTTCATTAATAAGATAATTACTGCATCATCGTTGTGTCATAAATAAATTAAATTATTTTATGTCTAAAAATTACAAATAAAATACCATCATGTAGGATATCTTTTTAGATTTCTAATGAATATTTACAATCGAATTTATCTTATGTATAACCCCATATGAAAAATGATTTACTTATTAAACTTTGATTTTAACTATTTTAACCTTTCTTTAAATAAATTAATAATAAATGTCATAATCTAATCCAAGTGGGCCTAAATGGTCATATTTTATTCCTAAGTTTGTTTTTGGTCGAATTAAACTTGTCCAATAGAATTAGGACATGTTTTAGGGTAATATTAATATCATATTTACCCTTAGTTACCCTATTTACTATTAACCGTGGTAAAAAAAGTAAAAAGTTACTATTCACCAAAAAATTATTTTCATCTCATTGAACCAAATTTTAGTCCTTGATATTAACCGTGTCTCTCGGATTTTCGAAATTCCATTCACAGAAGCGGTAAAATTAAGTTTTATGCAAAATTCAGTTTTTAACCTACCACTTAGTAGTTTCACTATTCATCAAAAATTGATGTTTTTCAGAACAATGCCAAAATTTCATCCCAAGCTATATTTCATATTCCGAATTCAAAAATGAAGTCTATTTTACCAAAATCATAACATAAAAGTTGCATTAATTATTTTTATAATTAAATCCCGCTGTTAAAACAAATAGCGTGTTTTTAAGAAACAATATCTATCAAAAGATTGACACTTGTTTATGTCTAGTTTAAATGTGAAATTACATCCAATGACCAACATTGTATTAAATTGTAAAAATATATTCTAAATATACTTTAAAACCACTCAAATTAATGATTTATCACTATTAATTATTTCGATTGAAAAAGTTGTTTTTTAATTATAATTTAGTAATTTTCACTATTCATCAGAATATGAAAGTTATCCAAAAAGTACCAAAATTTCACCTTAGGCTAAATTCGATACTCCGAATCCAAAAATGAAGTCCATTTTGAGAGTTAAAATTTCTAAAATTTAAAAAGTGGTTATTACTATTCATAACGGCTAGTTATAATAATATTTTAATAGCATATCGTTGTTTAGTGAAACTCAGTATTGCGTACTACACACGCTATCGAGGAAGGTTGCGATTGCGTGTAATGCAAGGAAAGTCAAAGATGCGTGTTGTGCAAGCTCCTTTTGGTGTAGCGTACAACACAAGACATTAATAAAATTAAAAAGAATATTTTCATAAAATCTCGGGCTGTTACACCTCACATCCTAGACGCATTTCTACAGGAAAACCACTAGTTAGAGCATAATATTAAACTACTTGGATGTTTATAATTAAACTAGTAAAATCAATATCATAACTAGCCCACAGTAGTTAGAGAATAATCATAACTACTTGAATATATTATAGAATAGTAAGAGAAAAATCATGACTTTCCATGTATACGTCATATACTAGTAATATTTTAATCCTAACTAGCTAAGTACTCATCACTTAAATCCTTTATAGACCTAACACTTCCATGAAGTTTTTCAACCAATGATTAATCATTTAATTTCATAAAAAATTTCAACACATTCTCCTCAAACTATCTCTCATATTAAAAACCTAAAAATCAATGTATAAAATAATTTCTTATATCAAATAATCATATATAAAATTATATTGATAAAAAATAATCAAAGTGAGGTCAAATGAGTATAAAAAGTGGAATAATTACATTTTTTATAAAACAAACACACCCTTATATTCCAAAAATAGTATTTAAACAACCCATAAAAGTCATTTTACACCGCTAAAAAATCTCGTAATCATTTTTAGTTTCTTAACGTTGACTAGAACAATTTATAAACCCCTCATTTATTTATTTAAAACCCCAAAAGATAACATAATTGTTTAAAATGTAATATATATACAAATACAACAAAGGACACACATATTTTCAAAATAATACATAAGTTATCATAAAAAAAGAATTAGAACCTAAAGATACATCAAAATATATAAATATAGGATTATAAATCTTAAAAACAATTTAACATCACTTATAAAACCCTTTTCTAAAACATGCTAAAAACATTCAATTATTAAGACATTCAAACAAGCTCATTTTCATCAAAAATAACTTATAAATCTTAACAAAACATGTAATTAAAGAAACCATTTTTTACAACACATGATAAAATTTTATAAACTAATTCATATTATATTAATTAAATTGAAACCAAGATAAAAAATTCCATCAAAACACCCTTTTCACAACTGTGCACACCTTTTTTTTATAAAATCTGCTTTAAATAACTCAATGAAATCACATTATGACTTCCAGAAAAAATTTATAATTATGGAATATACAAAAAGGATTTAAGAACTTTTAAAACACCTTTATATATATCTTTATCAACCATAAAAGCATCATATAAATTTTTTCTGAAAAAAATTGTTAGATAACAATCACATGAAACTTGTAACTACAAAATAAAACATCTGTTTTCATTTTTTAAACATTAACTGTGCAGGAAACCACAAGATATGAATTTGGTATGCTAGAATTGAAAGTGATACTATCCATGTTTTTTGATTTGAATTCCAGAAAACCTCTTTAGTCTTTCATATCCTTATTCTCACCCAATATAACTCTCTCTTATTCCACTAGTACTTCATCATTGCAATCCTAGTATAGAGGCAGAGGGTGATAGTTGATTGAGCAGTGAATTGTAATCCAATAATGTTTGAATTAGTTTTAATCACCTCAGTAATAGTTGATTGTATATTTTTAATCATATTGGGTGTTGTGATTCACTGGTCACAGAGAAATTGGATAGAGGGAGAAATCACATTTTATTTCGACATAATCATAGATTACAAAAACTCTCTCTCTACATCTCTCTCTCTCTCTATACAATGTATATATCCTTGTTCTCTATATGAAATGAGAATTTATCTGGATCAAATCATGGTGGAAGACTCTACTATACCTCCTTAAATAGTCATGGTGGGAGGAGTATAAATTTGACACAACTCCCACCTAAACCCAAATGCCAATGATCCAGTGGGGTTAGTGAACCACCTTTGACCAGAGGTGGTGAGTAGAAAGAATTATTTAATTACCCCTTAAAAATAAATTCCATAATAGAATCTAATAAGGTCAATATTATATTAAGATACCTACCTTCTCAACATATCCATGGAATTTTGGTTTGTGTGGATCATCAAAAGACACAACAACTGATGATCCATCACATATTATATCCAATGATAGAGAATTTAGATGTGATTAATTTGATAATAGTAAATGGAGTTCTTTATCAAGTCCAAAGCACATTGATTGTCTCAATAAACCTTATATAACTTTTGGATGAATCCATGCTCTTATAGAAATTTTTTTAGCCACAACATCTTCTTTCCAATTTCTACAATATCAATGTACTCTAATTTAGTTAGGAATAAAGTGATACACTTATACAATCACAACTTTCATGATACAGCTTCTCCTACAAAATTAAATATGTATCTTGATGTATAATTACTATTGTCAGTATCTCCCACTATATCTGCATTTTTTTATCCATATAAGAGTGGATCCACTCCTCTATAGAATAAACATAGATTTAATGGACCTTTATAATACCTCAGAATCCACTTGTCTGCATCCCCATGCTGCTTCTCAATATTTGAGAGAAATAAGACCATGATCACTACTACATGTGAAATTTATGGCCTTTTACACACCATAACATGCAAGAATATTGAAACTGCCAAGGAGTATGGTATCATCTCCATCACCTAAATTTCTTCCTTGAATGGAAGAATAGAACTCTTTATTAAAATCATATGATTGGGAAGAGGAATCCTCACTAGAATTAGTCTTTTTATGTTGAAACGTTTTTGAACACATCCATAATACTTCTCTTAATATATCCATAATAACTTCATCTTCTGATCATGAATAGTCTTCACACCCAAAATCAATTGGATTACATCCAAGTATTTAATATAAAAATACTTGGATAAACCCCTCATCAACTATAGTATCTTTATTTCATCCTTACCAATGATCAACATGTCATCAATATATAGTAGAATAAAAATGAAGTTACCATTATAAAATATCTGTAACTAAAAAAATTGGCTTCTTCTGTCCTCTTGTATCCATGAATCGCCATAAATGAGTCAAAACATCATATACCATTGTCCAATAACTAGTTTTATTCTATATAAGTTCTTATTCAATTTAATCGAGAGGTTATCTTCTCTAGAAACCCTAAATCCTTTAGACTTATTCATCTTGGTCTCCTTGGAGAAATATTTATGATGAAAATTTGTTTTATGTCCATCTACTCAAGCTCCAGGTCTATGCTAGCCACCAATCAAAAATGACTCAAATAGAATCCATCTCCCCCAAATGAGAAATAATCTCATAAATGTTGACCATTTTATTATAAAGTAAAATTTTGACCACTAACCAATCTTTTTTGCTTGAACTATTCTATAATATCATCCTTATTCATCATAAGCAATCATTTTTTATGTTAATTCATTCTTACATTTGGGTAGTTCCACAAAATCATACAACTAGTTTTTAGTCAATGATATTATCACATTATCCATTTCATGTATCCACTTGAGTTTTTAAAATGAGAATCTTCATCTTGATATCCTTTCAGATCCACATGAACAATCATCATTAGGAACTCCAATATAGAATATTTTGTTGATGGAATACTTCCTCATGAACATCTCTAAACATGTTAAATGCTATGTTTAGAAGGAAAACAATCACTAGACTCATGTGATAGTTCTTGACTTATAGTAGAGAATATTGAGTCTCCCACTTCCCAATATCCTCCTCCACTACATCTTGGTCAATAGTTGATGTGTCTTCTTAAAAATCCACCACTTTAGTGGTTGGTGGTGCTGGTATAGGTGTTGGATTAGTAATTTATTCCTCAACACCTACTATTTGAGAAATTATATGATTTTTAATGTCTTAGATTGTATGGTTTTTTTGGAACATGAAACATATTATTATGATCATCATATTATATTTTGGGTCATAAAGCCTATATATGAACTCCTCATCTCTATAGTTGATGGATATACATAGAGTAGATCTTATTTCTAGGTTCTGGTTGATCTCTTTTGGTACACGTGCAACTGTCAAACATTGAAATACTCATAAATGAGATTATGGGGGATGTTTACTAAACCATATATCCTTTGTAATCTCAAAATTTATCGGTAATGATGGTGATTTATTGTTCTTATAGCATGAAACTCAAATAAATTCTCCCCATAATGGCATGGGTAGCTTATTCAAAATCATCATGCTTCTAAGATTCTCTAGTATGGTTCAGTTCATTGTTTTTATAACCACGTTGTGTTGTCGTGTGTGGGGGACCATCCTCTCATATAATATTCCTTGACTCTTAAAATAGGAATCAAGATCCCTAGATGTGTAATCTCTTTAATTATATGAATGAATACACATTAGCTTCCTCCTAGTTTCATACTCTACCATGGTGTGGAATATCTTGAAGTAATCTGGTAATCAGCCCTTTATCTTCCAGAAGAACACCCCCAGATCTTGAGATATGTCATCAAATAAGGATAGAAAATATTTTATACCTTCTAGTATATCCACATCTATGAGACCATATACATTAGAGTGCAACCAATATAGTAAGTCTAATATCATCAGTGAAGAATTACTGAATGTTACTAGATGCTACTTACCATACAATCCATAGCTAAAAGGATCAATTGATGCAGTCTTTTCAACACAGAAATACTTCTTTTTTATTTGGATTGATCTCCAACTTTCACTCATGTGCTCGAGTCTCCCATACCAAAAATTTGATGATTCCTATCTCTACATCATGTTGAGTAATTATTAACATATATTCACATGATTCTTTTATAATTTAACACATATGTGTCCTTGGAAGATAAAGATGAATCCTTTCATCATCTTCCTTGCTCCATTATCGAAGATGCTGCCTTAGCCTTGTTTTTAAATGGATATTCTCAATAAATAGTTGAGTCAAAGACTATGTGTGTTCCAAAAATCCATTATAGTTATTTTTATCGAAAATTAATCACAAATGGAAAAATTTCCTTCGAACTGATATTCCCCATCCTGACTACACCAAAGTGACAAGATTAATAAGACATGAAATAAACATGATGTTGAGCGACATGGTACAATGATATATTATGGAACACACATTTTTTTTCATGTCCTGATGTGTAAAAAAGTATCATGTACATATTTGGAGTGAAGCCAACAAATCCAGTGAACATCATATATTCATATTCATTTCCTCATTATTGGTTACTACCCTAGACCATATCTTGTAGTAAAATTTGATAGTTATTCTTCATGGGTCCCTCGATGCCATAATGGTAGAATTTGTATATTGGAATCCTACCATATAAAAACTTTCTTTTTCTCTCAATTAATCATATGTTTTCCACCCCTCAACCACCTCTTTGTTATCTCCCTTTATTTTTATAGATGAGAGCATATTTGTGATTGTAACTCATATATTTACTTCAGGTCTCCTCATTTAAAGGGGAATATTTACCTTTTCCATGACATGTTTTCCTTTGAGTACCATGTTTATGAGTGTCACAGTGTATCCCAATAACTAGGAAGTGCACAAAGTATATGGTTTTCCAGATCATCATTTGTTAGTCTTATATACATCCATTAATTCATTCACCATGCTCTGGAACTCACTAGTGTGTTCAACTATAATTATTTCACTCTTTAATCAACGATTTATCAAACACTTTAATAATATGATATTGTTTTTATCGTTCCATGAATGGTAAATATTATCCAACATCACTTAGAGTTTTATGTTTTATGTCTCCTGAGAAAAATGTTTGTAAACACTATAATAAATCCCTTAGGAAATGTTTTTGATCATATTATTGTTCTACTTATTCTACTCAAATTCCAGGGCGGAATCAAGGTCGACTCCCTTGTTCTCAATGGGGTAAAAGTATACTTAATATTAAGGATATATTCCATTAGATAATTCTAAATAGTGTAGTTTGAGGATGTTAACAAGATCATCCAACTGATGGATGGACCCTTCATTAAAAATCAATTAATCTAAAAGTTTTGTTGAATATGGAATATTTGAAACCATATTATCATCTAGAATGGTCAAAAATGGGGGAATCAACCATTGGATCATCATAAACGGACATTTATTGATAAAGATGTTATAAAAATGGTATCAATGTCTTAGATTAACTAATAACATATAGATGACATGGCGTGTTAGAGTAGTTGTAAGAAATATCACCAAAAAACTTTTTGATGCTATAATAGTGTTGCCTTCTTTAGTGAGTACTGGATAACTATAGTTTAACCCAAACATTAACCACCTCTAGGGAAAACATTTTGGATCCATTTTCAATGATGTTTTCACTTTTATAATTTTATCAACCTATGAATTCAAACTATAACAAATCTATGAAACTTGAATTTTCCTATCATAAAAATATCATTTTCATTCCATTGTTTGACCTCTAATGGATTTGTTACAACTTTGTGTGATTCACTGATCACATAAAAAGAAAATTTAAGGAGAAAAAAATATTTAGTTTACAATAAATCAATATTAAAAAATTCTCTATATAAAATGAAACTCTCCTGCCTCTATGTAGGAAACAAGGAACATTTTAGCTCGAATGATGGTGGATGGCCCTGCTGGTCCTCCTTAAATAACCCTAGTGGGAGGAAAAAACTTTGACACAACTTCCACATAAACCAAACAACACTTCTAAAATCATCAAATTTTAGATTCTATTTTTTAAAAAAAATACTATGTTTAAAGGAATGTAACACACACATCACTAATCTTAAACAAACCACGATATACTATGGAAATATTGTTATTTTAATATGATTATTATATCCTAGTTACTGGTTTAATGAATATGGACATAAGTAACCACTTTATGAAATATATTTTGAAACATTTTTCTTATTTGAATTTATTGATTAGTTCCTATGAAATAAGTAAACAATTTTTAATGATAAAAAATTAATTATATATGGTTATGGACTGTTGAATCTTAGAAAGGTTATCTTTTTAAAAAAGTGGATTTTCCCTATATCAGATATTTTAAATTTAAAAGATATGTTTATGAATTTTATAATTATAATGTGAAGTAAAAAACATTATTTTTAATTCATTATATCAAATTTATCAAATGGTGATTTTTTTGTGATTTTTAAAAAATAATTGATTTGTAGGTGAATAGTGAAAAATACCAATTTTTCAAATAATGTAACTTTTATAAAACTATCATGATATAAGAATGAATTGAAATTTTATGAATCCATTTTTTGATATACAAAATGTATAATTAATAATTAATTTAATTAATTGAAAAAAAAACATTTTGAATTTTGATACTATGTTTGACATTTTAGAAATCCAGGTAATGTTTTTATTTGAATACAAATTATTTTTATACTTATTTTTCAATCAAATTTTAAAAAGGAAACTTTCAATTTTTATTTAGTTATAAATTTAATGATGTATATTTTTATTAAAAATAAACAAAATAATTTTATTATAATCAACATTACACATGATATTGGTATAAAATCATTTTTATGCGTAAAACTAGAATTTTTCTTAAAAAACATGTTGTTGCATCCTATGAACATATATTAAAAGTAAATTTCACCACATTTGGAAATTTAATCATATAAAATTAATTCCATATTTGGAATTAACATGATCTAATTTTTTTAATGCGTTCAATTTCATTTAATTTATAATGAATAGTGTAAGATCCTAGGTTTTTCCTTGAGGTACATATCTTTTGAATTTTAATTTAATTATTTAGTTTGGACCTAATGTGAATTCCTAATGAGTTCAAAATATTTTTAGGGTTGGGGTGGGGGGGTGTTTGGGGATTTTACAGAATTCAGATGCTCTATTTTTGGAAAAAGTTGCTAGCCCGCATGATTAGTAGAAACCATGTGTCCCATGCTACACAATTTGGTTAAATTATGTGGGGTGGTTCTGGGATCTTGAAAGGGAGGAATTTATTGAAAAAACAATACAATAGAGGTATCATGACTTTGCGAACTACAAAAATATGTATTAGATGCGAAACACATGGATTTCCAAACTGTGCGCATGAACCATGCGAGGTCCCTATGTGGATAGCAAAGGGTGTAAAGTTGGCGCACAATGTGACCAACCATGAATCCAAACTATGTGAACACTATATTTTGGGTAAATTAACCATTTCAACCATAATATTTTTAAAAAAGATTCTATTATTCCATTTCTCCTCTAAAATATTGGAGGTCTTCTCCACCACCTTTGAGATCCACATTAATCCTTGGTGCTAGGCTTTGGTGCTAATTCTCCACACGAACTTTGATTTAACTTCTGATCAACTGTTTGGATAGTCACCAGTACTTTATTTTCTCCTTAGGATCATTTAGGAATTATTCTTTATAATTAATGTTATATTTTTTTTCTAATCTAATATTCCCTATTTCTTTTTTATTCATATGTTATTCCATTTTTAACCAAACCGGGTCAAGTTAGGAGCTCATACTGGATGAGTGTTCTACTACTATAATATGGTTGGTCTTTTGAACAATTCCCCCAAGGTCTAGTTGGTTTATACCTTATTTCCATTTTTCTACACACCAGACCTTCTGGCGTTGCTCCTATGTTGATTAATTTAATTGATTAAATTATTGGAACTTTGATAAGTTGCCCACTTAGTACAATGATATGGTTGGAGGTTTTCAAACTAAAATTGTAACAACTATGAGGTGTGTTTATGTATTTTTCCCATGATATACCACCCCATAGGGTTAATGTTATTTCACTTTTGATATAGGTAACCTTTAATAAATTAAATGATATGTCAGGAGAGGGATATTTCCTTCTATGACTTGTTATGCAAGTCATTAAAATGGGAAAAAGAAATAAAGGTAAAATATGAAATAGGTTAGATGAAATCATGGATCATATATGATTATAAAATGAGTTAATGAAATTGTTATGATTATATTGTACTTTATGGAAATTTCAACTCTATAGATCATGTTTTATTGGAATCCCTGGACATTTCTACTCATTGGATCTGACCTAGGTGGGTCTGACATTTGATTACCCAACATAGTCCATTAAGGATGCCATGTAAATTTCATCTCCATGGATTCAGGATCACTTTAGATTCCATGTAAATATATTCTATGTGGACCTATTTTATATTGGATTCCTTGGAAATTTCTACTTATTTGATCTTGTTGTTGGGTATGACTATAGATTAACAAGCATAGGCTGCAGCGGATGCTTATCATTCATTACTGTTAGCATGTTTTTATAGTTTATTATTTACAATGAGCCTTGTTGGATGGAAAATATCCCCAATTATTCTTTATTTATATTACTAATATATATTTCACATTTCTTAAAATTATACACATAGACTTTATTTGTTATAAACATCCTTGGTGGTGGCCTACTTAGTGTTATCTCACACCCAGTTGGGGCCGTTGTTGGGTACCTGGATGAACATCTTGGATGGAAGTAGGTAACATAGAAAGAACCCTATTCTTGATTATTTATTGATTATTCTTAGGATAAGGGGGGTATATGACTGAGCTATGTTCATGATGCTATCTAAAGATAGTTATTTTTGGTCTTATATACATTTGATACACGTATTGAACCAGAAGCCTATTACCATCTAATTCCTACCATTTTATATAGATATTGACATACTAATCTTGTATATGATATTGAATTGGATTTATTTATTATTATTATTCTCATATGGAATTATATTTTCAGATTTTTACTTATTTGTTAGTCTTCCACTGTTTATTGTTGTGATTACACCTTTGTGATACACATTGATTATAAGGGTGTAGCCTCCCCACTATACCACCTTAGACCCTCACTTCTAGTTAGTAGACTCTGGCATATGGGGAGGTGTTCTTGAGTCCATGTGGCTCATTGGATCAGGGAACTATTTAGTGTATCTCAGTTCGAGACTTTACAAATAGTAACTATGATAAAAGTTTATCATGTTGAAAAGGAAAAAATGGGTTAATTTGGTTTATAGCTATTGGATAATGTCTCAAAATCACTCAAAAACTAACCTTTATTTCACGGGATGAGTTTATTTCGACAAAACACATTATATTTTTGAAAATATGGAAATTTTGTGTCACATTATTTTCATAATGACTTTTATATTATTTTAAGTAAAATATAATTGCAAAATGTCACTCTCATTCTTTGAATAACTCTAAATTATTTTCATAAGAATAAAATATGTTATGAATGGTTATAAATGGTTATTTTAAATAAGAATATATTATTTTTATGATATTAATTTGTTATTATTTTTTGGTAATGGTATAGTTACTGAAAAATTATTATGCATCATCGATGCAACTCTTGTGAAAGTTGGTGAAAAAACAAAGTAAATTGTTTTAAAACATTAAAAGTTATATTTTTGTATAATTTAAAGTATTTAATTTTTTTACGGGAAAAAAATAAAGTTATGTAATGTTATAAATATTTAAAATTTTAATCCATGATAATCTTTCTGTTTTTAATTTCAAATGACGTGAATAGTCCCAAAAATGACATTAATGATATTTTATATTAATAAATAAATAATTAATTAATTTATAAATTAAAAAAATAATATATTATGTCAACATAATATTAAATTTTTTATAACATAAAAAAATTTATTTTTATAATCCACCTTACCAATTATTATAAAATTATTGATCCTTAAATACTATATATCTTGTTACAACATTAAGGGTTAAAAGGGTTAAAAGGAGGTTAACCTAAAAAATATGGTTTAAAATGACACAAAACACTTGCATAAATATCATGTCCTTATTTTATTTCACAAATAAACTTATTTTCTTATAATATATGACAATTTGGATCAATTTACTTTTGTAATATATATATATACTGTAATAATGTTTCAAGTACTTACAAGTTTTCCACCCACCTCACTTATAAAAGGGAACCTCATATTCTAACATATCCACACCACATAATCATATTGTAATGAAAAATATCTTCCAAAATGACATCCAAAACTTTGTACCATTTACATATAACTCTTGGTTTCACCAAATTTCCATCTCAAGAAGTGTAAGCTAAAGGAAGATACCCTAAGAAGAGGAAATTGTTTTTACTAATCTATTTTGAGTTTCATTATTACTTAACCTAATTTAATATTACCTAAAAATAATAACATAAAAAAATAATTATATGTAATGTACTGAAATGTTTTTTTTAATTTTATGAAAAAATTATATCTCCTTTCCATCTAATAAGAAATTAAAACATCTCTAATGCGTACATACAGACTACCCTCTCCATAAAGCGATGCATTTTATATTTCATCACTATCCCTCATGGATGGATATAAATATGGATTAAATGTATAAATATTATTTGTATGTAATATTATAATATTTGATGATATAATATTATCTACCTTCTTACCATCACATCTTTTGGAAAATGATAATGATGCCCGTATATACATGTAGACTACCACCTCCACAAAGTGATGTGATTAAATTTTCATTTATGATTAAAATAGATGATCATAAGGATAGATTTAGTGAATATATATTATTAATTATTTTTTAAAAAAGTTTAAATATTAATTAAATTTATTTTTTCCATCCATTAGAAAGTGAAAACATCACCATACATATGTGCGGGCTATAACATCCATGATGTGATGTAATTCATTATATATCACCATAATATTTGAATGTTTATAAAATACTATATAATGAATAAATATTATACATAATAATTTACTAATGTTATCAATATTTTTAAACCATTAATATGGTGAAAGTACCAGAACCATTTAACTAAAACATGTATAAATAATGAAACAATTAACACTCAGAAGGATGATTTTAATGAAGGAATATTATTGAATAGGTGATATAATGTTATAAATGAATTATATATTTTGTGATAAGTATTAATATGGATTTTTTTATAGATTAATAATAAAAATATTATTTTTATATAGGATATTAATAGTATTTACAATGAAATTCTAGGGATGATGTATGGGATCCTCATCTCAATAGTGTCTCATTGAGACATGTTTCATGTCATGTACCTATTTTTGTTTATAAGGTGTATATAATTCCCTTTTGATATATGATATCATGAATATATTCATATTAATGGTATATAAAGTTCCATTATAATATATTTCATTCAAATGGTTTATGATTCAAAATCAATGAAATCGGTAAGGGTTTATGTTATAATCTCATTACATTTCAGGATTATCAATGTTAAATTTCCATCGAGGGAAATTATATGATCCATATCTTTTTGACCCCATATATTTTTTTCTTATTTGAATATTTCTCATTTTCTTAGTATTTCCTTACATTTTCCTCTCATTGGTACATAAAAGGATCTAGAAAATATTTTTAAGTAAAGCCACCATTATTTCTTATTTTTTGGTTGAGAATTTTTCTCCACCATATCCATGTTCTTCAAAATGTTTTAGGAAAGTTTTTATCTATAAAAAAATGTTTGAGAAAGTTTATTTTAACTAACTTTGTCTTTATTTATATATGATTAAAAGGAATCCTTTCATAGGATTTTATATGACACACTATAAATGTTTTATAAAACTATCAAAAGAATGTTCTCATTTAACATATACAACATTAATAGATTTTCCCATCATCATTGAATTTTATTTCCATGAATATTAAATTATAGGTTTCAATGGATTTATAAATATAATCATACTCCCATATTTTTAGGAATTTTAGTTTTAAAAATTTAATAAAATAAAGGGGATGTTTTCTCTTGATTTCCAATGCGTATTTTAATTTTTTTTTATAAAATTCATTACCATATATTTTAACATTCATTTTTTTAGGATTAATTGGGGATATTATCTTCTGATACCTTCTTCACATCACTTATTATAATGGTGTTTTAATGATGAATCTATAAAACCCATTAATTCCCCCTAGGTTAATTAAGTTATGGTGGAATAACAATTTTGTATATGATATCACACACTTCCATTTTATAGATGCATTATGATAATGTGATGATAACATATTTATAAACCCCATTTCATTTTATTGGGTTATGATATAATGAAATGATGAATGTTTTTTTGAGATAATGGCACAAATATGCATGGTTTTTAATATGTGATGTTTGGGCCTGAAATTATATTTTCCTCTAATGATTTCAGTAAAGATTTATATCTCATGAGATTATATGAAATAGAACTAAGAGTTAACCCCATTCAGTGAGAGACCATGTCCACTATGATAGTATTGATAGTGAGCCCTGAATATAGAAATGATTAGAATGATGGGTTAACCCAATCAACTATGGGGATTTATCCACTCTGATAGTCTTAGTAGTGATACTTGACAAATGAAATTAATTTCTATGGCTATATGTGTTAAAAAACGTATATCTTATGATTGTGATATGATCTCAAGGATCATGATTGATTATTAATGATTCTATACTATTTTGACTCACATACCTTATTATGAAAAAGTATTATACCATGAATCATTATTTATGGTATATTAATGATTATTTATGTGTTTCATAAGTTATGATCATGCTACCATACCCTTAATATTATATTATTCTTATATATGATCCGTAATTGATATCTACCATGTTTACCCTTACTGAGCTTCTGATCTCACACATTCTTTTATTTCTATTTCTATAGGTTTTAAATAATGATATTATGTAAGATATATATATAAGGGTATCATATGAGGATAATATTTGGGGATATGTTGAAGTTTTAATATAGAATATAAAAATATTGGTATAATAGGAAAATTACCCATTGGAATAGATAAATATGAATTTGGTTATGTAATTTTTTTTGATAATTATAAAAAACTCCAAACCAAAAAGATATTTCATATTTAAGTGACATGATGTTGGGTTTATATTTTAGTTATGATGGTTAAAATTTGGATCCTTTATGTAATATCAAATGCAATATTCAGGTAATATGTTTTTAGAACTAGATCCTGGTGTACATGTATCATGTTATCTCAGTTGGTATCAAAGAAAGTTTCAAATAACTTTATAGGTTAAGAAGTTATCAGATGAGGATAATTTAAGATCTAAGGGTTCTATTATGGGGTGATAATTTTTTGGATTATCATAAGTTTAATTTCATTGATATCTTTTTGAGGTGTTATATTTTTGGATTTTAAGGTGAATAATGACAATATTATAAATGATTATTAGCTAGTAACATATCATTGAGGTATATATAACCCTTAAGTTTAAGATTTTATTAAGTTTTTAAATAATTTAGAACAATTTTATTGAAAAAATAAGATGAAATAAACCCATTACATTTAAGGTTAATGAATTATTTGATGATGATGTAATTATGGTTAATGAGAATAAATGGGTTATCATATTTTAGGAATATATGTTTAGACAACCATGAGATTGAAGAGTGATTTGAAGACTAAATGATTAAAGTTATATTTTGAAAAAATTCATTATATTGGGTATATTATATGATTTAAGTAAAAAATATTTTATTTTATAGGATAAGAATTTTTGAGGGAATAAATATAATGTTAACATGTAGAATCATATATGTTTTTCATGATATTTTATGTATACTTAGGTTGTTTTTGGAAATTGATAGTATATTATTGAGAAATATTATTAGGTTATATACATTTTTGTTATGAAACATTATGAGTGATTATTGTTATTTAAGGATAAATGTTACGTTTATCATGGTAGAATATTTGATCAAATATTTATAAATTTGGGATTTGAATTTGGTCAAGAATATTTTGAATGGTTTTTGAGGTTAATTATTTTAGGAATGAATTATGTTGAAAATTGGGTGTTATTTTGGAGGTTTTAGAGATTAATATATAATGTTTTATCTATATTGGATATAATATTAACTTGTTCTAACCATTTTCATTTTTGTTAATGGGTATAAATAATAGGAACAATTATTTATCCTTTTGTGTATTTTTTTATATTTTAAAAGATAATTTTATTTCTTTTGGCATGAGAAAACCATCATGGTTATTTATCTTAATACATTATATAAGTTGAAAACTACTGTATAGAAAACTAAAGGATTAAATTGAGGGAAGAAATAAAATAGGTATATTATCTCTCATTATCTATCTCTATAGTAAAATAACTCATTAAATTTAAGCAATAGGAAGATAATTCTATTGCGTTATATTTTGGGAAATAATACTCATCTATGAAGGAAGGCTTTATGAAACTCATTGAAAAATATGGGTCTCATAATGTTAAAGTAATGGTTTAAGAAATATTTTGGAAATTATATATTTACCATTCATATCAGTTACATTAAATTACATTTAAAATATAAATGTATTCTATGTGTATTAAAAGGTATTTTTTCTAAATATGTAAATTTATATTTTACTCGTTAGAATTGATTTTAAAAATGTTTTAAACTCATTTTATCAAAAAAATAAAATTATGAAGTTGAAATTTCATTATGGGTGATAAGATTTAACACTCTAGGATTTTAGATGTCATTTTATTTAAAACAATTACTATGTTTAATATCCTATATCATAAGCAAAACCAAGCTTAAATGAACAATGATATACTATGTAAATATTATTATTAAATATGACAATTGTAACCTAGCCATCTGTTTGATGGGTATGAATAAGACTAACCAAATTATTAAATATATGTGGGAAATATTTCCATATTAATTTTTTTTATTATTTCATAGTAAATAAGTACACAATTTTGAATGATGAGAATTAAATCATAAAAGGTTAAGATTATTTAAAGTTTAAAAGTGTGATTTTTCTATAAAATTATGTTTTCTTTAAATTTATTATTTTTAATTTAAAATATAATTTTATGAGTTTTATAATTTGAATTTGAATAAATTAAATTGGTTTTTGGATTCATTATATATAAATTATCTTAGGGATAAATTTTGGAATTTTTTAAAAATAGTTCTATTTTTGTGAATATTAAAAATACCATTTTTTAAAACATTTCACTTTTTATGACATTATCATGATATAAGAATAAATTGAATGTTTATGTAACTATTTTTTGATATTGAAAATATATATTTATAAAGTAACATAATTAATTTAAAAATATCACATTGAACTTCAAAATGTATGTGTGACATTTTGGAAATCTAAGTAATATTTTTATTCAAATAAAAATAATTTTCGACACTTATCATTAATAAAGTTTTCAAAATATCACATTGAACTTCACTAGTGCTAGCTGCGTTTGCGACTGTGACGACAATGATGACTGTACAGAGATCCTCAGTGGATTCGATGGTGACGACTACAACACTCAGCGATCCTACTTGGATCAGTGCTACCGATCCTGTGTGGGTCCGATCCTATGTGGGTCAGCCCTCAGCGGTTCTGTGTGAGACAGTGCCTGCAGATCCTGTGTGGGTCTGATCCTGTGTGGGTCTTTGCGGGGGTTAGTTACCTATCGATCATGTGTGGGTCAGACCCTTCCTGGTTCATTGCGGGGGTTAGTTACCTATCGATCCTGTGTGGGTCAGACCCTTCCTGGGTCATTGCGGGGGTTAGTACCTATCGATCATTTGTGGGTCCGACGACTTAGATGAATCAGTGGATATATCTGATCATCTCTATCATCATACGAATATGTATACCTGTGTGAGCTGAATCCTATTTTTCTTTCCTAAGTGGATTGTGTTGTGCTATCCTATGTCGATTTACGTTTTGCTTTCCTATGTAGACTGGGTTGTACTTGAGCTCGAATGATGGAGCCGAACGATAATTGATGACTTAGGTATATGTATGGTCATATACCTAAGCTGTGTTGGATGTTATTTTGTGATTTCATCTTTCCTTTGTGGATTATCCTTGTGGATTTTGGGAGACCTTCGGGGGTCCCAAGGTACCAACTGAGTAGCTTATACTCACCACTGCACGGGCTATGCACGCACTACGTTGTGTTGGTTGCAGACGATGGACAACACTGATCGTGGTTGAGGCTTGCGGAGAAGGACGGTACATGGAGGTGGACCACTGGCAGGACGTACTCGGAGTGGACGGTTGGACCCGAGGAGCTGAGGAGGCTATCTGTTCTCACCCTTCAGGTGTGAGTCCTAGTGGACGGCTCAACGTTGCGACTTACTTTTCAGTTGTTGTTTTCCCTTTCGATTTGTACTTTATTTTCAGTTTGGGTTTGTATTCTGGCCCACTTACTTTTCCACACTTACTGTTGTACTCAGTTTTTACTTAGTATTTTACTTCTAATGCTTTCTTGCTCTGTGGTGTTTGTTTACTTTAAAAAGGAAATGCCTTCCATTTTTACTGGGAATTACGCCTTGGTGCTAGTCACCAGCCCCTAGCCTATGGAAGGCGGGCTTGGGGTAGTCACGGCACGGGCCCCAAGGACGGGTCATGACAAATTGGCTTTTCATTAAGTTTTTCTGAAATTATATTAAAAGTATTTTTACTCATTCGATAAATTAAACCTTAGAAATTGGATTCCATATTTGGGATCACCATTTTCAAATATTTTAATTATTTCTATTTCATTTCTAGTCATAATGATTAGTGACCATGTTAAAAGTTTATCCTCCCAGTAAAGGTTAAAATGCGTTAATCGAGTTTAAAAATATGGTATAATGTCTATAAACATCACAAAAACATACATTTATTTCACTATATATGTCTATTTTTACAAAAAAATCTTATATTTAAAAATATTTTAATTTGGTGAAATTTTTCTATGATAATCACATTAATATTATATTATTCAAAGGATTATTACAAAATGTTACTCTCTGCACATGATCCCCATCTTGGTTGGTTGGGGTTTCTCCTATGCATACACTATGGTTGAGGTATGATTTCAAGCCATTAATCTCAAATCATCCATTAGGGGGTGATATTCTTCTTCCTTTATTGTAAACGCATGAAGGAGGGGTGGTCTAACCATTACACCAACACAAGAATATGGTGGGGGCCATCATAGCTAGTCTAGTCGTGGTAACCATTGGTGGTGTGAGCACATAAGGGTAGAGTTGAGTGTCACTAATTAGATGATGCTTCGTGATAATGATGGGACATTTTAGGTAGTGGCCACCCGTCCGGTGGTGCTAGGGAAAGGGGGTGATGGTGGGTGATACTAGTCAGTTGGATCTCAGGGAAGATTATAAGGTATCACAGTTGATGAACTGTTATCTGATGGTGCATGGAGTTATACTATGGCTGGCAGATCATAGGTAGGGTTGTATATAGTGCACTGGTCATATATGGGCCCACGGGCCATGGGTCCTTTGGACCATGTACTTGACCTGTAGGTCATGGTCTTAGGGATGTTTTCCTTGGGCCTTGGTTCCCCTAGGCCTATGATTCATGTAATGAGTTTTGATCTACCCATAAAGAAAGTGGTACTCCCTTTATTTAATAATAAGAAGAGTTTTCGGCCTCAACTTAAAAAAATATAATGACACTCTCTTTATTTTAATATTTCTAATATATTTTAATAAGAATAAAAATTATCATTAATGGTTATAAATGGTTATTATAATGATTAATAATTTATTTTTATGATAGTAATTTTTTAATTTTTTAATGGTATAATTACCTAAAATGATTATACATTGCTGGTGTAGTTCTTATTCAAGCAAGTGAAAAATAAAAATAGTTTTAAAATATAAAAAGTAATGTGTTTTGGATAATTTAATTCATTTGATGATTTTTATGGATCAAAAAGAAATTTACATAACATTTTAAATATCCAAATTCGAACTCTACAGTAATATTCATTTTTTAAAGTAGTATTATGAGAATATTTCAAAAAACGACTTTGAGAATATTGTATCTCAAACAATATTTAATTAATATATTTAAAAATAATAAAAATATTTTATTTCCTCAAGTTAATGGGTAATGGTCCGTACTATTAACCATTTCTCACTTAATATCCACTTTCCCTTTTATAATGACATTATTAACCCTTAATGTCTATGTATATTGTTACTATGGTAAGGGTTGAAAGGATTAAAAGAGGGGTTGAACTAAGAGATAATGTATAAAATAAAAAAACTCCTTCATAAATCCTATTAGATGTTTGGATTTAAGAATTACCCTTTTTATATTAAATAAATTTCAATCTGGTTCCATTTGAGATAGTTAATGCATAAATTATATATCAAAATTTCAAGTATTTACAAGTTTACCACCCACCTCACTTATAATAAGGAACCTCATCTCATCACATATCCAAAAAACGTGGGACTATTGTATTTAAAAATATATCAAAAAGAACTTTCTAAACCCCCATGATCTGGAAGTCTTGTTCTCACAAAAAGATCATCTCTAGAAGGCTTAAAGTGTAAAATAAACAAAGATACCTGAAGAAGAGGTAATTATATTCACCGATCTATTTCTAGTTTCATTATTCTTTAATATTATTAAGGTATTTAGTAACCATATTAACTTAATAAAAAATTACATTTACTATAATTTTTTTAATGTTTTAACCATTTTCTATATCCTCTCCATTAATGGAAAAACAAAAACATCCCTCATGCATACGTATGGACTACAGTTTCCATGAAGAAATGTATTATATTTTTCATCACTGTATCACATGAATGGTTATATAGATGAGTTTTATGGATAAATATTGTATTTTTTACATAATTATCACTATTTAAAAGTAAAATATCATCTTCTCTTTTAACCTATCATCTTTTGGAAAATGATAACATCGCTTGTGCATAAAGGTTGGATACCACCTTGATGAAGCAATGTGATTAGTTATTCATTTCTGATTAGGAAATATGTTTATAAGGTCAAGTTTAATGAAAATATATTACATGTAAGATATAATTATGATTCTTAAAAATTTCATTACTATTTAACATTCTTTCTTTCCATTTATTGAAACGTGAAAACGTCACATGTGCATATGTGTCGATTACCGCCTCCACGAAGTGATACAATTAATATTTCATCACCAACTTATATGAATGGTTATAAAAGTGAATATAATGAATAAATATTATACTCATTACATGATTAATATTCTTAAGATGATGAAACCAGAACCAAGTTACAAGGATAAGAACCACTAAACTAGAACAGGTATAAAAAATTGAACAGTTAACTCCCAAAACAATTATATTAATGGAATATTATTAAATTTAAGATAATATGTTCTAATATAATCAAATTTGGTATTATATATATGAATATTTATTTTGTATAGATTTATAATAAATATAAATTTATTATAAAATATCTTAATAGAACATACAAAAATGTCAGAACATGAGGTGAGGGATCTTTATCTCAATATTGTTTTGTTGAGACATGATTCATGTTAGACACCTATTTTTGTTTATATGGTGTATATAATACCAATTTTATATTTTATATCATGAATTTATTCATATTAATGGTATTTAAATTTCCATTTTAATTTATTTCTTTTAATGGTTATATGATTCAATGTTTACCAAAGTAGTAAGGGTTTATATTAAAATATCATTTAGTTTTGGGATTGTTTATGTTAAATTTACATTGAGGGAAATTAAATGATATATATATATATTCAAAAACACATATATTTTATTTTCCTATGGTTATTTATGTTTTTTTTTCATTTTTTCATTACATTTTCCATTATTTGGTACTTAAACTGTTTGAGGAAATGTTTTTAAAAAAGTCGTCTTTATTTGTTATTATTAGGTAGATAATATTTCTCTTTTATGTCGATGTTCTTCAAAATGTTATTTGGAAATTATTATTTATAATAAAATGTGTTATAAAGTGAATTTTCAATAACTTTTAGTTATTTATAAACTACTAAAAAAAAATTTTCAATGTTTTTTCATAAGAATCACTTTTTCACTTTTTACAAAAGTTTTAAAAAATGATTTCATTTAACATTTATGACAAGAAAATATTTTACCATCATCATGTAATTTCTTCAACATGAATTTTATTTTTAATTTTCAAATGTTTTAAAAATAAAATCCAAGTCCTATATTTTTGGTAATTATTTTAAATATTACTAAAAGAAAAGGGTGGTATCTTGAGTTTCAAAGCTTATTTTAAGTGATTTTAAAAATTGATTTTCATTTTTTAAGAATTATTGTTATATTCTATGTTTTTTATTACTTATTATTTCATCATAAAAGTTTGACATCATAAGAGGAAAATACATAATAAGCTCAAATATTCTGTTGGTTCATTTGTAGGAGTCAAGAAATGCAAGGGTTCTTTTTGATTTTATTTTGATCATGTATGATGACACATAATTGGATAAATATTGTGTTGTCTATAATAAAATTATATGTAAGGATGAAATATTTTAAAGAGTTGGTGAATATTTTTAATGCCATCGTTTTTCTCGAGCCCTTGTGTTTTTGATAAATCAAAAGTTTCTAGGTGGAAGTTGGAAGAGATGTGGTAGAGTTGAGATGAAATTTTAGCAATAAAATGTTTCTACTATGTGGAAAATTTGGATTCACATTAGAGATTTTTTTGTTGTGTAGTAGTGGACCTGGAAATTAATGTTTACATGATTGGAGTTTTTGGTGTTCTAGTTGATCTGGGCAGATCTATAGTGTGGTGATGGGTTTCACTGTGGAGTCCTAGAGGTTTAGTTTTGGTATCTCTACCTTCTGAGAGGTGGATATTTTATGGGCATTGGTTATGGTGTAGTACAAGGTTGAAGATGGATTTTACATCATAGGGGTAAAGGTTTCACCATGTATTCTCATTGTCTTGGGATTCCTTGTCTTTTTTATTTTTAGGGTTGTTGTGTCATGGAATATAGTGATGCACTATTGTGTTAACATTACTTTATAGGATTAGGTTTGACCAGGGTTTTGGAAAGGGTGATATACATAACAATTATCAGTATGAATTTTATGGGGATATTGGATCAGGGTCCCTTATTGTGTGTACATTCCTTATACATTATAGAATTAAGGGAAACACTATTGATTATGGAATAATAAAGGCAATTTCACTATGGTTTCATTATACTATAGTGGATATAAATTCCAAACTAACCCATTTCCCATATAATTTAATTATTTTTTCCTATAAACCCTAGGTGAGATGACGGATTATTTAAGATTCATTTCTAACCCCTTTTCTATTATTAAGATCCCAACATCTAGAGATCAAGTGTTTTTGTTATAGAGATCATTTTCCCTACTATAATGGTTATATTCATTTCAATTACCTTATCTATATGTTATGGAATGTAATTCCCCTAATTTTTGTTATGGTTTCTATAAATTAATTATGGAGGGTTCTTCTTAGGATGATTTTTTAGGGTTCATTGGTTACCTAAGGATGAGGTGATAGGAGTTTGATATTCTTTATTATGTTCTTTCTCATAGAACATTGAGATCTTCATGTTGAGGTAGGGGATTCATTTACTTATCCCCATTTAAGTGAATTTTTGGAACTATCATGATATAATATTTTGGGTATGATGTAATCAATATAATGATGGTATTAATATAAAATTTAAGAGATAATGATCTTTGGAATTTGGTTTTTTGTTTGCATGTGTTTTAAGATACATTGATATTGCCTCTCTTTTTTATTGATACCATATATTCTATCAGTTGTGATTATTTTTATGTTAAACGTGGTAAATTTTTTTATAATTTGGTAAATAACATTATTCCTAAATTATTATTACATTATTAATTAAATATTAATATTATTTGAGAACTATTATTTTTGTAATATGATGAAATATGGAATTAATGATAAAAATTATTTATTTTGATTAATAACTACGAATTATCCAATTTATTAAAGGTGTATTATTTTTTAAAACCTTGGCATAATAAACTGATTAATTCAAGATGTGAATTAAAATTGTTTTCTTATAAATATATTTTTTTCGAGATGAGGGAGGTTGTTCTTGTTGTGAATGGATTTCATGCCTTGGATATGTGGCCATAGTTTCCTCATGGGTGTACTTTGAAGAAAATACTTTTTTTTTCGTGATCTAGGATAGTATAAACTTGATTTTATTGATTGATAACCAGATATGGTTGGGGACATATGATGTGGAATGGGATGGAGGCCTAGGGCTGTAGTAATGATCAATGCTAATGATGGCAGAATGGATTGTATTATGCCTAATAATTTTGGATTAACACCTAGGTGATTGAGATGAGTTATAGAAATGTGTATTCTCATTGATTTAATATTATTGATTTATTTTTAACAAATGGTTGTCTAGATGTAGTTTTTATAGTTTCTAACTTCTGGAAATAATTTTAATCTCTAAACAGATGTGACTCTTTAATATGATAGCATAGTATGACTCCTAGAGTACCCATATAATTATAAAATTCTAATCATATTTATAAAGTAACCCATGGGATGGGGAACTATTAATAAAAGAAATGATAAATACTAATTGTAATTAATAAAATATGGGGGTTAGTTGATGATCATCAAATATGTTGGTGAAATAGTTGATTATTAATAAAGGTACACATGAATTTTATTTCTAATGGAACTTTATTTGGATGATTAAAGTGTTAATATTAGAAATTAATACAATATAATATTAACTATATATTGGATTAAAAATAATTAATTATAAAAATTTATGTTTTTGTGCATGTTTGAGATCTAGTCATTAGTGGTGGCATTTGGGTGTCTTGTGCAATGATATTTAGAGATTATTCTATGTCTTTCCCTTAGCGAGGTTGTGTGTGATAAATGTAATTTTTCTAATTTCATAAACTTCACCACTCATGTCTGTAGGTAAACCGACACCTAAATGTTTTTAGGGGTATTTCTCCAACATATAGAATGGTTAGGGAAATTTATAGATTCCTTACCCCTCTCCCTCACCCCCCTTCAGTTGTAGTATTATTTAAAGGCCTGTCTCATTCTATTATAGCATAAAATATACAGTGTCTTCTTACACAGGATGTTATGGATTAAAGTTTACCATATATTATTTTTTGGGATATAATGGCTTGAGGTTATAAAAATACTTGTATATGGTAATGCTGGGAAGTCCTTCTCATGGGTGTACTTGCATGGGCTGTGATGGCTTGAGGTATAATACATTTACCCGCATTATAGTGGATTACAGAAATTAACTTGGTTACAAATGTTATGATGATGGTGTAGATGTGTTAGGATGTATGAGGTATAGAATGGATATGATACTATTACATGATATACAATATAAGTTAAAGAATGGATGGTCATAATATGTGATCCATTAGGGTGTGGGAATGAAAAACCTATATGGAAGTGGAATTGGGGCACATTAATTTATGTATATTCTTTTGATATAAAAGGTTTTAATTATATTCATTACGTTGTGTATGATTCTTAGTGATGATGGAAAAATAAATTTACCTATTTAGGTTAAGAGTTAGTTTCATTTGTTAATTTATTATACTTTAGTATATTTCTTTCACATTTTTCATGTTAGGACTCATAAAGGATCTTTCTGAGTATACATGTTATGCTCACCCTGTGTATATATAAAATATTTTTTAGGGACACATGTTTTATTTGGTGATCAAGCTATGAATTACTAGATTGTGGAATTCTTTAGGAGTTATTGGATGTTTTTGGTCATTACCAAGGATTTTATTTTGGCACTTTTACTTTTCTTTTTAGTTATTATAGTTTTTTATGACATTGCATAATGTATTAGGATTACTTATTTATTTATTAATGGTATTGGTTAGTGTATATTTATCTTACCTCTTATTCATTAAACTATATGAGGGAAATTTCCCCCATTTGTGTGTATTATATACCCTAAGTTCTAATTTTTAACTAGTGGCCTCTTGCAGATAGGATTTGGGGTTTATTATATATATCCCTCTCTTCACTATTGTCCTAGGATGAATATTTTTAAAGAGAGAGAGAGAGAGATTCATTATAGAGTTGTATAAGATACTATGGTTGAGATATAGGGAGGATAATAGAGTTAAGAACTGATGAGGATGCATTAGTGGTAACAGAAATAATATCAACTGAGTTTAGTATATACTGTAAACAAGGAAGACTAGATATGATATGGAATTTTTGGGATCTATATGTTCTTATATAATGGCCATAAAGTTTACTAGATATATTATGTGATCTGATACATCTTATAGGGTAGATAACTCGGCAAGGAAAATGCATCATGATTATCTATCCATATATTTTAATTTGGTATATGGTAGAAAATATATTAAAAAATTAATAAATTAACATTAAATGTTTTATGTTCCATGTTCAAAATTTCCTTATTTTTTATTTTATAGATATGGAATTAGATCAATTTCCCCATCAGGTTCATGTTAAATATGTTCAACAGTATGTTCCAGTGGACCACTACAATGTGGAGGTCGAAAGTGATGAAACTTGGAGGAGGACCCAATAAGAGTTTTCATGGTAGGGTTTGCAAAAGTATGAGCTCACTGTTTCAGATTAGGAGATAGAGGATTGGCTAGATGAGGTGGATGTATCCTTTAGTTCCATTATATCTATAAAGTAGAACTAGGTTTCTATGGATATGAATATGCTGAATGGGTCAACTCTGTAGTGGTGAATTCTATTCCTTTGGGATCATGAGGATTCGAAAATTTCATGGGAGAATTTTCTTGATTTGTTCTTGTATGAGTTTTCATCATCAACCACTAAGGTAGTTTGTTAGAATAATATTTTCATAGTTTTTCATGGAGTTAAAGTGTGAGTGAGTTCAATATCTGATATAAGGACAACCCACATTTTGTTGCAAGCCTTATACTGGATGAGGTTTATAGAGAATTTAATTTCATGGAGTCTTTGTATTTAGATATCTAGTTTCAAACCACTCTGCTTATGTTGAAGTAATATCCTAAGGTGTTATCCAATGAAGAGGTCATTGAGAAGATATTAAATAATACCAGATCATCATTAGATTAGACTTTCTAGGATTTTCTATAGATATAAGATATGAATTATTCTTATATTCCTAGTCAAAAGAAGAGTTTTCACTTAACAAAGAGTATGTTTTGACCTTATTCAACTTATTTCATTAGGGTTAAAAGATATCAAACCTCTATTAACAAGTTGGGTGGGTATTTTTTTTCTTAATTAGGTTCCAAACATCATATGTAAGAGTGTAAAACCTTCCATAATAGTCATTGTATTGATGGTGTCCAATTTAAGGCTTAGTCCATGATGTATTTTAGCCGAGGTAGTAGCAATAGTAGCTGAAACAACAATAACAATAAGGAATTACATTATTTTTCTATAAAAAGGGGATGGAGTAGATAAAGGGAATCCATTTTATTTTCATCATCCCCAAATATAAAGAGTTGATCCTGACCATAGAGGTGGTCATTATCAGGTTGAATGATGTTGTGGAGCATTTCATGGTTAGATGCATGCCCTATATATGTCAGTTCTTTGTAATCTAGATGTCGGGTGACATACTATCTACCTATTTTATATTTCACTTTATGAATTGTTTGATTTAGGAGCTATGAAATCATTTTTTTACCCACTCTAGTATATATATTTTTTTGATTGAGGTGTAGAGACATCCAATTCCCAAATAAAATACTATTATATTTGTAGGTTAAGCTTTCCTATGTAATTTTTTAGATATTATGAGTTGGTTTTGGGGTGAAATCTCTTTTAATAAGATTTTCTAGGTTCACATATAAAATTATATGACACCATGCTTGACATTTATTGTCTATATTCAGTGTAGGATATCATGGATTGCATTATAAGATGCATTATATTATATGACCTAGATGGAAAACATGTTATTCCTGTGGTTAAGAAAGACCCTTATGTGGGTAATAAGTGTATATAATATTTATATTATTTGATGGTTGGGATGATATTGAGTTTTATAGGGGATCAACTGGGGGTGTTTCCAAGGGTTAATTAAGATTACCCAGTTGTCTTCACTAAATAGGTTGTGACACTACCCCCTCAATTTGATATTGTGTTTGGGATATTGATATAACCATATGTTTTTCATATAATTAATCCTCCTTATAATATGGATCCTTTTGAGTTGTGGGGTCTATGGATTAGACTGATGATCTCTTACAAAGAGGAATCATTTATCTTAGTGAATCACCATGGTGAACCCAAGTGCAGATTGCAAAGAATATAGATTATAAACTGTGGTTGTGTGTTGATTTCCATCATTTAAATTAGGTGATGGTGAATAAACATTATCCTATCTCATATATTTTGGACTTATATGATAAATTTAATGGATCTAGTTGGTTCTTGTCTGTTGAACTACCATCATGATACCATCATATCACAAATAATTCTTTCAAATTTCACTAGGGGGTATATGGATTTTTTGTGATGTCATTAAAAGTTATGAACACTCCATCCATGTTTATGAGACTGATGAATATAGTGTTTCGTGAGTTTATAGACCAGTTAGTAGTGGTATTTATGAAAATATCCTTGTGTTCTTTAGGTTAGAGGATGCAAATGTATTCAATTGTCACAATGTATTGGGAGTAATTATATTTTATTATCTATTTGGGATGATTTTTAAGTATGATTTATGGCCCCTTAAAGTCCATTTAATGAGGAATATCATATTTCAAAATAGATTAGTCATACATCCATTACATTTAGAAGAAACATTTTATTTGGTAACTCAAAAGAATGTTATGGAGGTGTAGTGTTTTCTTTGTCTCTTTGGTTATTATATGAGGTTTGTTCCCAACATATCTGATATTATGACTCCCATAAAAGTATTGAATCGAAATGATTGGTTCTTCTTGGGGAATATATAGTGACAAGAAACTTTTTATTATTTCAATGATATGTTTTTAACCATCCAATTCTTCATCTATTGGAGGAGGGTTTTGTATTTGAGGTTTATCATAATGCTTCCCATTTTAGTTTCTGTTTTCTTATTGATGTTGTAGAGGAAAATTATATCTTATGGTCCATAATGATTATAAACTCTTAAGTGAAATTGTACAAACCGTGATATTGAGGTTCTGATGGTGGTTTTTGCATTAAATATGTGATTTCACTACCTCACCAGTGAACATTTTGTGGTCTTCATATATCATAAGAACTTGAAGTATGTATTCTCCCAGTGAGACTTGAATTTGTGGAAGAAAATATAAATTATATCATTATAGTATTATGACATTTAAATTTATTATACACCTAGAAAAGGGAATATTGTGGATGATTATTTGACCATTAAGACATGAGGTATTGTTGTATTGGATTTCGGGGACTCTTGGAGTGAAATTGAAGAGATGGATGCAATTAAACTTGATATGGGAGAAATATATGGTAGGTGATGTATTTATCAGTTGAATATATACTAATATTTAGTATATAAACTAGAAAATTACCACCTGGGGGATTCCAACAAAGAGGTTTAGTATGATCAAGTATTTTGTGGAAGTTCTCCCAAGAGATAGCCTAAGTTTAGTATATATCAGGGGTTATTTTGAAGGAAGTTTTTTATTCCCTCAGTGATGCATGATGTGATTCTTATTGAGTTCCAAAAATTTTCCATTTTTTAATATCATATTTTATTGAAGATTTATTTTACTATGAGAGGTCAGTTTTTGTGGTCTGGTATGATGTATTTGGTTACAAACGTTTTATCATGGTTTATAGTCTTACATAGGGTAAAGGATGAATATAATGTTCCTGGTAGTTTTCTTTAATCAATTGATGTTCTATAGTGTAAGTGAGAGAAAATGTCTTTGGGCTTAGTCATTGGATTACCTAGTGTTCTGGGTAGTTATGATGCTATATGGGTGTTAATGGACTAGTTAATGAAGTTTTCTCACATCTTAGAAATTGATGAGTTGAGATTAGAGAGGTTTTTGTTTAGGTTGTATTTAAAAAAGATAACGAAACTTCCTGGGGTATCTAAGATGCTAATATTTAATCATAATCCTAATTTTACCTCCAGGATGTAGAGAGTTCTCCAACATGATTTTGGTTCCTAGTTTTTACTTATCACCACTTCTCATCCATAAACAGATAATCTAATAGAGTTGATTATCTAGACTTTAGGGGAAATGTTGCATGTTTTAATTTTAAATTTTAGAGGTTTATAGGTGAGGAATAAACCCTTAGTGGAGTTTACATACAATAATAATTACCACTCCACTAAAGAGATAGATCCATTTGAATTTCTATAAGGATAACCTTTATGATCTTTGTTTCACTAGAATATAGTTTGAGAGTCATCTATTCTTATAATACAATTGGTTCAGATAATGATAGATAAGGAATAATATGATCGTCATAAGTCCTATGTTGATAAAAGGAGGAGGAGAACTATAATGTTCAATATCAGATATCTTTTGTCCCTAAAGGTGAATCATCATTATTGGTTGAAAGTTATCATCCATGGGTGTAAAATTTCTATCATATTAATTGTATTTTTCAATGTGTTGGATGTATTTCATATTGGTTAGTACTACCCATATGGATAACCTGGATTCAATATGTCTTTCATGTGTTAAATTCTCACCAATATCTTTATAAAAATCATCACATCATATTTTAGAGAAATATAGATGTAAAAGATATTGTAACCTTCGAGGAATGACCTGTCATAATTTAGGATATTTAGGAGAAGGCATTGTGTGGATGTGATATTACCTTTGTTTGTGTATTATGGTGACACAATGATCTCAATAATATCACTTGGGAGTCACAAATGTGAGATCAATATCATGATTTTTTTATTCATTGTTTGAACCTTGTTGTGATGCTTTATAATACCTTTAGTTGTTTTATGATATTTCTGATGGTGATGCATGTTAATATTATTTTTTCATATCATGTGTTAGCTGTGTTTTTGATGTGGCTAGATCCTAGAGAGTTATTTCATGGTGTGTCTATTCAAGATCCCTTTTCTTTATTTTCTTGGGATTATTTTAAAGTATTGAGGAAGAGAATTGTTTGATAGGTATCTGATATAAAAAACCAATTTTTATCGATCCCTTCCTTATATTTTTAGGTGATCAAATATGCATGAGAGGAATATGAATGATAAAATGTGAACTTGAGATGAAAGTTTAGCTGAATAATGTTTCTATGGTGTGGAGAATTTGATTACACCATAGGGGATGGTTTTTAGAGAAGCAATGGACCCTTTCGCGTTAGTTCGAAAGATATGTGGTTTTAGTTCTCTTGTTGATCCAAAGTTTTCTATGATGTAGTTATGAGTTCCAAATCGGAGTCATATAGGTTTAGTTTTGGTATCTATTATTCTTGATAATTTAATAAACTTTTGTCCTTGGATATGGTGTAGTATGTGTATAATGGTGTATCTTGAGCTATAGGGGTGAAGGTATCATCATGGTGTCTCGGTGGCTTGTGTTTCCTTATCTCTACAATTTTAAGGGTTGCTATGGTATGGATCATTGTTCTATATTGTGGCATTACTTCAATTTGGTTGGATTATGTTTTACTAAGGAGATATATAGATATTTTTGGCTCATATTTTATGGGGACGGACCAAGGTCCCTTGCAAAGTTACCATACCATACAAACCATAGAATTAATGGATACTATATTGATAATAGTGTAATAAAAGGTGTTTCATTGTGGTGATGTTAAATTATAAAAGATATAAATTCTAAAGAAACTCATTTTTTCAATCTAATTTCCTTTTTTCTCCTCCACACCCTAGGTGACCAAGATGATTTTTTATATTCCTTTCAAGGCCATTTACTTGGCTTAATCCCCTTGCCTATAGATTTTAAGTATTAGTGATTTTAGGTTAATTTTCTCTTCTATGATAGTTATATTGTATTCTATTATCTTATCTCCATGTTATGTAATGTTTTCCATTAATTTTTCTTGTGGTTTATATCATTTAATAACAAAGGGTTCTTTTTAGGATGATGTTTTTTGGTATTATTCGTTCCCCACAAAAAGAGGTCATTAATAGTTTAGTGGTTTTTATTTTGTTCTTTCTCAGAGAAAATTTATATACTCATGTTGAGGAAGGGGATTCATTACTTATCACTATTCCAAATAATGTGTTAATTATCATGATATTATCCTTTAGGTATAATGAAATCAATGTAATGAAGATTATAGTATATAATTAAAGGAAGAATTATATGTGGAATTTGGTTTTGTGTTTGCATTGATTTTAAATAATGATGATATTGCCTCTAGTCTTTATAGAAAGTGTGTACTCTATTTTTTATGGATGTTATTCTGTTAATAATGGTAATTTTTTTTAAATTAGATGAAACATTTTAAATCTATATTTATTTTGACATGATAAGTTATGTAATTTTATAACTATTATTCGTAGAATTTTATAAAATATAGAAGAAATGTTAAAAGAATTTTTATATTGATTCATAAATATTGATTAGTAGATTAAGTATATGATGATTATTATTGGAAACCTATGAATAATACATTACTTAATTAAATATAGTAATTAAAATAGTTTTCTACTAAATAAAATTTATTTGGGGCAAAGAAAGTAACTTTTTAATATGAAGTGGTTAGGTACCATGGTTACATGTCATTAGATTCCCATAAGTCTATCATGCTAAAAATAATTTTTTCCCTTTTTAAATTTTCTAGGATGTTATATCCTAAATTTTATTGATAAATAACCTGATATGGTTGTGAATGATTGAAGAGTAATGTGATGGTGGATTATTGACACAGTAATGATTGATGTTGGTGATGTTAAGATGGATTGTATTATGTGCAATGGTGTGGGATTGAAACAAGGGTAGTCATGGTGAATTTAAAGTGGGGATTTCACATTAATGTTTTGTTAGTGATTGATTTTAAATTTCTTGTTGTATTAATGTTATTTTTTATGGTTTCTATCTTCTTACCATAGATTGACTCTGTGCACAGATGTACATCATTTATGTGGTAGCTTAATATGAGTCCTAGAGTACTTGGATAATTGGAAAATGATTATCATATTTATAAATTAACCCACTGTATGGGAATTTTTTAATAACATAAAGGATAAATTATAATTATAATTAATAAAATAAAGAGATTGTTTCTTGAAATTTATAGATGCTGATAACATACCTGATCATTAATAAAGGAAATATAGAATTATGGTACTAAAGGGAATCAACATAGAAGATTAAAGTGTTAATATTAGAAATAAATATAAAATAATATTAATTATTTGTTGAATGATTAATAACTAAAGATGAACCTTGATTCATGTTTTCATGTTTGAGATCTAGTACTTATGAGTGGTAGATTAGTGTCTTTGGTGATGATATATACAGATGAGTCTAAGACTAAGTAGTTTCCATTACTGTGGTTATGTGTGATATATATTTTATTTTTAAAATTCATACAGTTTAACACCCATGTATGTGGGTCAAATGAAACCCAAATGTCTGGGGGGGGGGGGGGTTTACTCTAATATCCAGGATTGATGAGGGAAACAGATGGATAACTTCTCTATCTCCCTCGCACTCTCTTCAGAAAAATCATTACATGTAGGTATATATCAAGCTTGGATGGCTTACGATATAGGGTGTGTTTGTACCTGGGTAATGAAAGATATTAGTTTACTATAAATTTATGTTTTTCCTATAATGGTTTGAGTTTATGAAACATAGTTGTATTTGGTCATGCTGACTATGACTTCCCAGAAGTGTACATGCACGGATTGTGATGGATTAATGGATATTGAATTTACACAAGATGTAGTGGATTCTAGAAATTAAAATGGTTGTGGTTATTATGATAATGAAGAGGATATGATGTACTTAATATGATATAGAATGGATATAATATGATTACATGAGATGAAAATGACTTATGGGAGGGATGATCATAAGACATGAGCCATTGGGGTGAGAGCACAACAAACCAATGAGGAAGTGTAAGAAAGGTACCTTAATTTATAAACATTATTTGGACAATGAATTTTTTAATTTTTTGCATTACTTGGCGAGTGATCCTTGGCAGGGATAGTAAAATATATTTACCTATCTAGGTGACATGTTGGTTTCATTTTTTTATTTTTCTTTAGTAGGATTATTTCACATTTTACACAAGTGGTTTCAAGGAGTATCCTATTGAGAATACATGTTTTTCTGACCATATGTTAATATTAACTATTTCAGGTCCATAAGAGATATTTTCTGACTAATATGGGCATTATTATATTGGGGAGTTTTTTCAGGATCCATTAGAGCTACATGGTTGATTTAGATGATTTTGTTTTGGTAATTTGTACTTTATTTTTAGTTATTCCATTATTTTTATGACATTAAATTATATATTAGGATTTATTATTTATTTATGTATGTTGTTTTATTATGGTTCCTCAACTTATCACTTTTTTCTTAAACTATATATGAAGGAAATTCCTCCCATTTGCGTGGATTATATAGCCTCAGCTATAGTATCTATCCTGTGTTCTATTGGAGGCCGGGCCTAAAGGACATTATCTCCCTCTATTCATTATCAGCCTCAATGGGGTACCTTTAGAGGGGGAAGGGTCATAAAAATAATAGTGATATCAAATGTTATAATCTCATTTAATTGAATAATAGAACGTTTTATAAGTTATATGATATGACTTAGTTGGTTGGTGAATTAATTCTAATAAAAAACAATCATGGAGATGAAAAAGTAGATTTATTTTAACATATCATAGTACATCATATTAATAATCAAGTAATAGAATTTAATTTCATAAGATCATGTGAACAAATTTTTTGAAATTTTCATCAAGCTTTAAATGATATAATACAACTTGGAGGAAATTTATTGATGGATCCTTGGTTTATCCAAAATGATTCGACTATTGATAGGTGTAAATATTTTAGGGTATTATTTTATTCATAAATAAATTACAATATATCCATCCCACATAGTGATATAATAACATGTATTATTTAAAATTTTAAGATATGTATTGATGCCTTGGATGGTACTCATATATAGGCTAGAGTCTCAATGGGTGATAAGGAAAGATATAAAAATAAAAATGGAGAGATTAATACTAATGTGTTAGGTGTGTGTACTCATAATGGATACTCCAACTATGTACTTATTGGATGGGAAGAATAAAAATAATAATAAAATGGTTTTTCATGAAGTAATATGCATGATAAATGGTATAACAATTCCATAATGGTGATATTATTTGTCAGATGCAAGTTAAAACAATTGTAAATGATTTATTACACCATATAATGCAAAATTCCATCATTTTAAAAAGTATATGAATGATTGATATACAAAATCCCTATAAAAGTGTTTTGATATTCATCATTCATCATATCACAATATTATTGAGAGATGATTTAGAATTTATAAAATTAGATGATCTATAGGAATAATTCCCTCATTATTTCCTATTTGAATAGATAATAGAGTTTTAATAGTTTTTTATAATACATAAATTTGTTTTTTTGAATTTGGTGTCGAAATAAAAGATTTAGACAAAAAATACATTTAGCTAAAGCTAAATGCAGTATATAGTCTTTCAATCCATACCATGGAGTCATATGATGTTTAGGATACCATTTAAATAACCTTGATATAAAAATATTTAATGAACTTATTTGTGGAATATATTCATGATCTTATTTTTTTCCAAATATTTTTTTATGTATATTGATTTAGTGAATAAAATCACTATTTCAGATTTTAAATTTTTTAACATATTTTTTTTTCCAATGTACTGTTATTTCATTTAATTATATTTTTTTAAGTTAACATGCCATAACCATGTTTTTTTCTTTAACTATAAAATAATATTATAGATAAACTTGTATGAAGAAGTAATGAATTCATAATATTATATATCAACCATTAAAGAAGATAAATTTATAATTAATTATGAGGCACCCCTAACCCACACTACAAAATCTACTTCTAAATTAAAAAAATTCCACATAATATTTGATACCATATGATACAAATTTAGTATAGAAAACAAACATATTACAAAATTTTACATGATTGTTCCTATATGTCACAATAAATCTCACCAAAAAACCTATAGTTTAACTATATTTGAAGATTATATACATAACCAACTTATTTTGAAACATTTTCAACAAATACCACAAAGATAATTCCCAAATGATACCCTTTTATACACATCATACATATTAATCTTCTTCATAACTCAGGGAATATAAATATAAGAAAGGGTGATCTCAAATTCTTAGTAAAGGTAAAAATAAGAGATATCAATCAAATATCATAAGCGACCATAAGATGAGAATGTGGGTATGAGAACATATTCTAGGTAAATGGGCATAACATAAGGGAATCATACCCAATAAAAACTATATTATAATTTTTGAGTCATGGAATATTGATTTTGACATAATTTTATAAACAATATTAATAAAAGTGAAAAACATGGGTGAATAATCATGATCTAGAAAAACATAACATAGAAATAAGAATATGATATATACATAAGAATAAATTTTTATCACTTATTCCATGGATAACTTCCAATACCATAACTACATAGTTTATAATGTCCCTTAATATATCATGTTTACACTCTAATCCTTGACATGTCATCTCATTAGATATAAGGCTTTACCTAATGCATTGAATGACTATAATTTACCCACCCATCACATGATAGAGTCCTTTAGGTGTTTTGGTTCACTCCCCATTACAAATAATCTTATGAGATAAATAATTTTACCTATACATTGGAGGGATATGTTTTACTACCCACCATATAATGGTAAACCATACATATGTGTTCCATTTCAATGTGAAAACATCCATAATCCCATCATAACTTTATTACCCAATGAAAAATAGTTTGGTTTCCTAAAAAAATATTGATACCACTTTTTTCTTGTGTTATATATTTTTTAATAAATATGTTATGTTGACTCAAGTAAATATATTGATAAATTATTAATTGAAAGTATTTTGTATGAATGTAACCATGTTTTTGAAGAAGGAAATAAGTTACCAATCCATGGTGTTTATATGTGAATATTATATGGGGATAAAATAATTACCTTAAAGATTGAATGTAATTTTTATAACTTATATTGGATCATTAAAGATCCATTCACCTGATGGAAAATTAATATCTAAGTTATTTTCATGATTTATGTATTCATAAATATTATCAGTTTCGAGAAATAAATTTAGAAAGGAGTTAACAAGTATTAAGTGATGTTTTTAGTGCTAATGACTATACATTTATAATTTTTTATCTTCTATTTAACATGAATGATAATGGTAAAATTATATAGATAATTGATTGTATAGATCCAAGGTTAAACTATTTTATGTATAAAAAGGTATATTGAAAATAAATACCATTGGAAGTTAGATATGTATGAGTTTGTAGATGAAATATGGAAAAGTCCAATATCTGCAAATAAGGGACTAGTGACTTTGTATTTTTTAGTGGAAATGGTAAAAAAAAATATCCTTCAAATTCCATAGTAAAAACCTTGATTATATATAGTACTAACCATAGTAAGAACCTCATCCATAGTTCACATAGGTATCATTTAAGGAGAAAAGAGCCTATGTAGGTCATCACTGTCATGCAACACATGAGGTGGTTCTTGAGAAACCATTGTTTGGGGAGGCATGATAAATTAATTAAGAGAACATACTCTAATGGATTTGAATGATAACTATATGACACATGACTTATTATTAACAAATGTTTTCCCATATTGAATTCTCATATGTGAAGACCTTATATGTGGGTACCATTTATCTTTTAAAACCCTAATGGAAATAAATTTTTAAACATCACCATTTATATTAATCTTTAACCTCTATCCCAAGGAGTTCCTGTATGCATGAAGATCTAGACTCTAACATCCTCAACATATTTGAATAATCAATAGTCACATTTCTATAGTATAAAATATATTATCGTGATTCATATATGATAAATGAATTGATATCATAACATAAAACATTTGTATGATTAATCTAACTGGATAACTAAGGAAACTTCAAAATGATTATCTTAAGATTCCTTAAAACTAGTGGGAGTTCTTAAATATTAATAGTAACATATGTAAGTATTATTTAAAGTGATACACATAATGACAAATTTAATAATGATCAAGTGGAGTTTGTAAGGATGATCAAGATGTCTTCATAATATTGGTTAAAAATCATCCAAATTTTGATTATCATAAGTCTGATTCTCATAAGGTTTGTGATCAAAAAGTTGGTAAAAAGTCATAAGCATGTGAAATATTTTTATGGTTGTTTAGAAAATTCATGGATGTATATATTGAGATATTTTTACCATGATTCTAGGAATCCTAAATAAGGGAAATTAAAATGTGGTTTACATTCTATGATATTGAGTGATTTAAATTAAAATATTTAAATAGATATATTAGAGGGTTAATCATGTGGGCTATTGAATGGTTTAAAAGTTTAAGAACCCGATCCTAAAGAAGAAATAAATAAGGGAATAATTTTTAAATAAGGATCAAATTAAAAGATTTTTTCAATGTGGTATATTTACCGGATCATATATATTTGAATAAAAAACATTCTATGTGCTTATTATTAGTATATAATACAAAAAATAAAACTTATAATATATGATTACATTAAAGAAAACCTAAAGTATAGAAGAAATGTGTAGAGTGTATACTATATTTTCTATAAACAGAAGAGAGTGAGAGTGACAGAGATCAAGAGAGAGATCGAGAGAACTGACTTTGTACATACCTATTAATTTCTATGAATTTAAAGGATATGTTCCATGGTTTAAATAGGAGGCCATAAAATGTGCACTGAATTAGAAGAAGAATAGGAGTGAGTTCAGTTTTTATTATTCAAATTATATTCAATATGATGTATTGAGACATCCAACCTAAATTTATCATATAAACTATAAGGTTTGAATAATATAGAGGAAATACTCTGATTCTTTCATTATTTATATAACACTCTAATTTTTGTGAAGAATGGCCATATAATTATGATTGTTGAAGGTCATGACAAAAGATATTATATTTTTTCTATGAGGGTTAAAATCCCAATATGTAGATATATTTTAAGAAAGTGAAAGCCTATTCTTGTGTACTAATAGAAGAACCAAGTTGAAGCTTAGTTTGTATCTGGTTATATCTAGAATAATGGGTTCAGGAGAATAACCTTTCCAAATCATATTTAATTAATTAAAAATAATCTATGTGTATAGGATGATAAGAATGCATCACTAAGGATGTATTCATCTATCTTGGAGGAGATCCTTGTAAAACAATTCTGGTGTATTTTAGTGTTATTTACATATTATCATATATAAATTACTTCTAAACATTATATATCATGAGTTAAGGATAAACATCCATTCAATAAACAAGTGTTGAGGTGAAATGGGTTAAAGGTTTTAAATTGTATAAAAATTACCACACTAATTCACCATCTAAATTTTGGACACATCCCTATGTGATCTTAATAATTGGTATTAGAGTGGCATGACACATATCTACTAGATTCTATATAATCAAATTGTTTTTTTATTTTCACTTACGAAGGCATCATATAGTAAAATATTAGACAATTTAAATCCATTGTATAATTGGTAATCATCTTTTCCAAGATTCGGAATAGTATAAGGAAGAATGTGTAATGAAGGACGAGTAAAGAATCCCTATTATGAAAAGAGTATGATGGTATAGTTTCCCCATGATATGATTTTATTGAATATAAATTTAATATAGAACAAGAAGATCTTGTATTTACATCTACTTCCAAGTAGATAGACAATGATTCTACCATTGACTATTCACAATATCTAAATGAAGAATGGGTAATTAAAATCACCATTGAATATTTTCTAAAGGAATAGGATAGAATATGTAGAAAATATAAAATATTTAATAATGAACCAGATCAATCTATCTCTTTTAAAAAAATGAATCCTATATTATTGTACAAAATATATATGCACTTAAATTTTTGGATAATGTTCTTAAGAAAAGATAACCCATGTTGAAGGAGAATCCAATAAAATTGAGAGATAACTGAAATAAAATGTAATGATTGTTGATGATCTCACAAAATTTTTTAATTCCAAATATGTAGAATTTTTCTTTCATGATGAAATATGGTGTTAAGTTGTAAATGATTATCTTAAATAAATCCTTAATAAATATGAAGTAATAAAAAGTAAAGAGTAAAAATTACATTCACTTGATGATAATAAAAATTTATATATTAATTTCAAGAATGTTCAAATAGAAGTTAAATCATATAATATTAATGAGATTTACAAAAATTTAAAATAAATCAATAGGATGTAGGAATATAAAATTATATATTTAAGAAATTAATCTAAAAAAGGACATTTGAGGATGAGAAAAACATTCTCAACATGAAATTATTTGAATTTGAAGTTAAATTAGAAAACATAGAATCATTTCATGATCTTTTTTTGAAACAAGACAAGAAGATAAATAATTCTACAATTATTCATAAGGAATATTATTATACAAAATGACACTATCTTGTAAATATAGAGGAGAAAAGTCATTTTCAGATCTATCCTAAATAGGATTTAATCAGAAGGTATCATCCACGACATTGAGTTATACCTATGATAAATATGTTTTTATGTATATTTCAAGTTCAAATTAATTATCATCACCTATATAGATAGCTAAAATTGTTAGGAAACACACCAATACCTCTATGGCGGATGAAATAGGTTATAGGAAAATTTCATCATATAAAAAATTCCATACAATGACCAAAAGAGTTTGAAAACAATATTCTTCATAATATATATATTATGGACACCAAGATTTTTAAGGGAGAAAAACCAAGTCTGTTCATAAATGATGGTACTTTAATAAATTTTGTCACATATAATTATATTTTTGGCATAATCCATCAACCTAAAAAGTTTAAATAAATCCCATTTAAAGGTAGGTGGAATATGAGAATAAAAAACATCAACATATTAATAAAAATTAGTATACATCAATTTTTTTAAACATTGATATTTCTATGATGTTTTAAATGTATGTTTTCATAGTGCTGGTTCATTATCATCTTGAAATTTATCAAAAAACTGGGAAGAGAATACAAAAAAATATGATAAAAAACAATTCAAATAACCATGTAAAGTAATCATAAAAATATTATAAATCAAAACACTAACAATATTTTAACAAAGTAATGATGGATCAACCCTAGAAAAGAAACAGAATGAAGATTGGGTTTAAAGAAATTATAATAAGACCAATAAGGGTGTTATATCCAAATGTGGGAAATAAATTTGTTTTGGAAAAAAAGGAAATACTATAGCCTCATAGAATAAAATCCATGGATATTTGTTTTAACAGTGGAATGAAAAATAACAACATGAAATCAATCCAATAAAATCAGAAGGGGATTGGTTTAGTAAAGGGAAATCAAAAAGCCCATATAGATATTCCAATAATGATAACAATATACTAAAGGATTATTTACTTATTTGGATAATAGATTTGTATAAATCAAGGAAGATGGAGGAAACATAAGTAAAATATTGTGTCAAAGAAGAGGAATAGGTTCCAAATGAATATCCCAAATTTCAAGAGAGGTTTTCAATAAAAGACATCCCAAGAGTTAAATAGGTGCTATGTGAGAGGTGAAAGAAAGTTGGCCTTGACTCAATGGATGGTCTAAAAATCACACCATCTCAAGTAGAAATATATAGTAAGATGAATGTTGCACCTAATGATGCATGTTCCTTCATGTACTATTTTAAAAGGGTGTTTAAAGACAAGGAGATAATAAAACATTATTTTCTTACCAAGACTTCTAGGGAATTCATAAAATCAAATTTGAATAATTATAATAAAATTGGAGATGAAAATGAAATATTTTTATAATTGAGAATAAATTATCATATTTTTTATTATATTAAGTATAATTAGAGGTTCCACCATTATCTCTATCACATGCGTTGTGTTCTTGTACCGAATATAACGGAAATTGAAGGTGAATAGTTTTCTCAAGTGTAGAACACATGAAATAAATAATGTTGGAATAATTATTCTATATTGGAATAAATTCACCATATTCATATGATTTATCAATTGGTATTCTGAAGAAATTTTGAAGAAATGATCTACTTTGATGAAGACTACAAGGTGAGTATATTTTAGGGGGAGACAACTCAAGGAAGACTTGAGAATATTCCAGATTCATTCAGTTCAATAAGATATAAATTTTGGGAATTTCTTGGAAGATTATCATTGAATGGTATGTCTTGATACTCTCTAATCCTTGGTTTCTCAACAAATAATTATGATATAAATGGGGAGAAAATATTTTTTCAATGAAATTAAAATGATTAAATATGATTAGATTTTAAAGATAATTTCTAATATTAAAATCTTTCCTACTTATACATTAGTTCTTTTAACCTTTATGTCAAAGTAAGGATATTAGGATGGAATTAAAATGAAAAAAATACTTAATAGTTTATATTTATTGGTTTCAGATTAATGATTATTTAAAAACCTTTGAGGGATAAATGGTAATGTTTTTATGAGATTTTATTAGTTTTAACCACTTTATTGTTTTATTATAAAATATAATTTTCAAAATAAAACCCATATGTTATTTACACCGAGGAAGGATCATATAGACATTGAGTGGGATTATTGATGGAACATAACATAATAATGAAGTGATAGAATACTTTTCCATGTAAGTTTTATTTTTTATCGATAAGGGAAGGGAATAAAATAAAATAAAAAAAATAAAAAAATGGAATAAGAGAATATTTAGATCACATATTAACATAACATTTTCCATGACGTATTGACAATAAACACAAAGGGGGATATTGTTGAGCCCACTTTATGTTCATATTATATTTTTTATAAATAACTAAGATAATTTATATCATGTTAGTATATTTATGAATAAGTGTGTATTATAATTATTTTGGATTTTCCCAATATATATTGATAAAAAGAAATAATTTCCGTTGAAAAAATATTATTATAAAAATATTATACGAGATTAAATAATTATCTTGAGTATTGGAAGTGATTTTTTCTACAACCATGGGATTATTAAAGATTCATTTACACAATTGAAAGTGAGTATTTATGTTATTAGAACTGTAATAGGATAATATCCATTATTGATATATATAATATTTTTGGGATTCATTATTCAAAAACACCATTTTAGTTCATTTTACAAATTGAACATTATTTCACATTATGATTGTAATTCCTTCATAAAATGCACTATTACATGGTACATTTTTAGAAACCTCTTAAAACAATCAATGACCATGATATTATATTAAAATATTATTATTATTCTTCAAATTTCATATGGAATAATTCATCCTTTTTTATCACTTGAAGATTCAAATTGGACGACCACCAAAACTGGGCCTTGGACCAACAACATTATGAGAAAATAGAATTGTATATAATCCCAATAAAATTACTATATATAATAAGATCCAATATTTATTATGATAATATGTGAATCAAATATATAATACATCATGAAGAACATTTCAAATAATAGTGACCAGTGTGAATTCTGAGTTCTTAATAGAGTTCAAGGCGGCCTAAGTTGAAGATACAATTATTGGATAGATTATGCGTCCTAGAAAGTCACCCAACTATTTCAATCATATCATTAAAAAAATAACCAATCAGGATGAAATTTTATAGACTATCATGGAATATATATAGATTATTTTTATCCATATATTCCCAACCATAATTTGTCCATCTAGAAGGAAATTGCAGTGCCTCTGTTTGATGGATGCAAGATGGATCTTATTTCAGGTCAATGGTGGAAAATTCCACATTCCACAAACATATCACCACCATAGGAGTACAAAAATTAAATGTAATGATATATAATATTGGATAATCGACCCAAGGATTCCAAAATAATGATTTAATTAAGTGGTGTTGAATGATTTGAGGAGGGTTGTGTATGCTTTTTATTTTAATGTTATAGTACCAGTTTGGTGTTGTAATCACATTTCTTTAATTTTATTTTTTTAATAAACTTAGCTTCTTAATTAATCTTATTATTATTATAATTTTGTTTTAATTTTTTAACATGTTTATACTAGTTCATCATGGTATGAACTTACTCACACAGTGAGGAGAAAAATCCTTCACAAACAGGTGGAGTGTTTATTATTTTACTATTTTTCACTTCTTCAGTTCCTCACTGATGAGTATAAATCCCACTTCCAATGATAATATAACATCAATGGTGGGATATTTCACTTATGGGTTGATCCAAGGGATAAATAAGGTTCTTTATTAGATATTATTTTTTCACTATATTAATGTCTAATTATTCTTTTTAATTTATATTTTTTTGATATCATAAAACATCTTCATCCTTATTGAATTTTAACATCACACACCTTAAGTGATAATAATAAAATTTACCTTGTAGTGTTCATAAAAAGTATCCTACCATTTTATAGGTTATTATCATTGGGTTTGTGTTGTTATTAAACCAATAAGATATGAAGTTTTTTTATCTAATTAAATGAATCACACTTGAGTCTAAGAAATTGAAAACGTTAAAAAGAAATTTCATCCAATCCATACCATATAATCACATATAATCAACCCTTTTCCATAAATTGAATTCAATTAGATCTATTAGTTTTTATTTAACCTATATCAAATCAAAACTATATTATCCACTTCATAGCCCAAACAATCTATAGAATGCATGTTTCTATACAATTCATATAAGATCTATGAGAATTCAACAACCCAAGCTGTACTATAAGAAAATTCTTAACCATTAAAACATGAATAAATTTGGGAGACAACATATTTTGGCACTATTTTCTGGGACCTAAGTGAGTTCTCATATACGCTCACAAAAAATTCATAACCAACTTCTATATTCTTACCCTTTATTTCACTCATATAGAATAGCTCTTTGAACAAATCCAAACATGGGGATTTTCTCCCAACTTTGACTATGCCACAACCAGTGAGATGTAAAATAATTTGGATGATGAATTTTTAAAAGATAAATTTCCAACGCTCTCAAGGATAGTAGAAGATATCAATATTGTTGGACTCACCTATTTTGATAATCCCAAATCATGTTTAAATAATTGACCATGATATATTAAGCTATTTGCTAACCCTTTTAATATGTATTTATTTTGTTTATCCTGAACAATTTATATTCTTAGTCTTATAATTTAGTTGCATCAGCTTACAATTTACATTTATCTAAATATAAGTTCACTGTTAAAGGCTACTTGTAAGATCCTTCTGTTCAATGTCATCGTTATAGCTCATTGTTACTCTAGGCCACTGATCCTAGAAGGTTACTGTTTAAGATCTATTGTCACTGATATACCGGTACAAGGTTACTATGACAAGTCTACCGTTGATCTGATTATCAAAGCTCACATACAAAGATTCACCGTCACAAGGTCACTGCTATGGAAAGGCTTCTGTTATAAGTTCATTTTCAGACTCTTTCTCATGTATTTTGTTGAGAGCATCACTATTGAAGTCTACAGTTGGACATGTCTACTGTTAGTAGAAGGCTACCACTAGAAAACTCCTACGGTCGAGATAGTCGACTGTTGTTCAAGGTCTACTAATGGACATATTCCAATGTTAATGAAATGACCTGTTGAGATAATTGTACCATTGGAAAGGTCACTATTAAAGTAGTCGGATGTTACAAACCTTCTGTTATAAGTTTACTGTTGGAGTCTACCGCTGATCAAGCCTACTGAAGAAGTCGACAGTTGAATATCCTACCGATGAAGTCCACTGATGAGGAGAAACTATTACATAGAGTAATAGATACGGTTACAAGACATCCACTAACACAAAGTTCACCATTACAAGCCTATAGACAGAGAGCCTATAGATGAAGTCCACAGTTGTAGAGGCTACTGTTGAAGTCTACCGCGTGACAAGCATATGCTACCAGTCTAATTATATTCTATTATTTTCTTTACCAATTTTTTTATTATTATTATAACGGTAATTTATTGAAAAATTAATGCACCGGACATTATTTAATGTTATTTGCAGGCATATCAAGAGACAGTACGAGGTATGAGGGAGACCACACTTGGTTGAAACATTTCTCTTGTCGGCCCCTACTGAACCAAATGAGAAGAAGCTGAGTTTGAGAAGTATATATATATATATATATATGAGTAGAGACAGACATCGTGAGATATACATAGAAGACATAGAATATATCGAATACACATTAGAGACACATACAACACCAAAAATACAAGAACGAAGAAGAAGACTCAAGAACTCATTCATAGGAACACCGAGCTTCATGAAGATATATTGAAAGAACCTATTTCAAGCTGTAGTGGTGTGCTAAAAAGGGCATTAAACCCAATAAGCTGATTATATCTACATCTGGAAGTCATCACCAGGAAGTTGTGACACTCTGTTTTGGAGTCAACTTGCAGAGAAGGGCAAAAACTTTATTTATTTCATACCAATGAGTACAGAGTTGATCTGCCAACACAACAGAGCATTCTAAACATATCACTACTATCTTTAGCTCTATTGTGTTTAATCATTTTACATTTTTGAGAAGTGTGTCTATGTTACACACACTAACACTCATATTTGAACTGAGGGATACTGAAAATCCCCATACCAAACTCTCTTTACATTTGTTTCCCACTTATAACTGTCGAAGAAACCTGGTGTGTCTTGGTAGTTAAATCTTTCCCAGGTATAATTGTGGTAGAGGTTTCAAAACCTGGACAGTTTGTGAAAACTTTTGTAAAGCCCAATACAGGCTGTGTATCACTCTTTAATATAATTTCTTGGTGGAAGGTGATCACCAAGTGGAGAGGACTAAGTCTTGACTTAAGACTGAACCTCTTGTTTAAATTTTTGTGTATATATTTCCATTACACTGTTTTACATTTATCCGTTACTTATATTTTCCAAGACAGAAATATGTTTTTACATTCACTCTGATAGTTTGTTCCGGTTAGTGTGTATATCTGATTCATTTAGTAAACTAGTTTAAAAAGTCAAATTTGTTCTCATACTAATTCAACTGAGGAGTAATCAACCTTTGAGAAACCTATTGAACGATAATTCACTTATATCTCTACTTCCTTAATTGACTGGGATGTTTAAATTTGGGGGATTTTAATCCTAAAAGTTTTTAATAGAAATTTTAATTGGAACTCAATTCACCCCCTCTTAAGTATACACTCCAACCAAAATTTGGTATTAGAGGAAACATTATTATTTATAAAAAGTTTTCAAACCCTCTGTTTTTCAAACTGTGATTTTAGTTTTATCTTAAAGATCTTAAATTTCTGTTAGTTATAAATTTTATCTCTTTAATATATTTTCTAAAATGCAGTTTTGGACAATAGACTAGAAGGTTCTGCTACTAACCGACCACCTTTATTTAATGGTGTGAATTATGCTCAATGGAAAATTATAATTAAAATTCATTTGGAAAGTATTGGTTTTGATATTTGGTCTACTATATAATCAGAATATGAGATCCCCAAAACTGCTAGATCTACCTTGGATGATGCTACAAAGTCTGACTATAACAATAGTTATAAAGCTATGAATGCCCTTTACTGCACTTTAGGAGATGATGGATTTAACCGAATTTCTGCATGTAAAATAGCTCATGAAATCTTGGAGACCTTAGCTGTTTCTCATGAAGGAACAACCAACATGAAGGAAATGAGATTAAATACTTATAATGTTAAATATGATAATTTTAAAATAAGAACTGATGAACCCATTTCTGACATGTACCTTAGGTTTAATGAGATTGTCAACACCATGAGTTCACTGGGAAAAGCTGTTCTAGAGAAGAAGCAGATCCTGTGAATATTGAGATGTTTTCCAGACAGATGGAGAGGCACTTCTATGTCTATCTGAGAGTTATGTGACATCATCAAGATACCTGTTAAGGAGTTGATGGGTAAACTAATGATGTATGAAGAGGAACTGAAGGTGAAAAAAGAAGAAGATGATGAACCCAAGAGAAAATCCATGGCATTCATGTCTACTACATAAAAGAGAAAAGATAAGGAGAAAATACATGTACCTACTGAAAGTTCAACTAGTGAAGATTCAAATTCATACAGTGATGAAGAAATGGCTCAAATATCCAGGAGATTTAAGAATTTCTATAGGAAGAAGATGTTTTTCAGAAAACCAAACTACAAGGGTAGGTATGATCAACAAGGTAAGTGGAAGAAGGATTGGAAGAAATCTTATAAGGAAGATGATATAGTCTTCTATGAATGTAAGAGGAAAGGACACATCAAGGCTGATTGTATGAAGTTAAAATTCAAAAAGAAATATGATTATAAGGGAAAAACTTATAAAAAGTCTATGAAAGAAACCTGGAGTTCTTCGAAAGACAGTTCGAGTGAATCTGATGCTTCAGACTCAGAACAGAACAAACATCCCAATCTATGTTTTATGAAAGAGACATCAGAGGTAACAATTAATTCCCCTGTGCATAATACTTATTATTTTGGGAATGAAAGTGACTCTCATAATAATGAAGAAATGACTAAGGAAGAATTATTTTAATATTGCGAAATGCTCGAGGACACTTTTAATGAACTAAAGGACAAATGTAAGTCATTAAAAATACATCATTCTTTAAATGAGAATTAGAAGTCAAATCTGGACATAGAAAAAGAGAAATTTGCTACACTGCTAAAGGAAAATAAACAGTTATAATTATCTAATGAACAATTAAGAAAGGATATTGAGAAGTTCACTGCTGGCAGGGATACCTTGACACAGTTGTTAGGATAACATATTGCTTCAAAATATACAACTGGTCTAGGATATCATCCTGGACGAAGACAAATTAGCAAAACCAAATTTGTTCCAAAATCTGGATAGTTCACTGCTAGTTCTGGACCATCATTTGAGAAACAATTTTCTAAAGGACCTAACAAAGTATTTATGTCCCAAAATGTGTTTGCTAATCTTAGAAAACCTATCATGCAAATATGGGTTCCCAAAGTTTTACTAGCTAATCTCTCTAGACCCAAGAAGATCTGGGTACCAAAATTACCCCATGTTTAATATGTTCTGTAGGGAAGTTTCTTAAAGAGTTCATCTAAGACCCTATGGTACTTGGACAGTGGATGTTCAAGAAATATGAGCGGAGACTATTCTTGCTTCAAGAGTCGAATTAAAATTGATGATGGGCATGTCACTTTTAGTGACAATGCAAAAGGAAAAATCATCGGCTTAGTTCAGATTGGTAACCCTGATACAATATGAATATCTAAAGTACTTTTTGTTTATGGATTAAATTATAATTTACTTATCATATCTCAATTATGTGATGATGTATTTAATGTTAAATTTGAAAATGATTCATGTAATGTTTTTAATTTAAAAAATGATATAGTTTTCACTACATGTAAAAATTAGAATGTAAATGCTGTTGATTTAGATTCCTTAGCCAAAAAAAATGTTTCCTACTTAAATAATTTTCATAAAGAGTCTTGGTTGTGGCCTAGAAGGTTAGGACACTGTAATGCGCACTAACATAGGAATCTATCTAAGAAAGTTTTAGTTATAGACTTTCCTAAATTAGAATTCCCAATTGATAAAGTGTGTAATCCCCGTAAAAAGGGAAAACAACACAAAGTTTCTTTAAATCCAAAGAAAGAAGTTTCAACTTCTCAACCACTTGAGTTGGTTCACATGGATTTGTTTGGACCATCAAGAGTTTCAAGTTTAAATGGGAAGAACTATGTTTATGTTCTTGTAAATGACTTTTCTAGGTATACATGGGTATACTTTCTAGCTCACAAAAGTGAATAATGTTCCTATTTTTTCAAATATTCCAAGTCTGTGGAAAACCTTTGTGTACTAAGAATTAAGACCCTGAGAAGTGATCATGGCCCTGAGTTTTTGAATCATGAGTTTGAATCATATTGCTCACATAATGGCTATAGTCACAATTTCTATACCCCTAGGACACCTCAACAAAATGGACTTGTAGAAAGAAGAAATAGGACCCTTCAAGAAATTTCTATAACAATGCTTAATGAGTATGACTTACCTGTTTATTTTTGGGGGGAAGCTGTAAATACAACTTGTTATGTTATCAATAGTGTTTTGATTAGACCTATTCTAAAAAGTACCCCTTATGAAATTTCAAATAATAGGAATCCTAAGGTTAATTACTTCAGAGTTTTTGGTTGTAAAGTCTTTATTCTTAATACTAAAGACAATTTGGAAAAAATTTCTCCTAAAAGTGATGATGGAATTTTCTTGGGTTACTCTATCTCAAATAACGCCTATAGAGTGTTCAATAAGAAAACCAATTTTGTGGAAGATTCAGTTCATGTCAAGTTTGATGAGACTGATCCACATGAGCCTAAAAACTCTCTTGAAAATCTTGAGGAAGATTTGTAAAATCTGAACTTTAATGATAAGGATAGTGAATCCCCTGTAAAAGTATCCAGTTCTGGAAATTTTCCAGAATCTGCTCCTACCGATTCTGAACAAACAGAAAACAATGAGGAATCTAGTTCAAAACTTCCTAGAGGTATTGTGACTCTCAAAAATCATCCTCTAGATGCTGTTGTAGGCGATTTAAATAGAGGAACACAAACTAGATCTTCTCTATGAAACCAGGTTGAACATCAAGATTTTATTTCACATCTTGAACCCAAAAATATTAATGATGCTATCAATGATGAATTTTGGGTAATGGATATGTAAGAAGAACTAAATCAGTTTGAAATAAACAAATTTTGGGAATTAGTGGAAAGACCTAAGGAAACATTGACAATAAGAACTAAATGGGTGTTTAGGAACAAAGTTGATGAGTCTGGGAATATAGTTAGAAATAAATCTAGGCTAGTTGCACAAGGATATAGTCAAGAGGAAGGAATAGACTATGAGGAGACCTTTTGCACCTGTAGCTAGACTAGAAGCTATTAGGATACTACTTGCATATGCAGCTCATCTGAATTTCAAACATTATCAAATGGATGTTAAAAGTGATTTTCTAAATGGGTATATTGTTGAGGATGTGTTTGTTGAACAACCTCCACGTTTTACAAATACCCATTTTTTCAATCATGTTTTTAAATTATCTAAAGCTTTGTATGGCTTAAAACAAGCTCTAAGAGCATGGTATGATAGGCTGAACTCTTTTCTTATTTCAAAAGGTTTTACCAAAGGGATAGCTGATCCTACTTTTTTCATTAAATGGATTTCTAAAGATGTTTTGACAGTAAAAATTTATGTGGATGATATTATTTTTGGATCTTCTAAAAATTCATTATGTATTGATTTTTCAAAAATGATGCAAAATGAGTTTGAAATGAGTTTAATGGGAGAACTCAATTTTTTCCTTGGATTTCAGATATTAAAAAATGGCATTGTATTGAATCAAATTAAATATATTAAGGATATTTTAAAACATTTTTCTTTGGATGGTAGTAATGGTAGTGACAAACCTATGAGTACCACCTGTAATTTGGATAATGATGAAGCTGGAGAACCAGTGGATCAAACCAACTACAGAGGTATGATAGGGAGTGTACTCTGTCTTATAGCTAGCAGAACTGACATTATTTTTAGTGTATGCATTTGTGCTTGCTTTCAAGACAATCCAAAAGAGTCTAATTTAACTGCTATTAAAAGGATTTTCAAATATCTCAAACATACTCCTAAATTAGGATTATTTTATCCAAAAAGATAATCATTTGATTTTTTGTGTCATTCTGATGCTGATTTTTCCAGTTGCAAGTTATATAGAAAAATCACCTCTGGGACATGTCACATTTTAGGCAAGTCACTAGTATATTGGTGTAGTAAGAAGAAGAATTTTGTTGCATTATCCATTGCCGAAGTTGAGTACATATCGGCTGGTAGTTTTTGTGCTCAAATCTTGTGGATGAAACACACTTTACTAGACTATGGATATAAATTGAAACATGTCTCTATAATGTGTGACAATACAAGTGCTATTAAAATTTCCAAAAATCCGGTATCTCATTCTAGGATAAAGCACATTGATGTGAGACATCACTTTTTGAGGGATCATTATCAAAAGGGTGATATCACTCTTGAATTCATTGGCACTGAACATCAATTGGCCGATATATTCACAAAGACATTGAATTCTGAGAGGTTAAATTACATCAAACCTGAGTTAGGTATGATTAACTTTAGAATAGGAGACCTCACAGTCTGACCTCACTGTTAGAATTCACCGATTGGACCTCACAGTCAGACCTCACTGTTAGAACTCACTGTTGGACCTCACAGTCAAACCTCACTATTGGACCTCACTGTTGAACCTCACATTCAGACCTCACTGTTAGACCTCACAGTAGGACCTCACTGATAAACCTAACTATTACATCTCACCATTGCACCTCACTAGTGTACCTCACTGGTATATCTCACTGTTGGATACCTCACTGTTTGTCTTTATTTTTCCGGGAATTTGAACCGTTTTTATTCCTATTTATTATTTCCTTTTTATTTTGTTTTAATCTATAAATGATAAAACCAAAGGATATGAACATATCTCAATCCACCCTCCTCTCTAAATCTTGAACCTTGCTCTCGAAATTCCAAAACCCCAATTCTTCATTTGGGCCCTCAAACCTCTCTCAATCTCTATGGATAGAACCAAGTGACCCCTGACTGTCAATGAATACGCTCCAAGGCCAAAGAGAACTCGAACCAAATACAGTGGGACCAGTAATACTCCGATGGGACCTGTCAACCTGCATCTGACAAAGAGATAAATCTTTGTTGAGAAGGAATGAAGTGAAGAATGGTTGCTGTCGAGAAAGTCATTAGTGCTGAATTCACTAGATGCCCAAGGATGGACTGAATGTTTTTCCAACAACAATGGACCGTACTACCCAAAGCTTGTGAAATAATTCTATGAATATCTTAAGTTCAAAGAGAAATATGATGCACAAAAGCTAATATCCAGATTCAATGGAAATGAAGTCAGCTTCTTGTCTACTGAGTGGGAAGCCTATTCGAGAGTTCCTCATGAAGGAGTATATGATTAATACTCTGTAGTGGATCCTCCAGACAACAATTTTTTTGAGTCTGAAAAAGCTCTGGAAGAACTGACAGGAAATGGAAAATCAAGAAAGATCATTGTAGCTAAGATGAATGGAGAAGACATGCTTTTGTTCAAATTCATTCATCAAGTAATTAGTCCCAAGAGAGGAGATTTTGTAGTGCTGAAGTACCAGGACATATTCCTAATGTACTTACTGAACCATGAAAAAAATATTAACCTATCCAGGTTACTGATGGCACAATTGGAGGATATGACTAATGAAAGCTCAAATTCCAATTCTCTATTTCATGCCAAGATTATTTCAGTAATGCTAATGGTAAAGGGTGTGGATAGAAATCTAGAATAGATGATAGTGGCCAATAACAGTGTTTTTATCTCCAAGGTGATTTGTAAATTCATGAAAATTAGCTAGAATCCCTGGAAGAAGGCATGGGTGAATGATGAAGGAAAGGTATATGAAAAGTTTGACCATACTATACACCCATCTAGGCCCAAAGACCAGAGAGATCCAGGTCTAAAGCCCGATGAGCAAGAACTGGCTTATTCAGATGAGTTGGAGGAAGTTGAAGGTGTTTTGGACCATGAAAGAGAAATTATAAGGCCCCAGCCTTAAAAATTAATCAATCTTGAGATATTTAAAGAATACACCTTGAGGATCTTTTCAGGTTTAGAGTTTTAGATAATTAGATCATAAAACATGCATTACATCCCACATTTAAACAAAGTGGTTACAATAAAAGATAATATTCATTTTTCCCCATCAACAGAAACATATTTAAAATAAAACATGGATTCTTTCTTGAAACTTCCTTGAAACTATCATCATATCTTGTACCCTTCCCTTGACCTGTGAGAAACATTTCAAGAACTTGGGATGAGCATAAAAAGCTCTGTAAGGGATATAAAAATATAGAAGGATACATGAGTACATGTATACATAAGAATCAACGAAATCAATCTCTACTCATAAAACATAAGCACTTTAACATACCTCATAAAATCATGAATAAATAATAGAAATCATAAGACATAAAGGTAACATGAGGCATTCATAACATTCTTACGTAGGAGATAACCCTCTTGTTTACGTTTGGAATACTCATCATAGTATATTCCCTAAATCTCTTCGGGGAAACCTTAACGTTTAACCCCTTCGCGTTACCCAGTGAATTGGAGAGCTATATCAAGCTCACCCTCCCTTAGTTTATCACGGAACTACCCATCTTCATAACAGTTCCCAAGAACCATAACATAATCGTATCACATAAAACATGCATAAAGGAAACATAACATTTCCACATTTCAATCACAAGATATCAATACAACACATTGTTATAATAAAAACATTATGAAAACTATTTTCAATACCAAAATAAAATAAAAGTAAAACATGGTATTTATTTTTCATTCAAAAAAAATTTATGGCTTGTAGAGGAAGCTGAAACTCAAATAATGGTCATGGCGGCGGAGAAGTCGTTGTCGCCGCATATGTATGACAAAAAAACATTCCTTTTGTCGTTTAGTAAAAATATTCGTATAAAAAATATTCCTTTTGAATAAGAATAAAATTCAAAGGGGTTTATACACCATATAAAAGAAATTTGTGTATAAAACAAAATATGCCTCAATGAATGGAGAATGAGACAAAGTCCCTTACCTCGGGTCCGACTTGACTTGATCGTTCTTTATCCTCCTGAATAATAAACTTGACTTAATTTATACTTTCTTAAGAACCTTTTTCAAGTTCATTATTCCTTTTATAACACTTATTACCATGTAATTAACTCTATGTAATTATTTAAGTTAATGATGGTCATTTTAACGATCATTGGTACTTGAGTCAAAAATGAACTTCTTATATTTACAAGTTGTTCACGTAGTCAAATATCCATAATCTCAAGAATGATATTCATGATTTAGATGCCATATATATCATATATATCTAGTATATACATGCATTTATAATATTACATAATCATTTAGATGTAAGAAATGAAATGCACCGTTCATGGAGACGGTAAGTCGTACATACGCATGAACGCTACTTTCATTTCTATGTCATATTAATGGAATTAAGACTAAATGAGAGATATGTATATTTTAATTACAGAATTATATTCATCATTTAGATGTAACATACATCATATGTATCCATTATATATATTTACTGATAATAGTACATTACATTTGGGGATAAGAAATGAAATGCACCATTCATGGAGACTGTAAGCCGTACGTACGCATGAACGCTACTTTAATTTCTATCTCATACTTTAATTGAATTAAAACATAATGATACATAATAGTATTATAATTCCAGTATGGTATCATATATAATATCATTAAATCTATCCTTTATACGTACCACATATGGTATTAACGAATCAAATCACTTTGAGGGTGCGGTAGTCCGCACTTTCTAAAATGAAGATATCGTGTTTACCCATAATGGAAACTATAAAGGTATGCCATAAATGAAAAATAGAGAAGCTTAAGTAAAACATAAACATATTATATATCATATATAAATATAGTGACATCTTATTGTCCACCTTTGAAGGTGTTTGAAGAATATTTAACAATCATCGTTTCGTGAAGCAGAAATTTTCCATCCACGGAAACAGTATGTTTGTTAACCATTAGATGTAGGTGTGTGTAAGTGTAGCTCGAATACTTTGTATAAAAACATCCTAGTATATTTAAGATACTGGATTTGTTACAAAAGAAATTAATAAAAATATTTTAGGGGGTTGGAGAAGCAAAATAAAACAAAAGAACAAAAGTGAAGACATTACCTTAAAATCGGGTAACTCTCATTGATTTGAGCTCAAAGGCTTCCTTAGGAAGCCTTATTCCCAAAGTGAGGATTCTAGGAGTAATATAGGGATATGTATAGTCAAAATGAGAAGGGGTTGGCCGAGCCAAAGGCTTTAGAGGTGTGGGTAAGGAGGTAGAGGTGGAGGCCTTTTATAAGAGGCGAGGAGGGGCACTCTTGGAAAGTTACAAAATGTTACTTTATTTTCAAATGAGTTTCGGATTTTAAAGGTCCCACATTGATGTATTTCGAGGATAAGGTGATAAGGGTTCGAAATATACTCATAAAATAGGTCTTTGAAAAGTGTAGGTCTTAGATGTTACATTATCTTTTTATTTTATTTAAATCTTTAAATAATGATGTAATCGCGGCTTCATCATGATCTCATAAATAATTTAATTTTTTTAATGTATAAAAATTATGAAAAAAAACTATGATGTATGAAATATTTTTATCTTGCCAATAAATATTTATACTCCAAAATATCATTTATGTAGACAAAATTAAAAATGTTTTACTCAGGTGATACATTCTTTGTTATATTTAACTTTCTTTAAAAATAAAAAGATAAAAAGTCACTTTCACACAAAAGTGATTCCATGGGGTCCCCAAGTTTGGCAGAAGTCATACCATGGTCGCCCATGAGACAACCAGTAGCATTAGGACACATTTTGGTGTCATTTATTATTATTATGATATTATTTTATTATCCTTAACTACCCGATTACTCATTAATCAAGATAATTAAAGATAATTATCGTCGTTACTATTCATAATGTCCAAAAAACAAAAGAGTCTTGATTACATAATTTGGACCTTATAATTCCAAATATGTAATACATTTTACCAAATTCCAAACACAGAAATTGCAAAAATTTATTTAAAAATAATTTCCGTTGTCAAAACAAATAGCCGTTTTTTTTAAACAATATCTATGAAAAGTTTGGAATTAGTTTATGCCCAATTCCAAAGTCAAATTAATCCTAATGACCAACATTGGATTAAATGGTAAAAATATATTCAGAAAAAACTTTAATACTAATTAAAAAGATAATCTAACCATATAATTAAATTATATGAAAAAGCAGTTTTGATGTAAAATGCAGTATTTTTCACTATTCATTAAAAAATGAGCATTGCCAGAAAAATACCAAAAATTTATCCAATGTAAATTTTAATGTTCCAATCATAAATAATATGTTTATTTTGACAAATATAGATTATAAAATTGTCAAAATTATGATTTAAAAATTCTTTTCCATTAAAAGGCAGTAAAACAATCTTTTAAAAATATTAGTGTATTCCATGCTTAAGAATGGATTTATTATCATTTTAAGCCGATAAAACACTATCTAATTCATAAATAGACATAGATAAAAATATCTATTATTAATTACTTACTTGGGATGTTACATCCTCCCCCCTTCAGAAAATTGCATCGCCACAACTTATTTACTTATCGAATAGGTGGGGGTATTTATCCCTCATTACATTTTCAGATTCCCATGTTGCCTCTTCAATCATGTGGGTTTTCCACAAAACCTTTACTTGATGAATCACCTTATTCTGCAACACTTTCTCCCTGTGATCAAGAATCTGAACCGATTGTTCCGCATAAGATAGATTCTCTCCCAACTGAACTACCTCTGGACTCAAAACATGAGATGGATCTAGCATATACTTTCTCAACATCAAAAAATGAAAAAAATTGTGTACCTGAGATAAACTCAGAGGTAAAGCTACTTGGTATAAAACTGATCCAACTCTCTCGAGAATTTCATATGGTATAATTAACCTTGGACTCAGCTTTCCTTTCTTACAAAATCGCATCACACTTTTCCATGGTGATACTTTGAGAAAAACATGATCACCTACCTCGAAAGATAGATCCTTCTTCCGGTTCTCCGCATAACGTTTTTGAATGCTCTGAGCTATTCTCATGTGTTTCTGTATCAACTGAACATTTTTTGCCAACTCTTCTACCAATTTTGGTCCAATCAACTTCCTTTCACCCACTTCATCCCAAAAAGTTGGAGTTCGACACCGCTTCCCATATAACGCCTCAAATGGTGCCATCTGTATACTGGAATGAAAAATGTTATTATTTGAAAACTCACCCAAAGAATGATGTTGGTCCCAAATTACTTGATAATCCATCGAACAAGCATGTAGAATATCTTCCAAAGTCTGAATTGTTCGTTCTGATTCCCCATATGATTGAGGATGAAAAGTTGTACTAAAATTTAATTCAGTACCCAACGACTTCTGAAGGCCTTTCCAAAAGTTAGAGGTGAACCTGGGATCACAGTCAGATACAATGGAGAGAGGAACTCCATGTAACCTAAATATATTTTTAAGATACAAACAGAAAAGTTGATCTAGGGAAAAGTATCTCATATAGCATGGAAATTAGCAGATTTAGTCAAGCGGTCAACAATAACCCAGATTGCATTATTACCTCGAGATGTCTTCAGTAATCCCACAACAAAGTCCATGGATATATTATCTCATTTCCACTCTGGCACTGGTAAAGGCTGAAGCATCCCTTTCAGTAAATGCCACTTTGCTTTAACCTGTTGACATGTCAAACACTTCACATTAAAATCAACAATATCTCTTTTTATTTCGTCCCACTAGTAATACTTTCAAAGATCTCTATACATCTTAGTACTGCCAGGATGAACTGAAAACGGAGATCTATGAGCTTCACATAACAACTCTCTCTTCAACTATAAATCAAAAGGCACACACAATCTCTTCCCAAATCTCAAAACACAATCATTTTCAATGTTGAATTCATAAAACTAAACTTTTTGAACCAGCTCTACCTTTTTCTGTAACTCACTGTCTTGCTTCTGTGCTTGATTGATTCTATCTGATAGAGAAGATTTCACTAATACCTGAAACACAATAGAAGGGCATCCTGCACCAACAACTTCTATTCCAAATTTCATCAAATACTTAACCAAATGATCACGTTCCAAACACAACATTGTTAATGAAGCATTACTTTTTCGACTCAGAGCATCATCCACTTTATTTGATTTTCTCGGATGATAGTGAATTGCACAATCATAATCCTTGATTAATTCCAGCCATCTCCTCTATCTCATGTTCAATTATTTCTGAGTGAATATATACTTTAAACTTTTGTGATCAGTATATATTTCACACTTTACTCCATACAAATGATGCCTCCAAATTTTTAAAGCGAAAACAACAGCAGCTAATTCCAAATCATGTGTATTATAATTTACCTCATTAGTTTTCAACTGACGTGAAGCATAAGAAATTACCTGATCATTCTACATCAGGACACAACCAATACTTTCAATGAAGAATTGCTATTGATAAATAACTCCCCATTCCTGGAAGGTAGTTCCAAAACTGGAACATTCACCAATCTTCTTTTCAACTCCGGACAACAATCATCACATTCTTTTGTCCAGATAAACTTAACACCCTTCCAAGTTAGCTTAGTCATTGGACTAGATAACTGGGAAAAATTTCTAACAAACCTTCAGTAATAGCCTGTCAAACTAAGCTACGAATCTCAGTTACATTTGTGGGTCTTGTCCATTCTTCCACAACCTTTGTTTTTGCAGGATCAATAGTTACCCCATCTTTATTAACAATATGACCAAGGAAATAAATTTGTTGCAACCAAAACTCAAACTTTCTGAATTTCCCATACAATTTATTTTCTTTCAAGGTTTGAAAAATAACCCTTAAATGTATTTCATGCTCCTCTTTACTTTTAGAAAACACCAAAATATCATTAATGAAAACCACCACAAACTTATCCAAGAACTCATGGAAATTTATATTCATTAAGTCCATGAATACAGCAGGTGCATTAGTTAGCCCAAAAGGCATTACTAAAAATTCATAATGGACATATCTTGTACGAAACACAATATTTGGAACATCTGCTTCCTTTACCTTCAGCTGATGGTACCCAGATCTCAGGTCAATCTTTGAAAAATACTGAGCTCCCTAGAGCTGATCAAAAAAATCCTCGATATGAGGCAAAGGATATTTGTTCTTAATAGTGATGTTATTCAAGGCTCTATAATAAATGCAAAGTCTCATAGAACCATATTTATTTTTAACAAATAAAATAGGAGCACCCCATGGTGATTTTCTAGGTCGAATGAAACCTTTCTCTAATAAATCTTTCAATTTCTCCTTCAACTCTAAAAGTTTAGTTTGAGCCATTCGATAAGGGGGTTTTGAAATTGGCTTAGCATCAGGAACTAAGTCAACAGTAAATTCAACTTCCCGATCTGGTATTATTCCAGGCAACTCATTAGGAAAAACATCAAGATACTCATTTACCACTAGCACATCATTAATCTGAACAGTTCCTTTATTTTCAACGATGTGTGCAAGGTAATATTCATTTCCATCTTTTACAAGTTTCTCAGCCTCTTGATATGTTTTCAACAGTAAGGGTTCATTCTTGTAAACAAACTAAATGTCTTTATGAAAAGAAACTTCTTTAGCTCTACAGTCAATCTTAGCATGGTAAATAGAGAGCCAATCCATACCCAGGATAACATCAAACTCTACTAGAGGTAAAACAATAAGGTTTGAAAGTAGGTTCTTTCCATGGATAAGGATAGGAAGATTCTTATAAATTATTTTTTCCTCAACATTTCCCCCAAGTGTTTTTACCACAATTTCAGGAGTCATTTCTTGAGATGGTATTACCATTTTATTAGAAAAGGTTTCAGAGATGAAAGAATGTGTAGACCTTGAATCAAACAACACACTGGCATAATCTGAAAAAACAAACAAAGTACCTGATACAACTTCATTTGATGGCCCGATATCTGCTGAAGTAGTTGGAAAGGATTTCACCACCCCTTTCTGCTTGTAGTCTAACTGTTTCCATCACTCAAGCCCTTTGTCAGAAACTCGTTTGTATAGTGACCCATCTAATTGCACTTAAAACATTTCGCTAATTTTAAATCAAATTTGGTCTTACCATCACCTTGATCTTTGTTAGTGCAATCACGAGCCAAATGTCCCATCTTACCACATCGGTAGCACTTTCCAGAATTCAGAAGACATTCTCCAGCATTCCATTTACCACATTTATCACAAACTGGAAACTTAGTTTTCTTACCATCAGAATTTTTTGAATAATTCTTTCCTTTCTCCAGTCACCTCGGTCTCTTCTTCTATTGGATGATATAGAACACTTGGTCATCAGAAAACTCCATTTCCACCTTCTCAGCACATCGAACAAGCTTTTCATAACTTTTGAACTCACGAGAAGCTAATTCCCTTCGATATTTTGGCTTTAATCTTGAGTAAAAACGATTGATTTTACTATCAAGGTCTCAGATAAAATTTGGATCATACCTTTCCAATCGAGTGAACTTTTCTTCATAAGTAGCCACTGAGTCTTCCTCTTGCCTCAATTCCAGGAATTGTTTTTCCATCCTAAGTTGAACAGCCTTAGGAAAATACTTCTCATGAAACATACCTTTGAATTCATCCCAGTCGAGAGCATCAATCTCATCAGCATCCCTGATATTTTTAACCATCGACCACCACTGATCTGCTTCACCCTCCAAATGGTAAATATCAAGACTAACCATTTGATTGTCTGAACACCCCATGAAATTGAAAATATTATCCAGTTCTTTAATCCACCCTTCATCTAGCACAAGGTCAGATGATCCTCAGAATGATAGGGGATGTTGCCTCCGGAAATGTTCCACCACTGACATGTTCCTCTGTGGTTGATCTGGCTGATCTCGTGCAAGGATACTGCCACCATTTATCGCTTGATTCAACTACACCATTAATGCAACAAACTGTTCAATTCCAATTCGGACCATATCAGGATGCTGATTCGGAAGGTTATTTCCTTCTATATGCCTTCCTAGAACTGCTTCCCTTTTTCCTATGTGGAAAACCATTCTGAACAAACATGTCTTAGATGAAGCAACATTGTAATATTCAAATGCTATATCAATTCAATTTGACCATAAAAAAAATATTTTCGGATAATCATTTAATATAATTCTAACTCATAAGGTTATCTAAACCGACCTTTGATACCAACTATAAGGCCCCAGCCTTAAACATTACTTAATCATGAGATATTTCAAGAATACACCTTAAGGATCTTTTCAGGTTTAGAGTTTTAGAGAATTAGATCATAAAAAATGCATTACATCCCACATTTAATCAAAGTGGTTACAAAAAAAGATAGTATTCATTTTTTCCCCATCAATGGAAACGTATTTAAAATAAAACATGGATTCTTTCTTGACACTTCCTTAACACTATCATAATATCATGTACCCTTCCCTTGACCTGTGAAAAATATTTAAAGAACATGGGATGAGCATAAAAAGCTCAGTAAGGGATATAAAAATATGGAAAGGAAACATGAGTACATGTATACATAAGAATCAATGAAATCATACTCTACTCATAAAACATAAGAACATTAACATACCTCATCAAATTATGAATAAATCATAGAAATCATAAGACATAAAGGTAACTTGAGGCATTCATAACATTCTTACATCAGGAGTAACCCTCTTGGTTACGTTTGGAATACTCATCACAGTATACTTCCTAAATCTCTTTGGAGAAACCTTATCGTTTAACCCCTTCGCATTACCCAATGCATTAGAGAGCTATATCGGGCATACCTGCCCTTATTTTATTACAAAACCACCTATCTTCATAACAATGCCCAAGAACCATAACATAATCGTATCACATAAAACATGCATAAAGGAAACATAATAGTTCTACATTTCAATCACAAGATATCAATACAACACATTCATATAATAAAAAAATTATGAAAACCATTTGAAATACCAAAATAAAATAAAAGTAAAACATGGTATTTATTTTTCATTCAAAAAAATATATGACTTATAGAGGAAGCCGAAACTCAAATAATGGTCACGGCAGCAGAGAAGTCGTTGTCGCCGCATACGTACGATAAAAAAACAAAAAAACATTCCTTTTGTCGTTTAGTAAAATGATTTGTATAAAAAAAGTTTCCTTTTGAATAAGCATAAAAGTCAAAGGGGTTTATACATCGTATAAAAGAATGTTGTGTATAAAACAAAATATGCCTCAATGAATGGAGATTGAGACGAAGTCCATTACCTCAGGTCCGACTTGACTCGATCGTTCTTTAACCTCTTGAATAATAAACTTGAGTTAATTTCTACTTTCTTAAGAACCTGTTTCAAGTTAATTATTCCTTTTATACCACTTATTACCATGTCATTAACACTATGTAATTATTTAAGTTAATAACGGTCATTTTAACGATCATTGGTACTTGAGTCAAAAATGAACTTCTTATATTTACAAGTTGTTCACGTAGTCAAATATCCATTATCTCAAGAATGATATTCATGATATGGATGAAATATATATCATATAGATCCAGTATATACATGCATTTATAATATTACATAATCATTTAGAGGTAAGAAATTAAATTCACCGTTCATGGAGACGGTAATCCGTATGTATGCATGAACGCTACTTTCATTTCTATGTCATATTAATGGAATTAAAACTAAATAAGAGATATGTATATTCTAATTCCAGAATTACATTCATAATTTAGATGTAACATAAATCATATATATCAGTTATATATATGTACTTATAATAGTACATTACATTTGGGGATAAGAAATGAAATGCACCGTTCATGGAGACGGTAAGTCGTACGTACGCATGGACGCTACTTTCATTTTTATCTCGTACTTTAATGGAATTAAAACATAATGATACATAATAGTATTATAATTCCAGTATGTTATCATATATAATATCATTAAATCTATCCTTTATACGTACCACATATGGTATTAACGAATCAAATCACTTTGAGGGGGCGGTAGTCCGCACTTCCTAAAATGAAGATATCGTGTTTACCCATAATGGAAGCCATAAAGGTATGAAATAAATGAAAAATACATAAGCTTAAGTAAAACATAAAAATATTATATATCATATATAAATATAGTGACATATAAATGCCCATCTTTGAAGGTGTTTGAATAATATTGAAAAATCATCGTTTCGTGAAGCCGAAATTCTCCATCCACGGAAACAGTATGTTCGTTAACCATTAGATGTAGGTGTGTGTAATTGTAGCTCAAATCCTTATTATAAAAACATACTAGTATATTTGAGATACCGTATTTGTTACAAAATAAATTAATAAAAAGTGTTTAGGGGGTTGGAGAATCAAAATAAAACAAAAGAACACAAGTGAAGACATTACCTTAAAATCGGGTTAACTCTCTTTGATTTGAGCTCAAAGGATTCCTTGGGAAGCCTTCTTCCCAAAGTTAGGCTTCTAGGAATAAGAGAGGGATGTGGAGAGACAAAATGAGCAGGGTTTGGCCGAGCCAAAGTCTTTAGAGGTGTGGGTAAGGAGGTATAGGTGGGGGCCTTTTATAAGAGGAGAGGAGGGGCACTATTTGAAAGTTACAAAATGTTACTTAATTTGCAAATGAGTTTCAAATTTTAAAGGTCCCACATTGATTTATTTCGAGGATAAGGTGATAAGGGTTCGAAATATACTCATAAAATAGGTCTTTGAAAAGTTTTGGTCTTAGATTTTACATTATCTTTTTATTTTATATAAATCATTAAATAATGAGGTAATCACTGCATCATCATGATGTCATAAATAATTTAATTTTTTTAATGTCTAAAAATTATGAAAAAAACCTATGATATAGAAAATAGTTTTAGATTTCCAATGAATCATTATAGTCCAAAATATCATTTATTTAGACAAAATTAAAAATGCTTTACTCAGGTGATACATTCTTTGTTATATTTAACTTTCTTTAAAAATAAAAAGATAAAAAGTCACTGTCACACAAAAGTGATTCCATGGGGTCCCCAAGTTTTTCACAAGGCTTCCCATGGTCGGCCATGGTACAACAAGTAGCATTAGGACACATGTTGGTGTCATTTTTTATTATTATGATATTATTTTATTATCCTTAACTACCCAATTACTCATTAATCAAGATAATTAAAGATAATTACCGTCGTTACTATTCAAAATGTCCAAAAACAAAAGCGTCTTGATTACATAATTTCGACCATCTGATTCAAAATATTTAATCCATTTTACCAAATTCTAATCACAGAAATTGAAAAAAAAAATTATTTAAAAATAATTCCCGTTGTCAAAACAAATAGCGGGTTTTTTTAAAACAATATCTATGAAACGTTTGACATTAGTTTATGCCCAATTCCAAAGTGAAATTAATCCTAATGACTACCATTGGATTAAATGGTAAAAATATATTCAGATTAAACTTTAAGAACAATTAAAAAGATAATATAACCATATAATTAAATTAGATGAAAAAGTAGTTTTGATTTAAAATGCAGTATTTTTCACTATTCATTAAAAAATGAACATTGTCAGAAAAATACCAAAAATTTATCCAATGTAAATTTAAATGTCCCATTCATAAATAATATGTTTATTTTGACAAGTGGAGATTATAAAATTGTCAAAATTTCTATTTAAAAATGGTTTTCCATCAAAAGGAAGTAAAATAATCTTTTAAAAATATTAGTGTATTCCATGCTTAAGATTAGATTTATTCTCATTTTAAGCCTCTAAAACACTATCTAATTCATAAATAGACATAGATAAAAATATCTATTATTAATTACTTACTTGCGATGTTACAGAAAACACCCCCATTGATGATGGGAGTGATCCTGATTTGCCTAACAATCCTGTAAGGACAGTAGCTTTCGGAGCAGCTAGCTCTCCAAAAGAACTCCCAAGAAGAGAGACTATTCTGAAGGAAAGTGATACTGAGACCACTGAAGAAGTAGAAGAATCTCAAAATATTGTCAAGGACCCCTCTGATGATGATGAGGCCACCGAGTCAGATCATTCTGCTCATGAGACGTAGGAGGCTTGTGCTAAGGATGAAGGAAAAGAGACTGTTGCTGAAGTTGATGATGAGGAAAATGAAGATGAAGAGCTCAGTTTGAGCCCTCTGATTGAAAATATAGACAATACAGTGTTTGATCAAGAAGTAGGAGTGACATCTACTGCCATTTATATGGAGGTCATTGATGACTCAGTGGATGTTGTGACTCACACCACTGGTGAACCAACAGTGCAAACTGTTGTTGAATCTGCTGGAGTTGCAGAGGAGGTTGCGGAGTTACCTATAGAAAAACAAGTAAAGGAGTATACTCATGAGAGAGATCTAAGTGAGGGGGTGAATCTTGGTTCAGGTTCTATGCTATATTTCATAGATGTTTGGTCATCAGATCCAGGATACATGGTACTTGGACTCAATTATGGAGATTTTGATGAGGATGACCAGCCTTAAAGGGATTCTGTTATCCTACCTGATAGTATTCCAGTAGTTGTGACTGACATTTTGGCAACCAAGGAGGACCTTGAGTCCTAGAAGGTTGAAATGAAAAAGGCAGTGATAGAATTAGTGGCAGATTTGAAGAATAACCTTGTTGAAGAGCTTAGGAATATGGAGCAATCCTTGGAGCTATCTCTAAGATGTGTTGTGTCTCGTCCAGTGAAAGAAATTCTAGATGAGGTTAAAGTGTGACATACACAAATTGAAAGATGGACAGAAGCTATGGTTTCTCTGAGATAATCGGTTGCTTCATTGACTGCCATGAGCAGTTCTCAAAACCAAGTGAATGCTGAGATTAGATATATCAAAGAGGCAGTAAAGCAGTTTGTGGATGTTTTTAAGGCTTTTAAGACATCAGTCAAAGAACACATGAATAGTCAGGATGCACTTGTTCATAAGGTGGTTGGTAATTTGACTCAGTCTTTCAAAGAGATAGTAGCTTTCTCGATCAAACCCCTTCCCTCATCTAGCTCCTCTGTGAACATTGACCAGATCAGAAATGTGATCCAGGAAGAGCTTGCTAAGGCCATTACCAGTGGTACCTCTGATTTTTAGGTACTTTCTACCCCTAGGGATGCCAATAGTTATGTTCGTGAACACTTGCGAGCAGCTACTGCTACTCAGGAATCCATTAAGAATATGGTATATTTTTTACTTTGAGAAGATCTATACAAAGAACCAAACGACCAACCAATTCAATCTTTTGATAGAGAATATGAAGCTGCCTCCAGTGTCTCAGGCTTTCAAGGACCAGGTCATCAAACTGAGAGAATTGACCCCTGCTTTGGATAAATTTTTGGAGAATAAAGATGATTTTTTATCTGCTATGGAAAGAGGAGGAAACATTATTATGGATTTCAGAAACCTTATTCTACCCTTTCTCCATGTGGATTGTACCCCTATCATCATACCTCCTGCCTTAACTATGTCTCAACCTAGTGGTTCTTCCACAATTTTTCTTACTGAAGCTATCGGAAGCCTTTCTCCACTGATCCCTCAGAGATATACCCACTACAAACCCACCGGAGCTTCTGTTGCTGCCCCTCCAGTCATTCCTACAGTAATTCCTAAACATGTTGATCCACCGGCTCATCCTATATCTTCTTCTTCCAAAGAGAAAGATTCCTTACCTCCAGATGATGTGTATTGAGTCTTTTTATGTCTTTTTATAGGGAATCTATATTTTTTTTGGGTCATGTATTGTACTTTCATTAATACAAGCTTTATCTGTTTTGTGTTTCTTTTTTCTAATCACAAAGGGGGAGAAATACTCTGCTAATTCTAGACTAATAATGTGATTGGGGAGAAATGTGCTAATATGATCCTATGTTGAATCTTTTCTGCCATTATATTTGATACCATGTACCAATATTTTCTAGGTTTACACTCTTATTAATCTCATATTACATGAGACATTTTTTATCTATATTTAGTAACTGTATTATATATGATATCTATCTTTAATAAATACTGGCATAATTTGTGATTATCAAAAAGGGGGAGATTGTTAGACTCACTTGTTTTGAGAATCCCAAATCATGTTTAAATAATTGACCATGATGTATTAATCCATTTTCTAACCCTTTTAATCTGTATTTATATTTTTTATCCTCAATAATTTATATTCTTAGTCTCATAATTTAGTTGCATCAGATTACAGTTTAAATTTATCTAAATATAAGTTAACTATGAAATTCTACTGGTAAGATCATTTTGTTCAATGTAATTGTTATAGATCACTGTTAATCTAGGCCACTGATCCTAGAAGGTTACTGTTGAAGATCTACTGTCACTGATATACTGTCACAAGGTTACTGTAACAAGTCTACTGTTTATCTACATATCAAAGATCACAAACAAAGAGTCATCGACACAAGGTCACTGCTGTGGCAAGGCTTATGTTATAATATCACTGTCAGTCTCTTTATCAAGTCTTCTGTTGAGAGCATCAATATTCAAGTCTACAGTTGGACATGTCTACCGTTAGTAGAAGGCTACCGCTAGACAAATCCTACTATCGAGATAGTATACTATTGTTCAAGGTCTAATGATGGACATATTCCACTGTTAATAAAATTAATAGTTGAGATAAGTATACCATTGGAAAGGTCACTGTTGAAGTAGTCTGATGTTACAAAGCTTCCGTTAGAAGCTTATTGTTGGAGTCTACTGCTGATCAAGCCTACTGATGAAGCCCATAGTTGAATATCCTACTGATGAAGTCCACTGATGAGGATATACTATTACATAGAGTAATATCTACCATTACAAGACATCCACTAACACAAAGTTCACTGTTACAAGCCTACAGACATAGAGCGTACAGATGAAGTCCACAATTTTACAGGCTACCATTTAAGTCTACCATGTGACATGCATCTTCTATCAGTCTAATGATAATTTATTATTTTCTATACCAATTTTATTATTATTGTTATAACGGTCATGTCTGGACAAATTAATGCACCTGAAATTATTTAATGTTATTTGCAGGCATATCAAGAGATAGTACGAGGTACGAGGGAGACCACACGTGGTTGAAACATTTCTCTTATTGGCCCCTGGTGAACCAAATGAGAACAAGATGGGCTGTAGAAGTATATATATATATATGTGTGTGTGTGTGTGTGTGAGTAAAGAAAGACATCATGAGATATACAGAGAAGACACAGAATATATCGAATACACATAAAAGACACATATATCACCAAAAATACAAGAAATAAGAAGAAAACTCAAGCACTCATTCATAGGAACATAGAGATTCATGAAGATCTATTTAAAGAACCTCTTTCAAGCTGTAGTGATGTGATAAATATAGATTTAAACCGAAGAAGGTGATCATCTCTACATATGGAAGTCAGCACCTGGAAGTTGCGAAACTCTGTTCTGGAGTCAACTTGTAGAGAAATACGAAAACGTAATTTCCTTCATACCAACGAGTCCATATCTGATATTCCAACAAAACAAAGCATTCTAAACATATCACTACTATCTTTAGCTCTATTATGTTTAAGAATTTTACATTTGTGAGTAGTGTGTCTGTGTTACACACACTGACTATTGTGGTTGAACTGATGGATAATGAAAATCCCCATACCAAACTCTTTTTACATTTGTTTCCCACGTATTACTATGGAAGAAGCCTGGTGTGGCTTGGTAATTAAATCATTCCCATGTATAACTGTAGTAGAGGTTTCCAAATCTGGATTGTTTTTGAAAACTGTTGTAAAGTCCGATATAGGCTATGTATCACTCTTTAATATAATTGCTTAGTGGCAGGTGATCACAAGTGGAGAGGACTAAGTCTTGACTTAAGACTGAACCTCTTGTTTAAATTGTTGTGTTCATATTTCCATTACAATGTTTTACATTTATCTACTGCTTATATTTTCAAAGACAGAAATCTATTTTTACATTCACTCTGATAGTTAGTTCTGGTTAGTGTGTATATCTGATTCGTTTAGTAAAATTGTTTCGAAAGTCGAATTAGTTCTCATACTGATTCAACTATGGAGTAATCAACCTTTGAGAAACCTGTTGAACGATAACTCACTTATATCTCAACTGCCTTAATTGACTGGGCTGTTTTTATTTGGGGATTTTAATCCTAAAATTTTTTAACAGAAATTTTAATTGGAACTCAATTCACCCACCTCTTGAGTATCCACTCCAGCCAACAAATATTATAGAATTATATGATGTTATACCTTATATAAAATATATTTTAAATAAATTACTTGATCAATTTTTTATTCAAATGGATAGAAAAAATTCCAAGGTTTCATCTTTGAGATTATAACTACTAAGCATGAAAACTTGTGAGTAACCCATCCCTACACTGAATTTCCATTCATTAAACTTATGTAGAGGGTCTAGTTTCCCACAAAACTTCCATGAAGACACATTATAATCAACATTTGAATTTGGGATATATTAAGAGGATCAAGTAACTGATGATGGTTGTTTAAGTCAAGGGGAATGATGTTTCATTTATTCACATGAGATAATTTTTTCTTCTAGGATTGAATCCTTAAAATATATCTCCATTAATGATATTTTAGAAACACATATCATTTAAACAATAGAATAAATAAGGAACTCTAATATTCTACCCATTCCTTTTATTGAAAAATACTTTTTTTTGAAAAAACATTAGTTCCAAATGAATCAATCAATCTTGTTTCTGACTTCTAATATCTCTAATGTAATTTTGATCTACCCAAACATGAAAATAATTCCTTTAAATCATACCTTACTTTTTAATTCCATTGGGATGGTGAAAAACATCTAATTTTCACCATTTTTATATGGAACCCAATAACGAGGGAATGATTCTTAATGCCTTTGGAGAGACTTCAAAGGAAAATTTATCAAAAATTTCTGATATTCCTTGTATTTTCCACTCATTAGAGCACATAGGATTGTACATGAAACAAATTATCAACAAATAATCACTCTTAATCTAGTATAAGTGGTAAAAATTTGGTTTTCAAAATGTTGAAAGTTTGTATTAGGTATCTTTGGGGGTCCAAGTCGAGCTAATGACTTTATATTAAGCGATTTTTGGGAAGAAATGTATATTATTTTTTTATTTTATTTTATTTTATTTTCTATGTTTCGGTTTCTTTAAGGGAACCCCCTTGGGGTTTACAATGTTATCTAATGTTTCTTGTGTGTGAGATTTAATAGTTTATTAAGATTATTATTTTCAAATGAAACACAAGCCTTCAAAAATTTTAACCTAACCATAAATAATCACAGAGTAGTCTATATATGATAGGAATCTACTTTGATAAATTACTTGTTAATGGGGGCAGTATGAACACCAACATCAACCAATATGTGACTTCATTCCTTGATTCTAATTTTCAAATTTTATTTTAGAACTAATCTACTCTTCCCCAACCCGCTTCTATATTTACTTTATTTAAACACTAGGGACAATTTAATTCTATGTTGGAGGGGATTAAATAATGTAATTTTTTTTCTATACATAAAGTAATAATAAATTTAAAAAAAATTATTTAAAATGAAAAAATGTGCGTTTGTGGAAGTAAAAAACATATTTAACCTTAAACATGAAAATACACACTGAAAAATCTAAAATTTAATATCAAATAACATTAAATTCCTTTATTATGAGTCTAATACATGTATAAGTTCATGAGAATATATTTTAGAAAGTGTGGTTTTCTAATATAAATTTTTAGCACTTATATTTTAATCCAATTAATACAGAAATTCACCATGCATGTCCTTTGGATTATGGGGTATTAGTATGAGTTCCTGGTGTCCCATAATATCTTTAATAATTTTTGGGATCATTTTTCTTTTAAAATGAGTATAAAAAAATTCATAAAAAATATGTGAAAAAAACAATAAATTTCCATGTGGAACAATGAAATGACCTATTGTGTGGATTTTAAAACATGGGGATCGTCACTCAATATATTTTAGGCCAATAGTTGGTAATTTTATCTCTATTTTTGGTAATTGGAATTTTTTTCATTGATTTAACATTATATTATTTTTGATAATGTGAGAATTGCATAGTTCCCCAAGCTATTTGAGCCTCGGAGTCATTGATAATGTCTCACTACATGGTTTGAGTTGATTGAGTGCAATTTCAATTACCATGAAAAAATTGAAAAAAATACTCATCTTAATATTAAAATTTTATTCTACTTAGAACTTCCATCTGTGAACCCATTAATAAAAATGAACCCCCCATGTATATTATGATGCACATCACATCATTTTTCTTAATTGAAATTGGTTGAAATGTGGAAATGAATTTGAACAAAGGAATAGTCTTAGGATTGGTATTTTTTTACAATTCTATCTTGTGTTAAATTATTTTGATGGGTTTCAGAATTTTTTGGTATGAGATCTTTTGGTGAGCAATGCATATTAAAATGTTTTTGGTAAATGAAATTTTAATTCCAGATTTTTGAGATACTTTTTTCATAGGACTAGAAAAAATCAAGTTGGGGAGTGTGATTTTCCAATGAAAGATGATAATATTAATTTTTAATATATATAATATTCATGTGCTTCATTATTCATAAATACCATTTTAGGTGATTTTTATAAATTGATCAGTATTTCACATTATGATTGTAATTCCTTTTTAAAATGCACTATTACATGGTACATTTTTGAACAAATCCTAAAACACCCAATGTTATTGATTTTATTTTCATATTTTATTTTAATGTCTTTCATACCATAATTATTATTTATAACTTTTTGGGGAATTGAATATTAACATCGGAAAACCACCAAAGTGGTCCTTGAATCAACAATATTCAGGGGGAATTTAATTGGAAAAAATCCCAATTAAATTAATATATCAGCCAAGATTCATGCCTGGTGATACTAAAATTTGAAATGGAGAGAGGGGAAATCATTATAAATATTTAATATAACATTTAATAGATCCAATTCTATCTTTTTAATGGATTTATTGGTGGAAAAAAGTTATGATAATATTCTAGTCTAGATTATCTGGCCCAGAAAAATATCCCACCATTTCAACCATATATATAGAAAAACACTTTAATGGGTATAAAATTTTATATAATGATAGGGAAAATATGGGTATTTATTTTATTCTTATATGACCCACCCCAGTTAGGCAATATAAATGGTCATTTTGGAATCTCTATTTTGTGGATGCATGTTGGATCATATTTCAGGTAATGGGTGTAAAAGTCAACATTCCGCAAACATTCCACCACCCTTGGACTAACATAATCAAATGGAATGATTTTGAATATTGGTGAATCTACCCAACAATTCAAAAATACCCATTTAATATAGTGGTGTTGGATTATTTGAGGAGGGATGTGTATGTTTTCATTTTAATGTTATGCTTTTAATTTGATGTTGTAATCCAATTTTCTCAATTTAATGTTTCTTGAATCACATTATCTTATTAATTATTATCATTCACATTTTATGTTATTAATATTAACACATTGATATATTTTAATCAAGATATGAATTTATTGACACAATGAATAGAAAAAATCCTTTATAAATCAGTAGAGTGTATGTTATTTTTTTGTTTTTAATTATTCAATTCCACCCTCATGAGTATACTTCCTACTTCCTTTGAGAGCATATCATCAATGGAGGTATGTAACTCTTATGGGTTGATCAAAGGGAGTATAAATGGTTAGTATTGGATTTTATTTCCCACTATATTCATTTATAATAATTTTTTTAATTGATAGTTTCATTTGATGGTCTAAAAACTTCTCTATCCTTATTGAATATAAGGCCACACACTTCAAGTTCTAATAAGAATCATTACCTTGTATTTCTTATAAAAATTTTCCTCCACGTGTATATGTGATTATAATTAGTTTTTTTGTTATTAATCCAGTATGTGATGTTGTTGTTTTTTTGATAGATTTAAATAAATCACTCTTGAGTTTACGAAAATGAAATTATTAAAAAGAAATTTCGTCAAATACATACCTTATAAAAACCTAAAATGAACACTTTTATATAAATTTAATTTACATAGATATCTTAGTGTTAATTGAAACAATCTCAAATAAAATCCAATTATTCCACCTCATAACCAATATAATCTATAGAATGTACATGTGTGTAGGTTTCTTCATAAGTCTCTGAGGATTCGACAACCTGAGATACATTACAAGAGACCACTTAACCCAAAAAACATGGTTGGATATAGGTGGGACTATAGAGACCCAAAGATTGATGTACATGGACATTACATTACTTTTATGGAATACTTAATACATAACAAAAACAGACACACAAGGACCATAATAGTTTATTGTCTTTGGAAACTCGAAATATAATCTTCTAATCTTGGTGAAAGATCTTCAACATATCCCATAAAGATAATCCTATTTTTTTTCTAACCTATAACATTTCTTTATATCCTGGGGAAAAGAAAACATAAAAAGAGTGAGCTCAAATGCTCAGTAAGGGTAAGCATGGAGAAAATAAAACAAACCATATACATTTGAACTTCAAAACATGAACATATTATTTAAACATCAAAATCTTAAACAATGACATAAAACATGGCAGTACGTAAGGCATAGATCATAATAGATCATTAATCATGATAAAATAGAATAGAAATAAAACTTGTAATTGTGGAAAAACATTAAGAACATGATATTATTTCCATTTTAGCCAAATCATTGCTGCCAAGACCATCTTAGTGGACAAAGTCCCTTTCTGAATCGAGTTTACTCATCATTCGAGTCCTGTAACACCGAACTAGTTTAACTTACCATTCCATCCATGTCAATATCATGAGATATAAATCTTTACCCAATGTATTGGAGGGATATATAGGTCCCAACCATCTTATAATGAAATCATTCTTACTTGTGCCACAAAAATAAACTTAAAACATTTATCATAACCCAAAGAATAAAATGGGTTTCATAAACATCATCCCATCATCACATAATCCATATAAAAAAATGGATATTTCATAATAATAAAAGTAAAACCATGTAAATAATATATACATTATACTTGAAACAAAATCATATTAAATAATGTCATTTTATATAGAAAATAGTTTTAATAAAACACTTGAAATGAATTCTTGAGAAAAATATCATTTCTTCTTCAAAATCACTTTCCTTTCACAAAATTCCATGAAATTTTAAAATAAAAGGGTTTTGTTGAAAATAATAATGCAATCTTGTAGAGGAAGCTTCATGAAAATGAGGCATTATGAAACCGTAAAAATTCGTTCACACCGTATAAGTTAAAAATTACATTCTCCTCGTACTTTTGTCGAAAAAGTCAAAAAGATCCTCATGTGGTGAAAAAAGTAAGATTCCTTTCAAAACATGTCGTAAAATTTAAAAATGGGTAAAAAGGATATTAAACATACATGAAAACATTTTTAGAAAATAGGGACATGTATGATACCAAAAACCCGAGTAAATACTTATGAATAAACAATATCGGATAAAAACGAGATTGGAAAAGTTATCCCTTACCTTATGTCAGATATGATTCATATGTATCTGAACCTCCTGTATAATGATTCAAATATTGTCATTGACATATTAAAGAATCATATTCATTTTTATGATATCATATGTGGTTTACTTATGAATTTATATTACCCGTTCATTTGTAAATTTGATGTAAAAGCAGCGATTTTTGTAAAATTGATTCATTTATTGTACGTGTTTTGACTTGTTGTTCTTGATATTATTACATATATCCTGATTTAATTAATTCCATAATGTAAAACATGATTTATATATAATATATATTCAGAATATACATATATACATGATAGATCGATAAAAGGAATGAAATACAGTGTTCATGGAGACGGTAGGTTGTATGTACGCATAAACGCTGTTTTCGTTTCCTTATTGAATTGAGTGGAATTATGTAGATGACATACATAAATATATATATATATATAAATAAATCCAGTATCATTATTATGTAATACATTTCATTAATATTCGTTATATATACTTTATAATCATTCTTGAATGGTTAACATGGAGAATGAATCTCATCGCGTCGTGAAGACGGTAGTCCGTACGTACGTATGAGTGATGATATCATTACCACGATCATGGAATTGTATTAAAATGTATGTATAATATTTCAGAATCAATATCACTTTACAATAATCATATATAGTTATTTATTTACACCATTATACCCATCCAAGTAAGGTGGTGGTCGAAAACAGATTACACCACGACGTGGAGACGAAATTCCGTACGTACGCACGTGCGGTGATTTCGTTTTTCGTAGGATGGATAAAAGGTGAAATAGGGTTGTTTAATATTTATAATAACATATCAGTATATAAGTAATACATATGTTATTACTTTATAATGAAACAACTAAAGAAGATGAAGTAGAAGAAGAAAGAAACTTGAAAGAGTCGGTAGAAGAGATTACCTCTTCCTCGACGCAGCTCCTTTAAACTTCTTCTTAGGGTACTAGAGTTGGTTTTTTGGGAAGACCAGAACCTCTATGATATAACTAGAGAGGTTGAGAAGAGTAATTGTCAGGGGTTGGCCTAGATTCAAGGCTCAAAATGGTGTGAAGAGAAGAGGGAGGAGGTTCCCTTTTATAAGGGAGGAGAGGGGCACCTTTGGAATCCTCAAAAATATTAATTTAATGTAAATTTAAACCCCACATAAAAACCTAAAAAATGACTAAATGTAAATATGAGATGCCATTGGGTTGTAATCTCATCAACCAATATAATTTAGACATGTTTTGAGTTTATTTTAAACCTTATAATTTTGATTTATCCTTATTTAATTTTTTTGCTGTAATAATATCCTAAATTTTAAATCTTTATAAATAATTACTTATGTGTTGTAAATTATCCATAATTGGGTAAAATATTACATTTTATAACTTATAATTTTCAATTTGTAATTTTTAAATATTTTGTGATTTTTAAACAATATAATAATATGTTATTTTTTATAAAATATCAATAGTATCAATTTTAACACTATTCAATTATTTGAATTTAAATAAAATCCCTAGAGAAGATAAATTCGATCCAAAATATTTAATAGATTCCTAACATGTTGTATTCATCTAGAAAATTTGTTTAGAACATTAAATAATTCACATATTTTTTATTTTAATATTTTTAAAACCATTTATTTGAAATTTCTCTTAATAAAATAATTACTACAACATTTTTGTATAATTTTTTAATATGCTTATTTGTTGCATAAAAATTAAAAATAAAATTATATGAAGAAGATAAGTCTGTTACCTTTCATAATAATAGTTTTACTCGAATTTATCATCTTAAAATTACAATATGTAAATTGTTATATTTATTATGTTTTGAAGGGGACATCTTTGGAATCATTTAAAATAAAATAATATAAGTGTCATAATTGCCTTTATAAGGATCCAAATAGTCAATAATTAGGCCAAAAGATGATTAGGGTTTATATATAAACTACAAATAAGGTTTGTTCACGTTTTTGGGCCTTTTGATATGTATTACTATTTCAATAAAATTAGTATTATTGATTTTTCACTAAATTAATAATTTCTGCATCATTAATGTATAAGATAATAAGGAAATTAAATAACTCTTAAAAATTACAAATAAATTACCTTGATAAAGAAAAGCATTTTAGATTTTAAATGAGTATTTATAACTGAATTGATATTCTGTATAACCTTGTATTAAAAATAGCTTAAGTATTAAAGTTTGAGTAGGAAATATTTGACTTTCATTTAAATCAAATAAACTAAAGGTCTTAATCACACCCAAGTGGGTTATAATGGATTTAATTTCAACCCAAATTTTCATTAGGACGAAATATAATCATCCAATTATATTAAGACAGGTGTTCGGGTAATTTAATAATAATATATTTACCCTTAATTACCCGATTTACCTTTAACGATGGTAAATAAAATTTACCGTAGTTACTATTCATAGTGCCCAGAAATTAAAAGTACCTTATTAACATAATTTGGATATAATGATTCAAAATATAGAATCCATATTTCCAAATTCAAATCACATAATTTTCAAAAATTAATTTAAAAATTAATCCCGTTGTCAAAAAAAGAGGGTTTTTATTTAAAACATTGCAAAAGATTGAAATGATTTTACCTATGAATTCAATGTAAAATAAATGCTAATGATACAAATTATATTAAATGGTAAAAATATATTCTATTTATACTTTAAAACCATTCATTATTATAATTTAACCATATAAATTATTACAATGAAAAAAGTTTTTTTTAATTAAAGTATAGCATGTTTTTACTATTCATTAAAATATGAAAGTTATCAGGATAATATGATAAATTTATCCAAAGTAAATTTTTATAATCATCCAATTACGATCCATGAATAGTTTTGCGTATACTGAAAGCTAATACGGTGTTGTGTATAGCATAAGATAATCTTGGTGTAGCATACAACAAAATAAATTAAATAAATTAAAAATAATACTTCTCATAAAATCTCGGGATGTTACATTCTACCCCTCTTAAAATGAATTTCACCCTCGAAATTCGTCGGGGTTATAAATCTTTCACTACTTGGAAGTTTCTTTAATAGAAACCCACATCGTAAAAAGGAATACAAAAACATATCTTTAGAAACTAGAGTATGAAACATAACGGTTACCCAAATTAACTAATCACTGGGTTTCCACATAGGAGAACATAGGTGAAAATATGGATATGGAAGAGAAATCTAACCATCATGTTCTGATGGAGAGTGGTAGAGAACATGGCTATAAAAAAGCCAACAATCACAAAGCCATAAATTTGTGATGATTTAAGGTACCATCTGATTTATCGGATATAAGGACATTAGGACAAAAATATTTTTCTTCAAGATCATTTCCATAAATTTTAAGAATTGTTGAATTAAAATAAATACTTACTTGATTTTGGTACAATCTCCCCGTTGTTCATGCCTTGAACAATTTCCACTTCATCTCTTAAAGAAATGAAGTTAAATCTGTCATTTGTGAAGCGTTAGAAGATCATGTGATAGAACAGTGGGCCATTCTATCTATCTCAAATAAAAGGTTAGAAAAAGTTATTAAATATACATAAGTCCATCTATGGTGAGATTAATCATATATGGTTCCTAAAATGGATGCATACTTTGTATATCATACCACATAATAAATTGAAACTATTTTATACTAACCAAGGACTTCCCATAGGCCAGTGGTATGTGATAAAGGCCTGTCGCACTTCGGTTGTGGGTTCGATTCCCGCATCCTTGTCTGAAGCGATGGGTTGTCCCCCGTCATGCAGGTTGTCCCTTTTTCTAAAAATAAATTATTATGAAATTACTACAATAATATCAAAAATAGTTATATACTTAAACAATACTATATTTTGTCTAACTTAATTCATTATAACCATTAGGCTTATCCAAAATACTTCAGTCCATGCTTATTGTATAGAGAAAATGATTACTTGAAAGGTCGCATAACAAGCACATGAATACCATCATTTATCCCCCATATATCATAAGATATATCTCGTTGGTCACATTCCAAACATGTGAATACCTTAATCATGTATTCTATGGAAAAATGAATACCCATTGAATCATAGTGAAAACATGAATGCTGTCAAAAGTTTACTCTTTCCACATACCAAAATCCCAAAATTTTTATATACTCAAACCATGATATAACATTTTCCTTATATCAGTCATGAGCTCATGAATACTATCATATATATTATTTTCTCCTTATCCCTTCATTATGCACATTTCTTCTGCTTTCCAAAAATATTTCAATCACTTTTCATGGTTACCGATGCCATATTCTAATGGAAAACCACAATGGACAAATACATTGATATTACAATGTACCATAAATGTACCTCAACAACATTATTCTAGAATACCAATACATAAACACTTCAATCCATCATATTCAATGATTTTCATGGAATAAGTCCTTCCTTGAATTAGAAATAACCTCTTAGGTCAGGGAATTGAGGTGGGTAATGCCCATGTTCTACATAGATAAGACATTGAACTCCATAATAGTCTGTCACTCTATGACCCTTCTCTCCACACAGATAAAATCTTCCCCTCCATTTTATGTATTCATAAAGGTTCTTCTTACCTTATTTAGAAATCTCAATCTTCTTTTCTCTATTCTCCTCAACATGAGAACATGCATAAAAGTCCATCTTCCTCTTATTTGATGAATTGGGAATACCACTAATGTTCAACTTGTTAATCATATATCACGATGACTGATTCGGCATAATCACAAAATATTTCTTTCTAGGCATTACACAATTTACTTTTTCAAAGTCACCAATTTTTCCATTAGAGTCAATGTTGACCTGATTCCTTCTGGTTCCCTCCATTGAATAAAACCAAAATCCTGGTGTAAGAAACAATTAAAATAATGAGGAATCACATAATAATAAAAACTCACTTATGGGATGTCTAACTTATCAAAAATTCTTTAATCCAGGACACCTTAGGTTCTCCCTAGGTTATTCATGATCGTCAACATAATTTTAGGACTGTAAACAATAGTTATACTAAACCTTAGGGACATCCTTAGACATACCTTAGAAATATATCTAGGGATGTCACTAAAGTTTTCACTTCCTAGTTTCCAAAGGTTAACTAAACCTTTCATCTGATACCAACTGTAGAGACCCAATGATTGAGTAACATATAAATTACATTTCTTTTATAGAATACTTAATAAATAACAAAAACAGACACACAAGGACCGTAATATTTTAGTGTCTTTGGAAACTTGGAATATAATCTTCTAATCTTGGTGAAAGATCTTCAACATATCCCATAAAGATCTTCCTCTAGTTTTTTCTTACCTAAAACCTTTCATTATATCCTGGGGAAAACAAAACATATAAAGGGTGAACTCAAATTCTCAGTAAGGGTAATCATAGAGAAAATAAAAAAACCATATACATTTGAACTTCAAAAATGAACATAATATTTAAACATCAAAATCGTAAGCAATGACATAAAACATGGTAGTACGTAAGGCATAGATCATAATGGATCATCAATCATGATAAAATACCATGGAAATAAAACTTTTAATTGTGGCAAAACATTAAGCACATGATATTATTTCCATAGTAGCCAAGGCATTGCTGCCAAGACGATCTTAGTGGACAAAGTCCCTTTCTGAATCGAGTTCACTCCTCATTCCAGTCCTGTAACACTAAACCGTATTAACTTACCGTTCCAGCCATCTCTATCTCAGGATATATAAATCATTACCCAATGCATTGGGGGGAGATATAGATCCCACCCATCTCATAATGAAATCATTCATTCTTGTGCCACAAAATAAACTTAAAACATTCATCATAACCCAAAGAATAAAATGGTTTTCATAAACATCATCCCATCATCACATAATCCATATAAAACAAATGGATATTTCATCATAAGAAAATTGAAAACATGTAAATCATAGAGACATTATACTTGAAGCATAATCATATTAAATAATTTCATTTTAGAAGGAAAATAGTTTTGATAAAACACTTGAAATGAATTCTTGAGGAAAATATCCTTTCTTCTCCAAAATCATTTTCTTTTCACAAAATACCATGAAATTGTAGAAGAAAAGGGTTTTGTTGAAAATAATCATGCAATATTGTAGATTAATATTCATGAAAATGAGGCATTATAAAACTGTAAATATTTGTTCATGCTGTATTAGTTAAAAATAACATTCTCCTCGTACTTTTGTCGAAAAAGTCAAAAAGTTCCTCGTGTGGTAAAAAAAAGTAAGATTCCTTTCATAACATGTGGTGAAATCCAAAAATGGGTAAAAATGAAATTAAACATACATGAAAACATTTTTAGAAAACAGGGACATGGATGATAACAAAAACCCTAGTAAATACTTACGAATAAACAATCTTGGATAAAAATGAGATTGGAAAACTTATCCCTTACCTTATGTCTAATATGCTTGGTATGTATTCGAACCTCCTGTATAATGATTTAAGTAATTTCATTGACTTATTTCAGATTCATATTCATTGTTATGTTATCATATATGGTTTACTTATGAATTTATATTACCCATTCTTTTGTAAATTCGATGTAAAAGCAGCGATTTGGGTAAACTTGTTTCATTTATTGTACGTGTTTCGACTTGTTGTTCTTGATATTATTACTTATATCCTGATTTACATAATTATAGAATTTAAAACAAGATTTATATATAATATATATTCCTAATATATATATATATATATGATAGATCAATAAATGGAATGAAATACACCATTTTTAGAGACTGTAGGTCGTACGTACGCATGAACGCTGTTTTCATTTCCTTATTAAATAGAATCGAATTAAGTAGATGACATATATATATATATACACATAAATCAAGTATCATTATTATGTCATATATTTCATTATTATTCATTATATATACTTTATAATCATTAATGAATGGTTAACATGGAGAATGAATCTCATCGCGTCATGGAGACGGTAGTCCGTACGTACGCATGAGTGATGATATCATTCCCACGATCATGGAATTGTATTAAAATGTATGTATAATATTTCAGAATTAATATCACTTTACAATAATCATATATAGTTATTTATTTACACCATTATACCCATCCAAGTAAGGTGGTGGTCGAAAACAGATTACACCACGGCGTGGAGACGAAATTCCGTACGTACGCACAGGCGGTGATTTCATTTTCCGTAGCATGGATAAAAGGTGAAATAGGGTTGTTTGATATTTATAATAACATATCAGTATATAAGTAATACAGATGTTATTACTTTATAATGAAACAACTAAAGAATATTAAGTAGAAGAAGAAAGAAACTTGAAAGAGTCGGTAGAAGAGATTACCTCTTCCTCGACGCAACTCCTTTAAAATATTTCTTAGGGAACTAGATTTGGTCTTTTGAGAATACCAGAACCTCTATGATATAACTAGAGAGGTTTATAAGAGTAATTGGCAGGGTTAGGCTGATCATCAAGGCTCAAAAGGGTGTGAAGAGAAGAGGGAGGATGTGCCCTTTTATAAGGGAGGAGAGGGGAACCTTTGGAATCCTCAAAAATATTAATTTAATATAAATTTAAACCCCACATAAAAACCTCCAAAAAATATTCAATTCGAAGATGAGATGATATAGTGTTCTAATCTCATCAACCAATAAAATTTATACATGTTTTGAGTTTATTTTAAACCTTATCATTTTGATTTATCCTTATTTAATCTATTTAATTTTATTTGTGGTAATAATATTTTAAATTTTTAATATTTATAAATAATTACTTATGTGTTGTGAATTATCCAAAATTGGGTACATTATTACATTTTATAACATATAATTTTTAATTTTTAATTTTTAAATAGTTTGTGATTTTTAAACAATTTAATAATATGTTATTTTTTATAGAATATAAATAATGTCAATTTTGACACTATTCAATTATTTGAATTTAAGTAAAATCCCCAGAGAAGATAAATTAGATCCAAAATATTTAATAGATTCATAACAAATCATATTAATCTAGAAAATTCGTGTAGAACATTAAATAATTCATATAATATTTATTTTTATATTTTTAAAACCATTTATTTGATGTTTCTCTTAATAAAATAATTACTAAAACATATTTTTATATTTATTAAATATGATTATTTGTTGCATAAAAATTAAAAATAAAATCCTATGATAAAGATAAATCTGTTACCTTTCATAATAATACTTGTACTCGAATTTATCATCTTAAAATCACAATATTTAAATTGTTATATTTATTATGTTTTTAAGGTGACAACTTTGTAATCATTTGAAATAAAATAATATAAGTGTCATAATCACCTTTATAAGGATCAAAATTCCCAACAATTCGTCCATTGGATGATTAGGGTTTATATATAAACTACCAATAAGTTTTGGTCAGGTTTTTGGTCCTTTTGATATGTATTAATATTTCAATAAAAACTATATTATTGATTTTCCACTAAATAAATAATTTCTGCATCATTAATATATAAGCTAATAAGGTAATTAAGTAACTCTTAAAAAATTAAAAATAAATAACCTTGATAAATAAAAACATTTTAGATTATAAATGAGTATTTATAACTGAATTTATATTCTGAATAATCTTATATTAATAATAATTTAATTATTAATGTTTGAGTGAGACATATTTCACTTTCTTTTAAATCAAAAAAACTAAAGGTCTTAATCACACCCAAGTAGGTTCTAATGGATTCCATTTTGAAAACAATTTTCCTTAGGACGAAATATAATCATCCAATTATATTAAGACGAGTTTTAGGGTAATTTAATAATATTATATTTACCCTTAATTACCCGATTTACCTTTAACGATTGTAAATAAAATTTAACGTAGTTACTATTCATAGTGCCCAGAAATAAAAAGTAGCATATTAACATAATTTGGACATAATGATTCCAAATATTGAATCCATTTTTCCAAATTCAAATCAAAGAAGTTGCAGAAATTAATTTAATAATTAATCTTGTTGTCGACAAAAGCGTGTTTTTATTGAAAACATTGCAAAAGATTGAAATGAATTTACCTATGAATTCAATGTAAAATCAATTATAATGACCTAAATTCTATTAAATGGTAAAAATATATTATATTTATAATTTAAAACCATTAAATATTATAATTTAACCATATAAATTATTACAATGAAAAGAGTTGTTTTTAATTTAAATATAGCATGTTTTTACTATTTATTAAAATGTGAATGTTATCAGAATAATATGAAAATTTTATCCAAAGAAAATTTGTATATACTGATTCCAAAAAAGAATTTTATTTTTTCAAATTGAACTTATAAACATTTCAAAACTATATTTAAATTTGGTGCTCCATCAAAAGGCGGAATACTACATTTTTTAAAAAATACTTACTTTTCCAAAAAAAAATTATTTTTTTCTCAAACCATGTTCTAGAAAATGTGAAAGACGAATAATAATGTTATAAAATTCAAATTTTAGTTAATAATTTTCATAATGGCTAGTTCATAATAATATTATTACCATATATCATTGTTTAGTGAAACCCGGTATTGCGTACAACAAACGCTATCGAGGAAGGTCGTGATTGCATGTAATGCAAGCCAAGTCCAGGTTGCGTGTAGTGAAAGACTCCTTTGTTGTTGCGTATAATAGAATCCAACCATATTTCAGTTATACATTGAATATATATATATACATTCAATGTTGTGTAGAATAAATTCTATCAAACGAACTTGAAATTGTGTGTAACACGATCTAAGAATAGTGTTGCATATACTGCAAGCTAATACGGTGTTGCGTATAGCGTAAGACAGTCTTTGTGTAACATACAACACAAGAAATAAAATAAATTAAAAAGAATAGTTCTCATAAAATCTCAGGATGTTATAGGGACTATTATGTATCTTCAATGATTTATATTTCCATAAAAACATAATTATGTCAATGGAAATATTTAAATGAGTTCATAAATTTAATTACAGGGCTTGTTATGAAAAATATTATACCTATGTGAAGTTCATTTTTCAGAATGAGAACATTATATGGGGAAATTATTTGATAGATATGATTTAGAAATGTTTAATTGTGATAGTGGAATATTTAAAATATAGGTTTTCGAAAATATGTTATTCCTTAGTTTGAACATAAATATGTAAAAGTCGTAATTTTTTGTGTGAGCGGTCGGTTACCTCATTTGAGTAAATTGGCTAAGGTAATAAAAAATTGGCCAACCCTAGCATGCCATAGGAGACACCTTGATCTTATAAAATAATTAACACTAGAGGAACCTAAAACATAGCTATTAGAGTATGTGGTTTATTAGTAGATATCCAATTTGAGTTATTATAGGAATGTCATATGTGAGGTGGTGTCAAACTAAATGATTTTATGAATTATTATTTTTTCAAATAAATTTAAATTATTTGATGGATTGTGTTTCACACTATACCAAGTTAATATTGATTTATATGAAAAACCATGTTTAGATTATGCTACAATAAACACTAATATTAGTTTTAGGTATAAGAAACACTAATTTTGGCTTGTGTTTCACACAATACCGTGTTTGTTTGATACCTTGTGATACACAAAAGATAGAGTTTTACCAAACTACAATATACTTTTATATTATTATTTAATATGATAGTATTTATCTTTCCTTTGGAATGGATGATATGAATAGGATTAAATAAATTGCAAAAATATGGTTTATTAAAGTTTATAAAGTTAATTATTTGGTGACCAAATAATTAGAAATGAAAATAATACTTTTTTGAAAATAATGAAATATGTTTTCCCCAAAAAAAACTTTTTATTCTCACAAGTGTGTTTTATACCAATAAATTATCCAAATAAATTACGATTAATGATTTTAATGAAATTTATATATTATATATTCAATAAAATGTTTATAATTAATCTTGTATATTATCTATACAAGACATAAGAATGAATCTAATTTTATAGTTAAATATTGAATTTTTCTAAGAAATGAGTCTGCCTCCTTTTAGGGGTTTACTAATTTTAAACTAATTTTTGAAACTTTTAGGAAATAAAATTTTCAAATTAAATGTTGTTTTTGAAATTCTAATAAAAAATTTATCTTAGTATGATTTTTGGTATTTCCTAAAAAGTTTTATTTTATGATGAATAGTGAAAAATACTGAATTTAAATTGAAAACCTCCTTTATTAAAAATTTATTTATAAAGATAATGTAACAACCTGACCCCAGTTACCCAAAGTCGGTGCATTATTATATAACATTGGCATGATACAAGGAAATCATGTCCCGAAATACCGATCTGTTTAGTATCCTTGGAAATAATAGATACATTCATAAGGCCAACATTACAACTTGAAAAAAAAACAACACTAAATTATTCCATTAGAAACATCCAAGCGTCCTAGATCATGCATGCAAGTCAGTCATACCTAACTACTTCACATCCTAGGAAAAATAAAACATATAAAGGGGTGAGCTTAGATTCTTAGTAAGGGTAAAAATATAGCAGAAACATTCATAAATAAGCATAAACATTTACGGAAATGTATAACTAAAACAAAAGCATTTTAAACTTGAACTTCAGCACAATATGGAAAAAAATTAAAATGAAATAATTCCATTTACTTATTCACATGGATATTCTAGTAGTCGAATAATCACATGCAATATCAGTAACTACTTTTATAATGATGGAATGCATAATGCCTGACTATCATAACCACATAGTCAAGGCCTTATGCCAAGACTACAAATAAGATTTTTTCAAGGCCATGTGCCAAGATGATATTTTTCCTCATGAGACATACCTATGCACCGAGGAGCTATAGAGGGCTCTACCCATCACTTACTATGTCCAATGCATTCCTCATATGAAAAGTTTCAAACATAACATTATCATTCGTATTAAAACTAGCATACGAAATGTCAATACATTATCCACAAACCATGAATGGTATAAAAATAGCTCATCCACAGTCAAACATAACACATTCAATACTATATGTAAGATTGTATTATAACATATTAACCTCAATTGATAATAATTATGGATATTTACATAGATGAAAATAATCATAAAAACTATTTGAGATAAATATCCCCCTTTTTCTTGAAAACATTAAAATGTCACATTGTTTCTCAAGAAGCCATTTTAAAATAGATTTTTGAATCAAAGTGTCCCATACCACTTTGTAACTTTTAAATTGAATTTAAATTTTAAAACTTTATTTTCCATATAAATAAATCCTTAAATCCATATTTAAAACATGGACATTAATGAAAATGATTTAGAATAATAAATCTTTAAAACATTTTAAAATCATATTTTAGTTAGTGTTCCTAACCAAAAGAAAGAAACTTGAATACAAATAATTGAGGTAATAAATTTTTTTTAATATAATTATAATAAAGGGATTCATGATATACTATGTCAAAGCACATTATATACACCATATAAAAGTGATTTGGTGTATAACAACAAAGAAATCTCAATGGAATGTAAATTGAGATGAAATCTTTTATAAAGACTGTATCCTTAGGTTAAGGATAAATAAATGACATAATTCTATGTGAAAAATATAAATATAGTCAACATGATTTGATATTCAGTGTAAATCAATCAGAGTACATTCACACATATTCTTGTAAAAACCACACCAATGAATTGGATATTTAACTCAACAAATAGAGATTGAGTTAAAATTACTCGTATCAAGTTAATACCGATGACTTGAGAATTTATCAATGGAGTGATTATGTGTATCAAAAGCATATCCACGGAAAGGGGAGTGGAAAATATGACATAAGAAAATTAATAGTGATTCCACACATAATCTTGGAGTAAAATATTCAATGAAGTATGCGTAAAGCCGAATGAGTGGAAATTGAAATTTCAAATTTCCTTATTGATTCGGTAACTTACAAAACATACAACCCTGAAAGAAGGATCATAAAATGATGATGTAATTATAGATAAATTAAATTATATTACACAATGAATACAATCATGGGCAGTACACGCACCACATGCAATAAATAATTGGCGAACAATTGAAATCTCAGGGAATTAAAAGTGACATAAGAAACCACTTACTTTTACCTTTTCCTTGGTAGAGGGTAGGTTAACCTCCTTTATAATTGTGAAATAATTGTTATTTAGTTATAAAAGAATCATATACATTGATATGATATCAGATATGAGCTTTTAACATTGATTTGTTAATAATATCTTAGTATTATCGTTGTGTCGGGTGTTAACAGATTTGTTTTCCTTTATATTATTTCTTATGTTATCCATATTTGTTATGGATGGGATGTATCCTATTCATATCTAGAATTATATCATTTCTCTAAAAATTATTTTTAATCATCAAATGAAATTCACTCTTGAATGGATACGATGGGGAATGAATCTCATCGCCTTCGTGGAGACGGTAATCCGTACGTACGAATGAGCGACAATATAATTCTTTTGATATTAAAATAATATATAATTGGATGGTATATCATATATACAGAATAATTATCATGTTAAATTTTATTATTTACATGAATTACACATCATTATAATACCCATCCAAAGAATAATATATTGAATAACAATTACACAACGATGTGGATACGTAAATCCGTACGTACGCACATATGGTGACATGTCATTCAAAGGATTTATTGAATAATGAATATGGATGTACCATATTTATAATAACATCACATTATATAGAATATAATGGAGTTATTATTTTATAATGTAAATAACAATGAAAGAAGAATTGGAAGAAGAAAAGAACTTAAAAGAGGATGGTGAAATTATTACCTCTTCTTCGGGTTCTTCCTTTTGATTTGATCAAAAGGGCTCCTTAAGTTGGATTTCTGGATAAAGGAAGGCCTCTAAAATGATTTGAGGGAAGTTTAGAGGATATTTGGGCAGGGTTTGGACAAGCCAAAAGTATTTGAAGGTGTGAATTAGAGAGAAGGGGGAGTGCCCTTTTATAAGAGGGGTGAGAGATACCTTAGAAAAAACATAAAATATTATTTTATAATAAAATAATTTTCGGTTTATAATGGCTCCAAAGTGTATTATAAAAAGTATAAAGTGGGTATGGGTTTAAAACCACCGAAACAATAGGTTTTAGATAGTTTTGGGTCTGTATATTAACCTTAACTTTTAGATTTTACTCTTAGTTAAATAGTTTGACATTTACCATGTCTCTTTGTATTTTTATATTATATGGTTAACAAACATAATATATAATTCCAATAGATCCACAAGTTGTTAATTAATTATACAAATATAATTATATAAGTACTTTGGCTGAACCTTAGATTTTTAGTAATAGAATATCAATTAATAATATAATATTTTATTTAAAAACAATTTTATTTCAATTTTGAGACTATTTGGTATTATGTTTTTGAAAAATTTATAATAGAATTATTACTTCTAAAAAATTCATATAATCAATGCTAATATGTCATATTAATCTATAAAATTAGTGTAATTCATAAAAAGACTCAAACTACATTTATTTGGATATTTATAATATCAATTATTTTAATATTTCATTAATAGGTAACTAGTGAATCATCATTGTGTCATTAATAAATAAAATTATTTAATGTCCAAAAAATACAAATAAAATACAATTATGTAGGAAATATTGTTATCTTTATAATGAATATTTATAATCGAATTTATCTTATTAATAACTCTATATTAAAAATGTTTTAGTTATTAAACTTTGATTTTAACTCTTTTAACTCTTCTTTGAATTAAATAAGAATAAATGTCCTAATCTAATACAAGTGGACCAAATAGGTTCATATTTTATTACTATGGTTTTTTTGGTCGAATTATACGTATCCAATAGAATTAGGACATGTGTTACGGTAATAATAATATCATTTTTACCCTTAATTAACCTATTTACATTTAGCCGGTGTAAAAAAAAGTAAAAAGTTATTATTCACCAAAAATTATTTGTATCTTATTAAACCACATTTTACTCCTTGATATTAACCGTGTCTCTTGTATTTTCGAAATTCATCTCACAGAAGCAATAAAATTAAGTTTTATGTGAATTTACAAAATCTCATAAGAGGTGGGTAAAAGACGGTGAAAAGTTCAATAAAATTTTATATATCTAATATTATTACAAAATAAATCCAATGAATTATACTGAACTTATATGGTTATTATGTATCTATTTTGTCCTAATATAAATATAAATAAAACAAATAATTATTTAAATAAAAATTCGGTTTTAAACTATAATTCAGTGTTTTTCACTATTCATCAAAAATTAAAAGTTTTCCGAAACATACCAAATATTCACCCTAAGGTAATTTTGATATTATGATTTCAAAAATGAAGTCTATTTTACCAAATTCAAAACATATATATTTCATTTATTAGTTTAAAATTAATTCCCGTTGTCAAAACCAAAAATCTTATTTTTATGAAATAATAACTACCAAAAGATTGACATTTGTTTATGTTCAATTTCAAAGTGAAATTACTTCCAATAAGAAACAATTAATTACATGGTAAAAATATAATCTAATTATACATCCAAACCATTCATATGTATAGTTTAACATTATAAATTATTTTGATTAAAAAAGTTGTCTTCAGTTAAAATATATTATTTTCCAATATTCACCCAAATATTAAATTTATCAGAAAAACACCAAAAATTTATTGAAACTAAATTATTATGTCCCTACACCAAATAAGTAGTTTATTTTATCAAATTGAATATATAAAAGTTTCAAATATTGTATTTAAAAAAGGTTCTCCATTAAAAGGCGGTAAAATTGCATTTTTTGAAAAAATACTTCTTTTATCTAAAAAAATGAATTTGTCCGCACATTATGTCTAAGAAACTCATAATATAGATTCTAAAATTATAAGGGTTATATAAATCTCAAAATCATGTTACTAATATTCCTAACCACTTTTTCACTGTTAGTTTGGTAAGTCGTGGTGCACTTGAACTCGATGTTGCGTGTAGTGTAAGTTATTGAATTACTTTGAATAACTAACGTACTATGAAATATTGGGGTGTTACATTCTTCCCTCCTTCAATAAACTACATGCTTGAAATTTTTAAAATTGGGCTTCAGAATATAATGGAATTTCCCACATCGTAAAAAGAGTCAATAAAACAATCACTTTAAAAGAAAGATAGATATGTACAAAGGTCACCCGAGACAACCCATATTAGGAATCCATGTAAAAAAACATGGATATGGAAGATAAAATAAGTGTCATGTTCTGATGGAGAGGGATAGAAAACATGATCTGGAGAATGTTAACAACAATAAAGCCACAAAATTGTGATGGGACAAATAGTTATTAGTTTCCCAGTAGGAAAAGTAATAGGAAAACGTTTTTTATGTTACATTTCCTAATGATGAGGAATTTATTTATGGGATTGACTAAGAACATAAAGGTATATACTTACTTTTTATGTAGAGATTAATTCTTTAATAAATTTATACTGCTAACTCATTTTTTTAAACGATTTGTATTCAAGATGACTTAGTCACACTGAAAGAGCTAGAATCAACTTCTAGAGAATCACATGGTTCACAAAGGACAAACTATATGTTTACTTTGTCTTTAGAGATTAATCAAAACCAAAACGGTTATTACAAGATCAGATGATCCCCCAAAAGGATATTCTTTTAGAGAAAGAAACACTAATCTTAATTTCTAAAATTAAACCAACAATAACCGAAAGTTAAATTAACACTATTCAATAAACAAATGTCCTTATAATCCTCCAATATAATCCAAAGTAATATTGAAACCCAAAACTTATACGAATTTGGTTATGTAGTCTTCCACGTTAAATTGTATCCCCAAATGACATCAACTACACTTAAAGTCACATACATAAAAGTAATTAACCTAATAACATATTCTCTATTATAGGTTAATCATTTTCATAAATAACTCAAATCACTATAAATCCACAATAAAAACATAGATAAAAAATCCACCATTAATCCTCAAATGAAATCCCATAGTATTCTATTTTCCTTGGGCATATAGCATTCCCAACAAAGAGAACATCCTCCAAAATATCATTTATCACTTAATCACCAAATCATTTTCCTATACAAAGGGTTTTCATTTGATAAGACATAAGATCCAAAATCAACTTATTATTGATCAATAAAATCATTTAACTAAAAATAATTAGTCACACTAGCCAGGGACTTCATATAGTCCAATGGTAGGTGATAAATTCCAATCGCACTCAGGTTGTGGGTTATGTTCCCACAGCTTTGTCTGACGCGACGGGTTGTCACACGGTCTGCATGTTGTCCTTTTTCAAAAACCATATTTTAAAACTTTACTAAAATGAGATAAATTCCTTAAAATAACCCTAACATAATTTAACCAAAAATGTTATCTCATACCTTTCATTTTCATCCCAAAATATAATAACCTATAATTACCTCAAATTAAAGGATCATATAAAACCAAATGGTTATTTATAACTATATCAACAAGAAAAAAATACAATTCTTCCTTAAACATCGTTTTCACAGGATAAATTGCAGGGTTACACATATAAGAGAAAACTCATCGAAAGTAATTTCAACAAAAAAGAGAACTAATACCTTTAAACATTTTTACATTTATTTATTTCAATATAGGTTCTTCCTTGACCAAGAGGTTATCCTATAGAATAGGTAATTCAATTTGGTTATTCCAAGGTCCCTTACATTTATGACAAATGACGGTAATTGGAATCCTAGGATCATTTTTAGTTTCTTCCATAGTACTCTTCATGTTTCCTCAGAAATTCTTTACATTATGCCCTTCTTTCCCACACAGAAATCATTTATTTATTACATTGAGACACTTTCCTAGGTGTCTCCTTACACATTTTTTTCATGATAGAAATTGAGCTTTCTTCTCTCCATGGTCTCCATAGTTGGAGCTCTTATCATTCACTGCCTTTCTCTTCATTGTTGAGTCCGGGAGTTGGTTAAGATATATGTTGTTGATTATATTTTTGGAAAACTGATTTGACATGAACACGATATCTTTTACGCCTATCAAAATTCCATTTTGTTTCTCATTCCCACCACCGTTCCCACCTTGTACATCATTCACAATGTTACTATGACTTCCTTGGAATACATCCTTTGACTAAAACTAGAAAGCATTGTGTGAGTAACAACAGTCCTGAAATCATTTCGAGAATATCATGACACCATATTTTCAATTTGAAACACCTAAATATTAACCAAGGTCATTTATTCTCATCTTATATTAAAATACATCAAATTGTTTTGTAAAGAAAATGTAAATTATCATAATCATATCCCATGAGAGTGTCATAACCAAGAGTGAATCAAGGCCTGTTGTCGTGCACCAGTTCCCATTCGAGTCTATCTCAAAGCGGTGCTTTCAGGTTTTACCCCTAGGTACATCTGTGCCAGATCCACCTCTACCTGCTCAAATCGAGATAGAGATGTATTGCTTGGAATACTCACAAAATCTCTACAATACCAAAATTTTATGAAGTTCTTCTATAATAATACTCAAAGTCTATCTTAGGGATATATGCTCTAACCAGAGTTTATCTAAATCTAGTTTCCAAGGTTTGTACTAAACTTCCTTTGATACCAATTGTAACACCCTGACCCCACTTACCCCGAGTCGGTGCATTATTACATAACATTGGCATGATACAAGGAAATCGTGTCCCAAATTACCGACCAATTTAGTAGACTTGGAAATGCTAGATATATTCATAAGGTTAACATTACAACTTGAAAAGAAAAACAACTCTAAATTATTCCATTAGAAACGTCCAAGATTCCTAGATCATGCTTGCAGGTCACTCATAACTAACTTCTTCACATCCTGGGAAAAATAAAACACAGAAAGGGGTGAGGTCAGATGCTCAATAAGGATAACAATATAGCGGAAACTTTCTTAAATAAGCATAAACATTTAAGGCAATGTATAACTAAAACAATGTCCTTTTAAACTTGAACTTCAACATAATATGAAAAAAAATGAAATAATGACATTTACTTATTCACATGGATATTATAACAGTTGAATAATCACATGAAATATCAATAACCACTTTCATAATGATGGAATTCATAATGTCAGACTATCATAACCACATAGTCAAGGCCTTGTGCCAAAACTACAAATAAGATTTTGTCAAACCCTTGTGCCAAGAAACTAGTTCATCTCATGAGACCTACCGATGCTTTGAGGAACTATAGCGGGCTCCCCACTTCACTTACTATGTCCAATGTATTCCTCATATAAAAAGTTTGAAACATAACATAAACATTCGTATTAAAACAAGCATACAAAATGCCAATACATTATCCACAAACCATGAATGGTATAAAAATAGCACATCCACAGTCAAACATAACTCATTCAATACAATATGGAAGATTGTATTATTACAAATTGACCTCAATCGATAATAATGAAGGATATTAACATAGATGAAAATAATCATCAAAACTATTTGAGAGAAATATCCCCCCTTTTCTTGAAAAACATTTAAATGTCACACCATTTGTCAAGAAGCCATTTAAAAATATATTTTTGAATCAAAATGTCCCATACCACTTTGAAACTATTAAAAGTAATTTTAATTTTAAAACATTAATCTTCATATAAATAAATCCTTAAATCCATTTTTAAAACATGGAACTTAATGAGAATGATTTAGAATAATAAATCATTAAAACATTTTAAAATGATATTTTAGTTAGAGTTCCTAACCAAAAGAGAGACATTTGAATACAAATAATTTAGGTACTCAAAACTTTTTAATATCATGAAAATAAAGGGATTCATGATATACTATGTCAAAGAGCATTATATACACCATATAAAAGTGATTTGGTGTATAACAACAAACAAATCTCAATGGAATGTAAATTGAGATGAAATATATAATAATGACCGTATCCTTAGGTTAAGGATAAATCAATGACATAATTATGTGTGAAAAATATAAATACACTCAATATGATTGAATATTCTGTGTAAATCAATCAGAGGACATTCACACATATTATTGTAAAAACAACACCAATGAATTGGATATTTAACTCAAAAAAATGAAGATTGGGATAAAATTACTCTTATCAAGTTCGTATAGATGACTTGAGAATTTTTCATTGGAGTGATTATGTGTATCAAAAGAATATACATAGAAAGGGGAGTGGAAATTATGACATAAACAAATGAATAGTGATTCTGCGCATAATCTTGGAGTAAAATAATCAAAGAAGTATGCGTAAAGCCGAGTGAGTGGAAATTGAAATTTCAAATTCCCTTATCGATTTAGTAACTTACAAAACATACACCCATGAAATAAGGATCATACAATGATGATGTAAATATCCATAGATTAAAGTATATTACACAATTAATACAATCATGGGCAGTACACACACTACATTCAATAAATATGTGGCGAACAATGGAAATCTCATGGAATTAAAAGTGAGATAAGAAACCCCTTACTTTGTACTTTTTCCTTGGTCAAGTGTAGGTTAACCTCCTTTATAATGGTTAAATAATTGTTATTTAATTATACAACAATCATATACATTAATATGATATCATATATGATCTTTTAACATTGATTTGTTAATAATATCTTAGTATTATCGTCGTTTCGGGTGTTAACGGATTCATTTTCTTTTATATTCTTTGTTATGTGAGCCATATTTGTTATGGATGGGATGTATCCTATTAATATCCAAGAATGATATAATGTCTCAAGAAATTATCATTAATCATCAAATGAAATTTAGTCTTGAATGGATATGATGGAGAATGAATCTCATCGCGTTCGTGGAGACGGTAATCCGTATGTACGCACATGCTACAACATCATTATTTTGATATTAAAATAATATTTAATTGGATGGTATATTATATATATAGAATAATTATCATGATATATTTTATTATTTACATGAATTACACGTCATTATAATACCCATCCAAATAATAATGTATTGAATAACAATTACAGCACGACGTGGAGACGGTAATACGTACGTACACACGTATGGTGACATGTCATTCAAAGGATGGATAGAATAATGAATATGGATGTAACATATTTATAATAACATCACATTATATAGAAGATAATGGATTTATTATTTTAGAATGGAAATTACAAATAAAGAATAAGTGGAAGAAGAAAAGAACTTGGGAGAGGGTGGTGAAATTATTACCTCTTCTTCGGGTTCTTCCTTTTTATTTGATCAAAAGGGATCCTTATGTTGGATTTCTGACTAAAGGAAGGCCTCGGGGAAGAAATTAGAGAAGTTGAGAGGATATTTGGGCCGGGGTTGGCCAATCCAAAAGGCTTTGAAGGTTTGAATTAGAGAGAAGGGGGAGTGCCCTTTTATAAGAGGGGTGAGGGGCACCTTAGGAAAAACTTAAAATATTATTTTATAATAAAATACTTTTTGGTTTATAATGGCTCTAAAGTGGGTTATTTAAAATATAAAGTGGTTATTGGTTGAAAACCACTCAACCAATAGGTTTCAGACAGTTTTGGGTCACTATATTAACCTTATCTTTTAGATTTAACTCTTAGTTAAATAGTTTGGCATTTACCATGTCTCTTTGTATTTTTATATTATATGGTTAATAAACATACTATATAATTATAAGAAAACCAAAAGTGGTTAATTAATTATACAACTATCATTATATAAGATATTTGAATGAACCATAGATTTTTATGAATAGAATATCAATTAATAAATTAATAATATTTGATTTAAAAACTCTTTTATATCAATTTTAACACTATTTGGTATTTTGTTTTTTCTATATTCATAACAACATTATTACTTAGAAAAGAATTCATATAACCAACCCTAATATGTCATATTAACCTATAATATTATTTTAATTCATAAAAAGTATCAAATTACATTTATTTGGATATTTATAATATCAATTATTTTAATATTTCATTAATTGGGTAATTACTGCATCATCATTGTGTCATTAATAAATTAAATTATTTAATGTCTAAAAAATATAAATAAAATACCATTATTTATGAAATATATTTATCTTTTTAATGAATACTTATAATTGAATTTATCTTATGTATAACCCTATATTAAAAATGTTTTAGTTATTAATATTTGATTTTAACTCTTTTAACTTTTCTTTGAATTAAATAATAATAAATGTCCTAATCTAATCCAAGTGGACCAAAGAGGATCATATTTTATTCAGAAGGTTGTTTTTGGTCGAATTATACTTAGATAATAGAATTATGACATGTGTTAGGGTAATAATAATATCATTTTTACCCTTAATTACCCTATTTACTTTTAACCGGGGTAAATAAAAGTAAAAAGTTACTATTCCCCAACATTATTTTTATCTTATTAAACCACATTTGACTCCTTGTTATTAACCATTTTTCTCGGATTTTTGAAATTCAACTCACAGAAGTTGTAACATTATGTTTTATTGGAATTTTCAAATTCTCTTAGGAGGTGGGTAAAAGTCAATGAAAAGTTCAATAAAATTATATATATATATAAAATAATTAAAAAATGACCCCAATTAATTAAATTGAACTTATATGGGTATTAGGTATCTATTTAGACCTAAAATAAATTTAAATAAAATAAATAAATATTTACATAAAAATTTAGTTTTAAACTATAACTCAGTGTTTTTAACTATTCATCAAGAATTAAAAGTATTTAAAAACGTACCAAAAATTCCCCCTAAGCTAATTTTGATATTCTGAATTCAAAAATGAAGTCTATTTTACCAAATTCAAAACATAGGACTTTAATTTATTAGTTTGAAATTAATTACCATTGTCAAAACCAAAAAGCGTATTTTTATGAAATAATAAATATCAAAAGATTGACATTTATTTATGTCCAATTTCAAAGTGAAATTACTTCCAATGAGAAAAATTGGATTAAATGGTAAAAATTTAATCTAATTATACATCAAAAAAAATCATATGTATAGTCAAACATTATAAATTATTTTGATTAAAAAGTTGTTTTCCAATAATATACATTATTTTCCACTATTCACCCAAATATTAAAGTTATCAGAAAAACACCAAAAAGTTATTGAAACTAAATTATTATGTCCCTATCCCAAATATGAATTATATTTTATCAAATTTAATATATAAAATTTTCAAATATTGAATTTTAAAAAGGTTCTCCATTAAAATGAGGTAAAATTGCATTTTTTGAAAAAATACTTCTTTTATCTGAAAAAAAAATGAATTTATCCTCACATTATGTCTATGAAACTCATAATATGGATTCTAAAATTATAAGGGTTATATACAGCACAAAACTCTGTTACTACTATTCATAATCACTTTCGAACGGCTAGTTTGGTAAGTCGTGGTGCCCTTGAACTCGATGTTGCATGTAGTGTAAGTTATTGAATTACTTTAAATAAATAACGACTATGAAATCTTGGGGTGTTACAGTTAAATTATATTTTAAATTGGGTTTAAAATTTAATTAAATAAATTATACATTAATTAATACAATTTAGGTAATTTTAATCAATTTATCATTGAAATTGGATATAAAAACATTTCAAACTTTTGAACTTTTATCTTTAAAAACACGCTTTCTTGACACATCAGTTAGATTAATTTTTAAAGTATTTTATATCACTTATCTGAAATGAATTTAGTAAAACGGATTAAATATTTTTAATCATCATAATTTATAATTTTTAATAATTAAAATTAATTTTTGACCAAAATTATTAGTGAAAACATATAAAATTAGTCACAACGACTAAGAGAATAACATGTTTATCGAAGGACTAAACATTAATCTTAATGGAACAAATGAGCTAGAAAATTGTCCAAAACCAATTTTATATCCATATTTTGAACTCAAACCATAATTTATTTAATATTTTTCATTATTTATGTCTTTTTATATATAAAAATGTGGGTACACCTAACTGTATTTTGAAAAATGCCAAGTGTGTCTTCTCCCCCACATATAAAAGGCCATAAAATCTACCCCTCTCATCACACCTTAAATACCAATTAAACCATCCAATACCAGACAAAATAACTTCCAAAATACCATAAATTAATTATTTAATCCTTATTTTAGGCCTAAATTAAACCAATTTTTTCCATTGGTGCAAACCGAAAGGAGATACCTGAAGAAGTGGTAACGTTCATCAACAATAATTTTTGTGATATTTATTTCCCAAACCACTACATTTTTTTATATAATTATAATATTATATAATAAATGTATTAAATATAATTATTTATTGTTATTTTAAGGTTATATCCTATAATCACACACAATTCCACCAAATGAAAAACAAAATCATCATTTGTATGTTAGAAGGACTACAACATAGAAAACCAATGTCGTTCTTTTTTCCATTACGAACTATTAATTTTTTGGAATATTTATTGAAATTATGTTTATATATGATATATATGATATTTATTATTAATTTATTATTCTTTAATTATTGTATAACACATTCCTTCTTTCTTTCCATTTTGTGGGAATATGATAATGTCATTCGTGTGTACGATGAACTATCGCCTCAAGTAGCGATGTCATCCGCTCATAATTTACATGGAATGTGTCAAGGATGGGTTTAATAGAAATATATGATATAGAGGACATAATAATTATACTTTCATGATAATATATATATATATATATCATTTACTTTTATTTATTTCAATATGATAAGAAATTTGTAACAATGTTCATTCATTTGTACGACATACCGTCACCATGAATAGAGTATTTCATTTATGATTTGTATATATTTTATATTATTATAAATAAATATATACTGAAAACAAATTATATTTATATCATTTTTAACAATATATAAATTTGGATATCATTATCAAAGTAAATGAACAAAAAATAACAATTCGAAACATATATAGAAAACAAAGCAGTCATTACCTGAAACAAAACATTAACATGGAATTGTTAATAAATGGATAATATAGAGCCAAAATAAAATAATATATTATATTATATACATGAATATGGTTCTGTGGTATATATATAATAAAATTATATTTACTATAAAAGAGTTTGGAATGTGTATGAAAAAATGTCCAGACTTTAGGTAAGGGATTTCATTCTCACTTTTTACTTTTGTGAGACACATGCTATATTCACCTCCTCTTTCTTATATGTGGTGAATATACTGCACATGATTGTATTTTATGATTTGTATAATAATTATTTGGACTTATATATCTATTTAATTATCAATCTTTCATGGGGATTACAATTCAAAATATAACAAATTGTTAAGGGTATTTTTCGCAATTTTTATTTTTTGAGATGTATGTTCTATTATGAACATAGATTATTTCATGAGGTGTAAATAAAACAAATTGACATGTAATATAATGAATTTATTCATCCCAATGTTGTTTTAATTTTCATTTAACATTATTACTTCATGGTTCTTGTGATTTATTATTATAAAAGTTGAAAATATTTCATGTTACAATCTCTTTATTTATAAAAATTGTTTAAGAATAAGTCTCAAATGTTGAAATTTAATTATATACATTTCAATATATATCATTAATATTATTAAAATATTCTTATTAATTATATATTCATGTAATTTTACCATTTTATACTCTTTTGTGGTTAATATACTTAAATATTTTTAAGAAAATATGACTTTATCCCACTCTTTGATAGAAAATATGTCTTATTTCAAAACAATTTTTTATAAAGATGTTTTAAAAATGTTTTTAAATTAAATTTTAATACAATTTTCATGGAATGTGAGTTTTTTAATTTTTTTTGTTTTAAAAAGTGTTTTAAATGTTTTTTCAAAGCTTTCATTATATGTTTTCAAAGGATATTTGTGAGGAAAATGATTTCCTTCATTTTCAAAGATTCAATTATAAGTTTTCAATGGTTATTTTAAAATAAAAGGATTTAATTTATATTAAAAGATTAATTTATATATTTTTAATGTATATTTTCAATTAAATGTATTTCAATTATTTCAAATATCGATTTATAATTTTTCAATACTATTTCAAAGGAAAAGTGTTTCAAAATAGTTTCAGTTTTAAAAAGACATTTTCAAAGAGTAAAGGTTATTTTAATCCTAGAATGTTTTAAATTATATTTAAAAAAAACTTATATCTAAGAAGAAAATTATTGGTATAAAGTATTTATTAATAGGGATATGATTCAATAATATGCTTCATATTCTTTATCTAAATGGTTCGTGTTTATGATGACGAGTTTTTTATGACATCTGTTTCTTTTCCATGGGTTATACCTTGATAAAATGATTTTGAAACCCACTTCATTTCACAGTTTATTCTATGATGAAATGATTTTGAAAAACTCTACTCTCTCATAGGATATTAGATGATTAAAAATTTATGAGACCCATTTCTTTTCATGTGTTATGATATTATAAATTATTATGATCTTATTTAACACATATTTATGATATAAATATTTATTGGGTGAGATCTATATCTACCTTAAATTCATTGGATTAAAATTTATATATCATGAGATATACATGGATGGAACGGGGTGTAACCCTAGTTTAATAATGTAATTTTTTTGGTAAGATGAACTTTGGAGTAAACCATGACTACTAAGATAGGTTGGTGAGTGAACACATTCTACTAAGATAGACATGGTAGTGAGCCTTGACTGAATGATATTATACATGAACCAGATTACATGTTAAAATTTCATGCATAAACAAGATTACATGTTCATAATGTTATGCATGGACTTGGTTGTATGCCCAAAAGTTTATACGAGGACCTAATTCATGTCTTAAAATTAATGAGTGAACTTTTTTCTATTTATAAATTATACTAATGTTATAAGATGATGTTTATGAAAAACATATATGTCTTATAAAAATATTATTTTCTCTTGGCTCATATTCTTTTATTCCCTTATTTCTCATGTCTTATTAATAGAAAATCCTTATTCCATGACTCATGATTATGAAATTTGATTTGTAGGGTATCATATTCAATTCTTATAGACATATTATCACACCCTTATGTTTTCGTTATTCTTACATATCCCATTTATTTATCCTTTTTGAGAATATTAGCTAACTCTTTATTATATACCCTTTCCCCATGTTAATAAGAATGGTTCAAAGTAGGATTACTACATTGGAAGATCTTTGTGTGAAACATTAAAGATATTTCACCATGTTTTAAGATTATTTTTCTAGGTTTCTAAAGGAACTAAACTATTATGGTCCTATAGTGTGTGTCAGTCTAATTTAATGAATATTCATATAAAAATAAGTAATATTATTATATGAAATGACTGGGTTGATATAGGTGGTACATGAGAAACCATTATGTAGGGTATCATGATAGGTTGTTGGAGAGCATAAACTCAGACGAATTTCAATGATAGCCATATGTAAAATCACATATTATTAAGAAACCCTCATTTGAGTTTAATTCAAACTTGGGAATGATTTATATATGGGTACTACACATATTTTTTAAGACTTTCATGATAATAAAGGACGAAATATCACAATTTCTATTCATTATTAATCACCACAATGAGGAGTTTGTGCATGAATGAATATCAAGACTCTGACATCCTTAATCGATTAGAATCATCCAAAATCACATTTCCATGACACATAATATATCATGGTGATTCAGAAATGATAATGGAATAGATATCATAGTACTAAAAATCATGCCTTTAACAACGCTAAATTTGGCCTTTGTCAGCAAAAAACCATTGACTACCAGAGTGAGATTAAAAACCTTAGGGTTTTATCAGCACTAGAAAATCATAGATAAAGGGAAATAATACAGTGTGTTTTTAGATTTACACCACATTGCATCACCTGAAATTGTATAGGTACAATACAGATTGCGCCAGAAATAGAAGATAGGTACATTGGAGATTAAAAATGAAATAAAATTTACATAAAAATAAAAGGAAATAAAAACCATATTATATAAATTTACAACTTTGGATTATATAATTATATGAGTAAATAAAAATTATCACAGGAATTAAAAATATCAATGTTCCTTTGTCTTTGGACCCTGGCCCCCAATCATTTTATTACCAACCTAACCATCCCATCTCGAGAAAAAGAATTCAAATGTATAAGAATAAAATTATTTTGTTATTAAAAATATAAAAAAAAATTAAATATAAATGTTAATATTAAACAAAACTTTGATTTATATGAAGAACATTGTGTAACTGATTGAGTTGTGATTGATTATTGAACATCACCTCACTTCTTGTTTTTCTGTAAGAATTATCTATGTGAAAAATAAATAAATAAGTGTAAGAGAAATGTAATAAGGTAATAATTAAGTAATATAAGTAAAAGTGACAAGAAAACAATATAAGATCATTTTATCTCTTTTGCATATGTGATGCTCTTTCAAAACTAAAATGGCACTTATATTTTGAAAACATGTACTTGGAGTTATATGAGTCACACCATTTGTTAGATTGAGGTGAAGATAATTTCTATGTTTCCCAAATGACTTATAAATCATTTTTATATAGTATTACTACAATCCACATGTGGTTTATTAGATTTGTGTATGTCATTTGTGTTTTTACTTAAATTACATTTTAAAATGGATACACAAAATTTGAGTCATAAGAATCACATCGTGTTTTGACTTGATGTGATTCTAATTCATACACATCACAAATGATTTACGAATTGTTTTTGAAAATTATCATGGAAACTAGATTGTTTTTTATTTGTTTTTAGTGAATGAAAATTTTTGAACAAAAATGTCAATTTTAAACAGATAAAATACATTTTGAGTCATAACAAGCACACTATATGTTTGATTGAGGTGAATCTAATTCCTACACATTAAAAAATACTCATGGTTCAGTTTTATAATGTATCAAAATAATATGAATGTTTTTTCTCAGTTTTGAGTATGTCACTTTTCTTTTTTTACAAAAATTCCATTTTAAACTATAAATACACAATCTGAGTCATAATGGTAAAATTTTGTGTTGGTTTGACATGAGATAGATTCCTATACATTAAAAATGAGTTATGAGTCAATGTCCTAAATATTCATAATAATTTGATCATTTTATCCTGGTTTTAGTGAGTGAAATTTTTTGAACTAGGCTGACAATTTTAAATTTATAACATACACATTGACTCATACTAGTCACACTATGCTCCAGATTGATGTGAGAATTATTTCTTTACATCAAAAACGATATATGTATCATTTTTATAATGTATAAAAACAATCCAAATTCATTTTCTCAGTTTTAATAATGTCATTTGAATTTTATGCTAAAATTATTTACAATTTTTAATAAAAAAACTTGGAGTCACATAGGTAACACCTTCCATCATTCTAGGTTATGATGATTAATACTTGTCCTAAATGAATCATGATTATTTTTTAAAAAGTATTAATATAATAAAAATGAGTTTTTTGGGTTTTTAGTGCGTCGATTTTGTTTTTTACTAAAATATCATTTTAAATTGGAAACAAGCTCTTTGATACATAACAGTCACATGATGTGTCAGTTTGATATTAGACTCATTCCAACATGTCTCAAATAAAATAGGAATTATTTTTCTAAATTAAAAAGACAGTATATGTGCATTTATTATGTTTTTAGTGAGTGAAACAATTTGAACTAAAATGTCAATTTTAATCTAACAACAAACAATTTAATTCATATTGGGGATATTGTGCATTGAATTTATGTTTGCCTGATTCATACACATTTAAAATGAATTATGGATCATTTTACTATAGTAGAAAAATAATCTGAATGTGTTTTCTCAGTTTTGAGTATGTCACTTGTATTCTTTACTAAAATAAATATCAATTTGAAATAAAAAGACACACTTGGAGTCATACCGATCACATCGTGCATCATATTGAGGTGAAACAGACTTATTGATCATTTTACTAAAGTAATAAAACAATATGAATTAGTGTTATTTGTTTTGAGTTTGTCACTTTTTTTTACTAAAATTTCATTTTAAATTGGAAATAATAATTTTGATTCATTCAACTAACATAATGTATTGGTTTGACGTGATAATAATTCTTCAAAATCAAAAATGAGTTATGATTCTATTACCTAAATTATCAAAAAAATACAGACATGTTTTCTTAGTTTTTATTGAGTGCTACATTTTGAATTAAAATATCAATTTTAAATAGATATAAGACACTCTGAGTCATAATGGTAACAACATGCATCGGATTAAGGTGAGAAAGATTCCTACGTGTAAAAAATGACTTATGGATAATTTTACTACAGTATAAAAAAATAAAATTTTATTTTTTGGTTTTCAGTATGTTCGTTGTCATTTTTTATTAAAATGAATGTCAATTGTAATTAAAAACAAGCACATGAAGTCATATTAGTCATACCGCTTATCATATTGAGGTTCAGATGATTCCAATATGTCGAAAATGACATATGCATCATTGTACTAATGTATCAAAATAATATGAATGTGTTTGATTGGCTTATATTATGCAACTAGTTTTCATAATAAAATTTCTTTTTAAATTGAAAACACGCACTTTGAGTCATAATGGTCACATAGGGTGTTGGTTTTATGTGATACTGATTCCTAAACATAAAAAATGACATATTAATAATTTAAAAAATTATAAATAAATTACGAGCATGTTGATCGATTTTTAGTGAGTGAAACTGTTTGAACTAAAATGTCCTTTTTAAGCTCACAACTAACACTTTGAGTTATACTGGAAACAATGTGTGCCATATTGAGGTGAGGATAATTTCTAAACATAAAAAATGATATATGGATAATTTTTCTATAGTATAAAAACAATCCAAAAGTGTTTTCTTGGTTTTGAATATGTTAGATGCATTTTTTACTAAAATTAATGTCAATTTTAAATAAAAAGACACAATTGGAGTAATACCGATAAAAAATAGTAATAATGAGGTGAGGTTGAATCCTACAAGTCCGAAATTACTAATAGATCATTTTTTAATGTTAGAAACAATAAAAATTAATTTTCTTGGTTTTGAGTTTCTCACATTTATTTTTTTAATAAATTGTCATTTTAAACTAAAAACACGTACTTTGAGTCATACAAGTTAAATTATGTGTTTGTTTGATGTGATAATAATTCCTACACATAATAAATCACTTATGAATCATTTTACTAAATTATTAAGAAAATATGTTCATTTTTTCAGTTTTTTAGACTGACATTTGTTGAACTAAAATGCCAATTTTAAACTGATAATGGGCACTTTGAGTCATACTGGTCACACTATACATATTATTGAGGAGAAACTGATTAATACATGTAAAAAATGACCTATGGGTCATTTTCCTAAATTATAAAAGTAATATGAATTTAGTTTCTTATTTTTGAGTATGTCAATTGTCTTTTGTACTAAAAATATTGTCAGTTTTAATTAAAAACATGCAATTGGATTCATACCTATTACACTATGAATTTTAATAAGTTAAGGATGATTTATAAATTTACCAAATGACTTATTGATCATTTTATAAAATTATCAAAACAATCCAAATTTATTTTTTTGGTTTTAGTATGTAACCTTTCTTTTTTTACTAAAATTTCATTTTAAACTAGAAACATGTACTTTGAGTAATAATGGAAATATTGTATATCAATTTTATGTGATACTAATTCCTTCATATAAAAAATGACTATTGAATATTTTTTCTAAATTTTCAATACAATACGAGTATGTTTTCTTGGTTTTCAATGAGAGAATCTTTTTGAAATAAAATGTCAATTTTAAAATGATAATAGAAACATTGTTTCATACTAGGCACAACGTGCATCAGATTTAAGTACATATTATTCCTACACATCATAAAATGACTTATGGATTATTTTACTATTGTATCATAATAATAAAAATTTGTTTTATCGTTTTTCATTATGTTACTTTTCTTTTTTTACTGAAATTAAAGTAAATTTTAAATAAAAACACACAGTTTGAGTCATAATGACCACACCATGTATCAGATTGAGATGAGGAAGATTCTGAAACATTATTTATGACATATTTATTATTTTACTAAAGTATAAAAATGACTATGTTTTCTCCATTTTGATTATATCAATTGTGTTTTTTACTAAAATGACATTTTAAATTGAAAACAGGCACTTTTAGTCATAGAAATCACATTGTGTGTCGGTTTAATATGATACAAATTCTTACATGATAAGAATAAATTATGAATCATTTTTCTAAATTATCAAGACAATCCAAGTGAATTTTCACTATTTTATATGACTGGCACTTTCTGAACTAAAGTGAAAATTTTAAATGGATAACACTCGCATTGAGTCATACCTGTCACACTGTGTGTCAGATTATAGTGAAGCTAATTACCACACAACAAAAATGACTTATGAATCATTTTCATAATGTATCAAGATAATATGATTTTGTTTCTCTCTAGTTTTAATATGTCACTATCCTTTTTTACAAAAAATAAATGAAAATTTAAAAAAACATGCACTTTGAGTCATATCGGTCACACCATGAATCTGATTGAGGTGAGTATGATTCCTACATATCCCAAATGACTTATCGGTTATTTCAATAACGTATAAAAATAATACAATTTTTTTCTCACTTTTGAGTGTGTCACTTTTGATTTCTACTAAAATGTAATTTTAAACTAGAAACATGGACTTTGAGACATACTGGCCATATATTGTATCATTTTAATATAAGGATGATTCATATACATCATAAATGACTTATTAATTGTTTTCCTAAATTATCAAGACAATAAAAGTGTGTTTTATTTGTTTTTATTGATTTCCACTTTTTGAATTAAAATGTCAATTTTAAACTGATAACTGACACTTTGAGTTATACTAGGCTCAACATGTATTTGATAGAGGTAAGACTGATTCCTATATGTCAAAAATAAATCATGGATTGTTTTTTTAAAGTATAAAAACAATAGGAATATGTTTTCTTGATTTTGAGTATGTTAGTTTTCCTTTTTACATTAAATAAAATCATTTACTTGGAGTTATACTGATCATACCATTCATTGTATTGAGGTGAAGTTGATTCCTAAATGTCCCAAATGACATATGGATCATATGAGTGAAGTATTAAAAAAATGATAGTGTATTTTTTCATTTTTGAGTTTTTCATTTATGTTTTTTACTAAAATTTCATTTTAAATGAAAAACAGAGACATTGAGTCATGCTGGTCACATCAGGAATCAATTTGATGTGAGATATATTCCTACACATAAAAAATATCTTATGAATAAATATTATAAATTATCAATACAATATGTTATTGTTATCTTATTTTTTAGTGAGTGAAAATTTTTGAACTAAAATGTCAATTTAAACTGATAACAGACACTTTGAGTCATACCTTGAACAATGTGCGTCATATTGAGATGCGACTAGATCATACATGTAAAAAATGACTTATGTATCATTTTCCTAATGTATAAAAACAATATAAATGTATTTTCTTCGTTATGAGTATGTCACTTTCGATTTTTTACTACAATTAATGTCGATTTTAAATAAAACGACACATTTGGAGTCATACCAGCTACAACATGTGTCAGATTGAGGAGGGGATGTTTCCTACACATTAAAAATTAATTATTTGTCATTTTTATAAAGTATAAAACCAATATTAATGTGTTCTATTTGTTCTCAGTATGTGATGTGGGTTTTTTACTAAAATTTAAATTATAAACTAATGATATACAATTTGAGTTATACTAACCCAACTATGTATTAGACTGTGGTGAGATTGATTGATTATGTGATATATTTTTTCCTTTCAACTATCTAGAAATATACAGAAAAGGGAGATCATGTTCCAATCTAACCAAAGACAAAACCTTATTGCTTCCTCAAACACTTCACCTTTCTAGAATCATGGGGTTTCCACACTCATTATAATGGAAAATGTTCTTTTAGTTAGTATGGTGTTGAATCCATTCTTGATCTAGGTCCTTATTTTCATTATATAAATTGCATCCTTGAAGTCCAATCTCCCACAACCATGAATAGCTTTGAACAATACACCCTTACCTGAGAAAAATAATTCACATGTATAGTAAAATGATTCTTATGTTAGTAATATTACAAATATATAAATTAAAAATACATATAATATTGAGTCGGTGAAAACATAACTATATTCATAATAAAGATTGGCTAAACACGTATACTCATGTAATTATTGTGTAATTATATGAGATATAATGGTGGGATAATTTAATTTCACATCATGTGCATTCAAAATAATAAGTTTTAGTAAATCTATTTCCTTAGTTTAAACTTAATGATTTACCTGTATGGATTTCACAAGAATTTTTTAATATCATGCATCTCTTTGGTGATCAAATGTCCCAATTAACTCCACCACATACCAATGTGAAACCATTATATTGTTATTTTATTTTATCATTTACCACCACCAATAATGGAACCCTAATGAGGGAATTATTCTAATTTTATTCTAAAAATGATAAGGAAATTAACTAAAAAATTAGGAAAAATTATGAGAAAATTAAATAAATAATTTTTAGGAAGTCACTTCTTCATAACGATTATATACATTCTAACACCATGTTTTCAATTCATTTCTAAACAAATTGATTTCCTCTATTATTATCCTTGAGAAATAGATCAAACAAAATATATACGGATTATGATGATAATTCTCCACTCCCAAATATCTTTACAATTACATAGCATGTACTAGATGACAAACATAGTAGGTAATCACCTGATTTTTTTGTTTGAAAATATTCCGACACAATGTAAATTTCCCACCCATCTCTAAACAAATTTACTTCTTATTTTGAGTATGAAGATTATTGAAAATCGTTTTAGTACTAATGAAATATATATAAAAAAATAATTAAGAGTTATTTTTAAGGAAATTGTAATTAATAATGGAAATTACCTATTCATGAATGCCAATTTTTCATGGTTTATGAGCTATCTCAAAAATTTGTAAACATAATATTCAAAATAATTGCCATTATATTTCTTTGGAAACTATAGAAACATTGAAAAAAATGAAGTATTTTGTTTTGAAATATGGATTTACAGTTATATATATATATACCATAATAAATTTCCATTTAAAGTAATCAATATGATTTTTTAGGTTTAATCGCTGATTTCTTGCCATGAATTAGACTATATTTAGAGACTATCCCATCACAACAAAATTCATGTTAAAAAATAAAATAAAACATATAATGATAAGTTTTGGAAATAAAATATCGATTTTTGTGTATTAAAAATTCACAATACACATCATGTTTAGTTGGTTTATTGGATATCCCTATATTGAATCACAAATCTAAATATTTTCGGTATCCAAATTTATTGCTATTAGTATCAATTTCTGTATAAAAAACAAATAAGTAATGGATAAATAAAATTTTATTTTATGTGATTAGATTATATATTTTTACACCAAAATTGTTGGAATCAAAAAGATTATGTCGTTTATTATTTTTTCCCTGAACACATCATACAAATCTACTTTATAACATTTTCTTCCTTCTCCAAATAATATTTTTCATAGAAATTCTATAGGTAATAATGAATCCAAATCATTATTTGTAGGGTTCTTACATTATATAGTAGTAATATAACCTTCTTGAGAAAATATGGATAATTATAAACCATAATTAATATATTGGATCACTATTTATATAAACATATTTTGAACATTTACCTTATTTATTTATTCACAACTGAGGATCCTACCTATTCAATCTTTATAATCTCATTTATACTCTTGAGGCCAACTATGTTGGTAAAAAATATTCCTAGTATTTATTTTTCTTATGAATTGTAAGATAGATTGAAATATTTTAATGTGGTCTCTGTATGATGTTGTAATGATAATAAATGTTGATATGGAACTAATGGGGAGAAGTTACTCTTGGATGGTCCTTTTGATTTCTTGGTTGATTCACTATATTATCTTAATTCAACCCTCTTGTTTCCACATAAATTTATCCATAAGTAATACCTTACCTTACTTCATAAATTTATTCATACAATTTTATAGGATTTTCATAAGAAAAAATTTTCTAAATACATTACTCATGTATATTTATAATATTATATGACCATGATATAAAAGTTATAATAGAATCATTGACCATTATAATATATGTATCATCAAGTGGAACAAGAAACTCATAACTTAATTATTGAGCTTCCCCAATCCCTAATATCATGTGATATATTTTGAGTTCTTTGATATGTATCTTGTCTCCTAGGATATTATACATCACACCCCTCATAACTAGGTAGTGCATGGATGTTAATTGATAGAAATCGCGTACATCTTTACCATGCAGAATTTTAATAATATAAATTAATTGAAATTTTATTGATTCACAGTTAGGATAAAGAGTAATAAATAAATTTATTACCTCATTTTTGGTATGAAATTGAGGGAAATGACTTTCCTCAAAACTATTGGTGTCATTTAGTTATTCATGTCAGGATCTATGTTTCTATGCCCATTCGCTTTGATCCTTTGTCACACACTGGTCTACCATACCAGACAAAAAAAATAATATTCTAGAATTCATATATTTGTACATAAAATACATTAATCATATTATATGTATCTTATTGTGGTTTTATCTTCTCAAAATATGTTTGAGGAGACTATCCAAAACCTACTCTTCTAACATTACCTTATTGATCAAGGAACTTCAAAGATACTAAAAGTAGTTTTTCATCTCATATGGTCACTGCTAATTATTATTTCTAAAACACATAAAAATATATGGATATAAATATATATTTATATTTAATAATGTCATAAACAATATATAAATAGTAAAATCCCATAATTACACATGTTTTCCATTATATTTTTTTTTCATCAACTACTTTAGCCTCCTTATTTACGAGAGAATCCTTCCATAACACATAACGTGGGATGAAAGTGGCTTCTGATTTTGAATCATCAATCTACATAAAAACAGAGGAAAATAAGTTGTTTCATATCAGATAAATTTTTTATTTCTGATTTAAAAGACATACAAATTTATTCTCTAATAAAGCATACCTCATCCTTTCTTTGCGATAGTCATATATTAGTTTTTAGGAACATTATTTATTTTCAACCATTATTTTATATTTCATAAATTACCAATTTTGAATAAAATTGGATAAAATAAATCATGTAAAATAAAATATTATTCACTATAATGCAGTAGAAATGATTTCTAATTAGGATGACTGATGACAGCATTTAATGTTTCTTACTTTATAATGGGTTTATAACTAATTTGTGGGCGGGGTTTTACATTCCCCTAAAAATCCCTATGATGTAACTTAGTAATAAGACTTTAGAATCCCTTATGATCTTTTATAACAGCGATTAAGACATATTTATTGTGAAAATATTCTGAAATATTCAAACTCTTCATGGAATAATGAACAGAAAATCTATGTTTAAATAAATATTTTTTTTTAAATAGAGAATGTATGTTATAAGAATATCTTTATATCTTCAAAAAGGGTTTCCTTTGATACAAGGTGGACATGTCACCAATAATCTATATCAATCATCACATTCATCATCATTGCAAATTAAACATTACTAATGAACATTGACTTGTTGGCGTCAACAGGTTGACCATAATGATTTTATCCAACCTAAAATTTCATACCATTACTACTTTCCTTGATTATTTTTTTATCATTGTGATGTTATCTCATTTTTTCATCAACATGCTATAGATCCCCTAATAATTCTACAATTTCAGCATCAATAGTATATTATTCCCCTAGATTGGTATCATCATCATGTGTTGAAGACACTGTTTTTATGAGGAGTCAAACAGTTAATTTAAGTTATGTAAATGTAATAAAGAACATAGAACATTTTGTGGAAAAACTTAGTAATTAAAAAACACTTTAACCATCCCATTAAACTATATTCTTTTTAATGTTGATGGGATTTGCATCCTCTATGAAAAATAAAAATCCCATATTTTTGGTCCACAATAATGTAAAATAAATTGTATATATTAGGACTTCCTTGAATTGATTATGATATCCTAATAAAAGTGTCATCCTAGATTGAATTTTCATCTTACCCTATGGTTGTTTTAGTCACTAGTAGGACAATCGACCAAATATTGTTTACTATATTAGATACATAAAATACTTTCACTTATCTTGATTCTAAAAGTAGTGGCTCATCCTTTTCCCCATCCACCATGAAAATCTCCTTCCTGAAGCCCATTTAATTATCTTTCACTAAAATCCTATTATCAACCCATTTAAAATTTAAAACAAGAACATTAAATTTTTTATAATTCAAATCATATATCTATTTGATAATAGAAAAATATGACTTATTCACATAAATTGGATTTCTATCCTTGGAACTAGAAATGTTCATTGCTTCCACTACATGTGTAACTCTACTATTTTTCATCATACTATAGTCATCATTTTATTTTTTATAATGTATAACCATTGATTAAAAAAAATAGTTTAAGATATAAAATTTTCATTTGATATCAAGGATAGAAATCGAAGTCATTCAGAAATTGAAATCATATTTTTAGATAACTCTTTATAAATTTGATCTACGAACCATCCTTTAACAATTGATTCTGTGTATTTGATATCCATCCTTTATCACCTGATGGATTCAAATCTCAAATAATTTCTTTGTGGGATTCTATGTATTGATCAAAATCTTCACTATTATTTAAAATGTAAATGTGTACTTGATCCCAATCTATGATGGTAATTTAAAAAAATATTATATAAATCCCTAAACCTATAAAGCCTTAACAATTGAGAGACATTAGGAGAAAAATACTATCAACACATGATAGATAATTGGTACATAATTAAATAACTTCTTCAAAAAGATATTATTCTTCAACACAACCATCAAGTCAACTTTTATTCTTGATATATCCTTTCAATATATTCATATATCATTAAATGGAGCACATCAACATGTAATGGAAAGGACTATTTTTTTAAACCTCTATAACTAAGTGAACCATCAAGTGGACAATATATCGAAGAATGTTAGTTGTAAGAACATATCTAATTAAAATAATTTGACTAAAATATCATTATTCATGATTTTCAAATTTTACAGGCCTGAAAATTTACTACATATGATTTGAATAAAAATTTGAGTCTGGTTAATGTAGTTCATAAATTTTTATGAAGAATGAAATTTAAATCAATAGGCATCAAATCAAGCATAAAAACGTAGCAGTTTATGATTTTTGTCCATGTAACTTAAAATTAGTCATTGAAATGAAATTCTTGATATTTGAAAAATAAAACTCTGGATATTTTACACCATTAAAGAAATTTTAAATTTATAATTTTTCTTATTTGGATAGAGTGTAAGCTGCTGGAGGAAGAAAGGTACTCTATTTACCGTTAATTAGTTCTAACTCTTCCATTATCCCCATGTTAATCATTTCCAAACTACACTTTATAAAGTATTTTGTTTTTCTAGGAACATTTAGTATCATTCCAATAACACCAGAAAATACATTTTTTCATACATGTATGACATCAAGAAAATTTGAGATGTACAAATAATTCAAATATAGTAATTAGAAGAAAATTAATTTCATTTTCCAACATGATTTCCTACATTTTTATGTGGTTTGCCTAAAATAATGTCAATATAGTTTTCTTTATCGAAATTTTGATCAAATATTAGTAGAGATAATGTTGTACCTTGTTAATTATTCACGTCGAATAATGTTGTCTAGGGTTAATATCTCTGTCATCAAGGTAAAAAAAATCGATTTCCTAAAAACATTGTATTTGAGGAATGTTTCAACCAAACATAGTGTGTGAATTCTTTAGAAATTGGACATCCCAACATTCCTTTAATTCTGTAACCTAAAAATTTACATAATAAGAAAATTCATTTATCTTCTCATAAAATAAGAACCTTATTGTGAATTAATTACTTCTATGGGAATCATAAATTGTAATAGTTGTATCCCACATCAATTATATATATTTTTATCAATAGTTCCAAATAGACATCAATATCATTATTAGGTTTTTTTGGTCTAGATATATGTAGAAACAACATAAAGTATTTTTAATTTATGAATAACCATGGTGGGAAGTTTTAATTTACCAACATTTTGGGCCATGAATTATAAGTACTACTATATACACCAAAATGATTTCTTACATCTATAGATAACATGAGATTAATGTTTCTCGACTCATTTCCAAATTTAGGATACTCTTAATCAATGTTATTCCACTAAGGTGAGTCTTCCGAATGATGTAGTTTTCTATATTTAATAATTGTATATCCATGCCGTGTTAATTATCATATAGTTTCCTTACATTTATATAGTTATATAATCCATGGAATGATAGTAATGTACCATACATATTTTTTAAGTACTCGATTCATTTTTCTTGTATCGATCTACACCACACTTAAAACATTTTATGGGTGATTCATGGTCCTTGAAAAACAATATGCAATAATTTAAACAAGAGTGTATTTTTATAGATCATTCCCATTGAATGTTATATTCATTTAGAATCATACATTCGACATATAAGTTCATTTTATTCCGGTATCATATCATTCAAGAGACCAAGTAGGTATGTAATGATGGTGTCTCTCCATCCTCTTAAAGATTTCAAATTATATAACTTCAATATAGCTTCCAATGTTGTGTATCAATTAAAATTTGTATACAATAGTATCTTATCATGACTATTTAACTTTTCAAATAACTTTGGACAATCACAAAGGTCATCTTTAGTTTCCATTGTAATTTTTTTCAGGCAATCTTTATCATAATTTACCCTTTTATTCATATCAAATGATATATAAATATAATTATCATCATAGTCTTTGTGCGTGTTTAGTATTTACTATTGTTTAGTCCAATATTTATAGATCCGGTATATTCCCTGACAAATCATATGTTTTTCCAACTATTCAATACTAATTTTTCTTGAATAATAATAATGTAGTCATGGAAAACGGATTTGATAAGTGTCGCATGCATGATATATTGAAAACTTATGAACTCTTTAACTCCATATTCATACTCTTTTATAATATGATTATAATACATGAATTTTCAATTTATATCTATCAAATCAGGTTCATAAAATATTAATTTTTTACAATAAATAAAAAATAAATATAAGGTATTAATTATAAAAGGTTAAAGTTATAGATAATTCTAAAAACGGGAACCCAACATTTTATTATATCAAATAAATTTAGTGTGCCTTGAAGGAAAGTTGTAATTGAAGGAAATAAAATAATTACTCCACTATAGTAGGTGTTATCCTTTGCATTCATCCAAAATGATAATCTGTACCCTATATGGGATGATTACATATTTGAGTAGTTTATGAATTATCGATGCATTTCCAGAAGAGATGGGGGAAGAGTCACAAAAAACAAAATGAAACAATAACTATTTGAGAGATAAAGCTTATGAGAATCAAAATTTTCTTACTAAAACTTTATAAACCACCACATCTTAATTAAAAATTTTAAATCCCATCTCAAAACCACTTTCAAAATTCCAATGGATGATTTTTGAATTTTTAAAACCCCAAATGAAATCTGTTTTTTTTAAATTCCATGTGAAAATTGAAAAAAAAATTCAAAACTATTAATATGATAAAAACTCCCTTATCTATAAAAAATATTACTGTAGAGTGAATAATTTTAAAATCATATTCAAAAACCATTAAAAACAAATTAAATTTTTAGAACTGTTTCCATGAAAATATGCACACTTAAAAATGCTTAAAACTTTATAAGTTAACATTGAAATCCCATCATGAGTTTCAAAATACAGAATCCATTTTAGATCATTTTAAGGGACACCACATTTTTTCACTTCAAAAACTAATTTAACATCTAATACCAAGTTTTCTTTTTTCAAAATGAAATTTAAAATAGGCATGACCATAAAAATTATAAGTAGTTAACCACCCTTTCTAAAGAAAAACATGACTATTAAATAATTCATAAATTTTTTATAAAGCAGACATGAATAAAAAAAATTTAGAAGATAATAGTAAATCAATAATTTAAATCCTAACGTGATTTTCCTTTTCTACATACCTAAATACTATTGTTCACATGGGTTTATTTCAAAATAAGATCTAGGGACTATTAATTTATCAAAAACCAGTTTCATCAACGTTTGGACTTCTATTCTTTAATTATTTATGTTCTTTCATTTATATATATTCATTATTAGAAATTATGAAATGGACATATAATTTTAATATCCATAAATAAATGTACATATCATATGTTTGGGTTATGTTACCTCAATTTGTTTTGATAAAGTATCATAAATATTCAAATGTTTTATACCATTGTGCAAGAAAAAAAATTACTAATTGGTACATATTTATGTTATGATATCATTAGTATTTTTAATAAACCATAATTTATTTTTAAATCATGATTTTAAATCGTATGAATATATTTAGTTATGTATTACCTTTTATAATTTATGATCATAACTTCAAAACATATATGTAAAAATAAAATATATATATATACCAATATGGGTGTCTAGGTAGGGTGTGAGCTAAATAGGCCCCGCAATATATCACTAAATAATCAATTAAATTTCTGTTTTAAGAAGTTTAAAAAAAAATTATACACCATTTAAAAATATGTCTCAAAAAAGGAATGTATAAATGAATAAAACATCATACATTTATCTCTTATTGAAATTCCTAGGTAAACACTATTGAAAAAAAATAAACCCATGATTAAGATCAATGCTTATAAAATATTATATAAAAAAATTCATTTAAAAAACATATTTAAAAATCCAAGTTTTACCATCCAATGAGTGGAATCATACATTTATGTGTGAAAACACATTAAAATATTAAAATTTTGGAAATGAGAGATTATGAAAATTAATTAAAATCAATTTTATTCATTCAAAAAATTTCTAAAAGCGCATTTTATAATAAAAAAGTAAAATCAACAATATATTAAAAATTCCATAGAGGTTAAACGATATCCATTATAACGAATGTGGGTAATAGTAGTAAAAAAAATAAATCATTGGAAAATTTCTATGAAATGTAAAAAGGGATGAAAATGATGTGTGTAGTAGGGATCTATAAGCTATTATCATCAAAAGAAAAATCATCATGGGAATCCCACAGGATCCTAGGGTGTGAAAATTTTAAACATATCCTACAAAAATAAACCACCCAAGGGTTTCCATCTATAACAACACCATCACTATATAAATTAGGCTACCACATCCCTAAAAGTATAGATGAAGAAACATGAATATTACATCACTAAAACTATGGAAAATGTAGTAAGAACATCATCTCTAGACATTTTGACACATGAAATATCACTAACATAGTTACCTTGGGTTCCCATAGAGTAATAAAAGCATAGGTGTGAAAAAGACATTAACACAGTCAATTTATAAACCAATAATAAAACATAATCAATAAACATTGTCTCGCCTCTGACACCCACTCAAGAAATATCCACATATAAGATCATATAAGCATCACATAATAATAATAAATACATATCCCATAAAAGGGAAATATACTATTTAAAAAACTAACCCAAGGGTCTCCTAATAAGTGTGATAAAATTTTAGTATTTTCTAATAAAGTGACAATAGGCCTTCAATAACGAGATGGGTGAAAATATTTTTACAATACCATCCTTTTTGTAATCTAAGGATACCATTTATCAATTACCAAAAAACCTAGTTTGAAATACATATAGCAAATAGGTTTTTATTCTTTTTAGAAAATCAAACCATGATATTTTACTGACACTGATCATTAAAAATGAATAATGTTCTAAAAAAGCATTTAGAAACCATTATAAAACTCTGTATTTTTTTCTTTTAATTGAAAATTTTCACATGAAAATAATTTTCCTCTAGGATTTTTTTTATGAAATTGAACTATGAAGGATAACCCAATGTGAAAAAATGTAACTAAAATGAAATAAATAAATAAAACAAATATAAATAAGAGACTAAATTATAAAATACGTATTGAATAAAATTAAATAAGGGAGATGACAACAACATTCCATTAAAGTAAAATTGCATACCAAACAATATATATAATAGAAAAAATATAAGTCTCTACACATGGGGGGATATTTTAAATATAAGTTCTAAAGGTAAGTGAATCACTCATACAATTCTAGCCAGCTATGTGACCAAAACAAGTAATGCAACTTGGGCATCTTGAGGAAGCCAAAAACGACCCCTAGTTAATACCTCAATTAAGGTAGATAAACACCCATATTTTTACCATACAGTCTATGGTATCCCATGTGAAAACCACAAAAACAATCCTCATAGAAATTACTCATTCTATTAACAATAAGAACCCATAATTAAGAACATAATAGAAACCATGTTCCCTTATGAATACCCATTTGAAATCTCACTATAAAAGTAATCATATTTCTTGAGGCCATTTTAAATAATTATTGTAATCTCAACACTATTTAAAAATGAAAAACCCATTTAAAACCCCATATTTAAAAACATATACATGAAAAATAAATTGTATCATTGTGTTTAATTTTGAAAAGTTCTCTTTAAATTTTATAAATATATTCAATTACGCACATGCATATATAAACAACACACAATACAAATATTCACATATTTTCATGTGAATACATGCATGAGTAAAATATATATATATATCTAAATAGATATGTATTAAAGTATAAAACATAAAAATAAGATTCCATAACATTGGACAAAAATAAATAATAAGAGAACAAAATAAAACATAAAAAAATTGTCAAACAAGGAAACCCAACTAACCATTTTAATGAACTCAGGCATTACCAGAATAACTTTCATAAAAAATATCATATAATTTTAAAACACTGAATTACTTTATGAAGACCATCATAAAAATTTATTAGACAAAAATATAATTTATAATTTGAATGAAGATAAAAAACAAGGCCAAATACCCAAGAACCCAACTGGAAATCAACTATAATCCCTTAAAAACCATAAAAAATAAACAAAATTAAATCCAATTAATTCAAAATAATTATTATTATTTTCGGTAATCCAATTTCAATCATCCAAGAACATGAATCAAATTAGGGAATAGAGAAAGTAAAAATACAACTACCTAGAGATATCTTAGATGGTGTAAAACCTTCAGCAATAGTGAGTGGAAGGATTTAAGAATAAGAGAAAGAATCACACATGTTTAAGTAGTAAAAGGGAATTTATATTTAATAAAATGGAACCACAATTGAAAAAAGGTAATGAATAGAGAGATAGAATGATAAAAATAATGCAAAAAAAGAAATGAACATAGTGAAACTTATAAATCACCTCGCTACTGGAAAATATATACACAAAAGAACCTTATGTGGAACCCAAATAAGAAATTAATGAGTGAAGAGGAGGAGAAAATAACATACCTTGGATTGAAGCATTGATTCGTCCAAGAGAAATCAGAGTAATACTGAATTGGATTTCTTCGATCCTTGGATTTTTTTGAGCTTTGATTCATTTGTACCCTGGATTAAAGCATGGGATTCATTCGAGACATGATATGAGCCTTGGATTAGAGGAAGAGGAGCACCGATAGGAGGGATGTTCTATGAAATCTAGAGATATCATGGCTGAATCAACCAAGGTTAGGGTTATTTAAATATAATGGGGATACTTTTATTAGTACTTCCAAAAAATCACTAGTAAATATTATAAAGACCCAAAGCTTGATGTACATGGACATTACATTACTTTTGCGTTATAATTAATATATAACAAAAAAATATGCCCAAAGACTATATTAGTTTAGTGTCTTTGAAAACTCAGAACATAATCTTCTAGTCATGGTGAAAGATCTCCAACATCTCCCATAAATGTCTTCCCTTTTTGTTTTCTTACCTAAAACCTTTCTTTATATACTGGGGAAAAGAAAACATAAAAAGGGTGAGCTCAAATGCTCAATAAGGGTAAACATTGAGAACAAAAAAACAATCCATAAACATTTGAATGTAAAAACATGAACATAAAACATCAAAATCTTGAGCAATGACATAAATCTTGACAGTTCAAAAGTCATAGATCATAAAGGAACATTAATCATGATAAAATGGCATGGGAATAAAACATGTAGTTGTGGAAAACCATTAAGCACATGATATGATTTCCATAGTAGCCAAGGCATTACTGCCAAGACCATCATAGTTGACAAAGTCCTTTACTGAACTGGATTCACTTGTCATTCGAGCCATGTCTATATCATGAGATATAAGTCTTTACCCAATGAATTGGAGGGAGATATAGGTCCCACCCATCTCATATTGAAATCATTCTTACATGTTCCACAAAACAAACATAAATCATTCATCATAACCCAAAGAATAAAATGGGTTTCATAAACATCATCCCATCATAACATAACCCATATAAAACAAATGGATATGATTTCGTCATAATAAAAATGAAACAAAGTAAATTATAGAGACATTATGCTTGAAACATAACCATATTAAATAATTTCATCACAGATGGAAAATAGTTTTGATAAAACACTTGAAATGAATTATTGAGGAAAAATATCCATTCTTCTTCAAAATCATTTTCTTTTCTCAAAATGACATGAAATTTAAAAGAAAATAATTTTGTTGAAAACAATCATGAAATCATGTAGAGGAAGATTTATTTAAATAAGGCGTTATGAAATCATAAAAATCTAGTCATGCCGTATAAGTTAAAAAAATACTCTCCTTGTACTTTTTACAGAAAAGTCAAAAAGTTCCTTATATGGTAAACAAAAGAATGATTCCTTCCATAACTGAATGTAAAATTCAAAGTGGGGTAAACAAGACTTTAAACATACATGGAAGAATATTAAAAACTTTATGAAAAATATTTATATGGGCATAGAGGAAAAATATAATCCCAGTAAATACTTACGTATAAGCAATATCAGATTCAAATGAGATTGACAAATTATCCCTTACCTTATGTCCAATTTCATTTGTATGTGTCAGAGACCCATGTATAGTGGGTTTAAACATATTATTAACTTGTAACAGAACCATAATAATATTTATGTTATCATATATGATTCAATTACGACTTTATATTACCCGTTCATATGTCAATTCCTTTTTAAAGTAGCATTTTGGGTAAAATCGTTTCATTTATCGTCCGTGTTTTGACTTGTAATTTTTCATATGATCACTTAGATCATGATTACTTACTTCTAGAATGTAAAACATGATTTATATATAATATATATTCATAATATACATATATATAATGGATCAATAAATGGAAAGAAATACACTGTTCATTGAGACGGTAAGTCGTACGTACACATGAATGCTATTTTCATTTCCTTATAACATGAATGGAAGTAATTTAATAATGTATAAATAGATCCAGTATCATTAATATTTCATATATTTCATGATTATTTATTATATATACATTATAAGCATTATTTAATGGTTAACTTGGAGAATGAATCTCATCGCGTCGTGGAGACGGTAATCTGTACGTACGTACGAGCGATGATATCATTCCCACAATTATTGAATGAAATTATAGTGGATGATATAATATCTCAGAATTATTATCATGTTATAATAACCATATATAGTTATTATTTACACCATTATACTCATCCAAGTAATATGGTGAAGGAAAAATAGATTACACCACGGCGTGGAGACGACATTCTGTACTGACGCATGCGCGGTGATTTCGTTTTTCATAGGATGGGTAGAAGGTGAAATAGAGTTGTTTCATATTTATAATAACATATTAGTATATTATTTATACTGATGTTATTACTTTATAATGAAACAACTAAATAATAGGAAGTAGAAGAATAAATAAACATGAAATAATCGGTAGAAAAGATTACCTCTTTTTCGGCACGCCTCCTCTTAACCTCCTCTTAGGGTAGTAAAGATGGTCTTGAAAAAATACCAAGAACCATAGTAGGTTTCTAGGAAAGTGTATAAGTGAAATGGGTAGGGTTTGGCCGATCTTTAAGGCTCAAAATGGTGTGAAGAGGAGATGGATGAGGTGCCCTTTTATAAGAGAACAGAGGGGCACTTTTGGAAACCTCAAAAATATTAAATAATAATAAAATAAAACCCCACTCCAAATGACTCAAATTTGGATATGAGGTACTATAGGGTTGTAATATTATCAACCAATCAAATTTAGAAATGTTGGGAAATTATTTTAAACCTTATGAATTTGATTTATCTTTATTTAATTTATTTAATCTTACTTGTGGTAATAATATTCTATATTTTAAATTGTTATAAATACAAACTAATATGAAGTCAATTTACCATAATTGGATAAATTATAACCTTTTAGACCATATAATTTTAAATTTGAAAATTTGAAAATTTTTTTTTTTGATTTTTAAATAATTTAATAATATGTTATTTTTATAAAATACCAATAGTGTAAATTTTGACAGTATTCATTTATTTGAATTTAAATAAAATAAAAATAGAGAAAATATTTGAACCAAAATATTTAATAGGTTCCTAACATGTCATATTAATCTAGAAAATTCGTGGAGCATGTTAATTAGTTCATATAATATTTATTTTAATATTTTTAAAACCATTTATTTGTAATTTCTCTTAATAAAATAATTACTAAAACATTTTTGTATAATTATTTAATATATTTATATGTTGCGTAAAAATTAAAAATAAAATACTTTGATTAATATAAATTTAATATATTTCATGATATTACTTTTAGTATAATTTATCTTCTAAATCATTGAACTTTTAAAATGATATATTTATAAAATTAGGAAGGTGACAACTTTGACATCATTTAAAATAAAAACCTATAAATGTCATAATCACTTTTATAAAGCTCAAAATGGTCAAATATTATACCTTTTGATTATTATGGTTCATATTTACATGCAAAATAAGTTTATTTCAGGTGTTGGGGCCTTTTATGGGTATTATTTTTCTAATTAAAACTATATTATTGATTTTTCACTAAATAAATAATTTCTGCATCAATAATGTAAAAGCTATTAAGGTAATTATATATTTCTTAAAAATTAAAATAAATTACCATAATAAATAAAGACATATTATATTTCAAATGAGTATTTATAACTGAATACATATTCTATATAACCATATATTAAAAATAATTTAATTATTAAAGTTTGAGTGAGACATATTTCACTTTCATTTGAATAAAATAAATTAAAGGTCTTAATCACATACAAGTGGTTTATAATAGATATAATTTCGACCCAGGTATATTTTAGGACGAAATATAATCACCCAATTATATTATGATAAGTTTTAGGGTAATTGTATAATATTATTTTTATCCTTAATTACCCAATTTACCTTAAACTGTGGTAAATAAAATTTACCGTAGTTGCTATTCATAATGCCCAAAAATAAAAATTAGACTCTTAACATAATTTGGACTTATTGATTCCAAATATTTAATCCATTTTTTCAAATTCAATTAAGAGAAGTTGCAATAATTAATTTAAAATTAATCCCATTGTCGAAAAAATGGGTTTTTGTTTAAAACATTGCAAAAGATTGAATTGATTTAACCTACGAATTCAATGTAAAATAAATGGTAATGACATTCATTATATTAAATGGTAAAAATATATTCTATTTATACTTTAAAACAATTTACTATTATAATTTAACCATATAAATTATCTCGATGAAAAAAGTGGTTTTTATGTAAAATTTAGCGTGTTTTTACTATTCATCAAAATACGAACGCGATCAGAAAAATATAAAAACATTATCCAATGAAAATTTTTATATCCTGATTCAAAAGAAGAAGTTTATTTTGTGAAAGTGAACTTATAAACTTGTCAAAAATTATATTTAAAATGGGTCTGCCATCAAAAGGCGGCAAAACTGCATTTTTTGAAAAATACTTGTTTTATCTGAAAAATTGATTTTGTTCTCATCCCTCATTCTAGAAAATGTGTAAGATGAATTATAATGTTATAAAATTAAATATTCAGTTAATAATATTCATAATGGCTAGTGAATAATTATATTATAACAATATATCATTTTTTAGAGAAACCCGGTATTCCGTAGAACACACGCTATTGGGGAAGGTCGCTCTTGCACGCCACACAAGAAAAGAATAATGTTTGCATATAATACAAGCCAATATGGTGTTTTGTATAGCGCAATATAATCTTGGCGGAGCATACAACACAATACATAAATGAAATTAAAAATAATATTTCCCATAAAATCTTGGGGTGTTACATTCTACCCCCCTTAAAATGAATTTTGCCCCCGAAATTTGTCGGGGTTATAAATATTTTACTGCTTGAAAGATTTTTTCACAGAAACCCACATCGTAAAAAGGAATACTAGAACATAATTTTAGAAATTAAAGTAAGAAACATAACAGTTAACCAAATTAACTCTTCACTGGGTTTCCACATAGAAGAACATATGTGAAAACATGGATATGGAAGAGAAATCTAACCATCAAGATCTGATGGAGAGTGGAAGAGAAAATGGATCTAAAAAATCCAACAATCACAAATCCATAAATTTGTGATGATCTAATGTACCATTTGATTCATCGGATATGAGATTACTAGGACAAATTTTTTTTTTCGAGATCATTTCCCAAAAGTTGATGTATTTTTTGCATAATGAGAAATACTTATTTGATTTCAGTATAATATAATTGTTGGTCATTCCATGAACAATTTCCACTTCATCTCTTATTTAAAGAAATTAAGTTGAATTTTTCATTCTTGAAGTGTTAGTAGATCATGCGATATAATGATAGTTCATTCCATCTTTCTATATCACAAAAAGGTTAGCACAAGTTATTAAATATACATAAGTCCATCTTTGCTGAGATTAATCATATATGGTTCCTAAAATTGTCTTATACTTCATCTATCATACTCTTTAATAAAATAAAATCAATTTATATGATCTAGGGACTTCTTGAAGGCCAGTGGTAGGAGATAAAGGCCTATCACACTTCGGTTGTGGGTTCGATTACCACATCCTTGTCCAACACGACGAGTTGTCATTTGTCCTACGGGTTGTCCTTTTAAAAAAAATTAATATTATAACATTTCAGAAATAATATCAAAAAGTTCGAGCCTTAAACAAAACTATCTGATGTCTAACTTAATCCATTCCAACCTTTAGGCTTATCGAAAATACTTCTGTCCAATCTCATAGTATAAAGAAAACTATTATTAGAAATTTGATCTACTGAGCATGTGAATACCATCATATATCCCCCATATATCATAAGATATATCTTCTTGTTCACATTCCAAACATGTGAATAGCTTAATCATGTATTCTCTTGAAACATGAATTCCCGTTGAACCTTAATGAAAACATGAATGCTATCAAAATTTAACTCTTTCCACATACCAAAATCCCAAATATTCTATGTACTCAAACCATGATATCACTTTGTCCTTTTATCAGTAATGATCTCATTAATAACATCAAACATATTATTTTCTCCTTATCCCTTCATTATGCGTATATCATCTACTTTCCAAAAATATTTCAATCACTTTTCATGGTTACCGGTAACATATTCTTATGGAAAACTACAATGGACCAACACTTAAATATTCCAATATACCATAAAATTACCTCAACAACATTATTCTTGAATACCAATAAATAAACACTTCAATCCATCCTTTTTAATGATTTTTAAGGAATAAGTCCTTCCTTGATTTAGAAGTAACCTCTTAGGTCAGGGCATTGATTTGGGTAATTCCCATGTTCTCCATAGATAATACATTGAACTCTATAACAATATGTCACTCTATAACCCCTCTCCCCACACAGATAACATTTTCCCCTCTATTTTATGTATTCATCAAGGTCATTCTTCCCTTCTTTAGAAATCTCAATCTTCCTTTCTCTATGCTCCTCACTATGCGAACATGTATAAAAGTCCATATTCCTCTTATTTGATGATTTAGGAATACCACTAAATTTCACCTTGTTAATCATATATTGCGATGAGTGATTCAGCATAATCACAATGTCTATCTTTCTAGTCATTACACAATTTCATTGCTCGTAGTCACTAATTTGTCCATTGGCTTCAATGTTGACCCAATTACTTTTGGTTCCCTCTATTGACTAAAACCAATAACCATGGTGTAAGAAACTGTTAAAATAACGAGGAACCACATAATCATAAAAAGTATAACTTATCACACATTCTTTAATCCATGACACCTTAGATTCAACCTATGTTATTCATGATCGTCAACATAATTCTAGGACTGTAACCTATAGTTATACTAAACCTTAGAGACATCCCTATACATACATTAGAAATATATATAGTGATCTCACTAAAGATTTTGAATTCTAGTTTCCAAAGGTTAACTAATCCTTTACTATGATACCAACTGTAAAGACCCAAAGCTTGACATACATAGACATTACAATACTTTTGCGTTATAATTAATACATTACAAAAACAGATGCCCAAAGACCGTATTAGTTTAGTGTCTTTGGAAACTCAGAACATAATCTTCTAATCATGGTGAAAGATCTCCAACATCTCCCATAAATATCTTCCCTTTTTTTCTTACCTAAAACCTTTCTTTATATCCTGGGGATAAGAAAACATAAAAAGGGTGAGCTCAAAATCTCTGTAAGTCTAAACATTGAGAACATAAAAAAAATCCATAAACATTTGAATGTAAAAACATGAACATAAAACATCAAAATCATGAGAAATGATATAAATCATGACAGTACATAAGGAATAGATCATAAAAGAACATTAATCATGATAAAATGTCATGGGAATAAAATATGTAATTTTGGAAAATCATTAAACACATGATATGATTTTTATTGTAGCCAAGGCATTTCTTTAAAGACCATCATAGTCGACAAAGTCCATTACTGAACCAGATTCACATGTCATTCCAGCCATGTTTATTTCATGAGATATAAATCATTACCCAATTCATTAGAGGGAGATATAGGTCCCACCCATCTCATATTGAAATCATTCTTACTTGTGCCACAAAACAAACATAAATCATTTTTCATAACCCAAAGAATAAAATGGATTTCATAAAAATCATCATATCATAACATAATCCATATAAAACAAATGGATATAATTTCATCATAAGAAAAATCAAACCATGTAAATAATAGATAAATTATTCTTGAAACATAACCATATTAAATAATTTCATCATAGATTGAAAATAGTTTTGATAAAACACTTGAAATGAACTCTTGAGAAAAAATATCCTTTCTTCTTCCAAATCATTTTCTTTTCTAAAAATGACATGAAATTTAAATGAAAATAATTTTTTTGAAAACAATCATGATATCATGTAGAGGAATATTTATGTAAATAAGCCGTTATGAAATCATAAAAACCCTTTCACGCTGTATAAGTTAAAAAAACACTCTCCTCGTACTTTTAGCGGAAAAGTCAAAAAGATCCTCGTATGGTAAACAAAAGAAAGATTCCTTCCATAACACAATGTGAAAGTCAATGTGGGGTAAACATGTCTTTAAACATACATGGAAGATTATTAAACACTTTATTAAAAACATTTTTTTGGACATGGAAGGAAAATATAACCCGAGTAAATACTTACGTATAATTAATCTCAGATAAAAATGAGATTGAAAAATTATCCCTTACCTTATGTCCAATTTCTTATGTATGTGTCTGAGACCCCTGTATAGTGGGTTTAAACATATTTTTAACTTGTAACAGAACCATAATAATATTTATGTTATCATATATTATTCACTTACAACTTTATATTAATCGTTCATTTGTCAATTGCATGTTAAGGTAGCATTTTGGGTTAAATCATTTCATTTATCATTCGTGTTTTATCTTGTATATATTCATATGATTACTTAGATAATTATTACATACTTCTAGAATGTAAAAAATGATTTATATATAATATATATTCATAATATACATTTATATAATGGATTAATAAATGGAACGAAATACATTGTTCATGGAGACGGTAGGTCGTACGTACGCATAAGCGCTATTTTCGTTTCCTTATTAAATTGAATAGAAGTAAGTAAATAAAATATACATAAATTAAGTATCATTAATATGTCATATATTTCATGATTATTTATTATGTATACTTTATAATCATTATTGAATGGTTAACTTGGAGAATGAATCTCATCGCGTTTGGAGACGGTAATCCGTACGTACGCACGAGCAATTATATCGTTACCATAATTATTGAATGGAATTATTGTGGATGATATAATATCTCAGAATTAGTATAATGTTATAATAACCATATATAGTTATTCTTTACACAATTATACCCATCCAAGTAAGGTGGTGGTTGAAAAATAGATTACAACACGGCGTGGAGACGATATTTGGTACGTACACACGCGAGGTGATTTCGTTTTTCATAGGATGGGTAGAAGGTCAAATAGGATTGTTTAATATTTATAATAACATATCAATATATTAGTTATAAATATTTTATTACTTTATAATGAAACAACTATAGAAGAGGAAGAAGAAGAATAAAGAAACTTGAAAGAATCGGTAGAAGAGAATACATCTTCTTCGATGGGCCTCCTCTTAACCTCCTCTTAGGGCATGAAAGTTGGTCTTGGAAGAAGACTAGGACCACTAGTAAGTTTCTAAGGATGTGTAGAAGTGAAATATTTAGGGGTTGTAGGAGATTGAAGGCTCAAAATGGTGTGAAGTGGAGAGGGATGAGGTGCCCTTTTATAAGAGAAGAGAGGGGAACTTTTGGAAACCAAAAAAATATTAATTAATAATAAAATAAAACCCCACTTAAAAACTTCCAAAGTGACTTAAATTTATATATGAGGTAAGATATGGTTGTAATATCATCATCATGTCAAATTTATACATTTTGGGAAATTATTTTAAACATTATCAATTTGATTTATCCTTATTTAATTTATTTAATCTTATTTGTGGTAATAATATTCTAAATTTTAAATTGTTATAAATATATACATTTATGTGGTCAACCATAATTGGACACTTTAAAACATATTATACCATATAATTTTAAATTTTAAATTTTTTATATATTTTTGTGATTTTTAAATAATTTAATTATATGTTATTTTTATAAAATACCAATAGTGTAAATTTTAGCACCATTCATTTATTTGAATTTAAATAAAATACACACAAATAATATATTAAAAAAAATTAATTTGTTCCTAACATGTCATAATAATCTATAAAATTCGTGGAAAATGTTAATTAGTTCATAAATTATTTATTTTAATATTTTTAAAACAATTTATTTGATTTTTCTCTTAATAAAATAATTACTACAACATTTTTGTATAATAATTTAATATACTTATTTGGTGAATAAAAATTAAAAAAAATACAATGATGAATATAAATCTAATATATTTCATAATATTACTTTTAGTCGAATTTATATTCTAAAACACCAATATTTTAAACTGATATATTTATTAAATTATGAAGGTAAAAACTTTGACATCATTTAAAATAATAAACTATAAATGTCATAATTGATTTTATAAAACTCCAAATGGTCCAAAATTCGACATTTGGATGATTATGGTTCATATGTACGTGAACAATAAGTTTTGGTCAGGTTTTGGGGCCTTTTATGGTTATTATTAGTCTCATAAAAACTATATTATTGATTTTTCACTAAATAAATAATTTCTCCATCATTAATGTATACGCTATTAAGGAAATTATATATTTCGTAAAAATTACAAATAAATTACCATGATAAATAAAAACATCTTAGATTTAAAATTAGTATTTTTATCCAATTTATATTCTATATAACCTTATATTAAAATTAATTTAATTATTAAAGTTTGAGTGAGACATATTTCATTTTCATTTAAATAAAATAAATTAAATGTCTTAATCACATACAAGTAGTTTATAATAGATACCATTTCGACCCAATTATATTTTAGGACAAAATATAATCATCCAATTATACTAAGACACGTGTTAGGGAAATTTTATAATATTATTTTTACCCTTAATTACATAATTTACCTTTAACTGTGGTAAATAAAATTTATCGTAGTTAGTATTTATAATGACCAAAAATAAAAAGTAGCCTATTAACATAATTTGGACCTACTGATTCCAAACATGGAATCCATTTTTCTAAATTCAAAACACAAAAGTTTTAGTAATTAATTTAAAATTAATCCCGTTGTCGAAAAAAACAGGTTTTTGTTTAAAACATTGCAAAAGATTGATTTGATTTAACCAACAAATTCAATGTAAAATCAATGATAATGACATAAATTATATTAAACGGTAAACATATATTCTATTTATACTTTAAAACAATTTACTATTATAATTTATCCATATAAATTATCTCGATGGAAAAATTTGTTTTTAAGAAAAATTTAGTGTGCTTTTACTATTCATCAAAATAAGAATGTTGTCAGAAATATATCAAAACTTTATCCAATGTAAATTTTTATATCCTAATTCAAAAAAATCAGTTTCTTTTGTAAAATTGAACTTATAAACTTGTCAAAAATTATATTTAAAATGGGTTCTCCATCAAAAGGTGGCAAAACTGCATTTTTTGAAAAATACTTCTTTTATCTAAAAATTTGATTTTTTTTCTCATACCTCATTCTAGAAAATGTGTAAGACGAATTATAATGTTATAAAATTCAAAATGCGGTTAATACTATTCATAACGGCTAGTTCATAATAATATTATAACAATATATCGTTGTTTATTGAAACTCGGTATTGCGTACAACAGACGCTATTGAGAAAGGTCGCTCTTGCGTGTAACATAAGCCAAGAATAGTGTTCGCATATACTAAAAGCAAATACGGTGTTGCATATAGAGAAATCTAATCTTGGTGTAGCATACAACAGAAGACATCAAAGAAATTAAAAATAATATTTCTCATAAAATCTTGGGGTGTTACAAAGATACCATATTTCATTGCTAAATTAATAAGCATATATAATAGGTATCTTTATCAGGGAAAAAGAAGCACTGGTAAATAACATCCTCATCTGCACTAAAACTTTATCACTTATAAAATAAATCTTAATCACTACTAAAACATTAACACTCATAAAGGATTAATAATTATAATTAGAATTAATGAAATTATGAATAAGTTTATAAAATTTTATATATATTTATAATAATTTTATAATTATTTAAATATATAAATACTTACTTATAATTATATAAATACTTTTTTTAAAAAATTATAATTTTTATTTATATTTATAATTTTATAATTTAATAAATATAGTAAATATACATTTATAAATATATTTGTATATATAAATATGAATACTTATTTATAATTATATATATATATTTATATTATTATATATTATTATATATATATATATTTAATAATTTTATATAGATATAAATATATTAATTATATTCATTATTTAAATATATTTATTATAATTTTATAATTATAAATTTATTTATATCTTTACATATATTTATATTGTTATATATATTTTTAAAAATAAATATAAAAATAAATATAAATATAATAAATATATTAATTATTTAAATATATTTATTATAATTTTATAATTATTTAAATCTATAATCATTTATTTATAATTATATACATACATAATAATTAATATTTATATATTTATATCATTATATATATTTTTATATAATTATATATATATATTAAACATATATAAAGTAAATATAAATATAATTATAAATATAAATATAAATACAAATATTAATATATTTATATATTTATATTAATTTTTATATGTAAATAAATATAAATATAACTATAAATATAACTATAAATATAAATATAAATATAAATATAAATATAAATATAAATATAAATATATATATAAATATATATATATATATATATATATAAATATAAATATAAACATAATCACAAACAAAAATATAAATATAGTAAATATATATTTTTTAAAATAAATTTATAAAAATTTTATATTTTTTAAAAAATATTAATTTAATTAATTATAATTATATAAATAATTTTCTGAAAAAATAATATTTATTTATTTATAATTATAAATATATAAATTTATAAATATAGTAAATATATTAGAATGATTCAGGAGGCACACAAACCTACTCCAAAAAAATTATTAAAAAGAAAAATTACAAAGGTGAAAAGAATGGAAGGGGTCAGACAGTGAGACATGCCCTCACCCATAAGGCAATACAGCTATTCAAACATAGTTGCATCATATTCCAGGTGAGAATTGTCGTCATCATCTGCAGTTTCCCACAATCTGAATAACAATGTGTTTTCTGAAAGAGAACAATATATTTCTCCTTGGTTTTTCACTATTCCAATGTCATCTCTCGTCCTCAACCGCGACCACGTCCATGACCCCTGTTGTAATATTCGTGATCCATATCCTCTAAATCAAAGCCCTCTTTAATTAATATATATATATTAAACTTATTAATTTTTATTAATAATCATTTCAGTAATAATTTTTTTAATAATTTTCTAATTTATTCATTTTAATTTTATTCATTTTTAATTTTATTATTTAATTATTACAATTTTTTAATTTTTAATTTTTCTACCTAATTATTAAAATAAATTCATTTTATACATCCATATTTAATATATTCAATTTATTAATATTTATAATATATATATTTTAATATTAAATTTATTCATTTTTATCAATAATTATTAAATTGATAAAATTATACTTTTTTTCTTAATTTAGACATTTTCAATTTTTATCTATTTAATTGTTTTATTTTATCCAGTTTATATATAAATATATTTAATATATACTATTTATTAATATGGATAATCTATATATATGCATATTAAATTAACTCATTTTTATCAATAATTATCTAATTAATAAAATGTTTACTATTTTTTAAATTCACTCATTATTATTTTTTATTTGTATACTTATTTAATTTTATTTGGGAGCATTATCAAAAATAAAAAAAGTGTTGATAATGGAGAACCATTATCATCATTAAAATTAAAGAGATAATAATGGTTAGCACTGTTAAATGCCCGTTTTGTAGTAGCATCATTACAAATAAGCTTCATATGATGCGTTTGAGTGGATAACTATGAAATCATTGAAAGGATTAACATAAGACTCATGAGAACTAGTGGTAGTTTCTAAATATGAACAGTATATTATGTTATTATATGGAAAATGAAAGTGCTTATGAATCATCCTAAAGATGACCAAGTTGAGTTCACAAGGATGATCATGATTTCTTTGTAAATTTGGTGAATAATATTTACAAGTTAAGGCATTATAAGATTGATTCTCATAAGTCTGGAGATCATATGATATGTATAGATTCATTTTAAGGTTGAATGCTATATGTTTTTAAAATCATCAAACAAATGTTCATTATATTTCATAAATGCAACAATGGAGATATTTCAACCTTGATTAGAGGAATGTTAAATGATGTACTTTATAATAGGTATTATATTCCTTGATTTTCAGATATTTGAATGAAGATACTTAAATAAATATATTTTTGTATTTACTGGAATGAGTACTGATTGGGTTAAATGCTAGAAAATTTGTTCTTGAAGAAGAAACAAATTAAGAAATAGTTTTAAAAGAACGATGAAAATAATAAATTTTTTTCTATAGGATGTATTCGTGGGATATTATATTTTTTAATATGAAATTATCCCAAGAACTTATAATAAGTATATAATTCAGAAAAAATATGTTTTGTTACATCATTCCATTGAAGAAATCCCTATGTATTGATTAAGGGTGTTTAACTGAGTGGCTATTTCATATTATGTAAGTAGAAGAGAGAGATAGAGAGAGAGAGAGACTTGATTTTTCATATAATTGTTCATTTTTATAAAGTCGAGGGATAAATTATATGGCTGATGAAAGAGTATATTCCTTATGCATTTAAGAAGAAGTAGGAAAGGTGTGTGTTTGGTTTCACTTATTTAGATTATATTTAGGCCAACACAATTAAACATCAAAAATATACATTACTTATAAAATTCATGTTTTGAAGAAGATAGAGGAATTACTCTAATTACTAAATTATTGAGATAAAACTATGACTGTTTTAAATAAGATGCATCCCATTACTAATACTAAAAGTTGAGGAAGAAGATTAACCATTTTTTAGGAGGCCCACAAGACCACAATTTTGATATACATCAAGGAAGTGCAAGACTATTCCATTATACTAAAGGGAATATAAAGCTAGTCCTTTATTTGTATTTGGTTGGTGCTAAATAAAGTGTCTAAGAAAATACCCATTTTCTAGCTTCTTTTTATAATAAAAAGGAAATTATGTGTGTGGGATATAAACAATGTATCATCGAGGACATGGTCATCCATCTTGGAGGTGAACCTCGTTAAAATTTATTGGTGTATTGTGGTGTTAATTCAATCTCATCTTATATTCATTCAAACCAAATTTGAGATAAAATTTGTTAAGGATCAAGATCCATTCACTGAATAAGTGAGGAGGTGTGAAAGTATAAATGTTTCAAATTGGAAAAAAGTATCAATATTGATTCACCCTCTCTTAGTGTTGGACACATCCCAATGTGATCCAAAAAAAATAAACTAAGATATTATCATAATATAACTATAGAAAGAAATTAGATTGTATAATTATATAACCACATGAGAAAATCATTAGAAAAATTAATGGATGTTGACATAGATGAAAAAATATTTTTATAAGATCATTAGAAAATTTCATTGAAAAACAAGATGAATTGTCCTTTTCTTTTGATAAAAATTATTTCAAACGAAAATAATTTTTAATATATTGGCCTATAATTCCCTATAAAAACCCATGAGAATTTAGGGAAGAATATTTATAAATAAAAACATATAAAATGATAAAAAAATTATTCACATAGAAATCATTAAAAAGGAAATCTATTTTTACTTTTTTATAAAAAAAATTAAGTCAACAGATGATGACTCATAATGAAAAAGATTAATTAAAAACACTTGCAAAGAAAGTGAATGTAAATAAAAAATTACTTTAAAAACATGTAAGTATTGATATGTAAATCCATTAAACAATAAAATGATATAGACATGGAGGATAATGAATCCCAACCAAAAATAGGATCTAAGGGCTGGTTCACATGAATGTAACCATTCGGTTGAGTTATGAACCAAAGGGAAGTGTAATGTTAAGAATATATAAAAACAAAAAGAATAAAAAAATAAAAAAATTATGTGGTTTTATAAAGAAATAATATAACATTTTTATATGTGGAAATTCATTAAGAAACAATATTAATTGTAAATGAGATTGGAAAAGAATCCCCTTATTGATTTTATAACTCAAGAATCAAAATAACATTAAAAAAGTATATAATATGTATTTTAAAATATCACTGATTACCTTAATAATATGGTAAAATACAATCATGAGTTATTATAAACACTAAATAAGGAAAAAAGTTGGTGAATATTGAAAATATCTCAGTGAATGAAAACTGGGATGATAAACCCTTACCTTTACTCATGACTTCGATTAAAGTTATTTAAAATCCTATATAATATAAAAAACCATATTAATTACTTATTTGAGAACCTTATCAATATATATAAAATTCTACACTCCTAGTTATATTCATTCATTACACATTTATTAGTTAGTTACTGTTTATTTTCATCATATGATGTTTGTAATTTTTACTATTTTTTACAAGTTTTACAATGGTAATTTCATTCCTCATTATATGATAGAAATTTTACCATTACAAAATTATTCAAGGTATTGGAATAGTTTTTCCAATGATTTATATATTCCAATTTTCACTTGATGTAAGGAAAGGGTATAATTTATCAGAATGTAATCCATGACATGCATGTTTCGAGCAATTTATTGATGACAACAAGTTACAATATGTTGACCATTCAATTATTTCACCTTTATAGAAGAATATTAATAATATAAATTACTCATTAATTTCATATATTAAAATTACTAATTTCATAATAGTCATTCATATTGGATATGAGGAATATAGTATAGCATCCTTCATATAGGAGGTTGAACGAACCAAAACAAGAACATGTTATACTAACCAATGAGTAAGAGTATAATTATATAATAGCAATATCATTTTAGTATAATCACAATAACGTTAATAAAATATCATCACAGTAGTGTATGATATTTTTATATTGTTTAGATGAGAATGTAATTGAAAAATATGGTGATGAACTAGGTATATTCATGAATTTACACATTCTGGACACGTGTTCCTTCATAATGGAAGATTTCAGTTTCTTTCATGGAACTAGAGGAAAAAAACATATAATAAAGATTTTGGAAATAAAAAAGTTTTGGTATTAAATATATTTTTGAAGTGAAATAATCCTTTTTTTATATTGAGATGGGGTCCTTTTATAGGATATTTTTAGTGGTATTCCTGTAAATACTCATTCATGATTTTATAAGGTTGTAATTTTAAATGTAAAGAGGATAAAAAAGTAAGAAAAAAGATATTTATAATGAATAATCTCATTAAAAAATATATATATTTAATGTTTCATGATATGTTAGGTCTTTCTCACTTCGTTTAACCCTTTTCCCACTATCATGGTAAATCAATTTTTTACATCGGTAACTTATTTTTATAAAAAAATGAAATTATCCAACATAAAAAATTTATACATGATGTTTATAAACATAGAATACATTTCAATTTTTAATTACGAGAAATTTAAAACTAAAATAAAAACACAACACACACACACATATATATAATTACTAATTAAATGGGTGTTAATAAATATTTATATAATGAAATATTTTATTTTAATAATCCTTTAAAAGATATTAATTTAATTTATTATGATAATGATACACAATAATTAATAAATCACTGAAAACAACCCCTTTTAATATTAAATAATTTTAATCACATCCACTTAAAATAATTATTCACATTCTAAAAATTTAATTTAATAAATTCATTTGTACAATAATTCGAATTTTAATTTTTTAAACATTTACAATAATTATTTATTAAAATAATAATAATAATCATCATCATTGAAAAAATATTTTAATTTAATATTATATTATTTATTTTATTATATATTTAATTATTATTTATTAATTATATTATATTTAATATTTTAATAAAAATTTCATATATTCAATGTACCTATTGTGTATATGTATACCCAATGACCATATATAAAATGACAATATATACAACAACCAAATTTTCAATGACTATATATATCATGATCGTACTTCATCCATGTATATAAGCTACAAGAATTATTATAATTATTAATCCTTTTAATTCACTACTCTCTCAATGTGTTTGTCATATTTTTAATGTTTTCACATCTTTACTTAGTTATAATCATAATCATGAACTCAAATTCAAACAACATGGGTGAGGATTTCATGTTCGTGATCTTTTTATTTACTTGAGGTTTTATTCCCCTTTATGTTTTCTTAATTTAATTTCATATTACATTATTATAATGTACTAGCATTTATATTGTATTGTAATATTTTCTTATAAAATAATATATCATGGTTTTCTGTTTAGTATTTCATGTATTAAAATTCATCAAACACATAATACATATTTATAGGGAAAACACATACTTGAATCATGAGGAGTTTCATTCTACCCCCTTGAAATAAATTTTTCATTAAAATTTTATTACCTAGAAAAAAAATGATGTTACTTATACCTTATTACATCTATTGTTTCACACATTTCTTCTTCAAACTTAATATTCCTATATAGAAATTTAACATGGTAATCATTTTTTATAGTACTTTATCTCTATGATTCAATATTTCTACCAATTGTTCCTCTTAGAAGTGATCCTTTTCCAATTATATGACTTTTTAGTTTAGTACATGTGAATGTTCCTGTATTCACTTTCTCAAAAGTGATACATGGAAAACATCATGAACTTGGGAGACTTTTTGTGGAAATGAAAAATGAGAAGCTACCATCCCTACTCACTCAAGGATTTCAAAAGGGATAATGTATCTAGTGAAAAAAATCTTATATTATTGATTCTCATAACCTTATCCCATGGTGATATTCTAAGTAATACCCTATATTAGATCCCAAAATCTGAATATCATCTATGGTTATAAGAGTAACTCATATATCGAAGTAATAAAGTATTTATGTTTCTCTGAATTATTTTAATCTTATATGAAATTTCTTATGAAATATATAGTTCTAGTATTATATGATCTCTAAAATTATCCCAATAAATTTTATTTCTATACCTTTTCCCATATAGATCCTCATATAGATCCATTTGAATTATATTTTAGAAAAAATTATTATATGAGAACACTACTAAGGGAAAGCATTGATCCCAAAATGATTCAAAATATATTAATAATGTATCCAATTTATCTTATAGAGTTTTAATGGTCCTTTTAGATTAAAAATCAATGTAATGATAATAAGTAGTTTGTATTCCCATATTTTTACCCAACACATACTAAACCCTCTTTTAGAACAATGAGTTAAAACTTTGATCTTAACTAGATACAACAAAAAGAGGTACTTTTTACTTTTTTACCACTTAATTTTTATATATGTATCCTAGAAAGTTGATATTGTTAGAAAATTTATTAAATGAAAATGAAAATGGGTTGAATTAATATAGAGATCAACTATAACCCCAATGGAGTTATGGACTTCAGAATTATTAGGATGTCATATAATGAAATCCATAATGACTTCTTCCATTTATATATATGTGTAGATAATGTATTTATTATTCCCCTAGACTTCCTTCATCCATATGATCTATTTTCATCATCTAATATATCCTTATTCATTTATGGTTTTGAATTACCACATTTTTATTTTATGAATCTTATAATTCTATTATTTTGAAAGTTAATCTCTGGAATATTCCCTACCTTATTCTTTAACTCTATATACTCCTTCTACAACTCCTAGATCATTAAATGGATTTATGTTTGAGAATTTATTTGAAAAATGCAATATTTATCCTCTTCCATTATTATATAATGGTACACCCATTTCAAATACATGAGTATTGGGTCTCTTTCAATCCTCAACAGGGATAATATAACATGATAATTCTTGCTCACAACATCATCTATATTATTTACCTTCCCAAGTTAGTAATCTATTTTTAAATTATTGTCTTTTATTATCTCTAATAATACCTTTTAGATCATGTTTAACTTATTCTATGTGAATATAGTCTTTAAGGTCTCGTGATCAGTATATATTTTACAGTTTTCAACTCATAGATAATATATCAATAGATTTAATGTAAATATCACCATAGTTAAATGAAAAATCATTCATAAGGTAATTTTCTCATGTAATTTCTATTTATATAAGGAATGAACTACCACTACGTCATTTTACATGGTAAAACATCCCAATCCCTTTATCGATGCACCATTGTGTATCAAAAATACTTCACCACTACAGTGTATTGTGAGTACATGTACAATGACCAACCATTTATAAAGATCCTTGAAATTATATTTACATTACTCCATACAAATAAACATAAAATCCTTTTGAATTAAAATGGTTAGTGGATTTTAAATTCATAAGAATATTCTCACAAAGTATCAAAAGTATCTAGGAAATCCATGGAAATGGATATCTATTATAGTGGTTGGGCAACAACTTGTGTTACTATTATTAATTTTTAATTCATTAATTTTTTTGTTATATTATGTTTCAAAATTTTCAACTTAAAATATAATTTTTTGGTATCTTTTTTGGAGTCTTATAGTTTTCAAAAAATTTGGAATTACTGTGTGAAAACTATATATTTGGGGTATGCATTTTAAAATACTATTTTGAATGTTAGTGAATTCCTAATTAAACAATATGGGGTCTTAGGGGAAATCATGTTATTTTTTAGGGGGTTCAAGTAGTTTCTTCATATATTGAACATATTTTGGTAAAATGTGTATCTGAACTATATGAGTAAACCAAATTTTTTAATCATTGCGAATTTTTAGTTTTTCTCACCATTTTTTTAAACCCCTAAACCAATTATCCCCTTTACATGTAATATAACACCCATAAAAACCTCCTTGGCTCACTGTAATCCTACAAATTCTATTCATTTTCAGTGCTTCCAAGTGTTTTCTGAATGATTTGGGACTAAAAATCAATGGTGGAGACTCCTCTTCCCTTTATTCTTCCTTTTCAATCAATTTCCTCTTCTCTACCACAACATTTCAATTTGGTCAAACACTAGGGGTGTCAAGATGAAATAATTTTGGTGATTTTATTATCTCTAGGTTTTTGGATCCCACCATCAGGTAATTTTTATTCCATATTCATGTCTTTGGACCATTTTCCATCAATTCAGGTAGGTATTACCTTTTTATTTACATTTATTTTTATAACAATTAATGGAATGTGTTTTAAATTATCATTTTTATTTTTTAATGATGGTATAATGTTTTTATTGGGTTTTTAAGAATAAAATTTTGGATTATAATCATTTTCATTGAAAGTGAATGGTGTTTCTACTTTAATGTATGGTATTAAATTTGACTTATATACTATTCATACATTGGGTTTTTTTAAATTTCCTGAATGGGATTCGTGAGTAGATTTTGAGATTTTAAAGGTTGTTTTTTACTGTGAAATCTAAATGGTTTTCCTTATTATTTGAAGAGACACATGGAAATTACATGGTCTGATAAAGAGATTCATGAATTATTTTGAATAAAATGTTTGGTTTACAAGTAGTTTTAACCAATTTGTGACATGAGATAAATTGAAGGGTGGTGCTTTGGACCCTTGGAGGTTTTTAATGAACATAGTTGACCTTTTAAATTAATTTTGAATTGGTCTTGGGCTTACTTCTTTAGAAAAATATATGGAATTATTTTTAAGATCAGAACTCAATGAATTGTTTGAGATATGATTTTAAATATAATTTTAAAACATTAAATGATATGAAATAGAATCATTATTACCATTTTATAAAGTAATTTTTGTCACTTTTCATTTTCTAAAATAGCGTAGGTGCATGTGAGACCCTCTTGATCCCCCTTGTTCAGTTGTGACCCCCTAAGGGGGATAGGATTATATTATTGATTGGGATTTATTATAAAGGGGAACATTATATATATATATATATAATGTGATGTGAATGAAATTTAAAAAGGGTTTGTTTATTACAATGGTGTTAGGGGTGATGTGTGAGTTATTTTAAATTGATTTATATTTGATTCATGTGAATATTGATTTGTGATCACCTCCATTTGAATAATCATGGGAGTCATAGGAAGATATTAGGTGACCTATATGATTGATATACCTAGTATATAATAGTATGATGACTAGGTAATGTTGTTCGACTACATCTATATGGTTAGGCTAAAAGGGGTAACAAGCCTTGTGGGCTAGAAAACATAATGTGGATAACTGTAGAACAAATCTCTCTCGAGTTTTATTTCTAGTTTTTATTATGGGACTACTATGGACATTGACAATATCAATAGTTTCTTATAGTATCCTTATATCCAATTCAGGTTTTTGTTAATTGAGTTTCATGATGCTTCCTATGACATGTAGATCCCTTTTAAGATGTTTTAGGGCATTATTATTGTATGGTTTGTTTGTATCCCTTATTCATTATTTCATAGCACCCCTTCTTGATTGGTTCATTTTTAATGATCTATTTGTGGATTAGTTTCATGTATGATTAGATTTTACATTGGTTTTTTATAGGTTTAATATAATAATAGATTATAAAATAATTTTAAGGGTGTATTTTCTTGTAAAATTGGATCATGTTCTATGCTTTCAGTTTTTTATTGTTTTATTTTAAAATAATTTTCAATTATAATTGGAAAACTTCTCTGTATTAAAGGATTTAAATATGGGGTTTTAAAGTTATTTAAATGTGGGTATTTTGATAAAATTTTCAGGGCAGAAGAAATTTAATTAATTTTTTTATTGCATTTATAGAAAATAAAAAAGGGATGTTAATAAAATTGAACTGGAATTGATATCATTTTTTCTAAAATTATTTATGAATAACATTGTTTTTAAATATATATGAAACTAGAATTAAAAAAACTTGTAATTAATATTTGGGCGTGTGACAAGTTGAGTGGTGGACTTCTAAGCATGTTTATTCTCACACCTATATTATATATTTATATTTTAGGTTTTATTTTATCTCATAATAACCCTTTGGATATACTCAATGATGGGATTAGTTGGTGTGACTAGAGGGTACACTCATAGGTTAGTAATTTATTCTTTTTGGTATGGATTTATTATTGTACATAACAAATAAACCACCCATATTATTTCTTTATTTTCATTATGGTGGGTGCATTATATATGTGGGATTATGGAGGATAAGACATTGGATTTTTTTACGATGGAGTTAGAGGCGATTCAAGGGATTTTTTTCTTTAAATTATTTAAATTATTCATACAACATCTTTCTACTTATTCTCTTTATTATTTTAGGTCAAACTTACTGATGTGTTATGATAAAATTTCTATAGAATTACAATGATAGTTTAATTTAATATATTTGGGTGAAATCATTCTTAGTTAGGTGTTATTTGATGGAAAAACATTTTTTAGCCTATAAGGGTCAGGAATACCTTTAGAACCGGTGGAAGACTGAGTCGGGTTTCTGTTTAGATAGTAGCCTAGGATATTTCATTAAAAATGGCATTATTCTTGTTGTTATATGATGGAATACCATGTTTTTGAGTACCCGTATTATTATTTGGGGCATAGTTTGGCATAATGAAGGGTAGATTAGTCAAAAAAACATGAGATGTGGATCAAGAGAAGGTGTTTAATCACCACCTATGGTGATAAAAATTAAGTTACTATTGGTAGTGGTAATTTGAATTTTGAATATTAGATTTTGGTTTTATTTTTTATGATAATGTGTTTTACTACATATAATTTTTGGATTTCATTAAGGACATATATATTACTAGGGTGAGGATGGGGGAAGAACTAGTGATAAAAGGTTAAATAACATGAGCTAAAAATATTATAGAGTTCCATTTAATGGTTCTAGAAATGTCTTATGGGTTGATTCATGATTTCAATAAAGTCTGTAAACTAGGTGTCCAAGTCACGCAAGGTTCCTTATTCTATTTGGATCAGTATTTATACTACCGTTAAGTGATTTCAAGAGATAGGGATAGATTAAGGGAGCCCTTAGTGTATATTGAGGTTATTTGGATTACAATATTGGTTAGAAATATGATATTCCATTTCTTATGTGTGTGCTATTAGGAACTTCATTCAGGAGGAAAACATGAATTTTATAAAAGATTTGTTTTGAAACTAGTTTTGGAGGTTATATTAAAAGTGAATCTATTATTGAGAAATTATTTTTGTTCGTATTCCAAATAGAGTGAATTTTTTAAATGACATTGTTTTTTTAAATGGGTATGTTCATGTATAAGAATAAAAGGGTTTTTGAACAATTATTTTTTATGATATTGGTATTTTATAATATAGTATATTATGAAGAGGATTTGATTGGTTTGAAATAATGAAGTGGGAAATTGTATTGAAAATTGATTTCAGTTATGATTTTTTGGGAAAGTGTGTTTTAAACCCTTCAATTAAGGATATGTATTTTTAATGGAAAATGGGGTTTTAATATTTTTAAATGATGTGTCATGTTTTTTTGTTTTTTTGTTTGGGATTTATCACCAATTTGAGGTGCCAATATTTTTTTCATGTGTGGGACTTTAATGGGTTAAATTGGTCTATTTATTTAGTTCTCACCTCTCTAAAAAGTCTTAAAAAATTATGGAATGTATACCTCAAGGAATAAACCTCAATGTGATTAATTTAATCACTTAGATGTGGTATCTCTTATTGGTGGTCATACCTATATTCATGATCAAGTGGAAAATATGGATTTTTACTTGTTCTTGAACCCTACCAATGAATCCAAGTATAAGCATGCTCTGTTATGAGGTTTTTAGGGTCACAGGGTTAAGTTTCTTTTGTGTGATATTGGTTTTCATGATATAATGATAAGTGGATATTTCTAATGGATTTGGGTTTGGTTAGATCTTTTATGTTCTCTTTACTTGGTTGGGCTTGAGTGGTTGAGTTTTGGAACTTGTAAACTTATGGTTTATCTGATGGTTAATGGTGTATTTGTGGGTTTATATAAACTATTATCTTTACCTAGTGAGATTTGGTTTTTGACCTTTTATCGATATCTTGGTTCTGGTGGTTGATCATGGGAAGCTTAAGTAGGTTCCTTGGGTCTGAAATATATGTCGTCGAGTTTGTTCTAGGGTAGGAGATTTCATTGATTCAATTAGATGCACTATGTTCAGAATTCCATGACTGAGGTTATAGGTTACCCTATTTTCAAATTTCTTGACTCAGGATTAAAGCCACATTGTTGTTATTCAATGGATATTCTTTTGGGGAGTGTTGATTTTTGTTTATTGTATATTTTCCCTAGTAGTTGCGTTTTCATAGAGACTCTAGTTTTGAATTATCTTAGTTGAGGTATGTTTTGGTATTTCATGTTACTTATAGATTTGGATGTATTTTAGGTTTATTAGGATGATTATGATCCATTCTATATGATGAACCTTTTTTATGTTAGACCATTAATGGATGAGACATGTGAGAATTAGGAAATTTCATTTGGTTGTGAGGACTTGTGTTATAGTGATACGAACCTGTGGGTGAGGATTCTTTTGTAGGTTTCCATGGTATTCTTTCATTTTGGATGAGGTCTTAGTTTTTTCATGTGGGTCATAGTGGCATGACATAAAAAATTTGGGTTTTAAGGCTTGTTTGTCGGGTGTTTGTTTCATTGTGATTTTGATTTAGTTCTTTACTAGATGTTGATCTTTGTAATGGTTTGAGGATTTCCAACTTTGGTGGAATTGAGGTTTTTATAAGTTTTTCATCTCCATGTGTGTGCCTATTTAGTTTTAATCATTTTAGATAAATTCTAAAATATAGGGGAGGTCTATGTTATGTATCCATTAGCTGGATATCCTGTTATAGTAATTTTGGTGGATGGTTTTGCTAAGTGGGTTTAATTAGATATAATTTCTTCTGAATATCTTTTGTCTATTTTCTTTGTATGGGGAATTTCTAGGGGTAAAAAGTAGCATGGTAGGGAGATTTCAACACCCCATGTTACTGTTATTATTATTTAATTATTTTATTTTGGTATATTTTTAGTTCCATAAATCTTCAGCATAAAATATATAATTTTTTTGGAACATTATTTGTGTCTCATGTGTTGTATAATGTTTGAAGTAACCATGTAGCAATTGTGCATTTTTTGTGTTAATTTGACAGTAATATTTTTTAGTATTAGTGAAAAAATAGTTTAACCATGAATGGTACTATGATAAATCATGAGATATGTTTAAGGGGTTTTAGTAGCTTCTTCATGGTTGGAAAACATTTTTGTAAACTGTGTGTCCAAATTGTGTGTGTCACTTGGGTTTTTCAATTTTTGATAATTTATAGTTCTCCCTTATTATATTTAAAAGACTGTCTCGTGAAGAACGATGGGATAGTGGTGGAGAGACATGCGCTACACGACGGTTGATTAGAGAGGATTGGGTTCTGCTTAATCACTAATATCGAGTGCACTTTTTTCGCCTCGAAATGCCCAACGGTTCCATATCCAACAAAAAAGTGGACCTGCTTTCCAAAGGTAGGTGTTCGCTGGGTGGTTTGACCAGCGATGCTTAAGAACTCACATTGGTCGATATGATGGGAAGTCAGACTCATCGCACCCTATTGGGGGGAATTATTTCCTATTACGGGACTCTCTTATAGATTTAAGACATATTCATATGTTCACGAATCTTTGGTTTATACCCAATCATAGTATCCACGGATTGATCCTGGTTGGCAACGGTCAGCTGAACGCAGGGGTTCAAAATCATTTATGCCTGAGGTTTATCATCCCTCGTTGGATTAATGACCCCGAGGAGTCTGGACTCATTGAGACAGTACTCGTTTAAAGCCTCGTAACCAGGAACTCTTGAGTTTATTTTCATCCATGGGAGACAGATAATGACTTGAGTGTTTGGATCGAACCCATGATATGGGCTTCCTACATATCCTTATGAGAGGAATTAGAACCCACGTAGTTTGGCCTGGTATGGGCTTACACTCTAGGCTGCCCAGGGTTAATGCGGTGAACCGACATGAAGATGGTTGGAACGACCGGTTATTGGGCTTGAACCTCATGGAGGCTTCCTACATACCCTACCTAGGAGACAGGGAACAAAGTCCATGTAGTTCGGGTGGGGGTGTCAGAGAACTGACGTGAATGTAGACCCGGGGGTCCGATGGTGATCAGGATTGATCCTCTTGGAGGCTTCCTACGTATCCCTGTGGTGGGGAATCAAATTCAACGTAGTTCGAATTGGCATGGGGCTTATGCTCTGAGGCAGCCCGGGGTAATGGATTGGGGATTACACTCTGAGGAGACCCAAGAGAGGATGCCATGGTCGATGCTTACTCTAAGCCCACGTGAGTCATGCTTGGTGTGAGAAATAAGAGGCAGTAGGGACTAGAAGATCAGGTCGCGAAAGGTGCGTCCGTGGGAAGTGCGATGGTGCTTACGGGTGGGGGCAGTCCAAAAAGTCAAGGCTTACTCTGAGATGGATTCCCATGGTGATAATGTCTAGCGGGAAAGGGACTTGGCCCTGAAGAAGAAATGGAGCAGCATGGGTGCTACCTCCTTTAAGAAAGGCTAGGGGCTTACACCAAGGAGGATGCCTATGTGTCTTCCTCATGTCTGGACATGAGGGAATCTCAACTCACTGGTGGGTCGAGGAATTTAATTAAGGTCTACCCATATGCATTAGTACACAAGTGGGATAACGCCAAGGAAGTTGGAATCAGTCCAAACAATGGGGGATGAAAAGTGTGAATCACATGCCCGACATTCGGAACGCGGTGAGGGTGGCATGATGATGGAGGATAACTGTTAACCGTGTTCGAAACACAAAATCAATATCGCATTAGACTGGAATGGGGGAAGACAAGTGAGGGTTGACTGTTGACCGTGTTTGAAAAACAAGACCTGACTCAAAGTGTTTCCCAAAGTCTTTTGGGGGATTAGCCCAGGACGGTAGGTTAGCCGAGGCGGCATGGGACCAAGCCGTTAAGGGGTCCCTTCATACATAAAAGAGGATGGAGATACGAATGAAGGACATGCAAATCTTGGGGTGGAGTGATGGAATTTTTGAACGGATTCAAGCACTCTTGAAATTATTCTACTGTAAACATGGCATGAGGCATATTATGCTTGGAGAATAAGGCATCTCTTTCATGGAGCAAGAGGCATCCAATTATTTAATGATAGTGAAGTCTATAGTTTATAGGAATGTAGAGGGTACTGTTTCTATATAGTTTAATGTCATATGGATAGGACTAGGGCTATACAGTTTAACGTCATGTGGTCAGGATGACTAAGTAGGAGATACCTAGCAATGGTTGATGTGTGACTTACACAAGGGTGGATCTTTCTAGATTAACCTAGAAAATGGATCTAGGTTATGGGGTTATAGGAGAGTCATGTGGAGTGTCTTGACACATGATATTTATAGGACGGATGGTGGGGCGGCATAAGGGTGCAATGTAAAATACTATTGACTCGCCCCAAAAAGTTCACGGTGCAACTCTCCATTTTTCATGTGGGTCAGTAACGGTAGCGAAGAGATTGACCCTGAAGGTCAAGACCGCAGCCCAGCACTAAACCGGAGCAGGGGCTACGCCCCCGCGGTATGGACCAGCGAGTGCATTGGGTTTTTCGCATGGGGCGTGCCACATAGAAGCTTTACGCATAAGAGATGTCCACGGAGGAGCGAGCTGCGTAAGTGATGGCCACATAGGAAATGTCCGCGGAGGAGTGAGCCACGTAGGAGATGGATGTGAAGGGGTATCCGCAGATGAGTCGGCCGCGTAGGAGTAGTTACGGAGAGGCTGTCTATTAAGGGGGTCTATGGAGGAAATGTCCAATAAAGAAATGGCCATGAAGGGTATCTGCAAAGGGTGTCCATGGATGAGATGGCCACAGAGGAGGTGGGCCATGTAGAAGTTGGCCGCCTAGGATGTCCGCGAATGAAATGGCCGCTAAGGGCTGGCTATGGAGGAGCAGTCGCGAAGAGGCTATCCGAGAAGGGTGTCTGCGGATGAGATGGCCGCATAGAAGATGGCCGCGGAGGGGCTGTCTGTGAAGGAGCGAGCCGCGTAGGAGCTGGCCATGAAGGAAATGGAAACGAAGGAAATGGTCGTGAAGGGCGTCTATAAAGGGGCTGGTGCCCGTCCTACTTCGCGCCCGTGGGGGGGTTCCCGCCTCCATTTCACGAACGACACTGGTCTCTGGAGGGGGTGTCCATGAAAGAGATGGCTATGGAGGGACTATCCAAGGAGGAAATGGCCACATGGGGTTCACGGTTTGGTTTCTCCTCTATGAGAAAGTGTGCATCGGCAGACGATATGGGGTCTGCAAATGGTCACGGAACTTTACTGCTGGGAGATATTTCTCCAGCGTCTCCCCATGGGTTTTCACCCTTCCTTTCTCTCTTCTCTCCTTTGATCCCTTTTCTTCTCACCTTAGATGTCCTTTTCTAGAGGGGTGGAAAAGGGTTCTATTGTGGCCATGAAGCACCTTTTGTGGAGGCCCATGACTGAGAGCCCGTTTTCAGATGACTTGGTCAATCTGCAACTCGTGGGGGTGTGCACCTCACCCACGAACCAAGTCGGTTCGAGGGGTGCTTCACGGTCGTGCAGGGTTCCTACTATATTCCAAAAATGACAGTGCATGCAGCATGGGCCGGCTAGTGCGGTCTGCGACTGGGGCAGTTTGTGTCGGTGGACCGGCCTGACACCCATCCTGCTTCGCGCTCGCGGAGGATCCCCGCCTCTGTTCCGCAAAAGACATTGGTCCGTGGAGGGGGGTGCTTCGCAGAACCGGCTGCGTACCATTAGTATTGGACCAGTCAATGGACCGGTTCGTCTTGTGCCAACTTCTCCACATTTTTTATAAATTACTCCAAGGAAATTGGATAGAATCCTCTCTTGAATAAAGGGGATTCTCATTCTCCTTTGAGTACTTTTCAGGACCCTACAAAGACCTAGAACAAATTAATCTCCTCCCTTGTGAACATAAATTTCATCTGGTACCCATCCTGATCATGCATCCCCTCCTACAATATCCCTTGGTTTATGGTGACTCCAAGTGCATTATTCATGAATTGTAAACAAAACTCAAAGGTACAGACTCTTCTTCCCTATATTCTCCTGTTACACTCAGTTTTTTATTCTCCTCTATTTCTTCTAGATTCATAAAAACACTCGGGGTCTTGTACTGGCTCGATTTTTGTGTTCTTATTAAATCTAGGGTGTGTAATCCCCACATCAGGTCATTTTTATCATATATTTAAAGAATTTTACTATTCAATAATTATTTAAGGTAGTTTTACAGATGTCTTAAATTTAAATTTTAGAATTATTGATGAATTGGGATATTTTTTTTGATTTTCTAATGATTATATGGCATGAGTTCATTGAGTTTTTAAGTAATAAATTGCATCTGAACACCATTCTCATAGATAGTGAAGGGTGTTACCACATTAATAGTTGGTTTTCAATTTTTTTAATAAACTATTCATACCATATGATTAATAGAAAACATATTTTCATCCAAATACAATGAGCCAATTAGAATAATATAGGTAGAGGGCCATTTAAGATAGGGAACATATTTTAGCATGTGGTAGTAGTGAGCTCTTGGGAGGTTTATTTCTAGATTATCTAATAGAAGTACTAAAGATGTGGATAAGATCAATAGCTCCAACCTAGATTCTTTATCTAAAGTTTATATCTTTATTACATGAGTCTAAAAATATTGATCATAAAAATTATAACCTTTTTAGGATGATTTAGGGGATTATAAGGGATGTTAATAAAATGGCCATGGATTTGATATTTATTTTTCAGGAAATTGTTTTTGATAAACCTACTTTTTAAATATATTCAAAACATGTTTAAAATATATTTATAATTATAATTTAGTCATGTGGAAAGGTGGGTAGTTTCTTACTAAGAATATTTTTTCTCATTCTAATATTTTATAATCTACATCCATGTTTCATTTTAGGTTTCAATTTCCCTTAGGGTATGCTTCAAAATGGGATTAGTTGTGTAACTTAAAGTGTAACTTTGAGGTAAATAGATTATTTTTGTTTTTAATGGATTAATTATTATTCATGATAAATAATCAACAAATATCATTTTTTTATTTTTTTAATGGTGGTTAATTATATTTTTTTTATTTATTGAGGACATTACATGGATTGTTGTCTATGAGGGTATTGGAAGAAAGTCGAGGGATTTCATTTTTTAAAATTATTTAAACTATTTATGTGAATATTTATGATTATGTTTTTGGAATGAATGTATGAATTATTGATGGTTCAAGTATTAATTTCATTATAATTCTAAATCTAATATATTTTAATTTATTTTGTTGAAATCATTCTGAATGTTGTGTTCTTTGATATTTGTGAGCTGGTTTCCATTCCATGGGGATCAACAATGTCCTTTAGACTAGTGAAAGATCGGGATAGGTGTTAGTTAAAATGAAACCCCTTACAGTTATTTATAGGATGTTCTCGACCATTCTACAACTACCTCTATATTTGAAGTATCCATAGATATACCCTAACTAATAATAACATGACCTATAATTTATGTATCCAGAGCTCACACTATCTAAATTTGGTATATAGTTTCTTCGTTATAGATTTCTTTTGACAAATACTTGAATGGTCTACTTTATCTTCCTTTCCCTTAGTGTATAATATAATATCATCTATAATTACTACCAAAAATTGGTGGAGGTAATATTTAAAGTGAGTTTTCATAAAATCCATGAAGATTGTGAGGGACTATATTTTATGAAAGAATATCTTGGGTATATCCTTCCTTTTCACCCTTAATTTATGATATCTAGATTTAAGGTCAAACTTTGAGAAGTATTGAGCTTCCCTATGTTGATCACACAAATCATCAATACTAGTAGAGGATAAATTTTCTTGATCATGATTTTTCTAATTTTAGGATAACCAATACAAAGGAAAATTGATCTATCCTTCTTATTGACAAATAGAACTGCTGTACCCAATGGTAAAGTATATGAGAATATAAAAACATTTTCAATATTTTTTTGATGGTTTTATTTAATTATTCCAATTCAATGGGTAGCATTCAATAGGTAATCTTCTATATGGTCATAGAACATACTAAGATTTCAATTGAAACATTAAACTCATGATCTAGGGGAATATCATATAAATATTCTAGAAATATATTAAGATATTTCCATACAATAAAAATATACTAAATATCAATTTTCCCCCTGCCATTTGGTTTAAATACCCATCAAGATTGCGTATTAAGTCCCATATAATGGAATTAATTACCAATGGGAGTTCATGGTATGACTTGTATTAATATATTATTATTGATTTATTTGGGATACGAAATATGAATTTTATATCCCATAAATTAATCTGGTTTCTTCATATAGGGATCCATTCCATGCCCAAAATCACCTAAAATTAATCTAAAGGGAAAATAATATGATTTAAATGAAACAAATTTCCAAAAACCTCAAGCATAAAAGTGTTTTAAATTTTCTATGGAACCACATCACCACTATAACCTTTCAATAATAGTTAAATATCTATTTTTTGAGTATATTAAATAATAATCACATATACATTTCAATAAATGAATAAATTCATCAAATAATAATAAAATACGACGTTTTAAATATTAATAGTACTTATCACAACCATAATATCAGGAGTCATTCTTAAATAACATACTAAATATTGTTAGCATGTGAATTAGTAAATAATAGTAATATTAACTCATTATATAATATAGAAAACAAATCTTAATATTTTATAAATTATTAAACCTTCATTTTAACCCACAAAATTTTAGGTTTATCATACATAATTTTTCTAACATAGGTTGTTTTCATTTTTACTAACTTATTATTTATAACCTAATATATAAAAATAACTAAACCATACTACAACACTAAATAATTAATCCCAAACCCAGACTCTAAAATTATGTGATAAGTTAAAAACATTACACGTGTATTTTGATACTAATTTTGAAGTCCTGAACATAAGAACCATATATATTATATCATTTTGCATGATTATTCATAACATACAATAATAAAACACCTCTTATAACTTGTAGGTTTTGTATATTTTGTGATTAGATACATAACCATCTTATTTTACAATATTTTATACATATCTAACAAATAGTCTTGTCATTTTATAGCCTTTTAGACACTTCATACGTAACAAACTTCTTTATAATTTGGTGAATGAAAACATAGAAATGGGTGCAATCATATGCTCAGTAAGGGTAAACATAATAGATATCAATTAAATATCATAACTTACCATAAGGTGAGAATCTGGGTATAAGAATATAATTTATGTGCATGGTCATAATAAAAGAGAATAAAACCCAATAAAACATATATCATAAACCATGAGTAATGGATTAATTATTTTGGAATAACATCCAAAATGATAAGTATAAATGTATAAACATGAGTTAATAATCATCATCCGTGAAAACATAAAATGATTATAAGAACATGGAATATATAAAATCATATAAAATGAGTCCTTATGTCATATATTACTAACAATACCATCATCAGATAGTATAAAGAGCCCCTTAATGGATTAAGTTTACTTCTATGTCCTTGAAATGTTAGATCATGATAAAGAGGTCTTTACCAATGAATTAAAAGGCTATAACATACCCACCTATCACTTTGTGTATATAATTCATTAAGAATTTGAGTTCACTTCCCATTCATAATCATCTCATGAGACATAAACATAACATAAGTCATTATAGGGAAATATTATATCCACCCATCATATAGTGATAAATCACACATATTTGGGCCATTAAAACATGAAAACATCCATAATACCTTCATGTATTCATTAAATCATGGGAAATAAATTATTTTCATGAAAATATATATAATATATTATCATAATTCAAATAGAGAAATAAGGTGGTGGTATCATTAGTATATTTATCTACTGAAGTATAAGAATCATTAAAGGATGTGGAAAATGATAAAAAATTAAATTTTTATGGTCAATAGAAAATTTATTTGATGAATAATAACTTATAACTTTGAATTTTGATAAATACTATTTTAAATGAAAAATATTTGTAAAAAATGGGTATATAATTACATTGATAAAAACATGAAAACATATGGAGAAAGATTTATAAATAAAAATTTATATGATTATAAGAAAATTAGATCATATAGAAAATGTTATAAAATAAAATGTTTACATGCCATTATTATCTTAAGGTATTTATTGCCATTTGGTTTTTTGGTGTTGGGATTTTTTTTGAAACTAGACTGTTTGTTATCTGCAGGGAAATTACACACCGTGTAATGGTATTAAATGATATGTAATGTTTTCAAGGTTGATTTTGGGAAATTGTGTGTACAACATGAAGTGATTACACATTATATACAGTTTACATAATGTGAAATGGTTGAAAATAAAATTTTAATAAAATGCAACACCTTTGTCTCTGTATGTATCCATAATGAATTACATGACATGAACCAAGGTTACATGATATGTAATTCCAGAGGTAAAATATTTTAAGAAGGTCACATGGTTGATTTTCATTCTATTCAACATATAACCATTCCACTCATGACCTAGAGTCTTACTTAGGAAATTTTGGATCCTCTAAATCTTATCCTTGGTGGATAAATGTAGAGTTCACCTCGTTCGATCTCCTCCGAGTTAGTAGATCTCCTCTAGTTTTTTCCTTCTGGTATATATTTATCTCCTCCTTAGGGTTTTATAGATTATCATATAATTTATGGATATAAAATATATTTTTTGTATCATTGATTCTAGTTTGTGTTTCTAGATCTCCCATGAATTCATTCTTTATTTTTGTTCCCCATTGTGGGTGTCATGTGTTGCGATTCTCTTTGAAATATAGGTGGTTCCATATTTATTTTTACTACAGTTGAAACCTTTAACTGCTTCACCAAATTTAATTGAGTTTTTAATTTATTCACAAATGTGGAATTTCTATTAATTGATTCTTTATTTCAAAGGGATATTGAAATTTATAAAAACCCCAACTTCAATGGAATTGAAATTATGGGGTAAATTTGTAAAAATTCACAGATTGATATTGGAAATAGTTTTGATGAAAATGATTTAATTTTTATCTTGAGAAGAAGTATTGAGTTAAAATATTTTTTAAAATGGAATGAAATGTTGAAATCCAATGATTTGGATTGAAATAAAAAAGTCATGTTGAAAATTGAATGTGAGAAATTGTGTTTTAAAGTGTTTGAAAATGATTGATTTGCAATTTTTTGATGTAAAGTTTTATTAAGTGGTAATTGATGTAATTTTACCTTAATCGGGAGTTCGTTTAATTTTCACTTACATGGGAGTGGAAATAATTTTTACCTACTTGGGAGTGGAAATAATTTTACCTTAAGTGGGAGAGGAGGTAATTTACCCCTAAGTGGGGGTGTATTTGATTTTTCTAGTAAACCTACAATTGATTAATTGAACTATTTTATTCATTCCATTTTATTTATATAAACTATTTTATATAAATTTTTTATTTTACCTTGTTTTATAGTCATTTGATATACCAACGATCTTTTTATTGAATGAAAGTTTTGTTGAAAATATGTAAATTGCATTCCCTATTTTATTTAAATTGATTGCATTAATGGATAAGTTTTATGGTATTGATTATGTAAAACTTTGTGAGTGCCTATTAGGACTTATATATCACAAACTACCATTTCCATTGAGTGTTTGTATATTTATTTTTTCTAGGTATTAGGAAAGTGAAAGTTCCTCTTAGGGGAGGTGTAATTTCTTGATCCTTTGGCTTAGAGTGATAGAGGTGGATAGTATAGAGGTTATAAACTTGTTCATGGGATGTTTGAGTTTTTCATTCAAGTTGTAGTGTAAATTATTGATTTAATACTTTGGGTTTTGTTATACCAATTTGTTTTATGATACTTTCTCCATTTGGAGTGGTGATTATACTTACGTTTAACCCTTTGTCACCCACTGTTTTGTTGAAAATTTGTTCCCTCTTGAATTTGTAGGATTTTAGGTGCTAGTAACCAACCCATGGGGACCAATAATTCCCTTTAGGATATGTCAGTTCAATATTTGGTATCAGGGTTCCAGGGTATTTAGTATAGTTTATGATAAAGTGGCATCAAATGCAGGTTTAGAATCTTTCTTTGATGTCAATATGTAGTTTTGAAATGTCATGTTGGGACTTATGAGTTAGTTACAAGAAAGTTCATAGAAATAACTCATCATAAAAATCCTTAAGTCACCATGGGTGGTTTATTAAAGTAATCATAGGGAATAATTTTATCTTATTCAAGTACTTTCCCTACTTTTTATTTGGATAGGTTGAAATCCAAATCTTGATATCTTGTCCAATTTGACTGATATTTTTGTTCCTATTACTTGATTAGTTGATATGTATATCCATTATAATGTATTCAATGTTGTTTTTTGATGATTTATATCATCATGTCTCTGATAAGAAGTTTGAATAGGATCCATGAGGATTCTACTGGTGAACGAAAACAAGTAGATCATTTTATGGACAAGAATATTTTTGAGAATATTATGTGTGTTTCCCAAGATCTGGGACAAGAACCTACACCCATTCACATTCAAGCTAAAACTGTGGAACCTAAAAGGTATGAATATCATATTCTTGATCAAAAGATCCTTCACCAACTTCCACTAACATTCTATGGATCTAATAATCCTCAATAGGTTGTGGATTGGTTGTCAAAGATAAATATTTTTTTATTTCATGGGAATTCATAATTTTAATAAGGATAAATGTTCCAGCTTCAAGATAGAGAGACCTAATATGAAGAAATATAGTTTATAGTGTATGTAATTCAGGGTTCTTTTCACAAATTAGTTATATACAAAGTTTATAGTGTTGGCCAAGGTGAAGGATTTCTTCGAACATGATATGGTTGATGGGACCATGATAGAGTACACATACTACTTTACCAAGATTATATAGATTTCACATAGGATTGTATAAAATGGTAAAATTAATATCTAATGTATCAAGATGGGTCATCAACCAAATATACGTTATTAAATTTTTATTAAATATCATTTCATATTCTCAAATGTTTTATAGGGAGTTTGTTGAGAAAAAATACATCAAGGTAACATTTTAGGGTTGTTGGGTTGATTTTTTTTATGATAAAGTAGGTATCCATGGAATATATTGGAGTTTCATTGATATTTTTGAAAAGATACATTGAAAAAGATCTGAGATGAAGGAATTGATGCTCTGATGGTGGTAAAAAAAGTCCCTATATAAGTTGGCACTTTTTCCTAGTGGTTTCCCAATTTTTAGGTCCAAATTATAAAGAGTGGATAATGGTTTTTTAGAAATGGATGTTTCATGTAAGAGTGAAGGAATGTTCCAAAATTTAATGCAAGTGAAGATTAAATATCATAAAATAAAAATATGGAAATAGAAAGAATCGCACAGAATATTGTTTTTTGCAAAAAAGGTGGTTTTGTGTACCAGGGAAATAATGAGGAAGTGAATAGAGTTGAAGACGCTTATGAATCCAATGTAATGTGAAATATTGTTTCACACACTCGGGGGAACTCTTATGTGCATAAATAAAGTTGTGTGATGATATTATGGGCAGGGTCGATGAGGTCTAGAAATAAGTGACTACACCCATCATTCAGTAGCTCAACCCTTAGTGATATCCATGGCTCTAAGTTGCCTAATATTTGAAAAAAAAAGAATTGTAAATAAATGGTGTTTCATGGAAAATGAGTTGTTTGTACAGAGTTTTGTATGAATAGAATAAATTTTTCACCCAAGGTGTTGATGTTGAGTGCAATACACTCGAAATTTTTCAAAAGATAGAATATTCCCAGTAAATCTATGGTAATGGGGTATTCATGAAGTGAATGAAAGTGGGACATCAATAAAGAATATACCTATATTTAAGGATTAATTCATTGGTGATAGTGAAGCGATGTATAATTCCATAAATTGTGTTTCAATATTTTCTAGAGTAGTAAGAAAAGGAAGAGGAATAAGATGATCCTTTCCACTGGCTGTGATCCAGAGATAGAGATATAGGGAGTGACCCTTGGGAAATAAGTGAGATAACCCTAGAACTAATATAGGAAGTGATCTGGGGCATAGAAGTGATCTATCCTGAACAATATTTTGGCAGTGAGCCTTAGTGTATTTGGTACATTAAAACATTGTGGTTGTATGATCCTTGGATGTAGCCTTGTGAAGGTGAACCCAATAAAATCTATGTGTCATTGTGCTTACTTTCCTATTTTATATTCAATGCATCATTATCAAATTAATATTGAAATAATAAGAACAACATTAACAAATAATAGAAAATAAAGTGACCCCAATGTTAAAGAGGTCACAATCCAGTGAGCATGAAAAATTTATTAAAGAATATCCACACCCTAATTCACCCCCTCTTAAGGTATCAAGAATCCTTTTGGTACTAAAAATTCACATCAAAGGGTTGGTTTATTTTATCACATATTTTTTCTCTGACATGGTTCAATTGATTGTTGAAATAATTTTTTTAATTTTCTCTTATTACAGACTTCCATGAAAATGAGTAAAACTTCAAAGAAGAAGTATATGTTTGGGTGTATTTCTCAGTTTGGATATGTCTATGGAAAGAGTGTGATTTTGTTAATGGAAACAAATAGTGGATTAAATAATGGTTTGGATGAACCATAAATTGAAACTATTTACTCATTCATTGATTCTAAAGGAATGAGTGATGATCCTAATATTCCAGGTGATACCAGAACTACTAATGATGAATAGATTACAAGAAGACAAAAAGTGTAATTTTTCCACAAAACAAATGGATTGAATAATAAATTGTATGAAGAAATTAAATATATTGATATTTAGATCTAAGTATAGAAAATTGAATTCAACAAGCTGAAAAAATTAAATAAAAGGCTTGTCGAAGTGGCCACAGTTCTAAGTGAGAAGAATGAGTCCCAATATGAAGAACTATAAAATATGTCTTCAATGATTGAAAAAAATAATGATAAGGGATAGAATATGAGATCCGGTAAAATTCAGAATGTGAAATCCTGAAATGATGATATTACTATAAAACCACCTGAGCATGTTTAGGATAACCAAATGATACAACAAGAGAATGCATACAGTTTGGATTTTTTTGTCAATAAAAATTTAATATAAATTAGAAATGTGACACGGTGGATAATAACTAAAGATAATTGGAAGATGATATGAGTTGTGAAAAAATATCAAGAAGGAACATAATTCTCAACTTGAATTGAGGGATATTAATATTCATAAATTGGGGGAAGATCTAGAATTCGTGAGTAAAGAAGTGGAGAAATATAATGCCAAAGGAAAGCCTACATTTAAGGATTCATTAAACTTACTATTATATTATCCTATGAAAAGTGATGGTGAAATAGAAATAAAATATTCTAATTCACAGGGGAAAAGGAAAAGGATTGTTTCATCCCAAAGACCATCCAGTTCTAGAAAAAATTGTATTGGATATGATGATTTTCTCCCTTAATATACATGAATATAGTAGTGAACAATTCTATAAATAAAAAAAATCATGTGGGTGATAAAGATAGACCTAAAAAAGAATTTTTTAAGGTAATGACATAATGTACTATTTTGATGGGATGTGTTTCCATACATCATGTTTTTTTTTGAAGGCATGAACTATATTTCATATTGTTAATGAAGAAATATTTCTAAATCTGAGAATTACCCAAAGCCTCTTGAAAAAATATCAAAGTAACACCTCTTATAAGAAGGTATCCATCTAATGCTAATATTTTTTAAGACATGGAAACACTGTGATAATGTATCGAGAAGCCCCTAGAATTAGTGTTAAAGGAATAAGAACTCCAGATGAATCAACATCTCAATCAAGGAATGATAAAATGGGGTATTATATTAATAGTAGATGTTTTATGTGTACTAATCATGGGAATTTGGAATGATATTAAATCAGGAAGAATGTAGGGAAGTAAAAAGAACTCGAAAGGAGATCCTTGACTCAAGTGGTGTATAATAAGAAATCATATATTGGAAGAAAATGTGATATGTTTATAAAAGAGTCTAAAGTACTTAAGGAAACACATGAGTTTTAACAAAAAAATTATCAAGAAACTCATATATTACACTCACAACAACTCACTTTTAAGGAATGGGAATGAACTTCGAAGAAAAAGTATGGAGTTATACTAGTTGTGAGTAAGAAGAATATATGTTTAATGGAGGATCCAACACCAGTACAAAACAATATGTGACTCAGATAAATAATAAAATAAAAATTCATATAAATTTCTCAACAAACTCACATTTAATGCCACATGGTAAGAAGTCAATTTGGGTGAATTATCACTTCAATGGCATAATAAGCAAGAGAAGATGATCTGTGGATTGTTTCCAACTCAGATAAAGAATTGTGGAAAATGTAATTTTGGTGAAGCATCAGTGAACGCAATTTGTACTAGTGTGCTTAAACCCCACATTGTGAAAAAACCAAGCCTAAAAAATCAACATATCCGAAGAAGATGGAGCTTGTAGATAATGAATGTCTGGTTATATTGATAGAGTAGTTAATGTTTGTTGGGAAATTGGAATAAGAAAAAAACAATAGAGTCCTTTTTAAGATAATATCAGAGGTTTTATCAATCAAGATCAATTGTAATACTCTTCTTAATGATTGTAGAGAAACACCTCTCCCCATGAATTAAATGTTTCTAATATGTACTGGAAGTTCTGTAAGAATAATGGGGAGATACAATCTATGGATCGTGTGTGCTGAAAGGGAATGAGGGCATTGGTTTATTGGAGATAAATTTGAAGAGAATAATCTAAACAATTGAAATTCAAATATGATATCATATTCAATAAGTGGTGTTACACAAAAAATTTATTTTCAAAATATTTATTTGAAGGTTGTGTGTTGTGGATAAAAGGATAAGGTATAATAAAGTGTCTATTTTGAAACGAAAGAACTCTCAGTGCTATACATGGATAATATAGTGGTTCCAAGTTGTATTGAACATATAACCACTGGAATCCTGACCAAGTTATGGTGTTATTTGTCAACAGAGAGAAGAAAAATTTCAGCAGAAGCAGTAAAATTCATGTATTTCAGGCTTATCTAGTTTGTTCTAAAAATATTGTATCATATGATTATTTTTAGGATAACAAGAATCTGCAAGATAATATCAACAAATATTCAACTTGAATCAAGGAAAATTAACTAAATATAATGATATCACTACAGTATAGAATGAGAAGAATCTTTAGAAAATACATGATCTGTATTAGGAGCATAGTGATGAAGAGATAATAAAATTAGGGGATGTTCTAGTCCTATATTCTGATTCAAATGAAGATTCTGATTATTATATGGATGATTGAAATTCAGTATCTACACAAATATAGAATTGAAGAGAAAAAATTTATAGATATAACATAATTGGTGATTAGGAAACACCAATGTAGACACGGAGGATGAAAACACTACATCAAACATCATTCTTATCATAGGATGATCCTAAATTTTTTGATGAAGTAGCTAGAGATGAGAAATATGTTTAAGATATGAATTAAGATCTTGACCAAATTGATAATAATCAAACATGGGAGATTGTTTTTAGAACAATAGATAAGAATTCTATTGGGACTAAATTAGTCTCTTGAAACAAAATGAATGAATATGGTGAGGTAATTCAAAACAAAGCATGACTATTGTGAAAAGGGTAATCCCTAATGTATATATGTTGATACAAATTTGAACCTATTGAAATTCTAAAAATAATTAGATTATTTCAGGCCATAATAGTGAAAATAATGTTTAATGTTTTCCCAATGGATTTTAAGTCAGCATTTCAAAATGGGGTTCTGGAAGAAAAAATTTATATATTTAAGATGAATGTTTTTTTTCATTCACGAATATGAGAATAGATTTTTTCAGCTGAGAAGGCAACTTTATTGGTTGAAGGAATCACAAAGAGTATGGTATTCAAGGCTAGAACAATTTTTTAAGAAGCTATGATTTCAGTGTGGTGGAGTTGATTACAATCTATATGAAAATAATGAAAGTAATAAAATGATGATGGGGATGGTGTATGTTGCTGAGATAATTTTTGGTAGATTAGATGAAGCTCATTTCCCCCAAACTTGTGTAATTCATGAAAATTGAATTCGACATTTCAATGGTTGGTTAACTGATGTTTTTACTTATTTTATAGGTGACACAAGGACAAAATGGAACCTTAATTTCTCAATATAATTATTCCATGGAGGTTTTTAGAGGATTTGTAATGGATAATTTCAAGTAGATGATGATTCTGATGGCTACCCTAATGAAACTATTACGGTATGATGAAGTCAAAAAAGTCAATGACATATAATACAAGCAGTTCAATGGAAGCCTATTGTACCTAACAATGACTCAACCATATATTGTTTTTTCCATATGTAAAGAATCATGGTATCCATGTTATCCCTAGGAAACCCACTTACTTTTAGAAAACATAATACATTGGTTTATAATGGGAATGATGGATTTTGGTTTGATGTATAATGATATATCTATGAAAGAGTTATTATTCTATACAGATGCTGATTAGGCTGCTCCAGAAGATGATAGAAAATCAACAATATGAGGTTAATCATAACATGGTTCTTTGTGTATTTCTTGGATAAGAAAAAAACCAGATTTAATTTCATTGAGAACCATATAATCTAAATATATTTCATCTACTCAAGAAAGAAAAAATTGTTTTGTATAAAGTAATAACTTGTTTAAATAGGAGTTTAACTGAAGTCTCTGATCATAATCCATTGTGACAATTCATGTACTATAAATCTTATAAAAAATAGTCCATCACTCCAGGAAAAAGAGCATTGAAATAAAGTATCATTTTATCAAGGAGAAGGTGGAACAGGGGTTTTTGAATTTGAAGTATGTGCCTACAAATCTACATGTTGTAGACATTATAAAAAAACCTTACATAGAGAAATGTCTAAAAGGAATCGATTCTCTATAAGAGTTTAGTCAAATATATGCACTTGAAAAGTGTGAATGTGGGACCCCCTTTTCCAAGGGAATGGGTTTTCTTCCCCTTTTGTGATGATATATTTTCGTTACCCAATTCCATACAACAATGAACTAAACTTTTTGTTCATTGACAGGGGGGAGAAATTGTGGATGTCAAAAGGTAGAAAATGTATTAATCAAGATATCGGGAGAAGATAATAGGTAGAGTGGTGAGGTAGGGCTAGTTTTAAATCTGTCAACTCTAATGTTTATTGATCAAATGATACATATCAAGAAATATAGAGTTCATTTTGAAATTAGTTGAATGTTTTGAGAATGAAGGGATTCATTGATGAACCTTGCATGCTACTCTTATTTCTCCCACCACACATGGGTTATCTGATATTAGAGTGGGCATTGAGATAATATTTACTCACTATCTAAATTTAAATATATGAGTGCTGGTAGAAGATAGATGAAGCATTAATGATTTATCTAAATGAAGAGAGTTTTCAATAAACCCAAAGGGGGAGATTGTTGGGAAAATCCCTTAATGTAACATTTTGGGGGTTTTGGGTTGATATTTTTGTTAACAATAAAGGTTTACATTTACTTATTTTGGGTTACCGATTGATTTTTGATGAACTATGTTGAGAATGATTCATGATAAGGGAATTGATGCACTGGATACGGTACAAAAAGTTTGTAAACAAGGTGGCATCATTTCCTAGTGTTTTCAAAATATTTGGATTTAAAATCTGGAGAATGGATAAAGGTGTTTTTGGAAAAGGATGTTTCATGCAAGAGTGAAGGAATGTTCCAATGTTTTGTGCTAGTAAAGATTCAATATCAAAATAGAAAAACATAGAAAAGGAATGAATCGCTTGAATGATTGGTTTTTACGTGAAAGGTGGTTTGCGCACTAACTGTAAATAAAGATGAGGTAAATAGTTCAAAAGAGACTTTCACATCCAATGTGAAATAAAATATGGTTTTACACACTCGGGGAAATATTAATCATGCAAAGGAAGATGTGTGAATATCTTGAGCACAGGGTCAGTGGGGTGTATAAATAAGGGCTACCCCCTCATTCAGTTACTCAACCCTTAAAAAAATATGTGGCTCTAAATTTTATAACAGTTTCTCACATTAGGAGTTTTGTGTAGAGGTTGTTATGAAAAACCAGAGTTTTCTGTGAAGGTTGTTGCACACAAAGCACAAATTCTGTGGAAAAGATTTTAATGTTGTATCCAATACACTCAAAAGTTGTGTGAAATATTGAATATTCTCAGAAATATTATAGTGAATGTGTATTCATCAATTTGTCAAATGTGGGACATCAATAGAGAAAATACCTATAGTTGAGGATGCATTCATTAGTGGTAATTAAGTAACCTAAAAGTCTATAAATTGTGTGTGGATCCCTTCTAGAGCAGTGAGTAATGTAAGAGGAATAATGTGATCATTTCCACTAGTAGTGATACATAGAAATAGACAAAGGGTGTGACCCCTGGGAATGTAGTGTGCTTACCCTAAACCTTGTAAAGGAAGTGAACATATGCCTAAACGTGACCTATCCCAAAAAACATTTTCGCAGTGATCCTTAGGGTATTTGGTACATTGTAATAGTACTTTTTAATACTCCTTGGTTGTATACTAGTGAGAGTGAACCATGTAAAATTTGTGTGTCCTCATGGTTTCTTTCCTATTTTACTTTCAGTACATCACCATAAGATAAATAACGGAAGAATAAGAACAACATTAATACCTAAGATAAAATAATGTTACCATAATAATAAAAATGTCAAGATTAATAGGGCATGGATAAATTTTTTTTAAAGCTTCTATACCCTATTTCACCCCCATCTTAGGCTATCTGTGCCTATCTTGGGCATAACATAGTTGATGGTTGAGCTTGACCTAGATGGTATGTTAGGGTATATGGGAGATTCTTTTTCTCCCAGTGTAAGTTATATATGTTTATATAAATAGAAATGTAAGGGTGATAAGTCTCGTGGTGTTTATCAATAACATGCATCCTTTATGTGTCCTTCAATGCCTAGCAAAGGCCTTATGACTTGATTCTTGTTTGGAAAGGTTAATAATTCGATATGTTTTTGTACTATGGTGAAAATGGTATATAGTTATTGTGGTGTCTTTGAAATATTACTTAAATTATTCTATTTCTTTTCTAATCCACATAGTGGAATAAGATCATCAGAACCTAAAAGTGCTACGACGCAATTAGTTACTTCATGAAATAAAGAGGATCCAGCCACAGGAATTTGAACTAAATCTTATTAATGAAAAAGAAGAGTCTCTAGATAAAGATGATACTGGTCTAGACACTCAGAGATGTTCTATTACTATATATTTATATTTAGTGACTACTTTATTTGATACTAGTGTACCTCAGTCATTTATATTAACCTGTATCACATACCTAGTAATTCTTTATATAGATATTTTATCTTATGTGGTGGATATTACAACCCCATTGGAATGAAGATAAAGTAGGGTCTCCATTGTCCTGATTGTACCTTATCTTTATCAGAAATTGAGAAAAAAAAGGATATCTTAGTTTACAACACTAAACCTCTTAATTTAATATTTGGGATGGATTGGTTTATTTCTAAGAAGTTATGGATTAATTTTTTTTCTTCGAAGGGTCTGATTTACTGCACTGGATGGGGTGTCCCATGTTTTTTTAGTGAGCATTGAATCCATAGTAAATTAGAAAATAAAATTATTACATATATTTAGGGAACGTAATAAAAGTTTTTTTTATTAGAGTGAGAATATCTATGTAATTATATCCCTCTATTTATTTTCTAGTTTCTCAGTGTGAAACCTTCTAGCTTCTCTGGTTTTCAATCTATAAGAGAAGAAGAGTTTTCTATTGATTTGGTACCTGGTACTCAGCTAAGATATATTAGTTTCTACCATATAGAACCACATACAATTGAAGAGTTGAATACTCATTTGTAGGATCTATTAGAGAAATTATTTATATGCCTGAGTGTGTTACCTTGGGTGGTACCTTTTCTCTTTGCTAAGAATGTTGATGGAACAATTCTCCTTTTTATAGATTACTGGAAACTCAACTGAGTTACAATAAAGAATAAGTTTCGATTTCTACATATTTATGATCTATTTCACTAGTTGAAATGGGAAAAATTGTTCTTTAAGATTTATCATCTATTTGGTTACCACCAATTGTGAATAAAATAACCTGACATTCAGAAAACTACCTTCTGGAGTAGGTATAACTATTATGAGTAACATTTTATTCAATTTGGTCTAACCAATTATGACACAGTATTTATGGATTTGATTAATATTATCTTCCAAGGGTATCTTGATATGTTCATGGTGGTCTTTGTGGATGAAATTCTCATTTACTCCTAGTCTGTGGAGGATCATGTGCATCATGTGAGAATAATTCTGGAATTTTTGAGAAATCACTAACTTTATTCCAAGTTATCTAAATGTTCTATATAGATTCGAGAAGTAATTTTATTGGGAAAATTGTTCTTATAACATGATATCTTAGTCGATCTTGAGAAGGTGAGAGCTGTACTCACATGGGAGAGACCATGTAATGATTTTGAGATTCATAACTTCTTGGGTTTAGTGGGGTATTATTACCGGTTTGTAAAGGATTTCTCCATAATGAATTCTCTAATGAATTATCTCACTGATAAGGAATTAAAGTTCATTTTATATGAAACATATCAGAGTTAATTGATTTATATTAAACATAATTTTACTTTTGTGCGAATTTTGACTCCTCTAGGGGATGGGTAGGGATATGTAGTCTTTTATGATGCATCAGGTTTGGGTTGGGTTGTGCTCTTATACAAGGTGATCACACGGTAGCCTATGGTTCTCAATATATTTTTCCACATGATAATTATTATACTTCCCATGATCTTTAACTCACATCTATGATGACCATACCCTAGATTTGGTGGAATTAACTTTTTGGAGAATGTTTTACCATATATGCATTTCAGAAGAGTAAGAGATGGATTTTATCTTAAAAAATTATGGAATCTATGTTATATGAATTGGGTGGATTACCTCTAGTGTTATGATTTTGAAATTTCCAATACCCTTGCGAAAGGTTGTTATTTATGTTTTGAGTAGGAAACTTCTGACCTAGGCTATAAAATATTCATCAAAATAGTATAACATGATGAATATTATTTCATAGTTACATTTAAGAGTTTTGGAGGAGGAGGTTAGGGTTATCTTGGAATGTGGTCAGCTAACCTCTACTCTTCTTGATATGATTATTTTGTAGAATTATCTTGATGATTATTTTTTTAGATTAAGAACACAATTTACGGTGGGGAGATTATTGTTGAGTGGTTTTTCTCCATGGAGGTTGTTCGATGTTTTCAGAATTAGTCCATTATTCCCTTTTATATGGGTAGGGATGTAATGGTATATTTCTATAATTCAGAGTGGAATATTCACATGAGAACCAAAATTATGTTATATGAAAAGTGAAGATTATTCTAGTGGCCATGTATGATGCAGGACATCACTAATTTTGTTTCACACTATTATGCTTTCCAACAGGTCATGTTCTTGTACTAGAGTCCTTCGGGTTTACTTCAACCAATTCCATTTCCGACTTGTATGTGGGCTGATATCATAATGAAAATTGTGGATGGGTTTCTATGTACCCATAAAAATAAAAATGTGATATGGGTTGTGATTGATAGGTTGATCATATCGGCTCACTTTATACCAATTCGGGATATAACCAAAGTTGAGGAGTTGGGAAATATCTATTTGAAATATATTGTTATTTTTCATGGATATGATTATTCTATAGTCTATAATAGAAAACCTATTTTTACCTCCCATTTTTGTATAATACATTAGGAAGAGAGGTGATCTCCAGATCATTTGAGTATGACATACCATCCACAAATGGATAGCCATACCTAGAAGGATATATAGATTATCGAGGACATAGTTCATGCATATAATCTCAATTTTGGTCAAGCTTGGTATGATCATTTGGGGATGGTTGAGTTTTCGTATAAAAATAACTACAAATTCACAATTATAATGGCTTCTTTTTTATGACTTTTATGGTAGGCCATGACATTATTCATTGTGTTGGTCAGATATTGGTGAAACTTCTTTGGTTATACTGAGTTTGGTCCAAGAGATGATGAAAATGATTTAGTTAATTCATCAGTGAATGTTGATGGCAAGGAATCAGAATAAATGCTACGATTATCATTGTCAAATACCATGGTGTTATTTATTGGTGACTGAGTGTTCTGAAGAGTTTCACCTTGGTTGGGTAACCAATGGATTGGGAGGAAATGGAATATTCTACTCATTCAGTTGGTCCTATTGAGGTTTTTTTAGCTAGTGGGAAAAGTGGATTACTATTTTGAACATCCACTATAGTTTACATCGATACATAATGTGTTCCATGTATCACATATTCAAAATTATCTTTCTAACCCATCTCATGTCTTGAATTGGGAGTATATTGATATTGAGATTGAATTATCCATGACTGGGTATCTAGTTAAGATTGTTGATTCTAAGACACAGGTACTTCATGGGAGGATGATACCATTGGTCCATGTTCTATGGGAGCATGGTTCTGATTCACATGAGATTTGGGAGGGTAAGGTATCAATGATAATGAAGTGGCCACATAGTTTTGAAAAGGAGAATTCTTGATAGGATTTATGGGGGTATAATGTTTTTATGATGTAAAGGTTGTAATATCCCATTAATATCTTAAAGTATGCATTTCCCTTTGGTTTTTGTTTTTTGTTTTTTGTGAAGGAACTTAGATATTTGATGTATATTGTTTGATTACATGTTGTCTAAAGGTAATGCACACTATGTAATGTTCTCCAGGTAGATTCCATGAAATAGTGTGCAACTTGAAGTGATTACACACCATGTATAGTTTACATGATTTTTAGTGGTAAAAAAAATTATTTTAATAAACCACAATGATATTTTTAGTGTTTGTGGCCATTGTGTATTACATTCCATGAACTGAGGTTACACACCATGTAATTCATGAGGCATGAAATTTTATGTTGTGTGCATGACTTATTTTTATTCTATTTGACCCGCTGCCCTTCCTCACCCAAGACAAAGCCTTCCTTACCTTATTTTGGATACTAAAAACAATTTATTTAGTGGATTGACGTTTTGTTAACCTTATTATATATCCTCTGGATAATTCAAAATCCTCTCATGTGTCTCCTTCTAATCTCTCTTTCTCTCATCCTTAGAGTTTTATCGACTTCCATGTGATTGATAGATCTAAACTCCATCTTGTATATCATGGATTCTTGGTTGTGTTTCTAAATATTATGCACCTTCATTATTCATTTCCATTCCCCATTGGGGGTGTCATGCATTGCGATACATTTTAAAAGGTATGTGGTTTCATAATTATTTTACATAATTTTTAAACTTTTAATTTTATTAACAAATTTAATTGAGATTTAATTTTTTTTAAACATGGAATTGTGATGAATTCATTCTTTATTTTAAAGGGATATAGAAATTAATTAAAACCCAAATATCCATGGAACTTAAATCATGTGGTGAATTTGTGAAAAATTATTTCTTTATCTGTTAAATTTTCTTGATGAAAGTGATTTGATGTTGATATTGATAAAAAAAGCCTAAATCGAGACATTTTAAATGGCATAAAATGAAAAAAAAAACCAATGGTTTGGATTGAAATGGAAAAAAGAATCTTAGAAATTGAAATTTGGAAATTTTATTTAAAATTATTTAAAAATGACTTATTTCCAATTATTTTAATATAATTTCCCCTTAAAATGAGAGTTTATGTAATTTGACCTTCAGTGGGAGTTCATTATAATTTTCCTTATGTGGGAATGGATGTAATTTTCTATTAAGTTAGAGTGGATGTAATTTTTAATTCAGTGAGAGAGGATGTAATTTTCCCTTAAGTGGGGGTGGAATTGTTATATTTCATACACCATACATTTATTTATGGAACTATTTTATTCATTCTAGTTGATTTATATAAATTTATTTATATTAAATATTGGTTTAATCTTTTTTGTAATTCGATTGATATACTAGCAATATTTTTATTGAAAATATTGTCTTGGTAAAAAAAATGTATATTTCATTCCTAGTTTTATTTAAATTGACAAAATTAATGAAAAATTGTTATGGTATTGATTATTAAACACTTTGTGAGACCCTAATGGTAATTAAATCTCAAACCCTCCTTTTTCCCTCAAGCATTTGTTTATTTTTTCTTTCAGATCTGAAAAAAGGGAAAGAACCACATAGATATGGTGGATTTTATTGTTCCTTTGGTTTAGAGTAATTAATGTGACCAGTGGAGATGTTATCCACTTTTTTTATGGAATATTTGATTTTATCTTTCCAGTTGTTGAGTACATTTATTATGTTCTACTTTATGTTTTTCATACATGTTTGGTTTCTGGAACTTTCTCCATTTGTAGTGTTGAAAATACACACTTATAACCTTTTATCTTCTTTTATTTTGTGGAAAATTCATGACCTATTGATTTTATATAATTATAGGTTCTATTCACCAACATTTGGGAATCTTGAATGACCTTTAAGAAATATTAGAGAAGATTCAATTACCAAGGTACTAGGTTATTCAGTCTGGTTAGTGGAAAATATTATTCTCAATCTTTTGTAAAAAATTTCAAATCAATAAGAAATGAATTTAATGAATGAAATTTAAAATTATAAATAACCTTATAAATAAAGTAAATGTTAATATAGAATGATCTTAACCAATCATAAAACAAAAATAATTTTTTCATGGAGGAGAATGATTCCTGACAAAAAATAAGAGATAAGGTCGACTCAACATACAAGTAAACATTCAGTAGAGTTTTGAACCAAAGGGGAGTAAAATTATTAAGATACATCTAAACCAAAATAATAACTATGGTAGTAGAAAATATATGGGGTTTTATATAGAAATAAAATATAATTTATATATATTTAATTCCATTAATAAACAGTCATAGTTTAAATCTATATTGGAAAAGAAAAATATTATGACATTGGTAACCATTGAATCAAAAAACTTGAAATAAATAACATCATATAGACTTTAAAATAACATGTTAAACATGAAAAATATAGTAAAATAATTTCATGAGATTTTATAAGAACCATATAAAGATAGAATTTGTTCAATATCAATTATATTTTATCAAAACAAAATTGCGATAATAAATCATTACCTTTACTCCGAGCATCAAATAAAGACTTTTAACCTCCTATATAATAATAAAATCCATATCATTACTTATTTTATAAAATTAATTTTCTATATTAAATTTTATACTCTTTTTTTATATTCATTTTTTGAACATATATTTGTTAGTTATTTTTTATTTTCATTATCACATGTTCGTAATTTTGATTTTTTTCATACACGTTTCACAATGGTGATGTCAGTAATCATTTTTTAGGCCAAGTTAATAATTAATTTGATAGTAAAGGTAGTGGAATAATTGTTTCTAAATTATATATATATACATATATATATTCTCTTGTTCACTTTATGGATGTTATGGGAATTGTTAGCAATAATGGAATCCATGACAAGCTTGTTTTGGGTAATTTACTGATGACAACAAGTTAAATTATATTGATAATTTATTTATATTACACCCTTTTGTAATTATATTCATATTAAAAATTATTATCTAATATAATATATTAAAATTATTAACTCTATTACACTTATTCTTTTTGTAAAATGGTGAATATAATATATCATAATTCATTTTGGGGGTTGAACCAACTGAAATAAAACATATTAAACTAACAAATTAGTAAGATTATTATTATATAATAGTATGATGATATTATTAAAGTACTAATTATGTTAAAATAAAAAAACTAGTGTATTATGAGATTTATAGAGTGTATATGATAAGTTAATTGAAAAATATGGTGATTAACTAGGTACTTACATTAATGAATTCACTCCTTCTCGTCATGAGTTCCTTGAAATTGATGGACTTATAAATAATTTTTGTAACCAGAGGAAACGAACCATATAATAAGGATTTAGGAGAATAAATATGAATATTTATTCAATATAGTGTCAAATAAAATGAGTGTTTTTGGAAGGGTAAAAAAATGGTTCCATTTACAAGTGAGTTTGAGTGACATTTCCACAAATACTCATTCCTTAACGTATAAGATTTTAATTTTAAAATAAAAGTGGATAAAAAGATGGAAATATTGGAGATAGTTATTAAATACCCTCATCCACAGAATTTAGAGATAAGGTTTGATGATATTTTAACTCATTCCCACTTAGTTTAAAATGTTTTACCTTATTTCACCTTTTGAGTGATAACTCAATTTTTACATCTGTAACTTCTTTCTTTGAATAAAATGGAATTGACCCATATACCTAATTTATAACTGATGATTAATGTTTTTTTAATAAATTTAATAAAATTATGTTTCTAGATACGAGAAATTTTTCCTTTAAAAATAAAATAATATATATATATATAGAAAATTTATTTTTAAAACTTTAAGAGTTCTTAATCCAATTTCCTATCAATTAATAATTAATTGAGTATTAATGTATTTGTTTATACATTGAAACATTTTATTAGAATAATGATTTTATTGTTTCTAATTTAATTTATTATGACAAAAATACACAACATTTGAAAATGTTTCAATGAAAATATCACCATGTAATATTAATTTATTTTTATCATATCCTGTAAAATTAATTATTTTCCATATAACTATTTAATTTTATTAATCAATTGATATTAGATTTTTTATTTTCAAGTTTTTAAGTGCGTAAAATCATTCTTTTTTAAAATAATAATATGCAATGAGAAAATATTTTAATTAAATATTATTTTTTATTTCATTCCATAATTATTTAAAATTTATGATTTATATTGCCTTTAATTTGTTACTAATAATTAAAAAACTTAAATATATTTATTGGGAACATGTATACTAAAAAAATACTTCATATACCAAACTATTGTATTCTCAAAAACTATATATCCATAAATTATATATATATATATATATATTGGTTTTATTACATTCTATTATATACCCTTATATAAATTATTAAATCCATTCAACCTTATTATTTTCTTCTCTATGAACATGTTTAATATATTTTTAATATTTTCCATTATTTCCGTAATTATAATTATAGGTATATTATTCAATAAAATCCATGAGGATAAATGTTTATTTTTTTTTGTAATTTTTATTCACTTGTGGATTTATCCCTCTTATAGTTTTCTTAATGTTGTTTCATATTACAATATCCTAATGCACACATTTTTATCTTATATTGTAAAATTTTATCTCAATATAATATATGATGGTTTTTTTGTTCAGCATCACATGTATTAGAAGCTATCAAACACTATATGCATATTTATAGGGAAAATACACACTAAAATCACAGGGTGATAAATATTGTTGCCTATATTTGTGAGATATGATTCATTTTATTTGTAAAAATTATAATTGTCCTATAAATTTTATAGGAATTGGAAAACAAGATTTTGAAAAGAGAACATGGTTGTTGAATAAAATGTATCCCAAACATCCATTCAAGGTTACCAATAATAAAAATAACCTGAAAAACTATTTATGACATGTTAAAAATTTTATATTTTGTTGGGAATGTAATAAAAAATTTTTATGCTTGAAACATATATTTAGGATGAATGAGTTAATTTTTTACCTTATTAAATTTTTATATATTATTTCTATTTCATTAACCTTAAATAATTAATTTTCATGGGATTATGAAATCACTTGTATTTTGGAAGATTGTAATTCTGAATTTTGATATTTTGAGCTTATTTATTTGGTAGAAACATGAGAACTAGAATGGATTCATAATCACATTATTATATTATTAATGATATTTTTCAAGAATTTAATTTTATATAATACACTCATAATGTTGAAAAATATTGGATGAAGAATACAAAAATGTTAAGAACTCATCTATGAATTTAAAAAATCTATCCTCATAAGTATGTTTAAAGAATATATAAAAGAGTAATGCAATTTATTAGGATGACATAATGATAATGGGACTATAAATTATTTAATAATGTATGGGTGAATCCTTGAAAGAACTTAATGGAACATTAGTCCCTGTTTTTGATAGACTGGAGATAGATTAAAATATATATGATTTTAAAAAGGGATAATACAATATGTTAAAGTTGATATATATTTTCAATAAAGATAAAACAATTTCAGGATATTTGAATATTATCTCTGATGAGAATTTTTTGATAGGCTTTTCTACAATTCTCAATAGAGAAAAATAATCTTTCGATCATAAGATAGTTGAATAAAAACCTATAAAATCATTTTCTATTGTCATTTTTATTTTATAACATTGGTAACATTTTTGTATGTTAAAAAACCAAATTTTATCAAGATTGTTTATGGTTTTTAAATTTTTATTTATTTATTTTTATTTCAATTGTAATATATTTTCAGGGTTAAATTATTTATTATCACTTTCATTTTTGGGATAGTATTCTCTATAAATATTATTCTTATAATACCTTTTTGGGTATAATTATGAGTTAAAAGGGAATTAAAATAATTTGGGAGAATATTAAAGGAGGATGGAAAGGGGGTCAAGGATTTGGGGTTGCACCATATACCCAGTGGACTTGTACTAGTTAACTAATGGTACGTGGTAAGTTGAAGTAAATGTTTTAGCTCAACTAGGTACCTTGTGGTATGTATTGGGCACACGGTAGAGAGATATATATATAATGTTTGAGGGAAATTGTATTTTTTTCTTTTGAAAAATAAATCCATTAACCCCTAAACAAAATATTTACCCATATATTGGTTATATTAGTACCCAAATAGTACGCATCCTCTCCTCTATTTCATTTCAGGAGAACCCATCTTGAATACTTTTCAAAATCAGTTCCAATAGATTAAGGGGGATAATCTTTAGTGAGGGTTTGGTTATGAATTCCTATAATATAATAATCCTTTTTTTCTCATACCAGTGAACTCAAAAACCATATAATTATATTCTAAGCCTCAATAATCTCATTGATTTCGTCATATTTCACTCCAAATAGTTTCTATAGGGTTCAATACTTAGACAAATAAATATATTTCTTTTTCTATTCTTTTATTATTTAAAAGTAGTTGTAGGATATATTTAGATCCTATATATCCATCATTTTAGGTTTTTCTTATTGTTCTAATGATGTAATACCATCTTCTTATGTACCTTTAAGGATAATTCTAAATTTATTTTGGTAAATGACCCCTAATTATTTTAATACTCTTATCAATTTAGCCTAACGATGATATAAGGATGAATGAAACTAATTAATACAATACATTATTTATTAATAATGTTCTATGAAATGTTTTTTTATAGTATATTATTTTTTTGGTTAGTCAAATTTATATTTTTCACATTTTAAGGATTTATTTTTTTATTATTTTCTTGAGTTTTTATTTGGTTTATTTTTTGGTATGCCTTATTTATATTGATTTTTAGTGAAATTTTAGAATCAGAATAATTAATATTTTTTTATTATTTATATATTCAAAGTTCTGTTTTATCAAGATATTAATATTAAGATATTGTATCTTATTAAAGGTTAATATTTTTAGTTATTCTTAAAAAAATATATGTTATACTAATTAGATGGCATTTTTTTGAGAATATGGAAGTGTAGTATTTTTATTATAAAAATCATGATAAGGTAAATATCATGTTGATAGGTAGGTTGATAGAATGGGATGGGTCACAATACCCAAAATCTATTATACTAGTTACTTTATTTTATAAGGGAAAAGATTCAAGATTTCCTTGACTTTGTATACACAATCCCCTTTCAATTAATGGGATGGGTATTTCAAACTAACTATATTATAATCATTGCGGATGGATTTTTAGGCTATGTATAATGTTGGAAACTATGGTATGGACCCTCCTTATATTAAGATTTTTTAACATAATTTAAATCTTTGTTTAAAAGTATAATGATAGGATGATGATTATTTTTATTTTTTATCAACCTTATTTGTATACAATGTAATTTATAAAAGGTATGTAGGGGTGGGATGGTGACCACATACTAACTATATTATGATCACACACTCTGTGTGTAACAATTTGGGGAATGCATAGACCTTTTATATCTAATATTGGGAAATAAAAACATCTAGATCATGTGATCTATTAGCACATAGAGTGTAAAGTTATGGTGTTCCCAATTATAATTTTGGAGGGATGGATTAGAAAAGGACATTGAGGATATCATCAGAAATTTATAAAATTGATGTCAATTATGAAAATAAAATTTTATTTTAGGGAATGTTTTGATGAATTAATATGTGTATAAAATGGTTTGCCTCAATTTACTTGATTTGTGAAAAATATAAATTTTTGGTATTTTGGATGTATAACATTACATGTATATATAGTTGTTAACTAACATTTTTAAGAAACATGATAAACTGATTCCATTTTGGTGGTTATTTGTATATTTGTTTCTATATTCTATAAATATAAAACACATGTTTAAATTTTGGTATGAGTTATGTTATCTATTCAATATTTAAGGAGGGAGAACTATCTTCTACACTTTAATTCTTTATTGTTCAATGTTTATATCAACCTCTAATGAGCGGTACATGTGCTTGGGGAATTTTAATGAGATAATTTGATACCATTTGGTTATTCATCCATTTTCATTACAAAATTGTGTCAGAGTCCACCTATAGATAATGTGTATATTACTTGAGAATAACTAGGAGATAAGGCTATAGAGACATATGATATAACCCATAAATATTCGTTCCCAGTATAATTAAATTAGAATATTGAGTTACCAATGGTAGTATGAGATATAATATTATTTAATTATTGAGATAATCCTAGGATCTTATGTCTTATGCATCATATATTTTCATTTATAGGTAGTAAAAAGTAGGGTATTTTGGATTCTTTCATGATTTCTTGTGTTTACATTTTATCTTATTGTTTGAATAAATTGACAATTTTTTTAACCAAAACATCAATAATAATAATTTATTTTTCTAATTTATGAATTAATTATTATTTGGCTAATATAAATCATAAATTGATCCTTTGACTAATACAAATAGTTTTATGTTTTTTGATAACTATATTTTCTATGTGTATGTTTAAAGTGTGATATAAATGGTTTTAATATCTAAAGCATGTTAAAATATTTCAACTTTTTTTATGTGTTATATTCGGTATATCATTCATATTTATAGTTAATTTTAAATAAATATTTATAGGATTTATTTGTAAAATGTGAAGTATTTTAATAAATAGAAGTAAGGGTGGAGAGAAATAGAAAAGGTTATACTTGACCAATATAGTGTTATTACAAATTTTATGTTGTATATTTTTGTAAAAAATATTTTAATATCTTTTTTTACTACATTATATAGTCTACCACATAGAATACCCCCTCTCACTATATAGGAAGGAACAGGTGGGAATGCACCACTATCACAATCTGTAGCCAACCCTTAGGTCTCGGAATGGATTATGTAGTTACTCCATTTAATTTGTTAAGGAGATCCTATAAGGGATCCCAGGATAGATGATATCCTAAGGAATATTTAATTCCATCATCCTATTACTGTTCATGGTGATATATTACCACATCATGTAGATAAGTGGATTGATCATATCCACCAAATGTTTAAGGGAATTGTGACATCGAAGAAACAACATGATAGGCTAACCACCCTCTTTTTGAAGGGGAAATATATCTAGTTGTGGGATGTCATGCTATAGGAAAAGAAATTTCAAGGTAATACTTGGAAGATATTTAAATAATTTTGTTCAGGAAATTATATCTTGAAAATTTAAATCAAGTAATGCATTAAGAGTATACAGACCTAATTCATGACTTGATTACTGAATGGGAATATGCCAATAAATTCATATATGTACATAACATAACGTCATATATGAGTGGAGACGTGGAATTAAAAAAAATTTGTTTTGAGATGGGGTTAAGAGAACTATTGAAGTCTCATGTGATACTGTTTAATGTGTATATCTACTTCAAATTAGTGAAGAAGTATATTCTATTTGATATTACATTTGAGGTAGGATTAGGTGTAGGTAAATAATTTTTTAGATAGTCTATTGGAAATAGTTTTTATAAAATTAAGGGGTGATGATGAGATGAGATGATCTAAGATGGATATTTCTAGATAAGATAGAGAAGTGTCATTCCTTCATATCATAGCTCATAAATACCTTTCATCTATTGTCTTCAATGAGGAAATCAAGGATATATTAATATATATCATACATTTGAGGTGAATTAGTTCCATTTATGTGTTTAATATACCCATATTCAGAGATTCTATTAAATAAATGTATCATAAAGTTACATAAAACAACTTCAAATGACCCAAGTATCACAATATCCTATAGTTATGTAGATTACTAGAGGAAAATTACTAACTTTTGGGATATTAGGTTGAGGAGTTCGATATGGTAGTCATGTTTTTTTGTATCGATGAATTTATCTAAGTAGGGATCTACATTTCATGTTATGATCGAGGGTATAAGAAATGTGTTAATTACATATCAATATACCATAAATATAGGATTAGATTTTTTAACTAATAGAGATACTATTTTGAACTCTTCAACATAGGATTGTGAATTATTTGATATAAGTAATTTTAATTCATTTATCAAAATAAAATTAAAATATATTACTGAAATCAAAATATAATAACCACATATATCAATCATTCTTGATACCATACTAGGAAAAGGATATAATAGAGGAATATGTTTCCATATTTCACTTCATTAGTGGAATATTATGAGATTTTTTTGGATTTAATAGTTTTGAATATGAATAATTTTGATAAAATGTTTGGATTGTACAAGTTAACATAGTTTAAATCATCTATATATTTTCATTACATGAGATTATCTTTATCTACTCCAACTAGTACTCAATATACTCTCCATGGAGAGTGGGAGTTTTTAGAAAGTAAATTGGTTCCTGATCAAGGGAAACTATGAGTGATTACTAATGAAACTTATAGCTGTTAATTGGTTGATTCTAAACATTTTTAATTTTTACCCCAAATGGAAGATATGTTTTTTGATTATTTCACACAAAAAAATTAGGACATCCTACTAACCAAGAATTAAAATTTACTATTGATCTACTACCATAAACTAAATCTATCTCAACTACATGATATGAAATGTCATAGACTAAGTTAATGGAATTTTAATTTTTTTTAAGAGCCTTTAAAAAGGGTTTATTAGACTAAGAGCATCACTTTGGAGTTTACCTCTTGTTTTCATAAATAATATTAATGGGAGTCAACATATCTATATATATTAAGAAAAATCATGTAATGATCAATAATCATTACTCATTCCCCAAAATTAATCAATTATTTTATTATTTAAATAAGGAAATTGGTTTCCATGATTGATTTATAATTGGGCTACCATAAAATTTCTATATGGCTAGAAGACATTAAATGGTGTATTTTTAGAAATTTTATTGCAATTTAATGTATAATGTGATGACTTTTGGTATTACTAATTCTACATCAAAATATATGGAGTTGATAAACATTATTTGAATTTTTTTTTTAGAATTTATCATTATTTTTTTTAGGGATGACATCATTTTTTAAATCTCAGATAATGCATGGTTGAAATCATTAAATTGTATTCGGTAATTTTTTAGAACATTAGTTGTATAAAAAATTCTTGAAATGTTCATTTTGGATTTATAATTTCATGTTCCTCCATAATATAATTTCTATATCTATGATCTTAGTGATTCTTAAGAATGTAGTATCAGAAATATCCTAGAAATTACCTTTGACTATGTTTAAATTGAGGATTTTCCTAAGATTTATAAGATATTATTTCCATTATATCCCAGATTTATCTAAAATTTATTCTCTAATGATATATTAAATAGATAAAGGAGTAAATTATTTATTTTAAAAATATTGTGAAGAATATTCCATTATTTGATGAAAAGCCTGACCAAATATCCAATTATGATATTACCTAAGTCATATGAAGGGTGTATTATGATGAATCTATAGTCATTATTGTTTATGTCCTTATAAATGATCATCATATAGTGGTTTATGGTTCCATTCAGTTGAGACCACATTAACAAAACTGTCCTACCTATGATTTAGAGTTGGATGTAATTTTTTATGTTCTAAATTGATGGAGGGACTATCAGTTTTGTTAGTACATCATGGTGTTTATTGACTATAAAATCACTAATTATATATATTTGTAATGGGATTTTGACATAAGGTAGTATTCTTGGGTAGGATATTTTCAATCATTTCATTTGGATATCTAGAATTCTATTGAAATTTTCATTTTTTAGTTTAAAAATATATTCATAAAACCCTATAGGTATTAATTTACCTTTTTTTAGTCATATACTCACCCTCATGGTGATCATCCTCCCATACATTCCATCTCAAGAGAACCTATCTTCGATTGTTTTATGAATATGTTCTAAGAGGATGCAGAGATCTTATCAGTGGTGAGGCTTTGAGAAAGGATTCCTATAATAACCTTTTCCTTATTATTTCATATACTAGTTGTTATTCCTAATTATTGAATTTAATTTCAATGATTCCATATGAGTTTTATTAATATTGATTATTATTAGAGAATTATTATGGATTTATTAAGTCATTATAAATTATTCCTAGTTATACATCCATGTAATTATATAAGGTGAATAAGGTATGGCCATGTTCTATAGAAAATTAACTGTGCGGATAAAGCTAGAAGCACTAAAATTGAAAATTTCAAGACCATGTGGATAATTTAAGTGTGATGATTTTCGAGATGATGCCCAAAATAATAAAATACATGTATTTGTGGATAAAGGAGCAAAATCAAAAACAAATTTTAGAAGTGGTGATGTGTTTAATAAGGCATGAATGTTAGCTGAAAAGAGAAAAACATTATTTGAGTAAATTCTAGAATTTTCACAATATACATACCTATTTCATCCATATAGTCGATTCAATGACTTAAGAAAATCATGTATCCAATTTATCCACCTTGAAAATTGACATAGTCAATTCAATTACATAGGTAAATCATGTAGCCATTTCAGTCATGTAGTTGATTGAGAACCACATAGCTGATTGCTATATAACAGATTGAGAACCACGTACCCATTTTCTAGATAGTCAATTGAGACATATCCAATTGATGTGACAAAGCCGATTGAATAAAGATAAGCAAATCTCACATAATTTTGAATAATTTAGATTTCTGGGGTTATGGAAGAATTATTCATGACAACGTAGTTAAGATAAGCGTTCAATAACAAACATAACAATATATGGATAATTATTCATGTAGTATTAATAAAAAAATTTGAGGACATTATATAGCAAATAATCTCCAGAATTAATTATAAGTTAATTCATATTTCATTATGACCAAATTAAAATAAATAACTTCTATATGGTTATTTGTTTTTAGGAAGAAGAAATCATAGAGGAAAATATGGAAGATCATGTGAAAGAGAAATTTATGATAAATTTATTACTATTATCAAACCACACACAAACTAACTAACACACAAACACACTCACACACACACACACACATATATATATATATTGTATAAAGATGAATAATTGGGTCGAAAAAATATCAATGCTCAATATGTTAGAGTATATTAATAATTCTATGAGTTTAATGATTTCCATTATCTACGTATGTGAAGATCTAACACTAGAAGTCCCTAAATGTGAAATACTTAAGTATTAAAATAAAACAAGGATTATCCAAATATAAATAGATTCAGAAGTATTTTTAAGACCATAATATCTTTAAGACACTATTGAAGATCCCAAAGAGTCACATGGGTAGACCTTTTGATGAATCTGTTCATGGTGGAAGATTCTATTTTAGAGTAAAGATAAAGTAACAAAGTCTAGGAATAAGATATTTATATTCTTGATCATAACTAATGAAGACAATTGTATATTCAATATGGTTTTGAAAGTGGAGGGTTTCTTCCAGTTGTTGTCGGAAATGGAGGAACACAGTGGGACTTTTTTTTGATCATGATGGAATAGTCTATAGTTGTAATAACTTGTTGGATAGTTAAGAATCTATAATCGAGGGGTGGGGGAATAACCAATTGTGGAAAGTAGGATTTTATATTGAATCTTATAGATATTGTTTTCTAATTTCTTATAGTAAATTATTTCATAGAAGGTTAGGCATCGAGAAATATTCTAGAGTGGGTCAACAACTTTAACCAATTCAAGTGGGTGAATTTGAATGGAGATGAATTTATAAATTAAGGCTTATAATTCACCCAACTCTTAGTGGTCTATATGTATATTGGAACTACCTACGGTATCAGAGCATGTTTGGCTATAATGATAAAGGAATATTTATGAGATTTGGATAATCTTAATTCAACTAAATGATGAGTAATTACCATATTCTATTGGATGAATTACCATTTATAAATAAATATGATGCTTTCATTTCTCATATCACTTAGTCAATAAGTGAGCGATGAGGATAATATGGTTTTCCACCTATTTATTAAGGATATGAAAACACTTAAGATGATAAAAGAAAATTAGAGGTAGATGGAAAATCACAAAATTCTATCCAAATTTCCTTGATAGAGAAGGTATATACCAAGGTAATTGGTCTCCAAACTGCCACAAAAATTTGGGAAAAATTGAGATGTAGAAATAAAATAAATATGAAAGTAGTGAATCCAAAATTTAATTTTTTTAGGTGTCAATATACCGATATAAATATAGATGTTTTTGAAACAATTTATGAATAATTTACCCTTGTAAATGAGATTGGGAAGCATAAATAGTTATTTTTTAGAATCTAGAGGGCTATATCATTGTCAAAAAACTGATGAGGAACTTTACATATTATATTTATTCAAAAATATCAACCCTATAATAAATAGTGGACTGGAAAATTTATGAGATTCAAAACATAATTATAGTTAATGAGATGAGAAAGGTGTATTATTTTATAAATAAATAAAAGGATGAAATGGATTTTGAATCCATGTGAAAAGGAAATATTTGGGAAAAGAGATTGATGAATATGTAGACTCACATGTTGAGGTTTATGGATACTTAAATCAAATTGTTTATCTTATAATAAAAGGACTCATAAGGGAAGAGAAGAAGGGAAATAGTAAGACATCACTAAAGTTATTCAATCTTACCAACTTTGATCATTTTTCAAAAAAAAATTCCTAAAATAAGTTTGAAGAATCAAAATCTAAATTAGATTCCAATAGACCTAAAAAATGTGGTAAGAAGAAAAAGAATCACTAAGACATCCAAATCATTAATCTAATGAGTAAGAAAAATAAACATTCATCAAAAATTTGTTTTTTTTTTATTTTTATTTTGGTTTCATTACTCATATAAATAAAATAAATGATTCATCATGTTGTTATGATGAAGAAGAAGACAAGACCGAACTTGAGGGGGATCTAAAAGGAAAATTTGAAATCTATACGGTACAAATAGAATTACTCACGAAAATAAGAAGAATCATGAGTTTGAAAATAAAATTATGGTTTCTAATAAATAAGTTCTAAGAATGAAGGAATAAACCAATGTTGATGGTATCAAGAAGAATATGATTAGGGAAGATGAGTGTAAAAATATTATCACATATCTCATAATAGAATAGAGGAAAAAAGGAATAATAACTATCTAAGACACAATCCATATGTCTCATAGTAAAAAAATAATTTAATAATTCCATAGAATAATTCACTATAAATACTTATTTAAATGGAGAATCTTATAATTATAGTAAGAAGAAAAGTTAACATGAACAAGAAAAATCTAAACTAAATCAATTTAAAAATAGTATTATTTTATTTAATAGTACATGTGTAGAAACTAAAATTGTGGATACACCGTCCTAGAAATATGAGAGGAAATATTCCACATTAAGGGAAGGGATACATATGCCAACGAGGCTACAACTCCATAAAAAAGTTATTTTTGGTTTGAAAGATGAAAACCACAAAACAATTATGAAAGGATATGAAAAAATTTAGAAGAAACAATTTTCAAGGTTTTTATTAGTGTTGCAGTAAGAATGGAAATTAAGTTTATTCTTCTTGGTTTAATATTTCTGTACTCAAAAAGAGGCAAGAATCAAGGGGGAGTCTCATTGATCGTTTGTGGAAAAAATATAACAGAAAATTACATGTTACATGATCTAAAGAACATTTATATATATAAAAATATATTTTGTTGAAGGTGTTTGTGGGAGATTGAATTTGAAAGGGCATAATCTTGTGTTATGAATGAATGGTTGGAAGGTGAGATTTACTTTTTTGGGAAATGGAAGAGTTTTCAAATGAAACCTAGTAGTAAGTCATGTAAATATTGTAATAATACTAAGATTAATAGTAAATAGTGCATTGTTTTTTGGGAAAATTTATTAAATTTGGAGAAAGAGTTGGAGAAAGTTGAATAATTGCTGAATCCAATGAAAATAAAGTGGATTCATATGTTGATATAATAACTCTTGAGATGTTATCCAAAATATTTAAAATGAATATCTAGATGACTAAGGTCAGAAAATAAATTATACAAAAAGAAGAATTTCAATAGAAGAATTAATATTATCCAATTGATAAGGCTTAGAATAAAAAAAGTGACAAAATAAATCTTTTCATACTGACATTTGAAGAAAATAATGGTACAGATTAAGTAGAATCTATCAGACTAAATTTTATTTCTATAAAACCTAGAGTTCCCTATATATCATTTATTAGTTTATGGGTTTTGAAGTACAATACAAGGAATTTAAGGATAATTTTGAGGAATGAACTTCTTGATAACAATGAATATGAGTTTCTTCATAGAGTTTTGTGGTTGGAAACTAAACATGATAAAGAAGATTAATTCACCCCCTTAAGAGAATTTTACAAGAACAATAAAGTATAAAAATCAAAATTTATTCACCTACTTAAATTCTATCCCTATTATAATTTAGTGGATTTTTGATTAATGAAAATACCTGAAAAATGAGAGATGTATAATTTTTACCTAAACATTCAAATGTGTTCGTTTAAGTGTGTGTATGATTCATCATTTTATTGAAAACTTTTATCGGTAGAGACCCTTAAAACAAGAATTTAGAATTTCTAATCATGATACCACATATATGGTTGTGTATAGAGAACATATAAAACCTTTATTATGTCTATCTTTCTTTTCACACTGGGTTTTCATACATAGATATATAGTTGAACAAATAATGAATATTTGTTAAGTGTTCCATGTGATGTAATCCTTCTCTCAAAAAGGGTGAAGAATATGAGTGTTACTTCAAATGAAAATGAATATCTAAGAATTAACTCATAATTACCATAGTATTTTATTGTTAATAATAGGGATAAAGAGTGCATACATCTAATACACTTATTGATATTGATGATTGGTATTTACAATAAATTAAAAAATGTAGATTGTTATGTACAAGTAATTATTGCAGTTATTTTAAATGGATCTATATGTGTTATAGGTGATTCATAGAGTATTATTATGGATTCATTAAGGAATTGGATTTCATTCCTTATAATACATATATGTATGTCCATAAGATGTTTTATATAATACCATGATCTATAGTAAAGGGAATGTGTGGTTAAAACATGAATAAATCAAATAGATAAGTTTAAGACAATGTAGAAATGGATAGTGTGATGATTGATGATCTTATCTTAAAAATAATCAAATACATGTTTTGGTCGATAAAGGATCCTAGTCTATAATATATTTGAGAAGTTGTGAGGTGTTTAATAATTCATATAATTTAGGTGAAGAAGTATGAAATTTATTTTTGTAAATTTGTAAATTTTTAAAATCCATGCAGATGATTCGTCCACATATATTGTTTATGTAGTGTATTTAGTGATGTAGGAAAATTAGGTAGTTGATTCAACCTTGTAGCTAATTCACACATCTGATTTAGCGGTGTAGTAAAATCATGTACCAATTTCCACAATTTGTCCAATTGATAACTGTGCAGCCAATTTATATGTAACTAATTAAGAACTACATAGGCAATTAGAACATAAACAATTATAATGTTGATGATTTCTATAACGTAGTCGAGTATATAAAGATGTGTAAATTTTTGAAGTTTTTAAAGAAGTTATATTTGAGGTGTTATGGAATAATTAATCATTACAATGAAATTAAGACAAGTATTCAATGAAGAATATCTTGATATGTGAATCATCATTCAAGAAATATTAATGAAGATTAATTCTACGAAATTTTATAGTAAGTAATATTAATAATTGATGATAATGTAATTAAAATTTAATTTTTATTGAATTAAATTCAAAAATAGATTTGTGGTTATATGCAGTAATAATAAAGAAATCATGGAGGAAATTATGGAAGGTCATGTAAACATTAAATCGATGCTGTATATATTACTATTATTATCATATAAATATATTTTTCAGATTTTCAATAAATCAGGAGTGAAAAGGATCAATGCTTGATACTTGCGAGTATTCTGAGAATTCTATGAGTTTGATAATTTCCATCATTGAAGTAAGAGAAGATATGAATCCAAGAGTCTATAAAGCTGATAAACTTAAGTTTCTCAATAAGTTGAGAAGAATCCAGATCACACTAGATTTAGAAGGAATTTCAAGACAAAAAAAGATGAAAACCACTACTAAAGATCTTGAAGATGTGTACATGAATAGATATTTATCCATTTATTCATAGAGGAATATTATATTTCCAAGTTGTTTTAAAGAAATAATGGAGAGGAAGGATATATTTTTCGAACATATCATTATTAAATAAGATAATTGTATCTTCCAGCTAGCTCTAGAAGGGGAGTGTATCTTCCATTTGGTTATAGAAGTAGAGGAACACATCAGGACTCCTAATGATCATTTTGTGAAATTCTATGGTTTTAGTCAATTGTTTGATAATGAATTGTGATAGGGGAATAACTAGTTTTACTAGAGAGTATTATTTTATGTTGAACATTGTAAATAATGTGTTCTAATTTCATACATTTTTCTACTACACATGAGGGTAGGCTATTATAGATATTATATAGTGGATTGAGAACTTTCCCTATTTAAGAGGTTAATTTTAAAGGGATAAGAATACATAAAATAATACCACATATTATCCCCTATCATTGGTCTAACTAGATTGGGGAATTACAATAGTGAACTCAAAACCCCCATTATTATATTCTAGGACTTAGATAGATCATTAGTTTCTCTATATTTCAATCATTTATCTACAATGTGAGTTAGTCCTTGGTGAAACAATGGTATTAAATTGGATTGTATTTATTTATTAACTATCTATTATTTTTTATGATTAAACCCAAAATATCTTTATGTTTGGTTTTTTATATTTTTCTAATGATGGAAAACCATCTTCCTTTGGACCACTATGGAGATTTATACACTTATTTTAATAAGAAATCCCTTTATTCATTTACATTATTAAATATTTTCTTAGAAATATTATGTGGCAGTGTGGAACTAATTGGAAGAAAACATTTTCTATTAATAATGTATTTTATAAATTATTTCTAGAAGATATCTTGGTTTTAATTAATATAATTTATATTTTTCACAATTCCATTCTTTATTATTTTATTTTCTTAGTTTATATGTCACCATCCCTTATGAATTTTTTATTTTACATTAAATTTTATAATCAGTACAATTTATATATTTATATATTTAATACAATTTTAAAAATTTGACTTTATGAATATTTTAATGTTTAGATATTGTAACCTATTAAATAGTAGTTTGTTGAGTTATTATGATAAAAAAATATATTTTCTTTACAAATTAATATATTTATGATGTGTAGATAGAAATGGAATATTGTTTTTATATAAAGAAATAGAAATTATAACTCATGTATATGGGTTGTTTTATGGAATGGGATGGGCTCCCTTACTCTATTATATTCCCTCCCACACTCTTGAAGGGATGTGTTACAAGATTGGCCTAACTTAGTATACTTGATCTCCTTTACCTTAATGGGATATGTATTACACCCTGACTCTATTATTTTCATTTTTATCAAATTTTATAGAGTGTTCTGATGTTTGTAACAAAAGTATGAATTCTATATATATTAGGAGTTATTTAAGGAAATATAAATTTTTTTATTTAAAAATTATTATGAACCTTGATGTATGTTTTGTTTTGTTATTTTTTTTGTATTTTTTATATACACTTATGTTTATGAAATGTATATAGGGGTGGGGTGGAGAATACCTAGTGAATTTTTTATGATCATGATCTATATGTATCACACTTTGTACTATATTTATACCCTTTTATACATGATTCAGTGATTGGAAATGCCTAAAATCAGGGGTTTTAATAGAATATGGAGTGCGGTGTTTAGGGAGTGTATTTTGTAATTTTGAAGGGATGGACTAGGTGACTGCATAAGGGTTTTCCTTGGATGTTTATATAAGAGATATTAATTGTATAGAATTTAATTTTCTCTTATAGGTAATTTTTGGATCATTTAGTAAGTGTTAAAAAAATATTACTTACCTTGTTTCAATTGCTTTTTTTGAATGTATAGATTTATGATATTTTTGTTTCATGGAATTGCATGAACATATAGTTTTTAAATATATTATTGTTCAGTAAACGTGATGAATAGGTTCATCATTGGTGGTTATTTATATTTTATTATTCTTAGGTTTTATTAATCAAAAGTCATGTTGAAATTTTGGAATGACTTTTACATTTTTCTATTATGGTTTTAAAGAGGGAAAACCATTTCTCACACCGATGTTATTCATCCATAATCATTTATTCTAGTTTATGTGGAATGGTATCTATTCTTAAGGTGTTTTTTGTGGTCTGGTTGAACACCATATGGTTATTCAACTATGATCATTAAAAAATATGTGATGATGAATTAAATTTTCATAGGTTTTCATTGTTCTTTACTAGTTTTAGCATTTGAATTATTTTCATTTGAGACAAATTTAATTGGTTTTATTATTAGATTTTATTGATAATAATATTTAACAAGAGTTGTGCAAAGGATTTGAAATATATTTGAATGAAATTTTTAAGGCACCAGTGTAGGAAATCAAGAATGTTCTAGCCGACTTCCCTCTACACGAGAGGAAATACCTGAAGCTGTGTATAAGATTTATCAAGATCGATAAACTTTTATAAATAACGGATCATGATAACTATGTTCCATGAGATTGAAATCAATACTAATAATGATGATAATAGTTCAAATTATCATCAAATAAATAGGTAAAATAGGTTTAATAGACATTGCAATATTAAAATTATCTTTTATATCCTGTAAAAAAATTTATAACTCTTCTGGTGCATAATTTCTACATACCTATTTTTGGAACTTCCCAAATTTATTATTGTGAAATATATCATAGGAAAAAATTAGTAGTTTCTCAAATATTCCACATAATAATAATTTGAAAAATCAATTGGACATGCAAACCAAAATTAACTATATTGATATAAAAAAATACCAACATGTTTCATTAACCCATACAACCCTTTATTTATAAATTAATAAATTTGATCAATTATAAACAAAATAAAACAATTAAATAAAAAAATAAAAGAGGTATTCAAATTTGATCCTTCCACTTCTGAAATTTTTATATTCAACTAATCAACTTCCAATTTAACTAAAAGATTTTTTCTGATATCTATACAATCATTATTTTGATGATATAATAAAAATATTTACTCTATATGTAGAGGCCCAAAGCTTGACGTACATGGACATTACATTACTTTTTCAGAATACTTAGTACATAACAAAAACACACACACAAGGACCATAATAGTTTAGTGTCTTTGGAAACTCAGAACGTAATCTTCTAATCATGGTGAAAGATCTTCAACATCTCCCGTAAAGATCCTCCCTTTTTTTCTTACCTAAAACCTTTCTTTATATCATAGGAAAAAAGAAAACATAAAAGGGTGATCTCAAATGCTCAGTAAGGGTAAACAAAATAAATATCAATCACATCGTATTCATAAGAACATAACATTTTGGAAATCTTAACATGCAAAATAGATCATAATATCATAACATGGGATAAATCATAGTAGTGAAATGTAATCCAAATAATCATAACTTAAAACATTAAACTTTGTTGCGTACACACATAATCATAGAGAATCATTTCTTATTAGTCAAGACTCATTTCCAACACTATCTTAGTGGACAAAGGCCATTTTTGAACCGAGTTCATTCCTCCTTTCAGTCCTGTTTGACTGAACCGGTTTAAGCTGCCATTCTAGCCATGTCTATCTCATGAGATATAAAATCTTTACCCAATGCATTGGAGGGATATATAGGTCCCACCCATCTCATAATGATACCATTCTTATGTGTGCCACAAAATCATAAACCATACATCATAGCATAACCCATGTAATAAAAATGGGAATCTTAAACATCATGACATCATAAAACAATTCATATAAGATAAAGGAATTCATAAAAAATATATCCATCACAACATAATCATATCAATGAAATAATAGGGATATAAACATAATCCTATATTATCTTAGATGGAAAATAATTTTGATAAAACACTTGAACTCCATTCTTGAGGAAAATATCCTTTATAATTCAAAAACATTTTTCCTTTCTTAACATGTCATACAATTTTAATCTAAAAGAATTTGATTAAAAATAATCTTGAAAACTTGTAAATTATGATTCTTGGAAATAATGTTTTAAAAATCCATTCATTCCATATAAGTTAAAAAACATTCTTCTCGTACTTTTGTCAGAAAATTCAAAAAGTACCTCGTACGAAAACGACAAAAGATTCCTTTCATATCTTTTACTAAAAACTCACCGAATGGTAAGATTGGATTAAAAAAATGTATGTGGATGGAAATAATATTACATATTGAGGAAACATGTATGTGGATGATAAAATACACCCCAGTAAATTCTGAAGTATAAATAATCTCGGATAAAAATTGAGATTGCAAGATTTTCCCTTACCTTAGGTCCGATTTGCTTCATAAGTGTCTGAACCTCCTGTATAATGATTTAAATAATGTCATTGACTTATTCCCAAATCATAATCATTGTTATGATATCATATATGGTTCACTTATGACTTTATATTACCCGTTCTTTTGAAAATTCCATTTTAAAGAGCGTTTTGGGTAAAATTGTTTCATTTGTCATCCGTGTTTTGACTTGTATTTATTCATATGATTACTTAGATCATGATTACTTAATTCAAGAATATGAAACATTATTTATCTATAATATATATTCAGAATATACATATATATAATAAATCAGTAAATGGAAAGAAATACTCCGTTCATGGAGACGGTAGGCCATATATACGCATGAACGCTGTTTTCGTTTCCTTATTGAGTTGAATGGAATTAAGTAGATGACATACATATATATACACATAAATACAATATCATTATTATGTCATATATTTCATGACTACTTATTATATATACTTTATAATCATTCATGAATGGTTAACGTGGATAATGAATCTCATCGCATCGTGGAGATGGTAGTCCGTACGTACGCACGAGTGATGATATCGTTCTCATGATCGTGGGAATGTATTGGAGTGTATGCATACTATTTCAGAATCAATATCACTTTAAAATAATCATATATAGTTATTATTTACACCATTATACCCATCCAAGTAAGGTGGTGGTGGAAAATAGATTACACCATGGCATGGAGACGGTATTTCGTACGTACGCACGCGCGGTGATTTCGTTTTCCGTATGATGGATAGATTGTGAAATAGGGTTGTTTCATAATTATAATAACATATCAGTATATTAGTGATACTGATGTTATTACTTCATAATGAAACAACTTAATAATAATAAGTGGAAGAAGAAATAATGTTGAAATAATCGGTAACGGACATTACCTCTTCTTTGAAGCGCCTCTTTGAGTCCTCTTTTTTGGGCACTAAAATTGTTCTTTGAAGAAGACCAGGACCTCTAGGATGTTTCTATGGAAGTGGAGAAGAGAATTTGGCAGTGTTTGGTCATGATTGAAGGCTCAATGTGGTGTGAGGAAGAGGGGGAGGAGGTGCCCTTTTATAAGGGAGGAGAGGGGCCCCTTTGGAATAACTAAAAATATTATTATATTATAAAGCCAAAGTCTGTTTTAAATAGCTCCAAATTGATTTATTTCTAATATAAGGTGGGTATGGGTATAAATACTCTCACCAAATAGAATTTAGACAAATTTAGGTCATTATACTAACCTTATCTTTTAGTTTTAACTCTTAGTTAATTAGATTGATACTTACCATGCCACTTTGTATTTTTATATTATATAGTTAATAAACTTACCATATACATCCAAGAGACCCCCACATGATCCATTAAAGATACACCTATATTTATATAAGTATCTTGGCCTAACCTTTTATTTTTAGGAATAAAATAACAATCAATAATATAATATTTGTTTTAAAAACTATTTTATGTCAATTTTGACACTATTCAATAGTTGATTTTTGTGAAATTCATAAAAGAATTATTACTTCGAGAAAATTTAATTAAATCATTACTAACATGTCCTATTAACCTATAAAAGAAATTTAATTCATTAAAAGTCCCAAATTATATTTATTTTGGTATTTATAATATCAATTATGTTAATTTTTCACTATTATGGTAATTACTGCATCATCATTGTGTCATAAATAACATAAATTATTTAATGTCTAAAAATTAGAAATAAAATATCATTATGTAGGAAATAGTTTTATCTTTCTAATGAATATTTAAAATTGAAAATACAATATATATAACCCTATGTAAAAATTGTTTTTCTAAAAGATATATGCTTGTGTCATTTTTATATTCATTTTAACTTAATTAAAATAAAGTGTTCCTATCACTTACAAGTGGCACCATGGGGTCCCGAAATTGACCCAAAGATGCCCATGGTCGAACATGTATCAACCAATAAGTTTATCACACATTTTAGGGTAATTGTTTTATTATTATAATATTATTTTTTAACCCTTATTTACCGGATTTACTATTTAACCATGGTAAATAAAATATTTACCGAAGTAATTATTCAAAATGTCTAAAAATAAAATTTACCTATTTACACAATTTGAACATACTGATTCCAAATATGGAATCCATTTTTCCAAATTCAATACACATAAGTGGCAGAAATTAATTTAAAATTAATTTCCGCTGTCAAAACAAAAAGCGTGTTTTTAAGATATAATAACTATCAAAAAATTGATACTTGTTTATGTTAGGTTTAATTGGGAAATTATTTCCAATGACCAACATTGTATTAAATGGTAAAAATATATTCTAAATATACTTTAAACCCACTCAAATTCATAATTTATCACAATTAGTTATTTTTATTAAAAAAGTTGTTTTTAATTAAAATTTAGTAATTTTCACTATTCGTCAAAATATGAAAGTTATCCAAAAAGTACCAAAATATCACCTTAGGATAAATTCGATACTCCGAATCCAAAAATGAAGTCAATTTTGAGAGATAAAATTTCTAAAATTTTAAAAGGTGGTAATTACTATTCATAACGGCTAGTTTTAATAATATTTTAATAGCATATCGTTGTTTAGTGAAACTTGTTATTGCATACTACACATGCTATCGAGGAAGGTCGTGATTGCGTGTAATGCAAGGAAAGTCAAGGATGCATGTTGTGAAAACTCATTTTGGTGTAGCGTACAACTCAAGACATGAATTAAATTAAAAAGAATATTTTTCATAAAATCTCGAGTTGTTACATTCTACCCCCCTTAAAATGAATTTCGCCCTCGAAATTCGTCGGGGTTATAAATGGTTTACTATTAGAAAGTTTGTTTAATAGAAACCCACATTGTAAAAAGGAATACCAAAACCAATCTTTAAAAACAAAAGTATGAAACGTAACGGTTACCCAAATAAACTAATCACTGGGTTTCCACATAGGTGAAAATAGGGATATGGAAGAGAAGTCTCACCATCATGTTCTGATGGAGAGTGGTAGAGAACATGGCTATGGAAAAGCCAGTAATCACAAAGCCATAAATTTGTGACAATCTAAGGTACCATCTGATTCATCAGATATAGGAGCACTAGGACAACATTATTGGTTTTCAAGATCATTTCCCTAAAGTTGATGAAATTGTAATTAGAAGAAATACTTTCGTGATTTTGGTATAGTCTCACCGTTGGTCATTCTTTGAAAAATTTCCACTTCATCTCTCAAATAAATGAAGTTGAATTTTTCATTCGTAATGTGTTAGCAGATCATGTGATAGAATGATGGGTCATTCCATCTGTCTCAAACAAAAGGTTAGAAAAGTTATCAAAAAATACATAAGTCCATATATAGTGAGATTAATCATATATGGTTCCTAAAATGGACATATACTTCATATATCATACTGCTTAATATAATAAAACTAGTATCTACTAAACAGGGACTTCCTGTAGGCTAGTGGTAGGCGATAAAGGATGGTCGCACTTCGGTTGTGGGTTCGATTCCCACAGCATTGTCTGACGCGATGGGTTGTCACCCATCCTGCAAGTTGTCCTTTTTCTAAAACTACATTACTAAAACATCCCATATATAATATCAAAAAAACTTCTATACATAAACAATACTAACTTATTTCTAACATAATCCATTCCAATCTTTAGGCTTATCCAAAATAATGTTGTCTAATCTCATATTATAGTGAAAATTATTACTAAAGAGTTCATACAACTAGCATGTTAATACCATTGTTGATCCCCATATATCATTAGATATGTCTTTTTGGTCACATTTCAAACATTCAAAGGCCTTAATCAAGTATTATCTTGAAAAAAAATGAATACCCATTGAACCTTATTGAAAACATGAATGCTGTTAAAAGTTAACTCATTCCACATACCAAAATCCTCAAAATTCTATATACTCAAACCACGATATCACTTAGTCCTTATATCAATCATGAGCTCATGAATACTGTAAAACATTTCATGTTTTCCTTATCCCTTCATTATGCGCAAATCATCTTTTTTCCAAAAATATCTCAATCAATTTCCATGGTTACCGGTACCATAAAATTATTGAAAACCACAATATACCAATACATAACTATTCCAATATTCCATGATACTATATACAACATTATTTTGGAATCCCATTACATAAACACTTAATCATTCCACCACATCGTTGTCATATTCAACATCGCCAATGTTGATCGCATGTGACTTCCCTTTGTCCTTTGCCTTAAGTGGTTGCTCATGTCGATCATCACTAACCCTTAGATTAGGGCATTATTAGCATAATTCCCCATTTCCTTGCACATGAAGCATTGAAGTGCAGTAGGTTCATTCTGTGTATCCCTTCATTTGTTTTCCTCATTAGACATCTTCTTCCCATCATTGCGGCATTCAAATGCCCGATGACCTTCCTTTCCACATTTGAAACATTTACTTGTCCCTTTAGGAAAACTCCCTCCATGTTTCTTTCCACACTTTGAGCAAAGGGAAGGATCATCTTCTTTTCAGTGTGCTCTTTATATTTTCCATTGAATTCCATTTTACTCTTCTTATCAAACCCATATGACTGATGGGTTACTCCAATCTCCATCTCAACTTTGAGAGCACATCGAACGATTTCCTCGTAGCTATTGAAGTCCCTTATGTCTAACGCCCTTCGAAGACTTGGTTTTAATCCACTAAAGAATCGATCGATCTTAATCTCAGGTTGGATAATAATACAAGAAGCGTACCTTGCAAGTCTTGTAAAATTTTCTTCATAGGTACCAATAGATTCATCATCCTTTTGCTTCAGTTCAGGAAACTCTATCTCCATCTTTGTTCAGAGAATACGAGGGGAGTACTTTTTGAAAAATAAGTTATTGAACTCGTCCCATTCCATGGACTCAATTTCCTCTCTTGGCCTCGTATTCTTGATAAGATTCCACCATTGATCAGCATCAGCTTCCAAACGATACACTACTAAGATGACTTTATCATGTTCAGAACATTGAAGAATTGAAAATATCTTTTCAGTAGTACTAATCAATTGTTCAGTAACAAGTGGATCAGAAGACCCATTGAAATAAAGTGGACGTTGCCTCATGAAGGACTCAATAGAATATTATTCCCTTCTTTGCTCATTTGGAAGTCCAGAATGATTCATAGCTTGTGTAAGTATAGCAATTAGATTTTTCACTCTATCTCCCATAACATTTGTTTGTTTATGAGTACAATCATTGCATTTTCCATTACATTGATCAACATGGTTCATTCAGGTTCCATCTATTGACTAAAACCAAGAAGAATAGTGTGAGAAACACTAATTATAATAGAGAAACCACATAATCAAGAATAAAATTTCACACTTAAGGTCTTATCCTAGGTTATTCATGGCCATTTCTAAAACACTAAGATTGTGTTCTATGCTAAGACTTATCCTTAGGGTTCTTACTAAGGCTTTCACATCATAGTTTCCAAAGGTTGACTATACCTTTCCTTTGATACCAACTGTAGAGGCCCAAAGCATGACGTACATGGACATTACATTACTTTTGTGGAATACATAGTACATAACAGAAACACACACACAAGGACCGTAATAGTTTAGTGTCTTTGGAAACTCGGAACGTAATCTTCTAATCATGGTGAATGATATTCAACATCTCCCATAAAGATCTTCCCTTTTTTTTCTTACCTAAAACCTTTCTTTATATCCCGGGGAAAATAAAACATAAAAGGGTGAGCTCAAATGCTCAGTAAGGGTAAAAAAAATATCAATCACATCATATTCATAAGAACATAACATTTTGGAAATCTTAACCTGCAAAAGAGATCATAATATCATAACATGGGATAAATCATAGTAGTGAAATGTAAACCCAATAATCACAACTTAAATCATGAAACATTGTGGCGTACACACATAATCATAGAGAATCATTTCTTATTAGTCAAGACTCATTGCCAAGACTATCTTAGTGGACAAATTTCATTTCTGAATTGAGTTCATTCCTCGTTTCAGTCCTATTTCACTGAACCGGTTTAACCTGCCGTTCCAGCCATGTCTATCTCATGAGATATAAAATCTTTACCCAATGCATTTGAGGGAGATATAGTTCCCACCCATATCATAATGATACCATTCTTATGTGTTCCACAAAATCATAAACCATACATCATTGCATAACCCATTTAATAAAAATGGGAATCTTAAACATCATGATATCATAAAACAATTCATAATATAAAGGAATTCATACAAATATATCCATCACAACCTAATCATATCAATGTAATGATAGGGATATAAACATAACCCTATATTATCTTAGATGGAAAATAATTTTGATAAAACACTTGAACTCCATTCTAGGGGAAAATATCCTTTCTACTTCAAAAACATTTTTCCTTTCTTAACATGTCAAACAATTTTAATCTAAAAAAAGTTGACTAAAAATAATCTTGAAAACTTGTAAAGGAAGATTCTTGGAAATAATGTTTTAAAAATCCATTCATTCCGTATAAGTTAAAAAAACATTCTTCTCGTACTTTTGTCGGAAAAGTCAAAAAGTACCTCATACGAAAACGACAAAAGATTCATTTCATATCATTTACTAAAAACTCACCAAAGGGTAAAATTGGATTTAAAAAATTTTAGGTGGATGGAAATAATATTACATATTGAGGAAACATGGATGTGGATGATAAAATACACCCCAGTAAATTTTGAAGTATAAAAAATCTCGGATTAAAATTGAAATTGAAAGCCTTTCCCTTACCTTAGGTCCGATTTGCTTCGTAAGTGTCTGAACCTCCTGTATAATGATTTAAATAATGTCATTGACTTATTACAGAATCATACTCATTGTTATTATATCATATATGGTTCACTTGTGACTTTATATTACCCGTTCATTTGTAAATTCCATGTTAAAGAGCGTTTTGGGTAAAATTGTTTCATTTGTCTTCCGTGTTTTGACTTTTAATTATTCATATGATTACTTATATCATGATTAATTAATTCCAGATAATATATATTCAGAATATACATATATATAATAAATCAGTAAATGGAAAGAAATACACTGTTCATGGAGACGGTAGGTCATACGTACGCATGAACATTGTTTTTGTTTCCTTATTAAGTTGAATGGAATTAAGTAGATTACATACATATATATACACATAAATCCAGTATCATTATTATTTCATATATTTCATGATTACTTATTATATATACTTTATAATCATTCATGAATGGTTAACGTGGAGAATGAATCTCATCGCGTCGTGGAGACGGTAGTCCGTACGTATGCACGAGCGATGATATCGTTCTCATGATCGTGGGACTGTATTCGAGTGTATGTATACTATTTCAGAATAAATATCACTTTAAAATAATCATATATAGTTATTATTTACACCATTATACCCATCCAAGTATGGTGGTGGTGGAAAATAGATTGCACCACGGCGTGGAGATGGTATTCTGTATGTACGCACGCGCGGTGATTTCATTTTCCGTAGGATGGATAGATGGTGAAATAGGGTTGTTTAATACTTATAATAACATATAAGTATATGAGTGATACTGATATTATTAATTCATAATGAAACAACCTAATAAGAAGAAGTGGAAGAAGAAATAATGTTGAAAGAATCGGTAATGAACATTACCTCTTCTTCGAAGCGCCTCTTTGAGTCCTCTTCTTAGGGCACTAAAATTGGTCTTTGAAGAATACCAGGACCTCTAGGATGTCTCTAGGTAAGTGGAGAAGATAATTTGGTAGGGGTTGGCTGAGCTTGATGGCTCAATGTGGTGTGAGGAAGAGGGGGAGGAGGTTCCCTTTTATAAGGGAGGAGAGGGGAACCTTTGGAATAACTAAAAATACTATTTTATTATAAAGCCAAATTCGGTTTTAAATATCTCTAAATTGATTTATTTCGAATCTAAGGTGGGAATGGGTCGAAATACTCTCATCCAATAGAATTTAGACAAGTTTAGGTCATTATAATAATCTTATCTTTTAGTTTTAACTCTTAGTTAATTAGATTGATATTTTCCATGTCACTTTGTATTTTTATATTATATAGTTAATAAACTTACCATATACATCCAAGAGACCCCCAAGTAGTCCATTAATTATAAACCTATCTTGATATAAGTATCTTTTTCGAACCTTAGATATTTAGGAATAAAATAACAATCAATAACATAATATATTTTTTAAAAACTATTTTATGTCAATTTTGACACTATTCAATAGTTGATTTTTGTGAAACTCATAACAGAATTATTACTGAGAAAAAAGTTAATTAAATAATTACTAACATGTCCTATTAACCTAGAAAATTAGTTTAATTCATTAAAAGTATCAAATTATATTTATTTGGGTATTTATAATATCAATAATGTTAGTTTTCACTATTATGGTAATTACTGCATCATCATTGTGTCATAAATAAATTAAATTATTTAATGTCTAAAAATTATAAATAAAATATCTTTATGTAGGAAATAGTTTTTTCTTTCTAATGAATATTTATTATCAAAAATCCAACATAAATAACCTTATGTAAAAATTGTTTTTCTAAAAGATATATGCTTGTGTCATTTTTGTATTCAGTTTAACTTAATTAAAATAAAGTGTCCCTATCACTTACAAGTGGCACCATGGGGTCCCAAAATTGACCCAAAGATACCCATGGTCAAAAATGTATCAACAAATAAGGTTATCACACATTTTAGGGTAATTTTTTTATTATCATAATATTATTTTTTAACCCTTATTTACCGGATTTACCCTTTAACCATGGTAAATAAAATATTTACTGAAGTAATTATTCAAAATGTCTAAAAATAAAAGTTACCTATTTACACAATTTGAACATCCTGATTCCAAATATGAATCCATTTTTCCAAATTCAAAACACCGAAGTGGCATAAATTAATTTAAAATTAATTCCCGCTATCAAAACAAAAAGCGTGCTTTTAAGATATAATAACTATCAAAAGATTGATACTTGTTTATATTCGGTTTAATTGAGAAATTATGTCCAATGACCAACATTGTATTAAATGGTAAAAATATATTCTAAATATACTTTAAAACCACTCAAATTAATAATTTATCACCATTAATTATTTTTATTAAAAAAGTTGTTTTTAAATAAAATTTAGTAATTTTCACTATTCATCAAAATATGAAAGTTATCCGAAAAGTACCAAAATTTCACCTTAGGCTAAATTCGATACACCGAATCCAAAAATTAATTCCATTTTGAGAGATAAAATTTATAAAATTTTAAAAGGTGGTTATTACTATTCATAACGGCTAGTTTTAATAATATTTTAATAGCATATCGTTGTTTAGTGAAACTCGGTATTGCGTACTACACATGCTATCGAAGAAGGTCACGATTGCGTGTAATGAAAGGCAAGTCAAGTATGAGTGTTGTGCAAGATCCTTTTGGTGTAGCATACAACAGAAGACATTAATGAAATTAAAAAGAATATTTTTCATAAAATCTCGGGGTGTTACAATATAGTCCTGATTATTGGCTCTATCACCTATATCAAAATGGGAATAGTGATAAGATAAATTGGTTCTATCTGCTTGAGAATTGGAATATTCATGTTGTGCAATTTTCAAACAAATAGTTCAGGTTTCTTGTAGTTTCTAAAATACTAATAACTTCTTTCCTTCCTAAATGACTTATCTTGTAGTGTTCTATAATGATGACACAACTAAACTTATCCCTAATACTTGCATTTCTCATTTAAAAATGAAACAATTATCTTGTAATATAAAATATTATTAATACCTTATTATGACTATTTTATAAATTGATTAATATCAAATTTAGAATTGAAAAAAAACATAATAATATTATAGCACACATTAACAAAAATCATACAATGTAGTTATTAGAATATTTAAATAATGAAGACTAGTGAATCAAATTCACATACCAGATATCATAAAACACTCATTAGTCACAAATATATAACTATGTACCCAAATAAAAACTCCAAACAACATTATAATTTGAAATATTAGGTTAAAAGGAATTGGATATTGAATTATAATTACCTAAAAATGAATGTTGAATTATATGTGCAAGAATATTATATAATAAACCAGATAAACAAACATAAAAATAAGACAATATTCAACATTCATTAGTATTAATAGATATTTGAAATTGAATTATACTTACACATAATTAACTATCCAACTATCTAATTTCAGCTTACATAATCAAAACCATCCAATATATGTACTAAAATTTTCCAAATTATTATCATAAAGCATTATGAGAAAAAAAATACTAAATTATACATAATTAAAGTTAACCATCAGACCTTTTAATTCATTATTACATAGAGATAAATAATAACATTAAAATTTAATTGCTAAAAATTTTCAAATTAATATCATCAAGAGAGTTTGAATGAATATAATACATGATCATTCAATAAATAAAAAATAAATATAATTACTGAATAACCATTTTTTAGGAAAAAAGTTTCCCAAAGATATAAATAAGAAAATATAATTCTATAAAAATCGATCTTATAACATCATGAAAATATTCACAAACTACAAAATAGTCAACTACCAAATATTCCACCAATGATATTTATTCCTAAAAACACAATGAATTTTATAGTGGTAATTAGGAGGCTATATAGATCTAATGCATAAGAACTCCAGATTTAGTGTTATCTGGCTACATATGCCCCATAATATGCTACAAAGATCCACTGGAATATGTATTTTTAATGAAACTATAGTTTAACTACATATAACTAATGATAACATATCATCAGAGTGATATAGATCTATAATTATTTCAATCCAATGATTTTATGATAATATATAAACCCATAAATTTCTATAATCAAAGATATTTTTCTCAAAAATCTCTGGATTCATGTGCCATGATTGGGAATAAATGAACACTTGATTTTAGATAATTAAGAGTATAATCATGGAGATAAATAATTTAATAGGGATAAAATGGAACTCTTTATTCTTTTTTCATTCAATTAATTATATTATTCACATCATTTAACTCAATATTTCTAGTTATACCCAATGTGATTTTGAAATCAAATTCATTCTCAATATTTCTTTCAATTATAAAAACTATGGAATTGTAGTAGTTTTTCCGGATATAGATAGAAAACCACCAATGAATTTATATTTTTTACTAATAGATGCCAAAATTTTCATCAACTATTATTTGAAAAATTAAAAAGGATGTCCAATATAATATAATTTTTTTAGAAACTCTTATGCATGAAAGTTTATCTAAAATAAATAGTGAAGGGTTTATAACCCACCTAATTGGCATCCAAGGATTTTTACTAGGTAATACCAATGCAATTACTTCTTTTTATACCTATAGATGTTCAAGAAAAGTCCAATTTAAATCTAATAAATAATTTCCATTAATTGGAAAAATCATTGAAAGAGGAAATGTTTACCAAAATGTTTTATTCTGATTATGAAATCTCCAATGAGTTGTGATAGTCATGAGGATAAATATTATAACATATATTAGTAACATCCCCATTAGAATCATAGGTAAAACACCAAATTTCATGTCATTAAAATAGGTTGTTTTTTCATTGAAAAATGGGAGAAGAAAATGAAACAAGAAAAATAAAGGATAAATGAATAAGAAGATAATAAGAAGAAAAATACCTTTACTCATACTTGTGAATCTCCCCACTAGGTTGGGGTGTAATATATCTTAGTCGAGTAAAGTATCTTCATACTCAATCTTGTACTTAATACTTGAACTCGATGCTTAAGCTCAGCTGAACACTCAATGACGTATCAACATTGCAGATCATTATTGAGCTTTATATTAACATAGTATTAGTTGATATAGTTGATTAGGATTAACTAAATTTGATTATAAAATATTATGTTAATTTTAATTAAAAGTAATCCTTGAATTCAATATTGAGAAAAACAATTCACCCAAGATCAAAATCTCTAGCTAGAAACTAAGTATATATATATTGAATAATAATATTATATTAAAATAATAAATTATATTTTAGTATTGTGAAAAAATTTATTATGCTATTATAATAATAATATTGGGACCAAGTTAGTTCTTGAGTAACTTGATATTGAACTCAACTAAAAAATTAAAAAATTATAGTCAAATTGTAGAATTTATCTAGCTTATCCCGAGTATCTTATGAGATCTAGAGATCATTTACTGCCCTACCGTGGGATAATGGGAAAGAAAAGGTCTCACTTATACCCTTTCCATTTCATTTTGCATTATAATTAGGGGAAATTAATGTTCTTCCGTATTATATTTTCATTAAGACAAATAAAAATTAGAATATTATAGAGCCCCATGACAGATTAATGATTGTGGGGGAGTGGGGGGTGAAGTAGTTGTTTCATTTAATGAATTATATTTTCAATTCAGACTCTATTTATTAATAAATCCTGAATCCCTCATTCTTCGAATTTCCACCTCCCCTGTATGAAAAAAATAAAATCACTGAAAATGAGATGAGTATTTTTAAATGCTCAAACCCCAATGATAATTACTACTATTTTTTATGATAATCTTTTGGTTATTTCTCAGATTTACTTATCACTATCAAGTATAGTGATCACAAGTGTATTAAAACTCATATAAAATTTTATACTGGTAATATCCATGTTCTGTAAAGGATAAATGGACTTGTTTATGTTAGAAACACTAATTCATCAATGATGGTTTTATACTAGGACAACGAGTTATTCAAAAAAATATAAAATTCCCATAATAAGGTTTTAAACATACACTAGCTTATAATGTACTGATATATTGGACTTGATATTTTTAAAGTTTAAACATATTGATCTTTTGTAATATAATTACAACCAATATTTATCATATTCATTGAAAGTACACATTTTCAAAAAAATATGAATAATAATATTGTATAATAGTTGAGACAATTTAATATTATGAAAAGTATAATATAATACTTCCACTATAACTCATTGTTATATTAGAAAAAATAATTGAATATTACCCAACATGTTACAAGTTTTTTCATCCTCACTCTAGTGAATGATATCACTTCATCTCAACCAAATATTGTTAACAGTATAAACATGAAAATTGTGTGATATACATGTATGTAAGTAGGAAATTATACGTTTATAAAAGTAATTATAAGGAAAAGTTATTACAATGCCACATATTTTACACAACTCACATGAGATATAAGTATATATCATTTATGCGTTGATATTTCATGGATATTCCGCATGTTTCACAAATTCAACTCCCTTAATGAAAATGTGTCACAAAATAATCTATTTTCATACTTCACATAAGAAAATGGTGTTATTTTTTATTCACATTAGGTTTTATTCATAAAAAAATTTACTTCATGTAACAAAATATGTTAATACTTTGTTATATGATCTCACTTCTTCTCTCAAATTGGTAAGGATTTGTGAAATAATTTTTCAAGAAAATGATGTGTATGTCATTAAATATATTTTTTTTGTATTAAAGAAACTTCATAAAATACTAAAAATATTCATCTAAGGTCATATCCTTAATTTAGTATTGTAATTATCACAGGAATCCTCTTTCTTCTAAAAAATCAGGGATGATCACAAATACTTTTTCCCTTCATGAAAACAGAAAGCATATAGATGCTCTATTTCACTTCTAAAAATGAGAGCCTTAAATTGATAAATTACAAATATCAATTTTCTAGATGAAGGTATCTGTATTTATAGACCTTGATAACCACCTTTGACCTACCTGTAATACTACATTAGGGATAGAAATAAAATATCTTAAATATCTCATGACATTGAGTCCTTTTAATGTGGTATTTTTCATATCCTGCAACCCTGGAAAAAATGGTGTAAAAATTTATAGAAGGTCAAGTTTTCTATTCTTGGTGATGCTCTCATGTTCATGTGATAAATATCATGTGCTTCTTTAAAGCTCTAGTTTATCCATGCGCTATAAATGAATAAAAAACTATTGTATCTTAGTATCATCCTATATTAGAAAACCAATCTTCGACAAATTCATGTATTCGTAATGAATATAGAACGCCTGGAGGTTTTTACCATAAAATCCTCAGAACTATTCACACAAACTTCCTTTATGTAATTCTATTTTAGAAAATCATCATCACAATAAAATATTAATATCCTGATGAACTTGTTCATATACACACCTCTATTCCATGGTGACTTCACAATAGTGGGATCTTATGCATCGAAACAAAGTTGAATTCTTGCCTTGATCTCAAGGAAATAAAAATTCATAGATTCATCACTTTACATTTGTTTCAACATGTAAATTACAGTGCATAAAGACTCCATAGACATTTAGAGGTAGAATATGACACAACTAGATTGATGTAAATTGCTAGATAAATCACATCATATGGAAAAAATGGTTTTTATAAAATTTAATTGTGTAAATTCTAACCCACATTGATTAATCCTACATTGGAAACATGATAATTCTAGTTGCACTTAACAAGTCTCTCCACTTTAAATACCTTCTGATCATGCACTAGGGATGATGAACTATACACTATACACACTTATATGCGGGGGGCCACACCTTCCTTCCTTCATGTGTGTTGTCATTCCACAAACCACAGGTGATATGCACCCCCACTATGCATCCTGTGCTCTTTATGGATATTATGATACCACTTCGTGCCATGAAAATTTCATGTGCTGGTTTCCCCTTATGGTTCAGCTTGCTACAATAATAAGGTTTATGAGCCATCCCCTATGACTTTTAAGGTTAGCCATATTTTTTATAAAGTATTAAAAAAATGTGTTAGCCAAATAGTTTTCAATTTCAAAATAAAAACCATAACATAAACAAGGAATTTAAATAAATTAAAGTCTATATAAGAACCCTTATTATTCATGTCCATTTTTTAACTCTCATATCCAGATAATATGATCCATTTCCACTTATCTATATTTATTAAAACAAATTATGAGTTATAATAATTAAAAAAATATATTATACAAATTTTTTTACTAAATTTTATTGTCCTAGTGGAATTATGACATGTTTTAGACATTATGAATAAATCTACAACAACCACATTTTTAAAATATTGATCAAGAGAAAATATAAATATTTTTTCAGGGATTTTATTCTTCTTAAAAAATAAACATAGAATTATCAACATCATTTTATGAAATGATAAATTATATTTTCATTGTACTCAATCAATTCCTCAAGAAAATAGATATTTATAAGGAATTATTTTTAAAACGACATCATAATCTTCCATAAATATTTCACAGGCATGGAATAACTTCAGAAGATCTCTTTATCTTCACCAGGCTTCTTATTCACATCATATTGATTTATTTGTAACAAAAATTAAAACTTCCACAAAATGGAATCAATAATATCCCACTAATCGTTTTTTAGTCAATACACATATAGAAATGATGTTTTAATATGTTTCATGCCTTCTCTAACACATTCTTATTATGTATTTATTTCATATTTTCTCCCCATTATTAGAAATAAATATAATTAAAAATGGAAAAAGTGGTGTCTATTAATGTGCATAAAAGTTTCATCAACCACTCTACTCAAATATTACATGACTTATTCTTGTTTTAAAAAACTATATATTTTTATGTAGATAAAAAATCCACCCCTTATAAAATTGAATGCTACAAAATAAAATGATAACTCAACCACTTCATCAAGGACTGCATTAATATATTACAGGATGAGAAAAATGATATATTAAAATTTAGATACAAAAAAATCAACCAAAAACTTATTAAATCACTTCAAAAAATATATTACAAACATTCAAGTACAAATAGAAATATTTTATATCATCCTTGGACCTTATTAAACCTTTATTTTTCCATGACACTGATATAAATAATTGTATCCCCATTTTATTTTGAATTTGTGTTTGTCTATGAAGGATGAAAGAAAAAAGAATACATGCACATTCAATGAAGTTTTTGAGAAATCACCTTCTATAATTTTAATATTTTCAAGAGAAAAATAATTCTCACAGCTTTAAATATTGATTTGTCTCCCCCTCAAGGGAAACACTACTCAACTTATTTATAATAGTGAATCTATTTCATAATTAATTCCATGATGTTACAATATAGAGAATAAAACAAAATGGATCATCAACCTGTGGCTATCCATATTCTAAAATATCCAAAAATTCACCAAGGATTACCTTCTTCAATACTTGTTCTTCAGTATACCAAGTTTTTTATTAAACCAAGATCGTATCATCTTGATACTTCCTACCTAAGATATGAAAAATCACTCTTCATCTTTATAAAATATGATCCTCTATCATATTTTTATTTAAAAATTGATTGAAAAAAATTAATGAAGATGAATTATTAGTCATTTCATTCATGAAATGATAAATATTGTTACATATTATGTTCTCCAAGTGAGAAATTTATTCATATTAAATTCCATTTATTAAAATAAAAAATAAAATACTGAAATATTAAGGGAATTATGTGGGTCTTATTTTGCCTCAATTAGAACAACAAGGTTGAGATTGTTTTCTTAACCACCTTTTCCCACTTTCTTCATTCTTAATGATTGAAAATCTGGTCTCTAGTTTTGAATCTTCTTAAGGAAACATGGATATTATAAATTACTCAATTTATATATGTGTGAAATTTCTATTCACAAGAGATTTGAGTTAACTTGTATCCATTTTTGTTGTAAATTTCATCATTTTGAATTACTCTTTTTATCTATGAATTATTATAAAACAATATTTAAGATAATTCCCATCCATGTTACACCTCCCACATATGACATATCTTACACAAGACTTGACATTTGTTGAAAAACACTCATGAAATTCATTTTCTTCATGTTAAATCTTCTTTTTAACTTTTTTATGAGCTTTTGATTGTGTTTCTACCAATATACATTCTGTATCCAGATCCACATAGAAAACAACTATTATATCTTTGGGGTTATTGGATGAATTCTTAGTGTTTCCACATTATTTCACATGAGTGCCACTCTCGACATATTTTTTATGATAAGTAAAAATATTCTTGATAATTATCTTGGATCTAATTTAAATTTGATTGTTTATTCATATTTTTTTTTCAAGCATGACTTTCTATGAAACTTATTGGTCATAATATATTTTGATACCTTCCTCACATTTCTATACAAATACGAATCTTCCATCTTATATGGAATTATCTTCCCATTCTATCAGCATACATGTTGAGGTTTATATGCTTAAATTTTGTGACAACCAACTCTTCCAACATAACATAAATAATTGAGATCATCAGATATATTATATGTAAATAGATTTTTATTGTTATATAAGTGTTACATGTTTACCAACATTATCCACTTTGAAATATGAATCCTTTTTTCTTTATAATTTAAGTGATTGTACCAATAATTCAATTAATAATTCCCAAATCATTTACAACACCAACATTGACCCATAAACCATGATATTCTTTTAGCTTTTGTATGCTGTCTAGAATTTCTAGCATAACTAGCCTATTTTTTTATTCTAATTTAAAACATGTTGGGATATTCTTGTTTTGATGACTTTCAAACTTCTTATTACCATAATATATATTATATAAGGAACTTCGTAATTTCTCTTTCGCCTATATATGTAAACAAATTATTTAAACCTTATATTGTTGTATAAATAGGTTTAGAAAAGTTTATACGTTGAGGTATAGATAAAACCTATTTCTTTACAGTTTATTGAGATAGATCATTAGGTGATGTAATGGTATTGTTTCTATATAATATAGGTCCTATATAGTACAATAATTCAAATAACGTGGTGTGGTAGTTAAAATGTACTTATTTTATTATGAATTCCCAACATGAAACCTTTCCAGATTAACCATTTGATCATAATACAAGATATCTCATACTGAGGGAATTATTTTTATCTTTCATAAATTCCATTTTATCTATTCAATCCTTTTTCATTTTCTCAACATCCAGTTCATTCAATGAATCCTTTTCTTGAAAATGTGATTAAAATGCTGTGATTTTATTGGATTTGATATCAAATTGAGTGTTTTTGACTTCAATGATATTTTTTTAAATTTTCTTCCATTTCATGGATCTTATTCTTAAAGTATTTAGTATAATTATACTTATTTTTAATTTTATTGAGACACTCTTCTTTAAATTTTAGTTATCTCACCATAAGAACATAAAACTGATCTTATTTTATAGTAACTTGTTTTGAGTTATTAATACAAGTAATATCTCTTCCCATTAAAGGCTCCCCCAAGTTGTCCAACTGAAAATTAAGTAGAGTTATATCTTCTTATATGATTTCCAGAATTAAAAAGATAAATGATACTAATTATTTTGGAATAGATTTCATTATATCATTTAATTATTTAATAGATAAATCAATTAAAATATAATAACACTAAATTGATTCTTCTTCTATTGGAAATTTTAAATAACAAGTTTCACATACATTAAGATTACATGAATCCCTTAAACCCTTTAAAGTATATATTTTATCCATATCTATTATGGTACCCAAAAATAAATTTTTTTGTCTTTAAAACCTAGAACCAAATTATTTTCATGGAGAACTTTAAAATTATTCCCCTATTAAAAAGAGGTAAAACTTCGTACACTTTTTCTTATCCTTGTTTTTCCTACACATTAAAGTATTGGTATAAACTGATTTCTTATCTAAGAAATAAATTACATTTCCAAAATAGAACATTATTATAATTTCCTAAAATATACTTAATTATTCAAATGAAAAAAAAATTAATGTACCTAACCCAAACATAGGTGAAACGTTTCTCTGATACCACTTGTATATCCTTAAGATGGATGAACCGCGTAGAGGGGTAGGGGTTGGGTGAATAAATGGTTTTTCTAAGAATTAACTATTTAATTTAGGCTATCTTGCTAGTTAAAGTAGAGATCTGTCAGTATTTAAATTCCCACATATCTCATATACAAGAAAATGATAACACAGAAAGTGGAAATGTTTTTTTACATGGTTAAACCTCAATGAGAAATTATACTCCTTATGGTGATCAACCTATGGTTATTTTACAAATTTACATATCACTATTTATTGTAGTAGTCAAAAGTGGAGTAAAATTCACACACATGTTTATATAGGTAATATCCCTATACTATAAAGGTTAAATAACATTATTTGTAATATAAATACCAATTATTCATTGGTATTATTTATACTAGCCCCACCAGTTCTTCAATATATCTTTAAAAAACAACTTATGAACAATTATTAAACATCTACAAGATTCTAATTCAATGATGTCTTTCCTTTTTCTTCTTGAAGTCTGAACTCATGGATATTTTTTAATATCTTTACAGTTAGTCTTGTTCACCTTCACTAAAAGTCTCAAAATTCAATTAGATATGATTACTAAATTTTTTTCAAGTAAGGTAAATATACTCATTTCAATGAGTTGAATATTTTAGTTTCTCTATAAGGGACTATTATATCTAAATAAGCAACTAAAGAATCCTCATAAGACTATAAGTTTTCTTCTTCATTGCTTCACTAAAATATATAACTTTAGCTCAAACTAATACTATGAACTATATTCACATGAGAAATGTTTGTTTTTCATACATATAAGTTGTAAATTATAACTTCATACATAGAATTATCATGAAAATTAATTATATTGAATCCTCTTTCCTGAAAAAAAACATTTGAGATAATTATATATATGTTGAGAATTTGGTTTTTCCTTGTAAGAATTCGGAATATTACTTGGAACAGTTTTAGAGCTAGGAACTAAGAAGACATGAGATTCTAAGGCTAGATGATCATGGAATATATATTATAAAAATTTTAAATATATTAATATCATATACACACATACACATAATTCTACAGAAAATGTTTTATAACTCTTGATTGGATCCTTAGATCGAAAATAGAAGATCATTGTTGAGTTTAGAAAATAGAGTTTACCCTATGAATGACCTAATGTTGTTCGGTGTAAGACATCTAGTTAAGGAAAAAATTTATGGGTGCCTTTAATTAAAATAAATAAATACGCTGTTTATTTATTTTATTTATTTACCTAATTAAAATACTCTATAAATAGCTTCTTTTTAATATTTCTCTTGAGATAACTAAATAACCATTTCTAGATCCTAAATATGGAGGATAGCATTCTCTGTTGGTGAATCAACATTGAATAATGAACAATGATGAGATCGAGGTGGATCAATGGGTAGAAAACGAAATGGGAATTTCTTGTCACTGGAAAATAAATTCTTTAATAATGAATGATCCATAACCATGTAATGACATGTCAATTGTTTATTTATACATTTTTATTAAAATATTGAGTATTTATTAATTATCTACTTCTTATCAATAATTTATTTATTCCTTCACATGAGCCATGTTTCCTTATTGTATAATTGATCCCTTAAATACTTTTCCCTTGATATAACCCCATTTATACAATATGTGGCCATAAAATTGTAGAAAATTATGATTCAATTTTTTCTTGTATTTCCCCCTCCCCATTCATCATGTTCTTCACTATTGTCCTATTGGGACATAGTTCGACATTGTTGGGGCGGGTTCGAGCACAATCGAATCCCCATATTTAGTATATTATTACAAATGAAACATGAACCAATGATTTTTGAAATATTTATGAATGAATTGGGATAATTTTGATACTCTATGGATCAAGTATTCATATAGGAAATTGGTCAAGCATCAGGTGCACGTGAGGCGCGTCTAGAGACATGTGATGGATTTGGATGGATGTGGATATTTTTATAATGAATAATGGATAAAATATCATTTTCAGCTAATTAAGGAGGGTGAAATCAAATAGTTTTTTTTTAATATTACTAAAAATGATAGTTATATTATTTTTAATAACCGTAACATGTGGTGTTAATAATAATAATAATAATTTTGGTTTATTAAATTAAAATGAAGAGAATTTAATTGGAATCTTGAAGAATGAGCGAGTGGGTGACACCATGAGGGAGGATGAGTACCCCTATATGTAAAATATGGGTTAATTCGATTTATAATGTAATATACTATAATGATAATTATATAAAACAAAGATATGTGGAATTTATAATGTTGGAGAGAGGGGGAATGCACTTGATGAGGGAAAGAGGGGCACTACTACATGTAAGCAGCCCACCTTGGGAATGAGAAAGGGAGTGATTTCCCATCCCCTTGTATTAGTATGTATAATAATATTATTATTATTAATATAATCATAATCATAATAATAATAATCATCATCATCATAATCATTATTATCATCATCATCATTATTATTAAACCATGTTCTAGTTATAAATTCATTATATGATTCTGAGGCGATGAACCATAAACAACATCATGATCATGGTACTAATGCAGTAAATTCAAGACCATTGTTGGATACATTTTTTTGAATCATGTCACGGTCCCACAAAAAGATGTACATACATGTTATGGTGAAATGAATTTTTTCACCAGGTGTCTAACTTGAGTTAGGAAATAGGCTATCCTGAGTGTTTTTTTGTGAGGATCACACCAATTTGATCTATTTGGAAATTCATGTGTATCTATATTGAAATATTAGTGGGTTTATGTTTTATCCGAACAGACTAATGATGAGAATCATGCACTCATCAGACTTTTGTCCAAATTTGGATTTTGTCCTTTGAGTAGTCTATCTTCAGTTTTATTCCACATGGAATACAGTGGTAACCTTTGTTATAGAAAATGATATATGATGTTAGATGTTAAGAGTTGGAAACTTCCTTTGGAAATGATTATTGCTGGTAGTGATCATTATATATCATCATAGGGTTCAAATAGAGATAATACTCTCCTTTCACACCAGTGCGCAGGTCCTCTATCCATGAAGACAATACTCTATTATTACACTAGGGCATGGGTCATTCATACTAATTGTTTATATTGAGATGATACGACACTATTGTGTTAGGGAATGGGTCCTCTATCCATGGATATGGTACCCCTCCTATGTCACTAGGGTGTAGGTCCTCTATCGATGGATATGGTACTCCACTATTTTACTAAGATGCAGGTCCTCCATTCATGTTGTTTAGATGGAGATGGTACCCCTATTCAGGGAAAGGTTCCTCAAACTATGGGGATAGTACTACCCTATATTACTAAGGCACAAGTCTCACATAATCATTATTATAGGTATAGATAGTACTCCCATGTATGGGTGTTGTTCATTTACCTAGGGGGGTGGTACTTATGACAACATTTTTGTCTATTACAAATTAATTCATGATTTATTACATAAGAGTGCACATAATAAAAACTGGAAGATCAATGAGTATAGTGTCTTAGAGAATTATGTACATTACATAACAACTTACAATAGTTAATACATCATATTTATTGTAAACGTCCTTAACATGCTCATATTATTCCTTCGTACCTAAAACTGCATGGGATAACCTGGGGAAAAACATATGAAAGGGGTGAGCTATAAATCCCTATATTGGAATAAATATGTCATAAAATGATTAAAATAATGAATTTTATACAATAGGTTTATCAATGGTTCGTAAAATGAGTGATAATCATAAAACATGAACAATGAGGCATGATATATAATCATATTTATAAAGGAAACAAGGGAAATGTGGAAAAAACTTAAAACACTACATGATAAACATAGGTCAAGGATAACTCACAATACATCATGATGGAAAAATTCCCATGATATATTATGTTCACTCCCTAATACCTTTCATGATGTGTCATGAGACTAAAATATTACCCAATTCATTATTGAGCAATATAATTTCAGACACACCCATCACTTTTATTTCATTATCATGCATAAGTGTGACACAGAGATCATTAACCATGAAATTATTTATTAACACATTTTATTACATAGTATTGGAGTGTAAAATATATAAATTTATGTCCCAAATAAAATAATTATAATTTCATAAAGGTTAAAAACGATGATATAAATTTGGTATGGGTATTCACTAAAGAATTATTTTGGCATGAAAAATCGTACTAAAATTTAAGCAGCATAACATGGGTGTATAAATGTTCATGGAAGGGAATAATAAGAGTGAAAGTGGTTTTTCATCATTTAGACAAAAACATATAGAGTAATTGGTAAATTCAAGAACATATCCCAAGATAATTAATTTGAGATAAAATATATAAGTTAATGAATATACTTAAATAAAGAGGAGAAGAAGAGGATCCCTTACTAAATTTATGCATGGTAACAAGTGTACAAAAAGGTTAGTGGGAGAGATTAATGATATTTAAATGGGTATATAATTATTTATAAATAATATGTATAGTAATGGGGCTATGGGAGAACATATATCAACATGAATAAATGGATATTAAGAGGCATAACAAAAAATATGTGCTTGAATGGAAAGGAGAAGAGAGAAATCCCTTAATAAATTTCGGCATGGTAAGATATGTACATAATGGTTAATTTAAGAGATTAATGAGAGTTAAAGGGGTTTATCATAATTTATAGATCAAATTGATAGTAAGGGGTAAATGGAATAACATATCCCAATATAAAGAAACTAAAATATGAGGCATAACATAAAATAGGTTCCTGAAAAAAAAAGAGTGGAAGATCCCTTACCATGAGAGGGTCATTCAAAATTTATAGAATGACCTTCTTGAGAGCTTGGGGGAACCTTGGGAGGACTCTAGAGTGTTTAGGAAAGATTAGATACACACTAAAACCTTTTTTGGTGTGTAAAAATGGGAGCATAAGTGAGTTTATATAAGAAAGTAGTGGGGAATGATTTATTGTTTCTCAAATTTTGGTTTTGTAATCTATATAAAAAATAACCAAAACCACATACCTTCCCATTTTTTTCTCCCATGGTTTCTGAACAAAAGGGGCGTTTTTCATTATTTTATTAGGATAATTTCCTAAATTATTAAAATATTACCCTTTCTTATGTGGAAGTGATCCATGTACTTAATGAAATGATTTTAAAACCATAAAATATATTATAAGTTTTGGGGGATTCATAATGGATTTATAAAAATAGGAAAATAACCTAAAAAATATTATTTTAAATTTAAAACATATATTTAGTCATGTATACCATTTATGGTATTTATTCTATCATTTTTTTCATTATAATGTCATATTACCCACCATGTATTTATATCATATTTAAATTTTACCCAAAAATTTCAATGTATTGGAAAATTATTAAACATTAACCATTGGATAATTTCAAAATTTTGATTGCAAAATTTTTTTTATCCAAATAATTTTCTTGATCTGTGAATTTTCACTTTTAAAAATAATAATTTACATTTATTGAGAAATGCTTGGTTTGTTTGATAATAACAGTTTTATAGCCCTTATAAAAATTAAATTTGACTTAATATAAAATACAAGACGAATTATATTTAATAAAAATTATTTAATAATAATATATCAATAAAATATTATTTATTTTAAAAATCCATTAACTTATCAAAATAAATTCCTTAATTGAGTTTGAATGTTACCGAAAAATATAATTTCTGTTTTATTTGATCAATATCAAAATCAATTATAAAGTCTCAATAAAATGAAAATATATTCAATGTTGTATAAAATATACATCAACATATTATTAGGTTCTAGATACATATCCTCTCATTACATCAGAAAACACCCTAAGGGTATTGTGCCTAATGGTGATACTTTAATGTGGTAGTCCGGCATGTATGGTTTGTGTTGTGGTCTCTATGATATTTAAATTATAAGGTAAATAGTTTCACTCATGCTTAATTTTTTGGATCTAATCTTTGTATTGGTCAAGGGAAAAACCTAGTATTTCTATCAACCATGGGGCCTCTAATAAATTGAATTCATAGGGTGTGATCCTACTAGTTGAGGCCAATAATTCCTATGTATGTTTCAATTAGATTTGTTAAAACTCTATATTTATACTAATCATATGATAACTTTTCAACCACTAAATTAACAATGGTGATGGCGCTTAATGGTCTTTTAAATCCGATAGGATATAATTAAACCACATAAATGTATGTGTTTTCCATATCTATAATATATAATGTTGCATTTAATTAAATCATAAGGGGAATTACATATATAAAAATTTGGGTCATTAAAATCTTACCCCCATAAGAACGTTTTCCCTCAAAATTATCATTTCACACACTAAAAATGAGGGTAACCCTTTTTATACATATAATCCATTTCCCACATTTCTTCTTAAAACTTGAGTTTTCTCCACAACACTTTGACCAGGTTTATCATCTTATTACGTAAAACTTTTTCTCTATGGTCTATGATCATCCATGGATACTCCTCACAGAAAATATCATTCTTCAATGGTACCATCTTTTGATTAAGTACATGTTAGGGTTCTAGTATATACATCTTCAAGTGTGATATGTGGAACACATAATGTACTATAGACCGTCCAGGTGGGAGTGCTATTCGATATGCCACCTCTTCAATGAGATTAAGGATCTCGAAGAGATGAATGTATCAAGGACTAAGATTTCAATTATTCCTAAATCTCATGATTTTATCCCATGGATATATTCTTAGGAATACCTAGTCTCAAATATCACACTCTAGGCATCATCGATGATTGTTATCATATATCTTTTATTGATTATGAGTGTCCTTCATGTGATGCTAAATGGTTTTAACCTTTCCACCATTTCATCAACCAATTCAAAACCTAAAAGTTCACAATCCCAAACAACTTCCCAACATAAAAGTGTTCCACTCCTCTCCCATAAAGGGATTCATAGGAAGTCATTTGGATGCTTTAGTGGAAACTGTTATTATATAAGAAATCAACTAGAGTAGGATGTTGATCCTATTCTCCTTTTATGTCAATTTATCATTCTCTTAACATATCCTTGAGTGTCTATACAGTCTGCTCATATTTTCCATCCGTTTGGGGGTGGAAAGTCATGATGATGTTTAAATAAATATTTAGATCATGTTGGGGACTCTTATAGAACATGGATGTAAATCTTGGATCTCGATTGGATATAATCAATAGTGGGGTTCCATACAACCTTTCCAATTATCTAATGTATATATATTTAAGTAGATTGAGTGAGAAATCCACTCAAATTTAATTGAAGTGAGAATTCATTATAAGACAGTCCACCAAAACCCATATTTCATTACAACCTATTGATTTCTTCTGAATAACAGTGAAAAATTCCATTGTGATTTTTCCATTTCCATATAGGTGTGGGTAATGATTTTATTATTTCCATGGATTTTTCCCTTTGTGAGTCTACATTCTAACATACAAGACATATTGATGTAAGTTTCACGATCCCGTTTTTTCACATTGTCCCACCAATAGTTCTTTCGGAGATCTCAATAAATATTTGTACTTCATGGATGGATGGAGAAGGTCGAACTATGTGAAAAATGCAATAACTTATTTTTTAACATAGGATTTGATGGTACATAATCGTGACCCAAATATCACATCCCCTTCTTCATTAACATTGAACTCTTAAGAATTTAATTTCCTTATATCTTCATTGTTATCCTGAATTCCCACATCATATCTTTGAGCATCCTTTATCCTCTATAAAAGGGAAAAGTTGAAAAATAATTTCGGAAAGAATTAATGAAGTTCTTTCCTTTATGATTCCCATTTCAATCCTTTTAAAATATAATAAGATCAGATCCATCATAATTATCACTAGTGATAAAATTACAAGATCCCTTATAGTTCAAGAACCTACCACTTTATTTTATTTCCTACGATGGTAGTTGATTGATAAGTTTTCAACATTATTATCATGAGAATTTTCAGGTTTACAATTATAAAACCCTATATATATCACACTGGCTAACCTCAAGGTCACTCTCAAGGAAGCACTTTCTAATTTACTAGTTTTTTTTCTGCGAATTTGTTTTAATATATTTATACATTTTGAAAAAAGTAAAACAAAACTCATAAGAAAATGGTGAAGTGATGAAAATAAGAGAAGGGGGAGGATAGTGGATGATGAAACATACAGGTATAAAAGAAGACATAAGAAAAAAACATAAAAAAAAAGAAATGACATAAATCCAAAAAAATAGTAAGTAGGGAGAACAAGGCCCAGACCCAGGTCACTCTGCCCTTGACTACATATCATCGATCAACTTAAAAAATAATCTACAGCATTAAACAACACTTTGTGCATGACTAGTGACATGGGTCACACAACAATATGACATAAACTTAGACATGCGAAAACCAAATTTATTGAGTTATCAGGCATCCCTCCTTATTGAAATATAAATTCCCCAGTGAAGTCATTCTGATAAGAAATTCTAAGAAGATAGAATTATTCCATTGAGATCACAAAATTAAAAATCCTATCTCAATTTATTAGTCGAGAAACTGAGAGATGAAGGGTAGAATAGGTGAGATGACAGAGTAGAAAACCAATCTTGTGTATGGTTTATATTTTTCTAGATGAACTCATAGAAAAAATATTCTATGGATATGAAGAAGAATAAGATAATCATAATGAAAACTAATCCCAATATTGCATCAGGTTTCATAAACTTGATCAATCCCTACAAGTTAGATCTCCATTTCATGAGATACAATATCCCAATACGAACACAAAAAAAATAAGGAAGAAACCCACATCACAATAACACAATAAAATTAAATAGAAACAGCAACACCTGAAAATTTTTATAGACAGACACGAAAAAAATGAACGGAGATGGGGGTGAAAGATTGAGGTGGAGTTGGAGTAGAAGGTTCTTGTCTCTAGGTAAAAAACGATTCCTTAGTATGGGTTAGAAATGGTGTGGTATATGCTGTTGAGTATACCCAATTATGAGAGACGAGTTGGTTCTCTTCTTTTTCAGTGATGAAAAACTAAAAAGCCAAACCTACAACTAGAGATTATATCCATATGGCATGCTCTGATGTTCTCATCACCATCTCTCTGTTGGATCAGGAAATACCAAATATACACAATATGGGGGTGAATTGTGTCTTTTACAAATTCTTTGCAAAATCATGTTCTTCCCTTTTACTTTAATCAGATGGATTAATGCAGTGGATATTTAAATAGTAGGGACACATGATGTATAGTGGTTTGGGGGAAAAAGGCCCCTAGTTCACTCCACCAAAACTCTACTCCATGAGCTTGGTGATTTTCACTATCTGGTTCTCTTGTCAATAAACCATTCTACAACTGAGTACAGGTAGTTGACACCTTTACAATCAAAGGTAGAAAAAAGCCTTCTGGTACAATCACAGAACATGCATAGCTTTGTAAGAGAATCTGATCACTCAAGAATTTAAAATAAAGGTATTTGTACTTTGAAAATACTTTCCCATTGTTCTTCACAATTGCAACAAAATGAAATTGACAGCAGATAGATCGTCACCTTCAGAAATATTGATCTTCCAAGAAGAGTCATTTTGAGTTGATTCGATTACAGTAGATATAGAAATATAATTCACAAATTCAGAAGTAGTAGATTCATAGAAGATCTTCGATGTAGAATGAGTTAATATTCTATTGTGATTATTCTTCTTTAATAAACAGAGAGTTGTCCCTCTTTTAAATCAGCAGATCTATGTTCTCGATAGTCTCTGTTTCTCTTATATTTGTCATTGTTGTATTTAAAAACTTGTATATATTCTCTATGTAAATATCACATCTGTATAATAACGATGATCACTCCTCCTTCAAATTCATATCCACAAAAGACTCCTTCTGACTCACGATAATCAAAAATTTAAAATAACAGATCAGTCATAACTTCCCTGAAGATTCAGCATAAAAAGATCCTTTTAAATTGATCCTTTAAATCATAGGTAAAATGGATTTGACTCAGTCAAAAACGTTCCTTAAAAATAAACTTTTAATCTAGCTTGAAATCAGTCTAATGATCCTCTTGCAAATTGTTGCATAATAATATCATCTTCAATTCTCTAATGCCAAACATAAGGTTGAACTGTATAGCATGCATATTTCAAACGTAAGGTTGAACACAAACATATGGTTGATGTCACATCCTTCAAACATAAGGTTAATGAACCATACCTATCTTTTCAATAATCAAATATATGATAAATGATCCATACTTTTAAAAGCTTCTAAACGTAAGGTACATGATCCATACTTTTGATGAAACGTAAGGTGGATTAAAAAAGTAAGGTTGATGAACCATACTTTTCAATATCCCTAACATAGGTTTCCTTACTAACGTAGGGTTCCTCTTCCATACTTCTCTGATAACATATGTTTGATTAACCATACTCTTCTGATAACTCAAAAATTATACATCGCATTTCATCCTTACGCTGTGTTTCTCCATGTAGGGTATGAATAGTGATTCCAAAACATGCTTAAGGAATTCCCAAACAGGTAATGCATGAACAGTGTTTCTAGAACACGCTAATGAAAATAAATCATGTTGTTCAAGAACATAAATATTTCTTCTAGAAATAAAAATATAATTAATAATAAATTCCTGAAATATACTTAAAATAAAATCACTAGAAAAAAATTAAGGGTATATGTGAGCATCAAAATCGTCCTAGAGATAGAGTATTGTTCTCAACAATCTCCCCCTATTTAAATAAAAAATATTTTGTATCATTGAAAAACAACACTTGCTCAACAATCTCCCCCTTTTTGATGATCACAAAACCCATAAAATAACCAATGAAATTAACTTAAAAAATTAATTACATATAGTTTTGAATTTTGAAAAGATAAGTAAAATATTAGATTTAACTTAATTTCTCCACTTAAAGGATTAAGATAATGCTTAATATTTGAAATAGTTAAAATAAAATGTTGTTTTTATCCAAATCTCTCCCCCTTTTTGTGATATCAAGAAGAATGATAGAATATGGAATAAACACAACATAATATAGTAGTGAACATAAGTAAATTCTATTATTAACCATTTGTAAATAATTGAACGTGGATTACTGGCATGGTTTAATAGAGGGAATAAAATAAATAAACACACAAAAAAATATAGAATATGGAATAAAATTTTATTAAAATAAAATGTAATAGGTAAAATTATGATAAACTCAAGAATCAAGGTGTGATAAGCGTATGATATAGGCTATATCTCCTCTGGACAATGACCATTATTTCTACCAACTACTCCCTCAGTATTCTCAGCATTCCATCTCCCTTCTTGATAATAATATCTCTATTATCTTGAGTAATATGAATATCTTATATCATATTTATTCTGAAAAACTCATGAGGTCTCTCTTACTTCTCCATAAACAGATTTAACTTTTCTGTGAACTGAGTCAACACAGTTCTAATAATTGGTTCACTCGAGGTCAACTAGTCAACCAAAAATCTCTGATTATCTAATAAAACTAATAGTGGAGCACTATTGCATTGTAAATCATGAAATATGTCATTAATATTGCTTATTTCTATTGTGATAGCTAGAAATATTCTAATTAAATCAGGTGAAGTACTCGATCCAGTAGCTTCACCAGTCCTGACAGATGAAAAATGTGACTCCATATAGTCTTTAAACTATGACAGATCAGACTTTATCACCATTTCTGATTTTAGCATGAACACTTCTGTCAACATCGTTCTCTTAAAATATTGAACTTATTTCTTTGAAACTATACTGTCTATAAGTCTCTGAAATTTTAACTGTTATTTCTCTAGGAATTTCCTTAGAGATAAATTTTCAGATTTCAAATTAGAAAACTTTATGTAGAGATCTTTTACTTCCTTATTAACTGAATCAGAGGCACCCTTTTCTTGATTATCATCCTCATATTGTACTTGATGTAGGAGTACTAATGGAAAAGAGTCTGCATTTGATTTTTCTTTTTCTTCCTTTTGAGCTTGCTGGTCAACAGACATTTCCCCAAAGTCTTTTTCAGACTCTTACATAGAAAAATCCTCATTAATTGACTTAGTATGAACTTCAGGAACATTCTCACTATGAACATCAGTAATCATTTCTTCCACTGGATTTTCTAAAATGATATCTTCTTGATTTTTCTGAGGACTGGCCACTTCTTCATCAGGCTCTTCCTCCTTTTCATTTTCTATTGTAACTGCAGCATCAACTACAATTTGAGGTTCAATTTTAGTTACAACCATATCCTGTTCATGAGTCTCAGTTTTAGATTCTTCTTGAATTTCAATTTTTACTTGAGGAGTCACTCTAATTTGAGCAGTATCATCTTCTTGTGGCTTCTCAATAGTTTATTCACTATAAAAATTTTATGTGGGTAAATCTCTAGATGATAAAACATGTGAACCAAGTTCCTCATGAGAATTAGAATTTATTTTTATTTGAATCTGAATTCCATCCTGACTACCTTCTTCTTGAGCTTCTTCAGTTTAAAATCTTATTATTATTAGAACAATCCTCACTCTTGATTCAGCATGTCCCTCCTTGGATTTAGCATATTGAGCCTGATCACCCTCTTCCTCTTCTTCGGCTCCTACTGGTAAATTTTTTCCATTCAATTAGATTGATAAGTAACCAATCTTTCTCAGGGTTCCAACACCAAAAGTATTACTATGATGGCATCTAAATCTGGCTTCTACCAGCCTTACCATATCTTTTTTGATCAAATTTTTTGATATGAATCGACCAAACGGATAAAAATTCATGATCGATTCTGTTAGACAATAATAATGAAGGTACCTTACCAAATACCTAGTAAAATTAAGTCTTATATCACTCATCAATGTATAAATTATATACATATCTGGATACACAATTTTCTCCAACTCAGATATCCTCGGTGCAATCCTTGTTTGCACAAACATCACTAGGATTTTATGATCTGGCTCTAAGTAATTTATGAACATCTTCCTTATATATGTAGAACCAAAATGAAAAGATATAATGTTTTCAGAATTATGTACTGAATCACCTATATTGTTCAAATCAAAATGAAAGACTCCCTTATGAGGGCAGTTCAAAATCTAACCATTCTATATAAGGGATATCGAAACATCTCGATCTTCAATCTTAGATACCATAGTATCTTCATCTTCCCCCAGATTAATATTAATAGATTAAAAGAAATAACGAAGTTCTACCTCATATTGAAACTCTGTAAAATCTCCATTAAACATATGTTCAAGGCTTAAAGATGAAAGAGCTTTCTTCAATAACAGGTTCGTTTGATATAACCATTCCTGATCTATGACCATTCCATGCAAAATTTTCCTTCCTTTGGAGCATTGTCTCTTGGTAGTATTGGTATCAGCCTCATCAGTTCTCTTGGTCTTGGCCATTTCTGTCAAACAAATCTATGAATATTCGAAAGAGGATTAGGGTTTAGAAGGGTTATGTTCGAATAAATGAAGAGCGGTAATGTACATCGATTTCGAAAGGGTTTTTGGTAGAACTGAAATGATTCAGAATTTGAAAGGTTACTAATAGCCTTGATTCCCTTGTCATCAATAATTATTACATAGAATTTATAAATAAATAAAATTTATCGAATGAAAAAAAACATATTCTATTTGAAAAAAAAATTACTAATTTATTTTAAATAGTATTTAAATAATGAAACAACATAATAAAATAAAACTTTATTTAAAATGAAATAAACCTAACTCCCCCTTAATAAAATCAAACCTTGTAATGGGAAGTGGTTTAGAAAAAATATCATCTAATTGAATTTCAGTACTTATAAATTCTAAGAATATATATTTTTTAAGAACAAGCACTCTTATAAAATGATGTCTGACATCAATATGCTTAGTCCTAGAACGATTAATAAGATTTTTGGAAATATTTATAGCACTAATATTATCTCCTAAAATTGGCGTACTATTAAAACTGTGTCCAAAATCTATAAGAGTTTTTTTCATCCACAATACTTGTGCACACCAACTGCCAGCAGATACCTATTCTGCCTCGACTGTTGATAGAAAAATTGAGTGTTGTTTCTTACCTGACCATGACACTAAGGATTTTCCTAGAATGTGACAAGTACCGGAAGTGTTTTTTTCTATAAAATCTACAAATTCAAATGTATGCATCTGAATATGAAATTAAATTAAAATCAAACATTTTAGGATAAATAATAGATTGAAAAATAGTTCTTTTTAAATATCTAAAAATTCTTCAAACAGCAGTTAAATGAGATTATTTAGGATTTGATTGAAATCTTCCAAAAAGACACACAGAATACATTATATCTGGTCTATTAGAAATAAGATATAATAAACTACCAATCATATATTTATATAAATTTTTGTCAACTAATTTTCTAGTTTTATCCAAATCATGTTTTATATTAGTACACAAATGAGTTGTACATGTCTCGCTGTTTTCATGTCCAAATTTCTTTAGTAAATCAGTGAAGTACTTTATTTGATTAAATACATTTCCAAAATATTTTTGATAAAATTGAAGACTTAAAAAATATAATTCTCCCAACATTATCATTTAAAATTCTTTTTGCATTAAATTTGAAAACTCATGACAAAGAGATTTATTATTTGATCCAAAAATTACGTCATCAACATAAATTTGGACCAATAAAATGTTATAATTTACAGTTTTCTTAAATTTTTTTGGATCTTCCATTATAAAAGTAAAATAATTTTTCAAAATAAAAGAGATTAATCTTTTATACCAAGAACTAGGTGCTTGTTTAAGGCCATAAAGAGCTTTAGTATGTTTAAAAATAGACTCTATTTTTTGAGAATTTTGAAAACCAGGAGGTTGCTCAACATAAAATTCCTCCATTAAATAACCATTTGAAAAGGTAGACTTAACATCCATCCGAAATAATTTAAAATTCATATGAGACGCATATTCTAAGAGGGTTTTAATGGCTTTTAATCTAGCTATAGGTGGAAAGGTCTCATAATAATCTATACCTTCTTATTTATTATATCCTTTAGCTACTAGTTCTTCTTTATTTATAGTTATTATTCAATGATCATCTTGTTTATTTGTAAAAAACCATTTGGTTCCAATAAATGGATAGTTCTGTGGTCATTAAACTAATTTCCAAACATCATTTCTCTTGAACTGGTTTAATTCTTCTTACATTGCCATCATCCAGCTTTCATCATCTAGAGCTTCTTCTAGAGACTTGGGTTCTAGTTGGGATAGAAAGTCAGAAAACTCAACAAGATTTCCTCTGTTTCTTTTATTTCTTATTCCTACTTTTAAGTCTCCTATTACAGTTTTAAAGGGTGATTCCTTAGGTTTCTTGACTATCTAATTAGTACACTTATAGGTTCTTTAGTGTTAAGTACTTCTGGACTGGACTGAATTTCATTTACATTTTTTTTCAAAATCATCTTTGAGGTTCTCCAGTCTCATGTTATCATTAGAACCAAGCTCATCCATTTGATCTATTCTTTTCTCAAAAGAATCAATTTCATCAAATTCCATATGAACTGATTTTTCAACAATCCTTGACTTTTTATTAAATACTATATAATCTTTGGAAGTAGCAGAATATCCTAATAAAATTCCTTCATCAAATTTTGGATCAAACATAAAAATATTTTCTTTGTTGTTTAAGCTATAGACCTTGCATCCAAAAACATTAAAGTAATTTACTTAAGGTTTCATGTTATTCTAGAGTTTATAGGGTGTCTTTATTAATATTGGTCTAATTAAAACCCCGTTCATTATATTGCAGGTTGTACTTACAGATTCTTCTCAAAAATAGGTAGGAAGACGGTATTCATTTAGCATAGTCCTAGACATTTCTTGATTAGTACTATTTCTTCGTTTAACAATTTTATTTTGTTGAGGTGTTCTTGGTACAGGTAAGGTGTGTTTAATACCCATATTTTAGAAAAGGGAATTAAATTCCAGATTCTCAAATTCTCCACCATGATCAGTTTTTAATGAAATTATTTTAAAATCTTTTTCATTTTGAACAGCTTTGTAAAAACATTCAAATAAATTAAAAGCTTCATTTTTAAATTTTAAAAAGGAAATTCATGTAAATCTAGAAAACTCATCAGCTAAAACATATACATATAGTTTACCAGCCAAAATTGCCACTCTTGAAGGTCCAAACAAATCCATATGGATGAGTTCTCGAGGTTTAGATGTAGCAATTTTGTTAACATATTTTAAGGATGATTTTTGTTGTTTTTGAAGTTGAATTGCATCATAAAATCTATCACTATCAAACTTGAGACTACTTAAATCAAAAACTAGTTGGTTCTTTGATAATTTATATAAATCATATATATTGCAGGGTCCAAATCTTTTATGCCAGATTCATGATTCATTTATCTTAGTAGTTTAGTAGTTTACTTGTTTTTTACACAAGGAATTTAAATCCAGGGTATACACATTTTCAGTTCTAGGTGCTCTAAATTGAAGCATTTCATTTTTGAATACAGAACAATAATTGTTAGAAAAATCAATAATATAACCATCTTCACAAAGTTGAGATATACTTATCAAATTGTGTTTCAATCCTTGTACATAAAGTACTTTGTTGATTAAGATAGCTTCTGGATCTCCAACTGATCCAATACCAATGATTTTCCCTTTCACATTTTCCCCAAAAGTGACAAGTCCACCATCTTTTTGAGTGAGTGTAGAGAAACTTGATGTGATTCCACTCATATGCCTTCAGTGGACACTATCCATTTACCATATGGTCATTTTGCTTCTGTAACCTGCTTCCTGTAAAGTCATTTAAACAGGTTGGTTTGGTTCCCATATTATATTGGGTCTAGTTGTGTTAGTGAGCGAAGATCTGGGAATCCAAACATACTTTGTTTTTTTAAAATCAACTGAATCAAATAAATTATTTGAAAGAGAATCCTTCTTAATACCACTTATTTGAGGTTGTTTTAAGAAACAGTTTTTAGAAATATATCCCCTTGTTCCACAGTAATTACAATTTAATATTTTTATTCTTGGAACAAAATATTTTTTGTATAGATTAGGCTTTTCAACTTTAATTCCAATTCCAAATCTTTCTTTCTTAATGAGAGTGTTCCCAAGAATTTCATTCAAGGAGTTTTCTCCTTTAGTAAAAATAAGGGCTGCACTTTTATATGTTTCTACTTCAGTTTGTAGTGTTTTTATTTTAGCTTCATGATCTGTCTAATTAATGTTAATTGATTTATACATATCAGTTAACTCCTTATATTGCTTAAGTATTGTATTTATTTCATCTGAAATAGCCTTTTGAATGTTATTTAATGACTTATGCTTCTTAAAAAGAGAATAATACTTTTCCTTAAGCATATTACATTTGGATGAAAGTTTTTCATTAGAAAAGCTTGTCTTGGAAGTAGAATCTATATTAGAATCAGAAGAATAGTATGATTGTACCTCATCTGTTTATGCCATAAATAACATGTTGGATTTCAGATTTACTTCTTCCTTCTCTGAGTCTGATTCAAAAGGACTGCTGGAGTCTTCAGACACACTCTATGTTGCTTTCATTTATTTCTTATCTTTTTTTTTCTCATAATAATTTATTTTGAAGGAATTATTTTTCTTGTATTCTTTAAACTAATGACAGCCAGGTCTGATATGACCCATATTCTTTCACTCATAACATCTGACTTCATTTTCTTCCCTTTTTATGGTTTTTCTAAAGCCTTTATTCTTTTTGAAGAATTTGCTAAACTTTCTAACTAGCTAAGCCAGTTTTATATCAGAACTTGATGAATCAGAACTTTCTAATTTCACTTTTTCTTATTTTTTATTTAGATTTTTTCTTTTCCCTTGAGATGACACTTTTATGGAAGTATATTCTATCTTGATCAGAACCTTATGATCATTTTAATCATCTTTCATATCTTCTTCATACATCATAAGTGTTCCAATCAATTCTCTCGTGGTTAAATCTTTGACAGGTGTTGAATGTCTGATTGCAGCAGAGATTCCATTCAATTTAGTAGGCAGTACACTCAGTACTATAAAAGCTTGATCAGCTTGTTTGATTTGGTCTCCCAAAGCTACTATATTATTGAAAATCTTATTCAATCTTCCATTCATTTGAGTAATGCTTTCACCTTCAAACATTCTGAATGTATGAAATTTACGCTTAGCAGTAGCATATCTCATTTTCCTGACATTGTCAGTTCCTTCATAAGAAACAACAATAGTTTTCCACATCTCATATGCTGTTGGGAATTAAGATACTCTATTAAATTCATCAGGTCCTATATCACATATAATTGCATTCATTTCCTTTGAGTTCATATCATATTCTACTTCAGTAGCTTCTCTTCATGTCTCAGGTTTTTCAGGTATTTCTAAAGGAGTCAGAATCATTGAATATACCTTGTATCCAAGGTTTTTTAGATATATTGTCATTCTTGATTTCCAGCATCCATAATATTTTTATTTAAGTATAGTTCTCTGACCATAGACATTCCTTCTCTTGTATCAATTATCTTGCTCTGTGTATAATCCTCAATCACTTTCAGCTTATTAAGGCTTTATCACAAAGCTCAACCATTGATTCCAATTGTTGGATCAGAATATAACAAATATACACAAGAGGGGGGGGGGTGAATTGTGTCTTTTACAAATTCATCTCAAAATCGTGTTCTACCCTTTTACTTTAACCATATGGATTAATGCAGAGGAAATTTAAATAGCAGGGAAACACGATGTTTAGTGGTTTGGGGAACATAAGGCCCCTAGTCCACCCCACCAACACTCTACTCCACGGGCTTGGTGATTTTTACTATCTGGTCCTCTTGTCAACAGACCATTCCACAACTGAGTACAGGTAGTTGACACCTTTACAATATCAGGCCGAACAAAGCCATCTGGTTTAATCACAGAACCTACACCACTTAGTACGAGAAGATGATCACTCAATAATAGAAATGAATGGTTTTTTTACTTTGAAAATACTTTCCCATTTTTCTTCACAATTGCAACAGAATGTAATTGACAGTAGACGGATCGTTGCCTTCAGAAATGATGATCTTCCAAGAATATTTGTTCTGAGTCGATCTAGTTGTAGTAGATATAGAAATATATTTCAAAACTTTAGTATTAGTATATTTATAGTAGATCTTCGATGTAGAATGAGTGAATCCTCTATTGTGATTCTTCTACTTCAATAAACAGAGCTTTTTCGCTCTTTTAAATCAGGAGATCTGTGTTCTTGATAGTCTCTATTTCTCTAATATTTTTCATTGTTGATTTTTAAAACTTGTATATATTCTCTATGTAAATATCACATCTATATAATAACGATGAGAACTTCTCCTGAAAATTTATATCCAAAAAATTCATCTTCTGACTCACGATAATCAAAAATTCAAAATAATAGAGCAGTCATAACCTCCCTAAAGATTCGGCATAAAAAACTCCTTTAAAATTGATCCTTTAAATCATAGATAGAATGGTTTTGAATCAGTCAAAACTTCTCTTTAAAAATCAAATTTTAATCTGGCTTCAAACGAGCCTATGGAACCGCTTGCAGACTGCTGCATAATAATATCGTCTTCAATTCTCTGACACCAAATGTAATGTTAAACTGTATAGCATGAAACATTCAAACGTGATGTTGAACACAAACGTTGGGTTGATGTCGCATCCTTCAAATGAAAGGTTGATGAACCATACTTTTCTTTTCAATAATCAAATGTTTGATAAATGATCCATACTTTTAAAATCTTCTAAATGTAAGGTACATGATCCATACTTTTGATGAAACGTAAGGTTGATTACAAAAGTAAGGTTGATGAACCATACTTTTCAATTTCCCAAATGTAGGGTTTTTTCCTAATGTAGGGTTCCCCTTCCATACTTTTTCGATAATATATAGTTGATTAACCATACTTTTCTGATAACTCAAAATGTATACACCGCATTTCATCCTTACACTATGTTTCTCTAGGTAGGGTATGAATAGTGATTCTAGAACATGCTTAAGCAATTCCTGAACATGTAACACATGAACAGTGTTTCCAGAACACACTAATGCGAATTAAATATCATTGTTCAAAAAATGTAAATATTTCTTCCAGAAATAAAAATATAATGAATAATTCATTTCTGAAATATACTTAAAATAAAATCATTAGAAAAAAATTAAGGGTATTTGTGAACATCAAATCTCATCATAGAGATAGATTATTGTTCTCAAAAATCTCCCCCTCTTTAAATAAAAAAAAATTATGTATCATTGAAAAACAAAACTTGCTCAACACTCTTGATTGAATTTCTTATAAGTCCAGCTATACTCATGAAACGACTTTGAAAATACTCACATGATTTTCCTAAAAAAATTGCTATACTATCAGCTTTAACATAAGCCTCCTAGATCACCTCACCCTCAAAGAATATCAGAAAACAGAGAAAAAACATTCATGAGAAATTTCTCTAAAATGTAAATTCAATTAAAATAAATTGCTATTATAATAGTAACAAATAAAAAATATTAATAATCAAGAAAACTAGTTAATTAAATATATATATATATATGTAATAACTAAAATAGATAAATATATACAACGTTAATTATATTTATATATTAATATTAACTATTACTTAATTAAATTTTATATTAAAAACATTAATAAAAGAATTTATATAAATATATATATATAATTTATTTAATTAATCTATTTTAATTTAATTATTTTAATATAATTATTATCTGAATTATTTATTATATATATTAAATTATATATATTATGTTATGTTATATATATTTTACTATAATATATATAATATGTTATAATATTATATATAATTAAAATAAAATAAAAAGAAGTCAAGGCGAAGGGGAGGGATTCAGGAATAGGGGATAAGGTAATGGGAGGCTCTAACACAATAGAGAGGAGGAGGGAATAAGGGATGACACAATTCGAGCATAGGGAGAGGCAAGGGTGGAGAGGTCACTTTGGAAGATAGAGGGGGAAGGAGGAAGCTTGGGCGCGTGACATGTAGGGGAAGGCGATTGGAAGCAGGGGAAGAGGTGGGTCTCAAGTTGTAGTGGGATCAACTGGTAGAGGCTCTACTGACAGATGAGTTTGTGGTGGAGTGGAGAACAAAGGATTGAGGTTCAGATCTAGTGTTTATTAGTTAGTAGGTATCTATTCTTTGCAAATTTCACAGCTAAGCTTAATTTTGTTCTTGATTTGGTAATGTTATGATTTTTTTCTATCTGATGGTGGCTAAAATTTTATAATTCCATTGTTATTTTGATATTCTGTAGATTTTTTGTAGCTATATTTGGTTCTGTTGAAATTGTGTTAGAGAAGTGACAGTGTGTTGCTAGATAGAGGGAGAGGTATCAGTAGGTTGTTTGAAGTGGTGTATTGGTAAAAGAGGAGGGTGTCGGTAGGTTGGAAGAGGGATGGTGTTGGTAGGATAGTGGGGGTATCAGTGACTCATTTGAGTCACCTAAAGGAGCTGTCCGTGATTCAGGAGAAAATGGGGGAGATTGTGTCAGTAGTAAAAAAGAGGAGGGGAGTGTTATCAGTGACTCATTTGAGTAACCGATAGGGGTGTGTGTAGGTTGTATTGTCAGGAAGGGGTTGATGACTCATTTGAGTCACCGACGGGAGGCGTCGAAGTGTCATTAACAAAAAAAACAAACCCAAAAAATTAAACATAAGTTAAATTTAATAATTATTTAAACTGAAAATTAAATTAAGCAAATTAACCAATTAAATTAAAATTATATCTCACAGAATAAAATTAATATTAAAATAATTATATGAATTGAATTATTTGATGAAATAAAGTGTTTATTAGTTAATGAAATTAAATAATTATAAAAATGAATTAAAAAATAATTAAATTATATAATTATTCAATGATTCAAAAAATAAAGTGAAAAATTATTTATTTACGGAAAAAATAATTAAATTAAATTAATAATAAAAAAATTATTTCGAAAAAATTAAAATAAAATAATGAAAAAATTAAAATAATGAAAATTACTATTTATGTAATAAAAAATATTTAAAAATGAAATTATAATTTAATTAATTAATTAATTTTAAAATTATAGAAAATGAAAAAATTCAACACTAAAATACCGGATTTTAAAAAAAGAACACAATTTTAAAATTTTAATTTCTAAGATACAAAAATTGTTAATGGTTTCACAAAATACATTATTTTAATACCAAACAGAGCAGAAAAAGTAAAAATTGATGTGGAAAAAAAATCAGTGATATTAATCCACACCAAACTCCCCCATACATAAATATTTGTTTTTCCTCAATTAAATGCATGTTTTTTGTAATTTTAAAACAAAAAGTTCGATTTGTGACATATAGTTCAAAATGTGCATGAAAAACCTTTTACATATAGAGGCACAACATGATGACTAGATTTGGAGGAGTCCTAAAAAAATCGTACTCCCAAGTTTCAATTGCAAGCTAGAAACCAAAGGAAATACGGATTTATCCACTATTAAATATGGCATGCTTCTAACATTAAATTCACTATCCTACTTAAATTCCAACTCAAGTTCAAATTAATGGAGTTATCTCATGTTAGATAAAAACAGAATTAAAACCATAACCAAAGGAACCTTTTAGTTTGAATTTCTCCTAGGATCAAAAAATGTTTATTATTATTATTTTTAATCACTTCACTAATACAACAAAGATGATCTTTAATTATCTTGATTTCCGCTTCTTTATTTGTGTTCAAAATTCACATCACATTAATGATCTCATTTTAGATAGGGAAATTTATTTTAATTTTTCCAAGCCATATTTCTTTTGAAAATCCTTGTGCATACAAATTATTAAAACAAAAATTGGATTTAATTTATTCACATAAACATTACCAGTGAACCTATCTCAGAGACTCATGGTGGGATCCTATTTTCTCATTTTACTCCAGTTTCAATGGACTTAAATGATTATCATTTGAGTAGGATTAGTTAGCTGATACGTTTTATTTAAAGATGATTCCCCTATAATATCATAAATAATTCTATTTTTCTAATGTTATGATCAAAATTCCACAAAAATATATCATATATGAATCTCTTTATAAGTTCCCAAACAAAGAATAATCCATAATGATAGCGAAAAATCACTCAACAATCACTCATCCCAAATAGATTCAAACTCATTGCAACCCTTAACTACCAATGTGAACTTATCCAATAAGCATGACATAATTGATGTACCATTTAAAGTAATACGACACAAAGGTTATGAAAGAAATTTTTTAAAAATTTTGGAAGAATTTTGAAAAAATTGAAAAAATATGACCATTTTTTAACAAAATTTTCTTGTGGAATTTGAAGTGTGAAAATTACCCCTCTCCACCACACATAAAACTCAACATTGTCCGAATTTTTACTCTTAATGTGGTAGAAATAATAGTTCAAATCAATTATCATTTCAACATTTAAAATATTTTGAAGGAGTGGCATTGAAGTTCCAAAATTATTTTCCACACAAATAGAAAAATAAAATAAAAGAGAACATATATATTTATATATACACACACATAAAGGATCCCATCATCCATCACCAACAACTCAAGATCAATTCATTTTTAAAAAATTATTTCATGCTTTGAAACTTTATAAGAAGACATAATATTTATCAATGAATTTCAAATAGTATCATAATAATAATTTATGTACAATAGTAGAAAAATTAAATTGAAAGCGGTGGGTGCATGAAGTATTTACAAATCAGAAAAAAATAAAATTTAAAATCTCTATATACTTGATTCTAACACCCAATATAGGTAACAAATACATAATTTTCACAAAAAAACCATGGGGATACCCCCACACTTAATAACGATAATAATGGTCTATAAATGTGAAGATTAAAACATTGAAGTATAAAACAGTATTCCCCTAAATTTTAACCTTCCGAAATTCAAATTTATCCAAATACAACCTATCACTATTTTGTTTCTGATAAAACTTTAGTAACTCTATTCAAAGACATAGAAGTGTAAATAGATTAACATTAGTCTTCAATATTTAAAGCTCAATGTAATAAAACCACTGAGTATGAGTTAGGAAGTTTTATCGAATAAATTTGGTGAGTTTTTCCCCTTGATAATTAATGATTTCCATGTAGAACTATGACATATTTCCTTCCAACTGAGAATTTAAAAACCCACAAATAAAAAAATGGAAAAAATAAACAAAATAGTGAAATTAAATAAATATAATATTGAGGTAACCCCTAGAGGGTTATGTAGTTTGACTATCCACAGCAAGATAATCATTATATCAACTACAATCTAATGGGGTATTTGGATTCTTTCTCAAGAACCCCCAGATGTGGTCCCTTCCAACTTCAATGTCATGAAAACTATGGATTACCCCTTTTTTAATATTTAATCAATTCCCCCTACATAGAAGTGGAATACTACATGTGGAGTGATGGAGTTTTAAATAGATTGTAGGGGTACTTCTCCCATTCTTCAACATGGGGTTGAGTGTGCCTAAGTTGTAAATATTCAGCTCTAGGGTGAGACTTGTCTTTTGGTTCTCCCCAACTAATTGAATGTTCATTTTTTGTAGTAATTGTGTCAAAAGACTTTTTAATATCAGTTCAAAACTCCCAACACTATTCTTCTTCTGCAGTAGGGGTTTATTCCTCAAGACTCTCAAGGAAATAATGCAACTCATGTGACTCTTCAAAACCTACACAGGGGGAATCCAAATAAACATCAGTTACAGATAAACTAGAATCAATTAAATGTAAGGCATATTCAATGAAATAAAATTCTCCTTGAGTTTGGTTAGCATACTCTTCCCCAGTAGTATCCAGAGCTCCTGGGAGTATGACCAAAGTGAGGTAGTCAACCTCCTGCAACCTCTCTTCAAAAATCTTGATATATGATGTGTTTTATTCCATGGAAAAGGAAAGTATGTCTTATGTTGGATCTTCTTGGGAAAATAAGGAAAAATAATTAGACAGATTAGTGCAAAAAAATAATCAAATAATGTGTAGGAAATAAAATGATCTCCTAGATTTTATCCAATATCTTATATTTCATCATTTTCATTCTCTTGTCAGATCCAAAAAATATATTCTTTATATAGATCAAGTCCTTCCAACGACATGTTAGAGGGTTCTCCAGGCTGAAATATAGGTAGTTCAAACATCTTTTATCTCCTTCTATTCCTTTTCTCATTTTTTCTTAGTTGTTTTCTAGACGGAGAAACTTCAGTAGGTTTCTGGGGTAATACAATGCTCTTTTGATCTTCTGGAGCCAGGTAGGCTGGGCCAAGGAAGTCAGTGATTCTCTCAGAATCTAAGATATCTTTCTTAGTAAGATCCTTCCCCACTTGAATATTTTTTATTTCACTGAATTGATGTGCATATAGTTTCATAGTTTGACGTATCACAACCATTATAAAATATGAGTGGTCTCATACTATTCATCTTTATATCCAAAATTGAAACAATTCTATGTCCTCATACTATTATTGCACATCGTAGATTTCAAAACAATCATCATCACTTGGAAAAATAGTGTCAATTTTAGTTTTGTTTCAATTTTTTTAATGAATAATTGGAAAACCACTCAAGAAAACATTTCTTCCCCAACAACGAAAACTAAGTTTGATGGCTTCCTAGTCCTTAGTATAGTCATTTTTATATTTAAAAAACCCAATATATAGCACAATGGTTATCCTTGGGGTCACTCTCGAAGAATCATTGTCAAATGTATTTGGTGGGTTTTCTAAAAATTCTTTTGTATTTTTTATATTTTGAAACCAATAAAAAAACTCATTAAAAAATACTATAGTGATGAAAATCACAGAAGGGGGAAGATAGTGGATGATGAAACAAAGAATAAGCAAAGAAGAAATAAGAAAAAAACAATGAACCAGAAATAACAATAAGATAAGAAAAAATAATAAGAAGTGAGAACAAGTCCTAGAGCCAGTTGACTCTACGCTTGAATCCTTATAATAGATCAACTAAAAACTCAATTTAAAAATTTCAACCTTGCTCAGTGCACAACCAATTACTTGGATCACACACTAATCCCATATAAAATTTGACACATGAACACCAAATTTTTTCAGGGCTTAATCATCCCTCAGTATTGCAATATATTTCCCCAGTGAATTAATTTAGACCAGAAATTCTCACAAGAGAGAATGATTCTATTGAGATCATCAAATTGCACATCCTATCTCAATTTTCCATTCAAGAAGCTAAGATATAAATGGGACAAGAGGTTACAAGAGAGAATAGAAGACTAATCATGTTCATGGTTTATCTTTCTCTAGCTCAATTAAATGAAATGATCTTAAATTTAGAATAATAAGAAGCATGTAATCACAATGTAGAACGAATCCCCAGAACACATTGGGTTTCATAACATAGATTGAGCCCTAAAAGTTAGATCTCAATTTATGGATATTTAAAATCATAATACCAACACAAAATAATGAAGGAAGAAAAAACATCAAAAAACACTATTCAATTAACTAGAAACAAAAAAACCTACCAATATTTATAAACATAAAAGAAAATAGGAATATAGAACATGGATATGGGGGAAGGAAAATGGAGGTGGAGATAGAGGAGAAGGGTCTCATCTCCATGTCGAAAATGATTCCACACTCTAGTTTGGAATTGTCTGGTAAATGTTGTGGAGTGTCCCCCCCCCCCCCCGTTGTGAGAGAGGATTGAGGCCTATTTTTATTTGGAGACAAAAAATAGAAAAATAGATCCTACAGACTACATCAGTATCCATGTGGCATGATTCGATGTGCTCATCACCAGCTCTCGAGTGAATTCTTTATAAGTGCTGCTACCCTCATTTAACGACGTCACAAATCCTCTCAAACTTTTTCTGTGAATTGTTTCTCCCCATGATCAGCTTCACATTAAGCCCCATAATCACCTCTCCATACATAGAACAACAAAAAACACAAAAAAACATGCATGAGAAAATTCTTTAAAATATACCACATATTAAAATAAATTACTATTATAATAGTAATAAATAAAAAATATTAATAAATAAGAAAACTAATTCATTATATATATTTTTTTTATTTACATATATCTTTAATTACTGAAATAGATAAATATATACAATATTAATTATATTTATATATTAATATTAACTATTACTTAATTGAATTAAATTATTTCAAACATAAATAAAATAGTATACATAAATTTATATATACATTATATAAGTAACCTATTTTAATCTAATTATATTACTTTTATAATATAAATTATTTCTAATATAGTATATTATATATATTATGTTATGTTATATATATTATATGTTATAAATATTAAATATAATTAATATAAATTAAAAAGAAGGAAAGTGGAAGGGGAGGGATTCAGGTTCAGGGAATGAGGGAATGGGTGGCTCCGACATAGCGATGAGTATGGGGGAGGCGGGGGTGGCACGATTCAGACAGAGGGAGAGGTGAGGGTAGATAGGTGACTCCAGCGGATAGAGGAGCCATGAAGTGGCTAGGGTGCACAAGAATCTTGGGAAGGATATGGTAAGTAGGGTTGGAGACAAGTCAAAAGAGGTAGTGGGTTTTATTGGAAGAGGCTCAGTTTGTAGAGGAGTTCATATTGGAGTGGAGCACAGAGGATTGAGGTTTAGATCTAGTGTTCATTAATTAGTATATTCTGATTCTGTACTGATCTAAAATCTAATCTTGAGTTTGTTCTTGATTTGGTACTATTGTTATTTTTTTCTATATGTTGGTGGTCGAAATATTATGATTCCATTGTTGTTTTGATCGTATATGGATTTTTTTGTAGCTGAGTTTGGTTTTATTGACATTGTACTAGAGGAGCGATGATGAGTTGTTAGATGGAGGTGGAGGTGTTTATAGGTTGTGTGAAGGGGTGTAACAGTGACCTAAAAGGGTGTTGGTAGTTTGGAATAGGGATGGTATCAGTAGAAGAATGGAGGTATTAGAGACTAATTTGAGTAATCAATAGAAGCTTTCAGTTAGTTAAGAGAAATTTGGGTTGATGTTTTTAGTAGAAAAATAGAGGCGGATAGTGGTATCAGTGACTCGTTTTAGTCACTGATAGGGGTTTCAGAAAGTTGTAATGGCGAGAAGGTTTTGTGACTCATTTGAGTAAATGATGGAAGGCTATAGTGACTCATTTGTGTCACTAATAAGAGATGTCGGTGATTCTTACACAATAGACAAATTAAACACAATTTAAATTCAATAATTAGTGAAACTAAAATGTAAATTAAGAAAAATAACCAATTAATTATAATTATAACACAGAAAATAAACTTAATATTAAAATTTTTTAATCACCTGAATTATTTGATGAACTGAAAAGTAAAATAATTAATGAAATTAAATAATAAAAATAAACAAATAGTTAAATGTAAAAATAGATTTATATTATTTAGTTATTCAGAGAATCAATAACAATAGTGACAAATTATTTATTTGCAGATTAAATAATCAAAAAATTACATAAATAATACTAATTATATTTAAAAACAAAATAAATAAAATAATAAAAATTGAAAAAGAAAGAAAATTATTATTTAAGTGACAAAAAGAAAGAAAAAAATGAAAAATAAAACAAAATTAAATAAATAATTTTAAAATTATAAAAAAGACTAAATTCCACACTAAAATACATGATTTTAAAACTAAAAAATAATTTCTACAATTTCATTTACAAAATAAACAAATTGTTAATTATTCCACAAAATACATTATTTTAATCCAAAAAGAGAAGAAAAAGTGAAAATTGTTGTGGAAAAAAGAAATGAAATTAAGCCACATCACTTGTCATAGTCCTTGATCATCTCAAAACTATCATTGTTGGCTCATATTCAACTATTTATGTTTTAATATAGAGTTTAGGTATTTGTGATCCATGTATATTTCACACTTCTCCCTAGAGAGATAATTCCACTAGATTTTCAATGTAAATATCAATGGATGTAACTTCAAATTATGTGTCAAGTAGTTCTGTTCTTGCTCTTTCAATTTCCTTGGAGAATATACTATCACTTTTACATTATTATTTAACGTACAACCAAAACCTTCTTTGAAGGATCGCTGAATTCAATGAAAATTTCTCCACATGTGGTTAGTGTGAATATTAGTGCAGTAATACGCCTCCTTTTAAACTCATTGAAGCTCAATTAACATTCATCATTCTAAAAGAAACATTACTTCATTCTGATTTGGATTGGTTAGAGGGTTTGACAAGTTTGATAAATTTATTACAAATAAAAATATAATACCTGGTAAACCCCTGGAAACTACTGATTTCATTCATAGATGTTGTCCATATCCATTATTAAACTACTTTTTCCCTTGAAGGGTCCATGGATATCCCATTAATTTTGATAATATTAATATAGAATGTTAGATCCATCAACCAGAACACATATTTGTATTAAATTTCATAAATATTCTCCTTTTATAAGGCCTTTAGCACTGTGCTCAGATGCTCCTCATAAACCGCTTTAATTATGGAGTATATTAGAATATAATCTATAAATACCACCACAAATTTGTCATGTTAATATCTAAAGAATATGTTCATCAAGTCCATGAAGATTTATATAGCATTAGTGAGTCTGAATGGCATTAATATTAACTCATAGTGCCTGTACCTTGTACAAAAAGAGGTCTTAGAGATATCCTCATTCTTCACCCTTACATTATAATATCATTACTGAAGATCCAACTTGGTGAAGTACTGCTCTCCACCCAGATGATCGAAAAGTCAGAAATCTATGGTAGAAAACATTATTTCTGTATCATGATATTTTTTAGCTCATGATACTCAATTAAAATCCACATTGACCCATATTTATTCTCGATAAAGAAGATTGGTTCACCCCATGGTGAAGAAATTGGGCATATTAAACCATTATTCAAACTATTCTATTGTCATTTCTTCAACTCATCATGTTCAATAACATCCATTCTATATGGAGTATTGTATAATGGTAATTATCTATGTATAAACTCGATTGAAAATACTACTTCTTACTTAGGAGGGAGATTGGAAAATTAGTTTTTAAACACATTAGTGTATTCTCTCATAATGGGCATGTCTTCAGTGATAATATTTTCTATAGACTCAGTTATTTGAGATCAAAAGAGTTTCTCATAGGGCATTAATATCCATTCTTGATAATTTGGTTCTAAAGAAGATTTATCCTCTTCCTTGAACTTGTACATAACTGGGGGTCGATTCGAAATACACAGATTTATTTTCTTCTAAGAGAAATTTCTATAGGCTATATACAAGGAAATCCATTGCATACCTAGAATGTCATCAAATTCAACTAAAGGGAGTATCACATGGTTATATGTGAAATTCATCCAAAAACATTTTATATGGAAGGAGTTATATAATTAGAATGAAATAATTTACCAATTTACAAATTTCTATAATAATTTTACTTCCACGCTTTATGGTTCTATTTGAATAGTTCTAATAATCTTGCATTATATGAAGGAATGCATAGAACTAGAATAAAAAATTATATTTCCTATTCTTGTATTAATAACTATAATACATATCACTACTTCATTAATGGTATCCATATCAGTGGTTGTGATAGAATAAGGTCACCCTTACTACCTTGGCAGTTGTTGGTTGTCTCTAAAAACCCTTGGCATAGAGCATTGGTTTGCAAAGGGCCCGTGTTCCTGGTAGTGGAAATAATGAATAATTCACAGAGGGTTGAATAGAGTATTCCTTTCCTCCATGAAATTAGTGGTTTTCCCATATCCTTAATCGCTATCAAGGTGTCCATCCTTCATGCACCTAAATAATTTCCTCACCCCCTAGGAAATTTATGGGGTTCTTCATTCCACAATTTTGAAAAGTGGGCTGTTGAAATTTCCTATCACCATTATATTTATCCATCAGAAAACTAGAATTGAACGCCATTTTTTAATTCTTATCATCTTGATACCCATAATATTCAGTAATCACCATTTTGATATTGAGGTCAAATTGGATAATTTCCTCATATCTATAAAAGTCTCATATTTCTAGGGATTTTCATAGACAAGGTTTTAGCCCACTGAATAAGTGTTCACCTTTTCAGTTGAGGGCAATTAAAAAGCCAGAGGCATGTCATGAAAGTGTTGTAAATTCTGCTTCATAAACCCTAATATATTCATTGTTTTTTTATGATTGAAATGAAATAACTTTATATTTTAGGTTTAAGAGATCTATGAAAATATTTATAGAAAAACATTTTTCGAAATTCCTTTAACCACATCTCTTCAACCTCTTCATTAGGATTTGTATTCTTGATCAATTCCCATCATTGATCAGATTGTCCCTTAATATGATAAATATCTAATAGAAACTATTATTGATCAATAAATATATTTATGTAGAATGTATTCTCAATTGAGTTGATCCACTGCTCATTGATTAAGGTATCATGTGATCCATTGAAAGTTGGTGGACTTTGTCGCATAAAGGTCTCAATTTAATCTTGTTAATTCTTAGGGGTATTTGATAAATCCTCTTAATTTGGGTTTCTATATATAATTTGAGTCAAATAAGAGATTACCATCATAAATTTCACCATTCTCATTCCCATCAGGATGGGAATATCATTTGGGCAGTCATCACATTACCCTTCACATTGGTTGTTTACCCAATTACTCTTATTTCTTTCCATTGGCTAAAATACTGGGAAATTAGGGATTAGTAGTTTTAAACAATTAAAAAAATAAATTATAATTCAATTACATTAAATGGATAAATTATAAATGAAATTTATTTCAAAAGATATGAATTTATAGTATTCAATCTATGTTATCCATGATCTATTTTGTAACGCCCCGACCCCAGTTACCCAGAGTCGATGCATTATTACATAACATTGGCATGATCACAAAAGATCAAGTCTCGAAAGACCGATTATTTTAGTAGCCTTGGAAACAATAGATACATTAATAAGTTTTAAATTACATCCTAAAGTTTAAAACTAGAACAAAATAGTCTCCACAGTCTATACTCATATCCCCTCAGACTATCCCTGCAGATCAGTCATAAAATACTTCTTCACATCCTGGGAAAAATAAAACCTAGAAAGGGGTGAGCTCAAATGCTCAGTAAGGATAAAAATATAGCAGAAAATTTCATAAATAATAATAGACATTTAATGCAATGTATAACTAAAACAATAGCCTTTTAAACTTGAACTTCATCATAATATCGCAAAAATAAAATAAAATAATTTCATTTACTTATTCACAGGCATATTCTACTAGTCGGATAACCACATACAATATCAATAACCACTTTCATAATGATGGAATACACAATTCTAGACTATCATAGCCACATAGTCAAGGCCTTATGTCAAGATTACAAATAAGATTTTTTCAAATCCTTGTTCCAAGACACTAGTTTGTATCATGAGACATACCGATGCATCGAGGAGTTATAGTGGGCTCCACCCATCACTTATAAAGTCCAATTCATTCCTCATATGAACAGGTTTAAACATAACATAAAAATTACTATTAAAACTAGCATATGAAATGTTAATAATTTATTCATATACCACGAATGGTATAAAAATATCACATCCACATTCAAACATATCACAAAACCTTCAATACTATGTATAAGATTTTTATCATAATAAATCAACTTCAAATATGCTTAAAATACATCAAAGGATGTTGACATAGATGAAATAAAAACTATTTGAGAGAAATATCTATTTTTTTAAATGATTTAAAAGTCAAAAAATTATAAAAGAAAACATTTACGTTGAAAATATTCTTATAATCTTGTAAGAGAAGATTCGACTATTTTATAACGGCGGAAAATAGCCGCACCCTCCGTATAAGTTAAATAAGAAATTCTTACCATAATTCTGTCAAAAAGGTTAAAAAGGATCTTATTTGGAAAACAACGGAATGATTCCTTTATAAACATCTTACAAAAAGTAAAACAAGGGTATAAATGAATTTAACCCATAGTCTATAAAATAGTAATAATGTTTTCTAATACATTTTTAAGAAACATGGATGTAGATGATAAAGAGGTCTTAGTAGATACTTACGTAAAAACAACCTCGGATAATAAAGAGGTAGTGAAATTAACCCTTAAATTGTACTTTTCCTTGGAAGAGGGTAGGTTAACCTCCTTTATAATGGTGAAATAATTGTTATTAAATTATAAAAGAATCATATACATTAATATGATATCATATATGATCTTTTAACATTGTTTTGTTAATAATATCTTAGTATTATCGTCGTTTCTGGTGTTAACGGATTCATTTTACTTTATATTCTTTGTTATGTGAGTCAAATTTGTTATGGATGGGATGTATATTATTTTTATCCAGAATTATATCAAGTCTTTAAAAATTATTTTTAATCATCTAATGAAAATTAGTCTTGAATTGATACGATGGGGAATGAATCTCATCGCGTTTGTAGAGACGGTAATCCGTAAGTACGCACGAGCGACAATATCATTATTTTGATATTAAAATACTATATAATTGGATTTTATATCATATATAAAGAATCATTATCATGTTATATTTATTATTTACATGAATTACACATCATTATTATACCCATCTAAATAATAATGTATTGAATAAAATTACACCACGACTTGGAGACGGAAATCCGTACGTACGCACGTATGGTGACATGTCATTCAAAGGATAGATAGAATAAAGAATAAGGTTGTACCATATTTATAAAAACATCACAGTATATAGAAGATACTGGAGTTATTATTTTAGAATATAAATATCAAAGAAAGAATAAGTAGAAGAAGAAAAGAACGTGAAAAAGGGTGGTGAAATTATTACCTCTTCTTCAGGTTCTTCCTTTTGATTTCATCAAAGGGGTCCTTAAGTTGGATTTATGAATAGAGTAAGTCCTCTAAGATGAAGTGGGGACAGTTTAGAGGGTATTTGGGCAGATTTTGGCTGAGCCAAATGGCTTTGAAGGTGTGAATTATAGAGAAGGGGGAGTTCCCTTTTATAAGAGGGGTGAGGGGCACCTTAGGGAAAGCTAGAAATATTATTTTATAAAAAAAATAATTTTAGGTTTCTAATAGCTCTAAAAGGGATTAATTATAGTATAAGGTGCGTATGTGTAGAAAATAACTCAACTAATAGTTATTAGATAGGTTTGGGTAAATATATTAAATTTATCTTTTAGATTTAATTCTTAGTTAAATAGTTTGACATTTACCATGTCTCATTGTATTTTTATATTATATGGTTAATAAACACACTATATACTTCAAGAGAACCCCAAGTGGTTAATTAATGATACACACATAATTATATAAGTCCTTTGGTTGAACCTTAGATTTTTAGGAATAGAATATCAATTAATAATATAATATTTGTTTTAAAAACTCTTTTATGTCAATTTTGACACTATTTGGTAGTTTGTTTTTTCTAAATTCATAACAACATTATTGCTTCCAAAAAATCATCTAACCAACCTTAATATGTTATATTAACCTAGAAAATTATTTGAATTCATAGAGAGTCCCAAATTACATTTATTTGGATATTTATAATATCAATTAGTTTAATATTTCATTAACTGGGTAATTACTGCATCACCATTGTGTCATAAATAAATTAAATTATTTATCGTATAAAACTTATAAATAAAATACAATTATGTAGGAAATATATTTATATTTATAATGAATATTTATAATTGAATTTATCTTCTGTATAACCCTATATTAAAAATGTTTTAGTTATTAAACATTGATTTTAACTCTTTTAACACTTCTTTGAATTAAATAATAATAAATGTCCTAATCTAATCCAAGTGGACCAAAGAGGTTCATATTTTATTCCTAAGGTTGTTTTTGGTCGAATTATACTTATCCAAATAAAATTTGGACATGTTTTAGCGTAATAATAATTTTATTTTTACCGTTAATTATCCTATTTACTTTTAACCCTGGTAAATAAAAGTAAAAAAGTTACTATTCACCAAAAATATTTTTATCTTATGGAACCAAATTTTACTCCTTGATATTAACCGTGTCTCTAGGATTTTTTAAATTCTAATCACATAAGAGGTAAAATTATGTTTTATGTAAAATTTTAAATTCTCCTAGGAGATGGGTAAAAGACGGTGAAAAGTTTAATAAATTTTTATATATTTAAATTTATTATAAACTGAATACAATGAATTAAATTTAACTTATATAGGTATTATTTATCTATTTTTACCTAAAATAAATTTAAATAAAATAAATAAAAATTTAAATAAAAATTCTGTTTTAAACTATAATTCAGTGCTTTTCACTATTCATCAAAAATTGAAAGTTTTCAGAAAAATACCAAAAATTAACCCTATGATAATTTCAATATTCCAAATCCAAAATGAAATCCATTTTGAAAGATAAAATTTATAAAATTTCAAAAGGTGGATATTACTATTTATAACGGCTAGTTTGATTGGTTGTGGTGTGTGTTAGTACTCGAAGTTGCGTACAACACACACTACTGTATTAGTCAAAGAGAAGCATATCGTGGAAACTTGGGGTGTTACATTCTCCCTCATTCAAATAATTTCATACTTGAAATTTCTAGAATATTACTGCATAAAAAGACTTGGGTGGTTCTTCATCATAATTTCCTCGAGTTCCCAAGTTGCCTCTTCCATCTTATGGTTTCTCCAAAGAACATTTACCAGAAGAGTCATCCGGTTTCTCAGCACTAGTTCTCTTATATCAAGAATCTTGACACGCTCTTCCCAATAAGACAGATCAGGGTCTAGTTCTAATTCTTCATAGGTGACTACATGCGTTGGGTCAGACATATATTTTCTCAACAGTGATATGTCTCACATATTGTGAACATGGGAGATATTTGGCGGCATTTCCAAATGATAAGCTACATCCCCAATTTGTTCAAGAATTTCAAAAGGTCCTATGTACCTGGGACTCAATTTACCTTTCTTGCCAAAATGTATAACACCCTTCCATGGAGATACCTTCAAGAAAACATGATCTCCTACCTAAAATTACAAATCCCTCTTTTGGTTGTCAGCATAGCGCTTCTGCCTACATTGAGATGCTTTGATGTGGGTTTGGATTACCTTCACCTTTTCCATTGATTCATCCACAAGTTCTGGGCCTATGAGTTTTCTTTCACCAACATCATCCCGACAGGTTGGTGTGAAAAATCTCTTTCCATATAATTCTTCATATGGTGCCATCCGAACACTTGAATGGAAGCTATTGTTATAGGAAAATTATATAAGAGGTAAATATTGATCCCAAATACCTTGAAAGTCAAGTGAGTATGATCTCAACATGTTTTTTAAGGTTTGAATAGTCTGTTCTAATTGTCCATCAGTTTGGGTTGGTAAGCAGTGCTCAAATGAAGCTCATTATCTAGGGATTTCTAAAGATTTTTCCAGAATCTTGATGTAAAACGTGGATCAGGATGAAAAACAATCGATAGGGGTACTCCCTGAAGTCCCACTACTTCATTAATATATAGTCTTGCTAGATGTTAAAGTGGTAAATCTTCTCTTATAGCCAGAAAATGTGATGACTTGGTAAGACGATAAATAATGACCCACATTGCATTGTTCCTTCTAGGAGTCTTTGGTAGTCCCATGATAAATTCCATAGTAATATTATCCTATTTATACTCCGATATGGGAAGAGGTTGAATGAATCCTCCAGGCTGTTGCCTTCCAGCTTTCACTTGTTGACAAACAATACATCTTGGCCCAAAATCAGCAATCTCCATCTTCATGTTGTCCCACAAAAATGATCCTTCAAATATATACACATCTTATTAATCCTAGGGTGTATAGAGAAATTGGAACTATGAGAATCATCCAACAATTCCATTTTTAGATCAGGTATATCGGGAACACAAAGTCTCTTCCCGAATTTCAAAATCCCATCTTCATATACAAAGTCAATTAATCTCCCATCATTAATAGCTTTAATCTTCTTTTGAAACTATTCATTATCGGTCTCAGAACAATTTATTCTTTCTTGTAAAGATATTTTGGAAACCATTTGAAAAAGAATTTATGTTTTACCTTCCATGGTTATTCCCATATCCATCTTTACTAAATCCATGAGAATAGGATCCCTTTCAACTCTTATCTTGTTCAAAACTCCATGATCCTTTCTACTCAAAGCATCTTCCACCTTATTTTCCTTTCCTGGGTAGTAGTGTATTGTGAAATCATAATCCTTGAGTAGTTCAATCCATCGCATTTGTCTCATGTTGAGTTCTTTCTGTGAGAAAATATACTTCAAACACTTGTGATCATTATATTTCTTACATTTTTCACCATAAAGATAATGTATCTATATCATCAAAGATAAGATAATAGAATCTTACTTTATATCATGAGTAGGATAGTTTGGCTCATGAATTTTTAGCTATCTTGATGCATAGGCAATAACCTTATCATTCTTCATAAGAAACAACCAAGTCCTTTACTTGAAGCATCACTATAAATAACAAATCCATAATTTCCCGATGGTAGAGTCGACATAGGAGCATTAACTAATCTTCTCTTTAGTTATTCCAAACATTTTTCACACTCTTTTTTCCAAAAAAAAATTAACCCCTTTACGTGTGGGTTTTGTTAATGGGTTATCCAATCGGGAAAAATTTTGGACAAAATGTCAATAATAACCAGAAAAACCAATAAAACTATGTACCTTGGTTATACTTTTTAGTTCTGGACATTCTTGAATTGCACTTGTTTTAGAAGGATAAATAGAGATTCCATCCTTAGAGACAATATGTCCAAGAAACGAAATCTTTTGAAGCCAGAATTCACACTTTCTAAACTTATCGTATAATTTATGTCTTCTCAGAGTCTTCAGGATAATGCGCAAGTGATTTTCATGATCTTCATTGCTTTTGGAGTATACCAAGATATCATCAATAAATACCACTACAAAGTCATCAAGATATTCCTTGAAAACTCTGTTCATTAGATCTATGAAAATAGAGGGTGCATTAGTCATCCCAAAAGGCATTACTGTAAACTTCTAATGCTCATACCTGGTTCGAAATGTTATTTTTGGAATGTCTTCCTTCTTCAAACACAACTGATGATATCCAGATCGAAGGTCAATCTTTGAAAAATATTGATCTCTATTAATTTTTTCAAATAAATCATCAATGTGAGGTAGGGGATACTTGTTATTTATTGTTATATCATTGATCTCCCTGTAGTCAATGCACAACCTCATAGATCCATCTTTCTTCTTAACAAAATAACATGGGCTCCCCATGGAGAAACACCAGGGAAAATAAATACCTTATTACTCAATTCCACTAGTTGTTTATTTAGTTCCACTAATTCCACAGTGTCCATTCTATAAGGGGTCTTCAATATGGGCCTTGAACCAGGAATTAAATCAATGGAAGACTTATTTTCTCATTCTGGAGGATGTCCAGGTAAATCTTCTGGAAACACATCAACATATTCTCTCAAAATAGGTACATACTATATTTGAAAATTCCTTTCCTCACCCATAGTCATTTTATTCTCTTCCTCCCCAATAATTGAATTTATTTGAGCTACTGGGTGTGGATCTAGATAATAATTAGGTGGTGATGATTATACTCTAATGATAAGTTATTCTTTATCATCGTCATCAAAAATAGTAACCTCCTTCTTCTTACAATAAATTTTGTCAGCATGGTCTGAAATCCTATCCATACTGAGGATTATATCAAATTCAACCATAGTTATGATAATGAGATCAGCATATAGTGAACATTTATATACCCTAATGGGAACTGATTCACAGAACATTATAGCAATGATACTTCCCTTATGAGTTTTGACTGACAACTCCCTTGTTAAATAAAATTGGAAATATCTAATTTTCTTAGCAAACTGGGAATATATTTAACAATGCAGTGATACAGAATCAAATAAAGCATTGGCTAAACATGAGGAAACCATTAAATTACCTGCCACCATGTCTTTTGGAGATTCAACCTCATTAGTAGTGATCGCATAAGCTTGTCCTTGATCCCTTGGCCTTTTCTGAGGTAAGTTTCCCTGACTCTTAGTACATTCATTTTCATAATGTCCCATGTCCTTTCAATTGTATCATTGAACATTGGAAGCTTCCTTCTTCCCCTTACAATCATGAGCTTTGTCACCTTTTTCACCCCCCTTATAACAGACTCCCATTCTTTTAAAGAAAGTACCAGGGTGTTTTTTCCAACATTTACTACAGGATGGATATTTAACTTTTCCCTTCTCCCCCTTATTTCCATTTCTAGAGTGATCAACAAATATATTCTTCTCCTGCTTTGCTTTAAAGTCATAAGACTTAGAGAATTCTTGTCCTATTTTGATAGCACCTAAGATAATATCTTCGTACAGCGAGAAGGATTGTGAAACTAATGCTCAATGGAGAAATTGTTTTAACCCATAAAAGAAATGATAAATCTTACTTCATGGGTTACACATATAATCTGTAGCATGCCTTGCTAACCTTGTAAAGTTAGACTCATACTTTGAAACATTTTGGTCCTCCTTTTTCCTCAGACTCAGAAATTGTCTTTCCATATCTACTCGATGGTCATGAGGAAATTATTTTTCTAAAAAAATATCTGTAAAATCCCTCCATTCCATATTTTATACTTCATCATCTTCCTTCATGTTTTGAATAAATGGACACCATTGATCAGGATCTCTAGTGAGGCGGTAAACTGCCATGACAACTTTTTCCCTTTCGCTAATCCCTAAGGCGTGGAATATTTTCTCTAAGGAATTTCTCCATTGCTCAGATACTAGTGTATTTTTACCCCAATTGAATGTTGGTGGTTGTTTCCTTACTAAGAGATATAATATTGATCCTCCATTATGCGGATCCGGGTGCATCATACGAGTAAGGTTATTATTCATAACCTAAGTGAGTTTTCCTAGTATGGTGATTAGCTGATCAGCACCAGTTGCATCACCATCTCCACTATAATTATCTTGAATAGGAGGAAAATCCATACATGGAGTGCGTGCATTGATAAGGTTTCCATTCCTTCCCCTAGGCGCCATTTCTAAAAAATGGCATACACTAGATTAGTTTATGAATCACAATACATAAATTGAAGGACCCCGGGACACCCTGAGAGGGGAGGGGTGAATCAGGGTGACCACTTTTTCTTTTAATTTGTTGGATCTTGTTCCCACGTTGGTAGGAACTTGTTGAACCTGTATGATGATTACGATCAAAAAGAAAACATTCACATGCACAGATAAGACACAGTCATTTTTACTTGGTTCGCCACTAAGGGCTACGTCCAAGGAGCATACGCCAACAGGTTGCTGGTCGTACCTAAATCCACTATGCTTCACTAGCTGCGGATACAAAAGTTCGGGTACAGACACTCTGTCCCAGGCTCACTACCTTTACAATAGTTCAGGGATAACTCACTGCGTCCCTCGGGTCACTCCCGTTGACTCCCCCTGGCTCACTGCCGTTGGTGAAGTCCCACTCAGTTTATAGACGTGTAGGTCTCTTCTTCATTTGCATAAGAGTGCATCCTTTGTTGAATGTAGATGCTCTATTGAAGTTCGATTCTCACCAGAAGAAGAATATCACTTTTCCTCGAATGAACCGAGTAGTTTCTCGGCTTTCGTGCAGCTCCAGCAAGGCAGGCGTGCTTCAATAGTGTCTGGGTCTCCTTTTCAAGCCCGGCGCGCAAGTCTCCCGGCGGCGCGCAAGTCTCAGGCGCGCAAGACTAAACTGGCGCGCAAGTGTCACTGAAGCACCTGCGCGACACTGCCTTCTTGAACTAAATACTTGCGCGATCCACTTCCTTTCTCTTCCAAACTGCCTTGGGAGAACAGCCAAACACCGGTGCGCAAGCTCTACTTGCGCGACAAAACAACCACCTGCGCGACTCAACCACCTGCGTGACGAGAGCTCGAACAATCTCTCGGCCTTGAACTCCGTCTGAAATGAGGAGGGGTGGTCCAGTATTTATAGGCAAACTGGACCCCCTGCGCGGCGGCGCGCAAGTCCCTCGACGGCGCGCAAGTCCTGTCTCCAGATCCTCTGTCGCGCAAGTTACTTGCGCGACCCAACCAACACTTGCGCGACCTTCTTTCCTTAGCCAAATTGTGATGTTCTGATCCTCAAAAACATATGGCGCGCAAGTCTTTCATCCTCCAAGAGCTCGGCGCACAAGTATCTTTGCCAAAAACACTTTACTTTATTTATGGATTTTCAGGCCAAAAAATTTGGCAAACACTGGGAAACAGCGCCACCTTCACTACTGTTTTCTTCCTGAACGGTATGATCGCTTTGTTGGTTCACACCCTGAACTTCCACTGAGGATTGACAACAAACACAAACCATACACCAAATCATGCTTTGAAGAACCTGGTTCCAACATAAATCAAAACTTGTAAAACATTTAACATAAATTGAGCTGTTTACGGATATAATCCATAATCATAAAAATGTTTTCTTTGAGGAATTATATACTCATAAACCATTCAAAATGGATTTTAAAGAAAATGAGAATTATCATAAGCATATCCCCCGAGAGTGTTGTAACCAAGAGTACAGCAAGGCCCATTGTCGTGCACCAGTTCCAGTTCGAGTCTAGCTCAAAGCGGTGTTTTTGGGTTTTACCCCTAGGTACTTCTATGCTAGATCCGCCCCTACCTGGTCGTATCTAGACATGGATGTATTGCTTAGAAAACTCACAAAATCTCTACAATACCAAAATTCTAGGAAGTTCTTCTATACAAATCCTCAAAGTCCATCTTAGGTCTATGTGCTCTAATCTGAGTTTATCTAAATCTAGATTCCATGGTTTGTACTAAACTTCCTCTAATTCCAACTGTAATGCCCCGACCCCAGTTACCCAGAGTCGGTGCATTATTACATAACATTGGCATGATCACAAAAGATCAAGTCTCGAAAGACCGATTATTTTAGTAGCCTTGGAAACACTAGATACATTCATAAGTCTTACATTACATCATAAAGTGAAAAACCACAACAACATAGTCTCCATAGTCCACATTCATATCCCCTTAGATGATCCCTACAGGTCAGTCATAAAATAATTCTTCACATCCTAGAAAAAATAAAACCTAGAAAGAGGTGAGCTCAGATTCTCAGTAATGATAACAATATAGCGAAAACATTAATAAATAAGCATAGACATTTAAGGAAATGTATAACTAAAACAAAATCCTTTTAAACTTGAACTTCATCATAATATGGAAAAAAATAAAATGAAATAATTCCATTTACTTATTCACATGGATATTATTCTAATCGAATAATCACATGCAATATCAATAACCACTTTCATAATGATGGAATGCATAATGCTAGACTATCATAACCACATAGTCACAGCCTTGTGCCAAGAATACAAATAAGATTTTGTCAAGGACTTGGCCAAAACACTAGTTTGTCTCATGAGACCTACCGATGCATTGAAGAGCTATAGCGGGCTCCACCCTTCACTTACTATGTCCAATGCATTCCTCGTATGAACATATTTAAACATAACATAAACATTCGTATTAAAACTAGCATATAAAATGTCAATACTTTCTCCATAAACCATGAATGGTATAAAAATAACTCATCCATAGACAATCTGATCACAAAACCTTCAATACTATATAGAATCATTGTATCATAATAAATCAACTTCAAATAAGCTTAAAATCCATCAATGGATGTTGACATAGATGAAATTAGAACTATTTGAGAGAAATATCTCTTTTTTTAATCCTTTAAAAGTCACATTATTATAAAAGAAAACATTTACTTTGAAAAATATTCTTATAATCTTTTAAGGGAAGAATTGATGATTTTATAATGGCAGAAAATAGTAGCACCCACCGTATAAGTTAAAAAATACATTCTTATATTAATTCTGTCGAAGAGGTTAAAAAGGATCTTATTGGGAAAACGACAGAAATATTCCTTTATAAAAATCTTATAAAAAGTAAAAAAAGGGTATAAATGACTTTAACCCATATTTTATAAAATAGTAAGAATTATTTGAAATACATTTTTAAGAAACATGGATGTGGATGATAAAGAGGACCCAGTAGATACTTACGTAAAAACAACCTCAGAAAATAAAGAGATTTTGAAATTAACCCTTACCTTGTACATTTCCTTGGTCGAGGGTAGGTTAACCTCTTTTATAATGGTGAAATAATTTTTATTAAATTATACAGGAATCATATACATTAATATGATATCATATATTATCTCTTAACAATGTTTTGTTAATAATATCGTAGTATTATCATCATTTCGGATGTTAACAGATTCGTTTTCCTTTATATTATTTTTTATGTGAGTCATATTTGTTATGGATGGGATGTATCTTATTCATATCCAGAATTATATCATGTATTTATACATTATTTTTAATCATCTAATAAAAATTAGTCTTGAATGGATACGATGGGGAATGAATCTCATTGCATTTGTGGAGACGGTAATCCGTACGTACGCACGAGTGACAATATCATTCATTGGATATAAAAATAATATATAATTGGATGGTATATAATATATAAAGAATAATTATCTTGTTATATTTATTATTTACATGAATTACACATCATTATTATACCCATCTAAAAAAATAATGTATTGAATAATAATTACACCACGACGTGGATACGGTAATCCGTATGTATGCACGTATGGTGACATGTCATTCAAAGGATGGATAGAATAATGAATATGGTTGTACCATATTTATAATAACATCACAGTATATAGAAGATACTGGAGTTATTATTTTATAATGGAAATATCAAAAAAAAAGTGGAAGAGGAAAATAATTTGAAAGAGGGTGGTGAAATTATTACATCTTCTTTGGGTTCTTCCTTTTTATTTGATCAAAAGGGATCCTTAAGTTTGCATTAGTACTAGAGTAATGTAACAACCTGAAATTTTGAATAAATCGTGTTTCCTAAATTTTGTGTGTTATTTTATTTCATACTCAACAAAACTTTTTCATTTGATAAAATGAGTATAATTAAAATGAGACTGTTGGGTTTTGACTATTATATGACCGTTAGTCAGTATGACCTTTAGAAACTAAATGTTACGATTATTGTCTCTAAATACAAGTTATCTTTGTTAATTAATATAGAAAAAAGATTTTATGGCCTCATCCAGTAGTCTCAGGCCAATCGAAGCCCATATAATGGAACTTGGGAAGGAGGTAGCACCACTGGGCTTTTCTCTAGACCAAACCCAAGATGAACTTCAACATGTGATGTTAGAACAGAATCACCTTCTCGAAAAGTTTGAACGGATAGAAATTACTACTCGTGCAATGTTGACTGAGCCTTCCCAAGATTCTCTCACCTTAGCACACCTTACACTTAGGTCCTATGTTGGTGTTATAAGGGGCTATGTAACGAGACCGTAACAGTCTTGTGTAATCCTTCGACTTAAATAAATATTGTGATTTCTTCTTATGATGAAGTTTGTGAATTTTCAAATGTCCGGATAAATATAGTATGCATATTTTTGATGAATTCTAGAAAAAGGATATTTGAAAATATTTATGTAAACCTTAAATAATTAATTATGTGTAATGATTTTCAAAAAGAAAGGTCTTCTTCAAATATGTTCAGTGCGAAATTTAGAGTCTAATAAGATCAGCATAATTTTTGATGAATAGTAAATTCTGAATAGTGATTTTATGCTTAGTATTAGTAATGTGACCAAATAGATTAGTAATCTCACATAAATAAAGTATTAATATAATCTAGGAACCTTGATTAAGTAATGTGATTCAATAAAATAGGTAAATAATTGACTCCGAAATTATTAGTCAAGTATTAGTTTCTTCAGGTGAATATTATTTTTTAATTAAAAATTAAATTAAAAATATTTAGAAATTTTTTTTTATAAAATGGATTTTATTTTTGAACTCAGAACATCGATATTATGTTAAGATAATTTTTGGGGATTTTTCTGATGAAAAAAAAAATTCATGGAATATGATTTTTATTTAAAAATTAAATTAAAATTTTTTAGAATTTTTTTTATAAAATGGAGTTCATTTTTGAATTCAGAGCATCAATGTTATGTTAAGTTGAATTTTGGGGATTTTTCTAAAAAAAATGAATTTTCAGTGAATAGTCAAGTATTAGTTTTTTCAGCTGAATAGTGTTTTTTAATTAAAAATTAAATTAAAATTATTTGGAATTTTTTTATAAAATGGATTTCATTTTTGAACTCAGAGCATCTATATTATGTTAAGATAATTTTTGGGGATTTTTCTGAAAAAAACAGAATTTTCGGTGAATAGTGTTTTTATTTAAAGATTAAATAAAAAATATTTAGAGAAATATTTTTATAAAATGGAGTTCTTTTTTGAATTCAGATCATTGATGTTATGTTAAGGTGAATTTTGGGGATTTTTCTGAAAAAAAATTAATTTTCAGTGAATAGTGAAAATACAGTTTTAGGGTTTCAGTATGTTTAATGACATCATAACTGCATCATGATGATTTCATGAGATATTTTAAGGGATGGTCGACTTATGAATAGTATGATAAGATATGAGGTGTCCCAAGTGTCCAAAACCCTGAGGAAATACCACTTGTTTAGCTAATACCACCAATGAGGTGTCCCTTTAACATTAATGCCTTGTCCCCTCACTTTCCCTATAAATACCAAGACATTCTCTCATCCTTTCCATTCCAAAATCCTTCTACACGATGTTATGGTCTCCGTACTTCCCAAGGAGTCCTCCTAAGATTCTCTCAAGCTATCAAGGTCCCAACCATTGAGTTTTAAGAGTTATGTTTTAAGGTAAGGGATCATACCTCTCTCTTTCTTTCCAAGTACTCTCTTTTATGTCATATATTTTATGCTCCATGTTATTATTTTGGAGGATGTTATTTTATATTCATACTACTGTACATTTCATATTTATATGATGATATATCCCCTCTTTCTCTCATCAATTCGTTTTAATAATGCTTATGTGGCGCCATTAGGCTCTAGAATTTTTAAGGGATTCTTTCGCCCTTCTCATTTTCAAGATCCATTTTCATGTTAAGTATTTAATATTCCTATTATTATGGTGGGGTATGATCTGTATATCTATCATACTTATCTTTTATTTTCATATTATGAGAGACCCCATTTTATCTCTTCAATTCATTTTTTTTAAGTTTTAAGTGATGTCGTTAGGCTGCCGAATTTTCATAAGAGAAATCTTATTTTTGCCTTCCATCAATATTTTTAATTTCATATGGTATGTCTTTAAAATTTCATTAAAATGTTCTTATATCTATTATATTATTTCCCTCTACTATATTATAGATCATTTATGAGTGGGTGACCCATGTCCCCTCTCTTTTCAAAATTTTCTAAAACCCTGTGACATAGCCATTATGCTGTATAATTTTCGTCTCAAAATGCCTCTCTCTTTTTCTCAAATTATTTTTTTTTATTAAGTGAATACTAAAAGCTCTTTATTCTAGTTGGATATTCAAATATATTCCAAAATTTTCTATTTTAAATTATGGGATTTACAAACATTAAACCCGCTTTCCTTTTCTGTGGGTTTAAAGTGACATAAATATCATGTCTTTAATGTAGTTTTGAAAATGTTATGATTAAGAAAGGAAACCCATTTATTTTATGCTATATGGGGTATTTATGAAATTTTTGATGATGATATATGTTTCTCAAATTATAATAAAGGAAAATTTAAGGTTGCGCCCTAATAGTGCTCCAATGCATTGGGTAAAGACTTAATCTCTAGAGATGAGCATTTTTAACGACGCCTTGGTGAATAACCTTGGTAATTTTTAATGACACCTTGGGGATGGACCTTGATGAAATGGAAATGATTTTATATGTTAAATGTTGTATCCAAATATTCATGTTATGAAATACGTTACTTTTATTATGATATGCATCATTATTTCATTCTCATGCCTTAAAGTTCTTTTTTCATGACTTTATTGATGTATCTCAAGATCACATGTTAAATGTTTCCCCTTGTTTCCCTTACTGGCCCTTCTGCTCACCCTTTCTTTTGATGTATGTCCCCAGGTTATGAGATGTAGTAATGAACCTAATATAAACATAAGGATAATCCTTTCAAGTGTTTAAGAATAATATTTTATGTTTTCGTGTTTTAAGTTCCTGGTTTCCAAGTCACTAAACCTTAAAAATCCTCGGTTTTGTAAAATGTAATAAAATGTTATGTTATAAAAGGTGGGATGCTATAATTAAGGCCTATAGGATGAATTACGGATATTTGAGATGGTGTTTGGGCTGATTTTGGCAGATCCAAATGGATTTTAAGGTGTGAATTGGAGAGAAGGTGGAGTTCCCTTTTATAAGAGTGGTCAGGGGCACCTTAGGAAAAGCTAGAAATATTATTTTAAAATAAAATAATTTTCGTTTTCTAATGGCTCCAAAAGGGATTATTTAAAGGATAAGGTGGAGATGGGTAGAAAATCACTCAACCAATAGGTTTTATACAGGTTTGCGTCACTATATTAACTTTATCTTTTAGATTTATCTCTTAGTTAAATAGTTTGACATTTTCGATGTCTCATTGTATTTTTATATTATATGGTTAATAAACATACGATATATTCTTCCAAGAGAACCCCAAGTGGTTCATTAATGATACACCTATCATTATATAAGTCCTTTGGCTGAACCATAGATTTTTAGGAATAAAATATTAGTTAATAGTATAATATTATTTTTAAAAACTCTTTTATGTCAATTTTTACACTATTTGGTATTTTGTTTTTTCTAAATTTATTACAGCATTATTTCTTAAAAAAATAAATTTAACCAACCCTAATATGTTTTATTAATCTATAATATTAGTTTAATTTATAAAAAGTCCCTAATTACTTTTATTTGGATATTTATAATATCAATTATTTTATATTTTATTAACTAGGTAATTACTGCATCAACATTGTGTCATAAATAAATTAAATTATTTAATGTATAAAAATTATAAATAAAATACCATTATGTATTAAATTTATTTATATTTCTAATTAATATTTATAATCGAATTTATATTATGTATAACCCTATATTAAAAATGTTATAGTTATTAAACTTTGATTTTAACTCTTTTAACTCTTCTTTGAATTAAATAAAAATAAATGTCCTAATCAAATCCAAGTGGACCAAAGTGGTTCCGATTTTATTCCTAAGGTTTTTTTGGGTCGAATTATATTTATCCAATAGAATTCGGACATGTTTTAGGGTAATAATAATATCATTTTTACCCTTAATTACCCTATTTACTTTTAACCGTGGTAAATAAAAGTAATAAGTTACAATTCACCAAAAAAATATTTCTATCTTATTGATCCACATTTTACTCCTTGATATTAACTGTGTCTTTTGGATTTTTGAAATTCCTCTCACAGAAGAATTAAAATTATGTTTTATGTGAATTTGCAATTTTTTCCTAGGAGATGGGTAAAAGACGGTGAAAAGTTCGATAAAATTTTTATATATCTAAAATTATTGTAAACTGAATCCAATGAATTACATTGAACTTATATAGGTATTACGTATCTATTTTTACCTAAAATAAATTTAAATAAAATAAATAATTATTTAAATAAAAATTCTGTTTTAAACTATAACTTAGTGTTTTTCACTATTCATGAAAATTTGAAAGCTTTCAAAAAAATACAAAAAATTCACCCTAGGCTAATTTCAATATCTTGAATCCAAAAATGAAGTCCATTTTGAAAGATAAAATTTATAAAATTTCAAAAAGTGGGTATTACTATTCATAACAGCTAGTTTGATTTGTTGTGAAGTGTTTTAGAACTCGTAGTTGCGTACAACACACACTACTATATTATTCAAGGAGAAGTGTACCATGGAAACATGGGGTGTTAAATATTTACAAACATATATTATTATTTACATTTATTCCTTTAACAATGGTTCATAATAAGATTTTAAATTTACCCAATAGAATCCCATGGGAGTGTCAAAATTGGTGTGCATCAAGACCCATTGTTATTCACCATTTCCCAGAAGAGTTTAGCTCAATTTAGTGTTTTTAGGTTTTATGCCTATGTACATCTGTGGAAGATTCACATCCCCTAGTAGTATCTTTACATAGTTTTATTTTACTAGAAACAAATTACTATATAATTTAACTAAATATAGAGATGTTTTATTATACGTTTTTTTTATCCCAATGGATTTCTATAGAGTTTTCAATCCTTATCCAAAAATATAGCTAAACCTCCCTTTGATGCCAACTATGACAACCCTTCACTTAATTATATATTAATTCATGATTTATTACATAAGAGTACACATGATAAAACATGGATAATGAGGTAGTAGAGTGTATTTTGGAATTAGGTACATTACAAAACTACTTATAATAGGGAATAAATCATATTTATTGAAAAATTCATCAACATGATAATATTACTACTTCGTACCTGAAAATGAATGGGATAACCAAAAGAAATACATAAGAGAGTGGTGATATACAAAGACCAATAATGGAATAGCCATTAAATAACATGATTAAATTAATAAATATTTTAAAAAAGTCATATAAATGGATCGTCAAAAGAGATAGTATCACAAAAATGAACTATGAGGCATGATATAGCTTGATAATCACAATGGAATCATGGGAAATGTGGAAATAAATTAAAACACTTCATCATAAACATAGGTCAAGGTTAACTCCAAATAAATCATAATAGAAAAATTACCATGATAGATTAGGTTCACTCCCCAATACCTTTCATCCTGTATCATGAGACAAAACCCTTACCCAATGCATTGAAGAACTATATAATTTCGGGCACACCCATCACTTTCATTTCATTCACATGCATAATTGTGCCACATAGATAATAAAACATGGAATAATTTATCATCATATTTTATTCAATGATCAATGAGGGTGGAATACATAAATTCATGTCCCCAATAAAATAAATATATATTCTTAAAGGTGAAGACACTTGATAGGAAATGGGTATGGGTATTCACTACACAATTTTTTTGGCATGAAAAATCACAGTGATATTTTGGCAGCATAATTGGTGTGTATAAATGTTACTCGAAGGGATTAATGATAATAAAATAGGTATATCATCATTTATACATAAAATGGAAAGTAAGGGGTATATATAATTACATATCCCAATAGTGGTAATTGGATATAAAAGAATAATATAATGAAGATACTCGAATAAAGATGATATGGAGAGGACCCCTTACCAAATTTCAGCATGGTAACAATTATACACAAAGGTTAATGGGAGGTATTAATTAGAGTGAAAGGTTTATATTTGATGTTATTCACTTATTCATAAATTTTCATATACTTCATTTACTTATTTTATATGAAATGTGCATAATTTTTGTGAAATATTAATGTTTAAATATTCAATATAATTTTTGAGCACTATTTGAATTCATACAAATTCAAGTCAGTTTACTGTTTTAATAATAAAAATCTCCATAATAATGCAAATTGTGTGGTTCTTGTTTTTTAGGATTCATTTTTCAATTTACCACTTCTAATTAGAAGGGATCAGTGGAAAATTCTTCTATTTTAAGGTTCATATGCCTGAATGTCCTCAAGGCCTTAATTTTTATTGATTTTTGATAACCCCCCTTTCAAGGGATGAGGGGGAACCCTTACAAGGCCCATAGGCTCAGAGATTACATGGCCCATAGGCTTAGGAGATTACATGACCCAAAGGTCTAAGGGAAGTCAACCAGACAATCTATAAGGATATTCCCCTCCCCAACATCTGCATTGTGATAGTAGCTCTCCACCTTTGCATGACCGTCTGGCTAGGCTTCCCGTGCAAGCATAGGCTGGTACCAATGGCATAGTCATACCCTCTCATTCTGAAAATCCACTTCGCTTTGCTCTATTGAGTGCACCTGCTCTGAATCCTCTTCTAGGGCTGCTCTTTTGTTTTTGTAGTGTGTCTGGGGCCTTCATTCATGTGGCCCGAAGGCATTGGGGTGGCCCTAAGGATTTAAGGTGGCCCGAAGGCCTTGAGAAACAACTGGCCTGAAGGCCTTGGGTGGCCTGAATGCCTTGCAGGACACGAGGACCAAACCGGTGGCCCGAAGGCCTAGATGGATGAATAGTTCCGGCTGCTAAAGTACCGAACAGTGCCTACTACAGTACTGCTACAGTGACCCAGAAATATGAATTGTAACACCCCTATATTTTATGAAAAATATTCTTGTAATTTCATTAATGTTTTGTGTTGTATGCTACACCAAGATTACCTTACGCTATACGCAACACCTTATTAGCTTGCAGTATACGCAACACTATTCTTGGATCGTGTTACACACAATTTTGATAATAGTTATTCTACGCAACATTGAGTATATATATATTCAATGTATAAATGAAATATGGTTGGATTATGTTATACGAAACAACGAAGGATTCTTGCACAGCAAGCAACCCTGACATGGCTTGCATTACACGCAATCGCGACCTTCCTCGATAGCGTGTGTAGTACGCAATACCGAGTTTCACTAAACAACGATATGCTAATAAAATATTATTAAAACTAGCCGTTATGAATAATAATAACCACTTATTGAAATTTATTAAATTTTATTTTTCAAAATGGACTTCATTTCTGGATTCGAATATCAAAATCAGCTTAGGGTGAAATTTTGGTACTTTTCGGATAAATTTCTTTTTCTAATGAATAGTGAAAATTACTAAATTTTAATTAAAAACAACCTTTTTAATAGAAATAATTAATAGTGATAAATTATTAATTTGATTGGTTTTAAATTATATTTATAATATATTTTTACAATTTAATACAATGTTGGTTGTTGGATGTAATTTCACATTTAAACCAGACATAAACAACTCTCAATCTTTTGATAGTTATTATCTCTTAAGAACACGCTAATTGTTTGGACGATGAGAATTAATTTTTAAATTAATTAATGAAAATAATATGTTTTGAATTTGGTAAAATAGGCATCATTTTTGAATTCATAAAATCAAATATATCTTAGGCCTAATTTTTGGTATTTTTCTAGAAACTTTCATTTTTTGATGAATAGTGAAACCACTAAGTGGTAGTTAAAAAAATGAATTTTTCATAAGACATAATTTTACCACTTCTGTGAGTGGAATTTAAAAATCTGAGAGACACAGTTGGTGTCAGTAAGTAAAATGTGGTTCAATGAGATGAAAATAATTTTTGGTGAATAGTAAATTTTTACTTTATTTACCACGGTTAAAAGTAAATAGGGTAATTACGGGTAAAAATGATATTACTATTACCCTAACACATGTCCTAATTCTATTGTACAAGTTTAATTCGACCAGAAACAGACTTAGGAATAAAATATGACCATTTAGGCCCACTTGGATTAGATTAGGACATTTATTATTAATTTATTTAAAGAAGGGTTAAAATAGTTAAAATCAATTTTTAATAAGTAATTATTTTTAATATGGGTTATACATAAGATAAACTAGACTATAAATATTCATTAGAAATATAAAACGATTTCCTACATAATGGTATTTTATTTGTAATTTTTAGACATTAAATTATTTAATTTATTTATGACACAACGATGATGCAGTAATTATCTTATTAATGAAATATTGACATAATTGATGTTATAAATACACAAATAAATGTAATTTGAGACTTTTTAAGAATTAAACTAATTTTATAGGTTAATATGGCATGTTAGTATTTATTTAATTAACTTGGTTCGAGCTAATCATTCTGTTATGAGTTTCACAAAAATCAATTACTAAATAGTGTCAAAATGGACATAGAATAGTTTTTAAAACAAATATTATATTATTAATTGTTATTTTATTCCTAAAAATATGAGGTTCATCCAAATGACTTAGATAAGGTTATATATATTAATAATAAACAACTTGGGGTTCTTTTGGCTTAATATAGTAAGTTTATTAACTTTATAGTGTAAGAAAACAAGAAGACATAGTGAAAGTTAAATTATCTAATGTAAAGTTAAATCTAAATGATAATGTTAAAATTGATACCTAAACTTGTCTAAATTCTATTTGATGAGAATATTTCGACCCCTAACCACCTTATCTTCAAGATATATCAATTTGGAGCTATTAAAAACCGAATTTGACTTTATAATAAAATAATATTTTTTGTTATTCCAAAGGTGCCCCTCTCCTCCCTTATAAAAGGACACCTCCTCCCCCTCTTCTTCACACCCCTTTGAGCCTTCAAGCTCGGCCAAAGCCTGAAAATTTCTCCTCTCCACTTCTCTAGAAACATCCTAGAGGTTCTGGTCTTCTTCAAAGACCTATTTTAGTGCCCTAAAAGGAGGTCTCAAAGAAGAACTTCAAAGAAGAGGTAATGTCTGTTACCAATTCTTTCAACTTTATTTCTTCTTCCACTTCTTCTTATTTAGTTGTTTCATTATGAAGTAATAACATCAGTATAACTAATATACTGATATGTTATTATAAGTATGAAACAAACCAATTTCACAATCTATCCATCCTACGGAAAACGAAATCACTGCGCGTGCGTACGTACAGAATACCGTCTCCACGCCGTGGTGTAATCTATTTTCCACCACCACCTTACTTGGATGGGTATAATGGTATACATAATAACTATATATGATTATTGTAAAGTGATATTGATTCTTAAATAGTATACATACACTCCAATACAATTCCACGATCATGAGAACGATATCATCGCTCCTGCGTACGTACGGACTACCGTCTCCATGACGCGATGAGCTTCATTCTCCACGTTAACCATTCATGAATGATTATAAAGTATATATAATAAGTAATCATGAAATATATGAAATAATAATGATACTGTATTTATCTGTATATATATGTATGTCATCTACTTAATTGCATTCAACTCAATAAGGAAACGAAAACAGCGTTCAGGCGTACGTATGGCCTACCGTCTCCATGAATGATGTATTTCTTTCCATTTACTGATCTATTATATATATTTATATTCTGAATATATATTATACATAAATCATGTTTTATATTTGGGATTTAAGTAATCATGATCTAAGTAATCATATGAATAATTACAAGTCAAAACACGGACGAAAAATGAAACGATTTTACCCAAAACACTCTTTAACATAGAATTTACAAATGAACAGTTAATAAAAAGTCATAAGTGAAACATATATGATATCATAATAATTAGTATGATTCTGGAATAAGTCAATGACATTATGTAAATCATTATACAGGAAGTTTGGACACTTACAAAGCAAATCAGACCTAAGGTAAGGGAAATATCACAATCTCATTTTTATCCGAGATTGTTTATACTTTGGCATTTACTGGGGTGTATTTTATCATAAACATCCATGTTTCCTCAATATGTAATATTTATATCCTTCTACAATAGTTTATATCCAATTTTACCCTTCGGTGAGTATTTAGTAAAAGATATGAAAGGAATCTTTTGTCGTTTTTCATACGAGGTACTTTTTGACTTTTCCGACAAAAGTACGAGAATAGTTTTTTTTATATACGGCATGAATGGATTTTTAAAACAATATTTCCAAGAATATTACTTTACAAGTTTTCAATTTTATTTTTAATCAACTTATTTTAGTTTATAATTGTATGACATATTAAGTAAGGAAAAGTGTTTTTGAAGTAGAAAGGATATTTTCCTCAAGAATGGAGTTCAAGTGTACTATCAAAATTATTTTCCATCTAAGATAATATAGGGTTCTGTTTCTATATCTATTATTACATGGATTTGATTATGTTGTGATGGAAATATTTTTATGAATTCCTTTATCTTATATGAATTGTTTTATGATGTCATGTTGTTTAAGAATCCCATTTTCACTACATGGGTTATGCAATGATGTATGATTTATGATTTTTGTGGAACACATAAGAATGGTTTCATTATGAGATGGGTGGGACCTATATCTCCCTCCAATGAATTGGGTAAATATTTTATATCTCATGATATATACATGGCTGGAACGGTAGGTTATACCGGTTCAGTGAAACAGGACTGAAACGAGGAGTGAACTCGGTTCAGAAATGGACTTTGTCCACTAAGATAGTCTTGGAAATGAGTCTTGACTAATAAATGATTCTCTATGATTATGTGTGTATGCCATAAAGTTTCATGTTTTAAGTTATGATTATTGGGATTACATTTCACTACTATGATTTATCTCATGTTATGAAATTATGATCTCTTTTGCAGGTTAAGATTTCCAAAAGATATGTTCTTATGAATATGACCAGATTGATATTTCTTTTACCCTTACTGAGCATTTTAACTCGCCCTTTTATGTTTTCTTTTCCCCAGGACATAAATAAAGGATTTAGGTTTAGAAAAAAAGAAGATCTTTATGGGATACGTTGAAGATCTTTCACCACGATTAGAAGATTATATTCCGAGTTTCCAAAGACACTAAACTATTACGGTCATTATGTGTGTGTCTTTGTTATGTACTAAGTATTCCGAAAAAGTAATGTAATGTCCAGGTATGTCAAGCTTCGGGACTCTACAGTTGCTATCAGGGGAAAAGTTTAGTCAACCTTTGGAAACTAGGATAAGAAAACGTTAGTGAGATCCCTAGAGATATTTTTAAGGTATGTCTAGAGATATCCCTAAGGATAAGTATATGTATAGGATATAGTCCTAGAACTATGGTAACGATATTAGAATAAACCAAAGATGTGAGATATTGAAGTTACTCCCCCTTTATTATGATTTTTTCCTCTCACACTATTCTTTTTGGGTTTTAGAAAATGGCTGGAAACAAGATGATTCACGATAATGGAGGATATGATGGAAAATGGAATGATATTCTTCATGAGCAACCAAATGAAATGGGATTTGGATGTCCAAACATAATTATTATGCCGAATCAGCAATATCATAATATGATCAATAAAGTAAAATTTGGTAAGATTCCTAACTCGACTAATAAGAGAAAGATGGAGTTTCATGATGATCATAGAGGAAAGAAAGTTCAATTTCCCCTATGTAAATCATGTGGGAAGAGGCATCAAGGAGAATGTTTCAAAGGAACTAGAAGATGCATTGGGTGTGGAAAAGAAGGACACAAAGCCAGTAAGTGCAAAGGAAAAGGTTCAGTTGACACCAGGGATGAGGATAATGGTATTGCTACGACATCAACAATGGTTAAATGTTTTAAATGTGGAATGTACGGGCATTATGCAAACCAATTCCCTAAGGTAAAGTCTCATGAAGAGAATTACTATGGTCGTATGGGTATTATTTATGTGGATGATGATGAAGAGACTACAAATGATATTTGAGATGAAAGAATTGTTGAAGCTCAGTTAATGGTTTAAGAATGTAGTGGAATGATTACATGTTTATCATGTGTATTGTTGTATAAGTAATCTCATGGTACTATGGAATAAAGAGACATTTAAGGATTGTTACACTGTTGTCTTTCCATGAGTTTTGAAAGTGTATGATTAATGTTACCAGTATCCATGAAAGGTTATTCAATTATTTTTGGAATGTAGATGATATGCGCATAATGAAGGGATAAAGAGAAAATTAAATGTTTGATAGTATTCATGAGCTCATGACTGATATAAGGATAAGGTTATATCATGGTTTGAGTATATAGATTTTTTTGGATTTTGGTATGTGGAAGGAGTTAACTTTTGACAACATTCATGATTTCACTAAGGTTTAATGGGTATTCATTTTTCAAGAGAATACATCATTAAGGTATTCACATGATTGGAATGTGACCAACAAGATATATGGGAGATAAATGATGGTATTCACATGCTTGGTTGATGACATTTCAAGTAATCGTTTTCTTTATACTATGATCTTGGACTGAAGTATTTTAGATAAGCCTAATGATTGGAATGGATTATGTTAACCATAAGTTATTATTTTTTAAGGATAGAACATTTTCTTGATATTATTTATGTGATGATATGGTAATGTAGTTTTCGAAAAAGGACAACCTGTAGGACGGGCGATAGCCCATCGCGTCAGACAAGGCTGTGGGAATCGTACCCACAACCAAAGTGCGACTGGCCTTTATCTCCTACCACTGGCCTATAGGAAGTCCCTGTTTAGAAGAAACTAGTTTTATTATATTAAGTAGTATGATATATGAAGTATAAGTCCATTTTAGGAACTATATATGATTAATCTCACTATAGATGGACTTATGTATTTTTTGATAACTTTTCTAACCTTTTTTTTGAGACAGATGGAATGACCCATCATTCTATCACATGATCTGCTAACACATCACGAATGACAAATTCAACATCATTTCTTTAAGAGATGAAGTGGAAATTGTCCAAAGAATGAAAAATGGGGAGACTATACCAAAATCACGAAAGTATTTCTTCTAATTCCAATATCATCAACTTTAGGGAAATGATCTTGAAAACCAAAAATGTTGTCCTAGTTCTCTTATATCTGATGAATCAGATGGTACCTTAGATCGTCACAAATTTATGGCTTTGTGATTGCTGGATTTTCCATACCCATGTTATCTACTACTCTCCATCAGAACATGGTGGTTAGATTTCTCTTCCATATCCATATTTTCACCTATGTGGAAACCCAGTGATTAGTTTATTTGGGTAACCGTTACATTTCATACTTTTGTTTTTAAAGATTGGTTTTGGTATTCCTTTTTATGATGTGGGTTTCTATTAAAGAAAATTTCGAATAGTAAACCATTTATAACCCTAATGAATGTCGAGGGTGAAATTCATTTTAATGGGGGTAGAATGTAACACCCCGAGATTTTATGAAAAATATTATCTTAATTTCATTAATGTCTTGTGTTGTATGCTACACCAAGATTACCTTATGCTATATGCAACACCGTATTAGCTTGCAGTATACACAACACTATTCTTGGATCGTGTTACACACAATTTTGATAACAGTTATTTTACGCAACATTGAGTATATATATATATATATATTCAATGTATAAATGAAATATGGTTGGATTATGTTATATGAAGCAACAAATGATTCTTGCACAGCATCCAACCCTGACTTGGCTTGCATTACACGCAATCGCGAACTTCCTCGATAGCGTGTGTAGTACGCAATACCGAGTTTCACTAAACACCGATATGCTATTAAAATATTATTAAAACTGGTCGTTATGAATAATAATAACCACGTTTTGAAATTATGTAAATTTTATTTTTCAAAATGGACTTCATTTCTGGATTCAGAATATCGAAATTAGCTTAGGGTGAAATTTTGGTACTTTTCGGATAACATTCATTTTCTGATGAATAGTGAAAATTACTAAATTTTAATTAAAAACAACCTTTTTAATAGAAATAATTAACAGTGATAAATTATTAATTTGATTGGTTTTAAAGTATATTTAGAATATATTTTTACAATTTTATAAAATGTTGTTTATTGGATGTAATTTCACATTTAAACCAGACATAAACAACTGTCAATCTTTCGATAATTATTATCTCTTAAGAACACGCTATTTGTTTTGACGACGAGAATTAATTTTTAAATTAATAAATGCAACTGATATGTTTTGAATTTGTTAAAATAGACATCATTTTTCAATTCATAATATCAAATATAGCTTAGGCCTAATTTTTGGTATTTTTCTAGAAACTTTCATTTTTTGATGAATAGTGAAACCACTAAGTGGTAGTTAAAAAAGGATTTTTCATAAAACATAATTTTACCGCTTCTGTGAGTGGAATTTCAAAAATCTGAGAGACACGGTTGATGTCAGTAAGTAAAATGTGGTTCAATGAGATAAAAATAATTTTTGGTGAATAGTAACTTTTTCCTTTTTTTACCACGGTTAAAAGTAAATAGGGTAATTAAGGGTAAAAATGATACTACTATTACCCTAACACATGTCTTAATTCTATTGGACAAGTGTAATTCGACCAGATACAACCTTAGGAATAAAATATGACCATTTAGGCTCACTTGGATTAGATTATGACATTTATTATTAATTTATTTAACGAAGGGTTAAAATAGTTAAAATCAATGTTTAATAAGTAAATCATTTTTACTATGGGGTTATACATAAGATAAATTAGACTATAAATATTCATTAGAAATATAAAAAGATTTCCTATATAATGGTATTTTATTTGTAATTTTTAGACATTAAATAATGTAATTTATTTATGACACAACGATGATGCACTAATTATCTTATTAATGAAATATTGACATAATTGATGTTATAAATACCCAAATAAATGTAATTTGAGACTTTTTATGAATTACACTGATTTTCTAGGTTAATATGACATGTTAATATTGATTTAATTAACTTTTTTCGTGCTAATCATTCTGTTATAATTTTTTAAAAAATCAATTATTAAATAGTGTCAAAATTGACATAAAATAGTTTTTAAAAAAAATATTATATTATTAATTGTTATTTTATTCATAAAAATCTAAGGTTCAGCCAAATGACTTATATAAGGTTATATATATTAATAATAAACAACTTGGGGTTCGTTGGGCTTGATATAGTATGTTTATTAACCTTATAGTGTAAGAAAACAAGAAGACACAGTGAAAGTTAAATTATCTAACATAAAGTTAAATCTAAATGATAAGGTTAAAATTGATACCTAAACTTGTCTAAATTCTATTTTATGAGAGTATGGAGACCCCTACCCATCTTATCTTCGAGATATATTAATTTGGAGCTATTAAAAACCGAATTTTACTTTATAATAAAATAATATTTTTTGTTATTCCAAAGGTGCCCCTCTCCTCCCGTATAAAAGGAAACCTCCTCCCCCTCTTCTTCACACCACATTAAGCCTTCAAGCTTGGCCAAACCCTGCCAATTTCTATTCTCCACTTCTCTAGAAACAACCTAGAGGTTCTGGTCTTCTTCAAAGACCTACTTTAGTGCCCTAAAAGGAGGTCTCAAAGAAGCACTTCAAAGAAGAGGTAATGTCCGTTACCGATTCGTTCATCTTTATTTCTTCTTCCACTTCTTCTTCTTTAGTTGTTTCATTATGAAGTAATAACATCAGTATCACTAATATACTGATATGTTATTATAAGTATTAAACATCCCTATTTGACCATATATCCATCCTACGGAAAACGAAATCACCGCATGTGCGTACGTACGGAATACCGTCTCCACGCCGTGGTGTAATCTATTTTCCACCACCACCTTACTTGGATGGGTATAATGTTATACATAATAACTATATATGATCATTCTAAAGTGATATTGATTCTGAAATAGTATACATACACTCCAATACAATTCCACGATCATGAGAATGATATCATCGCTCGTGCGTACGTACGGACTACCATCTCCACGATGCGATGAGATTCATTCCTCACGTTAACCATTCATGAATGATTATAAAGTATATATAATAAGTAATCATGAAATATATGACATAATAATGATACTGGATTTATGTGTATATATATTTATGTCATCTACTTAATTCCATTCAACTCAATAAGGAAACGAAAACAGCGTTCTTGCGTACATACTGCCTACCGTCTCCATGAACGATGTATTTCTTTCCATTTACTGATCTATTATATATATGTATATTCTGAATATATATTATATATAAATCATTTTTTATATTCTGGAATTAAGTAATCATGATCTAAGTAATCATATGAATAATTACAAGTCCAAACACGGACGAAAAATGAAACGATTTTACCGAAAACACTCTTTAACATGGAATTTACAAATGAACGGTTAATATAAAGTCATAAGTGAACCATATATGATATCATAATAATGAGTATGATTCTTGAATAAGTCAATGAAATTATTTAAATCATTATACAGGAGGTTCGGAAACTTACAAAGAAAATCGGACCTAAGGTAAGGGAAATATCACAATCTCATTTTTATCCGATCTTGTTTATACTTTGGCATTTAGTGGGGTGTATTTTATCATCCACATCCATGATTCCTAAATATGTAATATTTATATCCTTATAAAATAGTTTATATCCAATTTTACCCCTCGGTGAGTTTTTAGTAAAAGAAATGAAAGGAATCTTTTGTCGTTTTTCGTACGAGGTACTTTTTGACTTTTCCGAAAAAAGTACGAGAAGAATGTTTTTTTATATACGGCATGAATGGATTTTTAAAAAAATATTTCCAAGAATCTTCCTTTACAAGTTTTCAAGTTGATTTTTAATAAACTTCTTTTAGTTTATAATTGTATTACATATAAAGAAAGGAAAAGTGTTTTTGAAGTAGAAAGGATATTTTCCTCAAGAATGGAGTTCAAGTGTTTTATCAAAATTATTTTCCATATATGATAATAGAGGGTTATATTTCTATCCCTATTATTACATGGATTTGATTATGTTGTGATGGAAATATTTTTATGAATTCCTTTATCTTATATGAATTGTTTTATGATGTCATGTTGTTTAAGAATCCCATTTTTACTACATGGGTTATGCAATGATGTATGATTTATGATTTTTGTGGAACACATAAGAATGGTTTAATTATGAGATGGGTGGGACCTATATCTCCTTCCAATTAATTGGGTAAAGATTTTATATCTCATGAGATAGACATGGCTGGAACGGTAGGTTATACCAGTTCAGTGAAACATGACTGAAACGAGGAGTGAACTCGGTTCAGAAATTGACTTTGTCCACTAAGATAGACTTGGAAATGAGTCTTGACTAATAAGAAATGATTCTCTATGATTATGTGTGTATGTCAAAAAGATTCATGTTTTATGTTATGATTATTGTGATTACATTTCACTACTATGATTTATCTCATGTTATGAAATTATGATCTCTTTTGCAGGTTAAGATTTCCAAAAGATATGTTCTTATGAATATGACGTGATTGATATTTCTTTTACCCTTACTGAGCATTTGAGCTCACCCTTTTATATTTTCTTTTCCCCAGGACATAAAGAAAGGATTTAGGTTTAGAAAAAAAGAAGATCTTTATAGGAGATGTTGAAGATCTTTCACCACGATTAGAATATTATATTCCGAGTTTCCAAAGATACTAAACTATTACGGTCCTTGTGTGTGTGTCTTTGTTATGTAATATTTATTCTACAAAAGTAATGTAATGTCCATGTACGTCAAGCTTCGGGTCTCTACATGCCTCCAGTTACCCAAAATTCACTTATTATTCTCCAAAATTTGGGGAACAAATCAATGAGTCATGTATAAAACTTTCAAGGCCTAAATCCAAAAAAAGTGTCCCAAATGAATCTTTGACGTCGAGCCAACAATTCGGTCCATGAATTGAGATTAGAACAAAAAATTTGATATTTATCATGATAAAGATATCCATTCGAGCTAATATTTTTCTGTGTGAAAGATGGGATCTAGGTGGTAGACTTTTTTGAAGAAATATTTCTAATTTTTGGGCATATTCATATTCCAAAACCCATTCACATTTCATCCGTTAAAAAATCATGGATAGAAATGGACAGTTTAACATTGTTTATGAAATCCACCAAAAATTTGGCTCCATAATTCCAAATGCCTCCAAATTTTGAGAGACGACTGAAAAAATTAATATCTAAAACTTTTAATATTAAGATATCTCCAGATCTGGCTATATAAAATTTCAAATTTGTGATGAAAGTGGAGTGGTAGTTTTTGAATGAATACATCCCACAACATTGGGATATAATTACATCCCCCTCCTCTCCTTGAAACAGGTTGAAATTTTAGTTCAAATTTGGATAGGTTGGCATGAGAAAGGATATGAAAAAGGCTTGGGAGGATCTTCCATACTCATGTTTTAATTTGATAAACTAATCCTCTCTACTTCCATTCATTCACTTTTGTGATGTTCATCATATATAATCATGTAAGTGTTTTTTTTATTCTATTTTAATGAAAGTTTTTTATTTTTATTCTATTCTAATCACCCACCATTTGTTCATAAATATTAATTCTCTTAAAATATTTGAAATCAAGTTGAAACCCCTTACCTTCTTTCACATTATCATTCAATCTAAGGTTCGTTTTTAAATCTCATCACCATTCATGTTTGTCTTTTCGACACACAACTCTTTCCTTATCCCCATATTTTCCATATTTTTATAAATCAGCATCATAAATATAATAAACCAGATTACTAATCATATTAATGGATGAGAAAATATCACTTTGTGGTGAGTTACTATTTATGTTTGTTAAGTGATTGAGAACTTTTTCACGATAAATATTCATTGAATTAAAATTGTGTATGTTGGACTTAACATGTCATGGATTAATGACTTCATTTGCCTAACGAGTGGCTTTCATGGATTAATGGAACCATAAATACACAACCATAAACAATATATGATTAATATAAGAATCGTAAGTAAAGTTAAGGCTTGGACTAATGCCTTAACACTTGGTAATTCCAATCAACATCAACTTGTGGCATGGGTGTTAATTTAATTAAATATAAATCAAAGCTCATTAATATCACAAGATTGACTACCTAATGATGAATTCATCAAAATATTTATCAAATTTTAAAATAAAACACCAATGATTAATCACTTCAATTATGCTCTGTAAATAACCCCCCCCCCCCCAATCAAAATATAGTCAACTAAAAACAATCGACTATTAAAAAATATCATCAGTGAGGATTCGAGCCGAGCGCTGCTGTACACATTAGTAGAGAATCCGAACCTTGAATGGTCGATAGGGGAAAATCAGCCATGCTTTCAAATAGAGTTTTTTCTTGGGATGGTACAATTAATTAGTCATTAGTTTCTGGTTATTTTACTAAAAAATTTGAATGAAATTGAAAAAAAACACAAAGAAAAACCGGCCTTTTCATAATAATGAAAAACAAAAAACAATGAACACCCATCTTCCTATTTCATGCAAAATATCCCTGAATGCCCCATAGCCTCTCAAAAAATACCTTGGTTTTCTTATCCATAAATTGAGTGAACTCTTCACCATCTTATGAGGAACATTAAGGATAATCGAATCATTCAACAACTAGTTCGTGTCCAACCAATTGAATTAGATATCGTCAATCCTAGGGAACATGTACTTAAAGAACATTCTGCCCCTGATATTAATTACACCCCACTTGGTATTCAATATCGAAAAATATAGTCTGATTTTGAACTCAAACCAGGTTTGATTTACCTGCTACCTCATTTCCACAGGCTAGCCAGTGAGGATCCACATCTCCACCTTAAAGTGTTCCATGTGGTGTGCTTTTCCATGAAGCCTCAAGGGGTTTTTGAGGAACAAATTAAACTTCCAGTATTCCCTTTCTACCTAGATGACACTACAGTGTCATGGATCTACTAATTTATTCCTTATTCTATAAACTCATGGATTGACATGAAACAAATTTTCATAGAGAAATTATTTCCTTCTTCTTGCACTACTTCTATCGAAAATAAAATTAGTTGTGGAGTCAATTACCCAATGAATCACTCCATTAGTACTGGGAGAGGTTCAAAAGGCTTTTGGAAACCTACCCACACCACAAAATCTCTGACCAACTCTTGATCCAAAACATTTATAAGGGGTTATTGGCTATAGAGATAACTCTCATTGATGCCGCAAGTGGTGGTTCTCTTATTGATAAAACTCCCACAGTTGCAAGGGATCTCATAAGCAGCATGGCTGAAAACACAAAAAAATTACTTATTCAAGCACATTCACAAGTCAAACAATCCTAATATAGTAAATCGATAGAGCCTAAAAAGTTTATAGAGAGGATGTGTGAACTTACCGGTCTTGTGCGACAAATAGTTGTGGCATCTAAATCCCCAACCTAATATTATCCAAAATCTTTATTCTATAGTCCTATAAAGAAGTGTAGAATTTGTATCTCCCCATATCATTCAACTAAAACATGTACATAACATCAATAGGATCCCTCTGATTCTTTCAAACCAATGGAGCTTAATAAAGCATATGCTCGTAGGAAAAAAACCAACAATAATTAGGCCAGTTCATTAGAAAGTTCAACCAACCACACTTTGAGACCTTCTCTTATACCTATAACCATAACTTGAGATATGGGAATCCCATTTATCATCCCCCTATGTTCCCTCATCAAAATATGTAACAACCCTAATCTTCTATTCATGAATGTTATTTATTTCTAGTTGTTTTTTAGAAAAAGAGGAGTTTCTGGAAATTCAGGAGTACACACCATGTACTTATATGTACATGCCTTGTACTCGGTTGCTGTAGGTAGCCATGTGATAGTCGTGTAATGAACAAACACATGGTCGTATGGGGTGACTTGGAGACCGCCTAAAGTAAATCTTAGTAAGGGCATGTACACACAATATACTTTTAAATAACATGATGTGTACTTTGTTTTTATTTCATTAAACAGACATGGGTCTCGTCTAATGGACAAAACCATCTTCTTCTTGACTTATCTAATATAGGAGAATCTATAAATCCATTAATCTATTCCCAACCCCTGACTCAAAATTCCTTCTCTGAATCGACTGTCGTCGATTGCATTGGAATCATCACGATAAGCTCTTACTTCTTCTAGAACATTGTTTCTCTATTTATCATCTTTCATGAGATATCCTCGGTTGAATGTTTTTAACGTTTTTGTATCTCTATATAGTTCTAGGGAAATTCAAAGCCAGAGGTTCATGAATATCATTCGTACAACACCAAGGAAGGTGGTTTTTTCCTTTTCATAGATGGTCGTTGAGTAATATGTGAAAACGTTCCCAATACCCTTGTTCAGGGTATTGCATGTTTATAGTTTTTAGCCCTTTTTCCCTTCTATTCCTTGTTTTTTTAGATAGAGATTAATTTTTTTATGTAGGGTTATCTTTTCCAAGCTATGGATGTTTTTCCCATATTTTCTTGTTTTGACCGTTTGTTCTAACTTCTCCTATTAGGATGCTACTTGGCTTTTAATTCCTAGTATTATTGGATAGAGTGATTTTATTTGATATGTTGTAGACTATTTATCAAAGTAGATATTGAGGTTTAATTTGTCTTCCATGTATCTCTTTTGAAAGATTGACTTACACAGGGCTGTGGGAACCACACATAGTTGAACATAGGGAGAATAGACATTGAGGGATTCTCCAGAGTGTCTGTTTACATTTACATTTTGAGACCACTGGGGGGATGGAAATAATTTCTCACTCAGAGTGAATGTAGTTCCATGCTCTGAGACCATAGTGGGAGTTAGACATTGGGTGCTTCCCCAAAGTATTTATAGATACCGATACGAGACTACAAGGGGAATTGATGGTGAGTGCTTCCTTAGAGAGTCTTTGTTAAAGGTGAACCAAAGGGGTTAGACTGTGTGTAGTTCCTAGAGGGTGGATTGTGTTATTTGGCTGAACTATAGATGCTAGTCTATGAGAAATTCCCATAGGGTTACCTATTTGTGTTTATCTACTTACTTGATATGTGAAAATGAATGCAATTGAAACTGTAGGATTATTTACTTTTTAGTACTTCCTTCATTACTGCTAATTTTATTTATTGCCTTCCATATATATTAAATGACAATTATGAACAAATCTTTGATTGGTTGCCTACTGGAATTCTCTCACACCCTTTTTGGGTCATGCTTTTGGGCTCAAAAAATTATATTTTTGCAGGTCTAGATAAGGTCAAGCGCCCTTCTACTTCAGGTACATGATTGTTGAGAAGCTGAAGATCATGGGACCAAGCTGACACTTATGATACTACTGGATTTAATCTGTTTTTATTTTTTACTTTGGTTTAGTAATTTATTTCAGCATTGTGACTTATTTTCTTGTTTTACTAGACATATGTATCATGCATCATTCATATATATGTGCTTCAGTTTATTTCTTCCAGTCTCCTACGGTTTATTGTTGTATAGTATTATTACTGCTTCTGATATTTTTGTCTGTTTATTTCCATTGCTTTACTCTACCAAAGAGGGAATATTTTCCCCACTATCACACTGAATTCCCTCACTACTAGTCGGTAGCCTTTGGAATTCGGGGAAACGCGCTTGAGGCCATGTGACCAACTGGGTACGGGACGCCTGTGGGCGGCTCCCAGAACTGGTACGTTACAAAGTTGTATCAGATAAATTATTTTCTTCTTGACTTACTATTTGGAGCCTATAACAGCGGATATGACAGAATACGTAATTAGTAAAAATCTATGCCCTGGAGTAGCTAACCCAGGTACAGGGAAAAGCTAATTTACCTCGGTTACATCAATTTTTCTAGTTTTTCAATTTTACAGTTGATTTGACTTCACTATTAGGTGATTCCCATGTTTTGTGTTGTTATATTTGATAAAATTGAGGTTCTATTTCTGTTTCAACCCAATGAGATGAGGTTATTCCATCTCATGCATCATATAAGAATTTGATAAAAATCACTTATCATGAATTTATGACATGCCATTTAGGGTGAATTAGTGATTTCATTTTGTTGAGATAGATTTTGTGCTAGATATGAATACTATTATGATAGATGCCTTTATAGAATACCTTCTTTTGATATGGTATTGAATTGATTAAGGTTTTCTTTGAATGAATGGAAACTTTGGTTCTTGGAGTGTTATGTGCCCTCATGAACCAGATTTTGGTGGATCATTGCACTATTATGCTTGAATATGACAAGTATAGGATTCCAATCTTCGATTTTCGGTGAGTATGGGCCCTCCCAGATTAGAATTTGGAACTTTATTGTTCGTTTGAGTGTTTTTATGGGTTTTGGAGTAGTTTATGAGGCTTACTATCCATTAAAACCTAGAATACACATTGTGTATTTCTGAATACACGCCATATATTCTTCTACTTGTGAAGGAACTATTTTTTCTTAATTACATGCCTTGTAGTCTCTAACTGTGTCACTGGATATGTGGGAAAAGACATGGGGTTTGAGAAATATTTATTAGCACACACCGGGTACCAGACGTACATGTCGTGTTGTATAGACCGTGTGTTCACCTGTGTGACTAATGAAACAGATGGATGAAACCTATGTTATACACACTGTGTCAAGATTGAACATATCATGTAGTGTAATCCATGTATCTGGTTGTGTGTCTAACAACACGGGTCAGTGAAATCCTTCTAGTACACGTTGTGTTTGGAAAAAACACACTGTGCAGATTCAACTGTGTGTCCAACTGTGTAACTAACAACATGGGCAGTTGAAACCTAAGCGTTACACGGCGTGTCTAGAACAAACACACCATGTAGTCCTTTATTTGGAGAACAGTGTGGGCTAGTCATGTAGAAGAACTCAGGAAGGGGAAACGAATCAAGTACACACCATGTCTTGGGAGAACACACCGTGTGTATGGGGTGTTACAAAGCTTGGGTTGGTAGAAGTACACACCCATGTGAAGGCTTAAAGGAACACGTCGTGTATGGGATATACCTACCATGTATCCATGTTTTGAAGAACATGAGTTTTTTCCTTATCATGTTCCTTTCGTACGCTTTTAAGTTTCAATCCGTGATAATCGTGACCTAAGGTGTGTGTTTAACCTTGAAAATTCCATCCACCAAGACATCCTTCATTTGTATGCCAGTTACAGGACAGTGTCAAACACTGGACATGGCTAATCAAAGAATAATAGAAGATTCTCCTGTAGTACCTGTCTTGACACCCACCATCATTATAGCCAAAGGTGATGACGCACAGTTCTTATAAGGATTTATGAGGTTCATGCAAACCCTTCGGGGAGCACCGCCTCCTACCCCATCAATGGTAGAATTGATGCGGGTCTTTCAGTAGTAGCATCCAGCCACATTCACAAGGGAAGGAGGACCTCAGGTTGCAGATTCAGGGATAAAATCCATGATTTCTATATTTGAGCATATGGATACACCTCCAGAGAGGAGGGTGAATCTCGCTACATACATTCTACAAGACTCCACCAAGAGATGGTGATATGTGATCTCACAGATGGGATTCTAGAAGGTTATGGATTGAAATGAGTTCCAATGTTCTTTATACAACTAATTATACCTAAAGACTTTGAGGACCAATCGAGCCTGATAGTTCATGAGTTTAGTGAAGGGTACTCTCTCTGTTATGGAGTATTCTTCTTACTTCACGAAGCTGCAGTGACTCACACCCATCCCAGGAGTTGATGAGTTATTCCTTGTAAGGAAGTTTGAAAATGGTCATAGGAATGACATCCTATCTCAGGTGAACAATATCAGGTCGACTTACATCACCTCTATAGTCAATCAGGTGCTGATCACGGAGCTCAATTTGAGAGATTCTGGAGTTGTGATCTAGGGTGGTTCGGCATCCAGAGTTGGTTCCCCTCTTGCTGATAGCAGGAAGTGACAAAGGGAATCTATATGTGGAAATTATAGTAGGGGGATACTACTTCTGGTGTCCCGGTTGTGTGCTACCAGTGACAAAAGATAATAAATATGAGGCCACATTGCCTGATAGACCCATTGGAGTGTCTATTTTTCCGCAAGATGGGTCATCTTCAGTGTTTCTGTCAGTTTTTCATACAACCTACTGGTGATAGGGGTTCTTCTATGACTCCTCATTCTAGAGCAGCACCACTAGTTTCTTATCATACTAGAAACTAGAGTTCTTCCAACTGTTCATGCCAAGGTGGAGGTCTTGGCCATGAAATCTAGTCTACATGATTCCAGCAACAACAGGGTGGACCAGCTCAGGGTGGTCAGGTAGGGTCACGAGGTAGTGGTATAGGCTAGTATTTTGCAGTGGAGTTGACCCAACATGAGAATGATCTTGAAACCTCTATTGTTTGACATACGATCCTAGTTGCCTCAGTTTTAACTTTTTCACTTATCAATATTGGGGCTTCCCATAGCTCTATATCTGTTGTTGTTGTAGAGAGCCTTGGCCTCTGAATCTTTTCTTCTGCTGTTATCTTGATGTTAGACACTCCGTTAGGGGAAAGAATGGCTAGTGTATGTCATTTCAAGGAGAGTCTTCTTGAGGTTGGTGGGTGTCACTTCTTATGGGACCTCTACATCTTGAGATGACATGTTATGAAATCATTCTCAGAATGGAATTGTTAGTCCCCTTCTAGGAAGTTGTCGATTTCTATCACCGTAGGGTGAGTTCACATTACCAAAGGGCAGATCATTTCTTCATAAGGGAAAGTGGGATGTCTAGGTGAGCAGAGAAGGACCCAAGCATCTTGGTTTGGGAGGAGTTTAGTCCAGATTTCTAATATTTATCTAAATGACTAGGGGACTTCACAGTTGGACTTTCTTCCAGTGGTCCATCATTTCAGAAATTTCTTTCTAGAGGACTCTACAGGTTTGCCTCCGAAGTGAGAGGTGTAATTTTCTATTGATCTTGTGCCAGGAGCGGCACCGATGTCCATTACTCCTTATAGTATGGCTACACCAGAGTTATAGGAGCTCAAGAAGCAGTTAGTGGAGTTGCAGAAAAATGGGTTCATCTGACCCAGTACTTCTCCTTGGGGATCTCCTGTCCTATTTGTGAAGAAGGTGGATGGTACCCTCTGACTTTGTGTGGATTATTGGATGCTGAACCAGTTGACCGTTATGAACCGATATCCTTCTCTGAGGATTGATAATCTCTTTGATCAACTTCATGGATCCCAGGTTTTCTTGAATATTGACTTGAGATTATTTTATCATTAGTTGTGAATTAGACCATCATATATACCTCTTACAGCCTTTAGGAGAAGGAATATTCTATACGAGTATGTGGTTATTCCGTTCGGTCTCACAAACGCAGCTGCAGTTTTCATGGCACTGATGAATCGAGTGTTCCATCCATACCTGGATTCTGTCATGGTAGTCTTCATGGATGATATCTTGGTGTACTATCACACTCGACACGACCATGCCAACTATCTTGAGATCATCTTGAGTACACTGATAGAGCATCATTTATATGGTAATATCTAAAAATTATACTTTTGGATGAACCAGATTCACTTATTGGGTCATGTTATCTCAGAGACAAGAGTATCAGTTGACCCAGAGTAAGTGAAGGCAGTATATTCCCAGGAGTAGTTGAAGAACGTCTTTAAGGTGAGGAATTTTATATGGCTGGATGGTTACTATAAACATTTCATATAGGACTTCTCACGCTCAGCAGCTCCATTGAAAGGCCTGACTAATTCGGGTGTGAAGTACTTGTGGTCAGATTCTTGTGAGTTATCTTTTTAGGAGCTGAAAGGGAGGTTGACTTAAATACCAATACTAGTACTTCCCTAGCCAGGAAAGAGCTTTACTGTATACTGTGATGCATCATGTATCAGGCTAGGATCAGTTCTTATGTAGGGATAAGGAGTCATTGCACAGGGTCTCGGAAGTTGAGGCCACATGAGAGGAATTACATGACGCATGATCTTGAGTTGGCTACAGTTGTTCATGCCTTATGTTGTTAGAGACATTATCTTCTTGCAGAGCATATTGGGGTTTTCACTGACCGAAAATGTCCCAAGTATATCTTCATTCAGCGTGATCAGAATCTGTGATAGTGAAGGTGGGTTAAGTACCATCAGTCCTTTGACTTTGAGCTTTCCTATATGCCTGGGAAAGTCATCACAGTAGCTGATGCGTTGAGTAAAAGAAATCATATACATGTAGTTCAGCAGGCCAGCAGTGAGTGGCATTTTATGGCTATGTTCTCTAAGATGCATTTGGGGGTTCACGATAGATAGGAGCAAATGCTTCTTTCTTCTGTGGTTGTTACATCTAATCTACTTAATCGGGTGGGAATTAGGCAGTTATTAGATTTTGAAGGCCTAGTCCTACAAGAGAGTATGTTAAGAGAAGAACATATTCCTGGATGAACCATATGCAAGGATGAGATCTTGTATTTTCATGGGCATATGTGGGTGTCCACAGACATACGCGAGGAGATGATGCATGATTTTTATTCTGAAGTTTGGGAAGTTCATCCTGGTGTCACCAAGATGTATCGTGATCTAAACAGTCAGTATTGGTGTTCAGGTATTAAGAGAGATTTTGTCGGGTTCTTCATGACGTGTTCCACCTATTAGCAGGTAAAGTCAGAGCATCAGCAACCAGCTAGGCTTTTGCAGTAGTTACCCATTCTCGAGTGGAAGTGGAATAATGTCACGATGGACTTTGTGACAGGTTTTTCGAGGTCGCCTCAAAGGAATGATGCAGTTTGGGTTGTCAGTGGCAGACTCACGAAGGATTCTCACTTATTACTGATCAAGAAGACCTTAAGTGATGATAAATTGGGATGGTTGTACATCTGGGATATTGTACATCTACATGTGGTTCCACACTCCATTGTTTCAAATAGGGATGTATGTTTTACTTCTCGGGTCTGGAAAGGACTACAAAAGGCTTTGGGTACATATGAAATTCTGAGTACAGCCTACCATCCCTAGACAGATGGCTAGACCAAGCATACGATACGAGTTCTTGAGGACATGATTTGATCATGCATTCTATATTTTGGAGGTTCTTGGGAGAAGCAAAAACCTCTTTTGGTGTTTTCCTACAATAATATTTTTCCAGAAACTATTCAGATGGCACCTTATAAGACTTTGTATGCTAGGACATTCCAATCACCATTATGTTGGCTGGAGGCAGTAGTGGAAGCTATGCTAGGATCTCGACTTGTCCAAAAGACCAAAGAGTAGATATAGTTGATTAGGAAGAGGATGACTACTACACAGTCAAGATAGAAGTCTTATGCAGATCGATGGAGACGACCTCTGGGGTTTGAGGTTAGAGATTAGGATTTCTTACGAGTCATGACAAGGTTGGGAGAGAGGAGGATTATGAGACAAGGAATGCATTCTTCGAGATACTTCGGGCCATTTAAGGTGTTGGAGAGAGTCGGTATAGTTAGATATCGGTTGTATTTACCTGATAGGTACCAGGCTATACATGATTTCTTTAACTTTTCTTAGATTTGATGTTACTTATCAGACACATCTCCTATTTTCCAACATCAAGAGGTTGAATTAGAGGTGGAATCCTCATTCAAGGAGCATCTTATCTGTATTGTTGCTCGAAGTGTGAGGGTTCTATATGGTTGATCTTTTCCTCTGGTACGAGTGCTATGGCATCACGAGAAAGTGCCGGACGAGAGCTGGGAGAGGGAGGCTAATGTACGATCACAGTTTCCGGAGCTGTTTGAGGATTCCTCTACTACACTACCCTGCTAGGGAAATTCGGTGACAAATTTATTTAAGGGGGGGGGGAAGTTTGTAAGAACCCTAATATTTTTTTATGTATGTCTTTCATTTATAGTGGTTTTTTAGAAAAATTGGAGTTTCTAGAAATTTTAGGAGTACACGCCATGTACTTATAAGTACACGTTGTGTACTCGGTTGTTACGGGTAGCCGTGTTCTGCCTATTTAACAGCTGAACACGTGGCTGTGTGGGGTGACCTAGTGACCGCCTAAAGCAAATATTGGTAATGGAATTTACACGTCATGAACTTTTAATGAACACAATGTGTACTTTCTTTTTATTTCATTAAATAGACTGTGGTCGCATCTAATGGAAAAAACCATCTTCTTCTCAAACTATCTCATCTAGGAGTGTCTATAGGACCACAAATCTTCACCAAGCCCCTAACTCACAATTTTTTATCTGAATCGACTGTCGTCAATTGTGTTGAAATCACCATGGTAAGCACTTCCTTCTTTCTAGAGCCTCATTTCCTGATTTCTCCTCTTTCCTGAGATATCCTTGATTGAACGTTTTTAATGTTTTTATAGATCTACGGCATTCTAGGGAAATTAAAGGCCTAAGGTTCATTAATATTGTCCGTACAACACCAGGGTGGGTGGTTTGTTCCTTTACGTAGTTATTCCTTGAGTAATAGTGTAAAAGTGCCCAAAACCCTTGTTTAGGGTTTTGTGTGTTAATGGTTTTTAGCCATTTTATTTCCTATTGTACCTTGATTGTTTTTATAGAGGTTAATTGTTTATGAATAGAGTTATATTTTTCATGATATGGATGTTTTTCCCATGTTTTCTTGTTTTGACTGTTTAGTCAAGCTTTTCCTGTTAGGTTGCTGATTATCTTTCCATGACTAGTATTGTAGGATGGAGTGATTTTATATGATATGTTGTAAACTATTTTTCCAAGTAGTTATTGATGTTTAAATATTCTTCCACATATCATTTGTTCATTATTGGCTTACACAGGGTTTTGGGAACCTGGTTTAGTTATCCATAGGGATAATGGACGTTGAGGGCTTCTCCATTGTGTCTTTTTACTTTTACTTTGCGAGACCGCAGGGGGTGGACATAAGTGCTTCCTCAGAGTGTCTATAATTTCACGTAGCAAGACCACAGGGGGAATTGGACATTTAGTGCTTCCCCAGAGTGTCTATAGATACAAATATGGGACTATTGTGGGAATTGAAAGTGAGTGCTTCCTCATATAGACATTGTTAAAACTAAACCAAACGGGTTAAACTATGTGTACTTCCCAGAGAGTTTCTTGTGTTGTTTGGTTGAACCAAAGGGGTTAGGATATGAGTACTTCGTAGAGGGTTACCAATTTGTGTTTAGCTGCTTACTTGATATTTGAAAATGAATAAAATTGAAACTATAGGATTGTTTACTTTTGAGTAGTTCCAAGTTTACTGCTACTTTTATTTATTGCCTGCCATATATATTCACTAATAGTTAGGCACAGATCTTTGGGTGGTTTCCTACTAGGATTCATCTCACACCCTATTTGGTTCATGGTTTTGGGCCTTAATATATTATTTTGTTGTAGGTATAGATAAGGGAAAGTTCCCTTCTACTTCAGGTACTTGATTGGAGAAGAGATGGAGAGCATGGGAGAAAGCTGAGGCTTATGATGCTACTAGAGTTTTTTTTTCTTTTTTTACTTTGGTTCAGTACTGTATTTCAGCATTGTGACTTTTTTGGATGTTTTCGTATACATATGTATCATTCATCATTAATACATATGTACTCTAGTTTATTTATTCTAGTCTCCTTTAGTTTACTATTGTAAAGTATTATTACTACTTCTACTATTTTTATCTGTTTATTTCTTCTGCTTTACTCTACCAATGAGGGAATAGTTTCCCCACTATCACTCCCAAGGCTCCCACTACATGTTGGAAGCCTTTGGTGTTCGGGAAAATGTGCTTGATTTTTTGTGAAGAACCGGTTACGGGGTGCCTCTAGGTGGCTCCCGGAACCGGGACGTTACAAAATCCAAACCAATTCTAATATGGTCAAGGTAGAGGTAACTTCCATCAACCTTATCATTTTGTTCCTCAACCTTAATGAAACCATCCTCCTACTGTATTACACTATCCTAGTGAGCCTTCTCAATTCCTAAACTAATAAAATTGCTTTCCCAAGAACCAAAATCAAGGCAATCCCAATTCGGGACAAGCCTCTTATTCCAAGAATCCATGGGAAAGTGAAATTAAAGATCTTACCTCATTCACCCGTTCTAGCCTCAAAAACATTGAAACCCAAATTAGTCAACTTGTATCCCACCTAAGACAAAAATATCCATCCAATTTTTCCCAACTCTCAGTTCAACCATTTCCCAACCTCAAGGGTAATGTAAGTGAAATTTCACATAGATTAGGAAAAAAATGTACATACCTCATGATGGATTCTAAAATGAACCATTTAATGTTGAGAAGGAAAATGAAAATAAAAATAAACTTGAAAAGGAATCTGAATCCATTCTCTAACTTCCTTTCATTCATCTAATGAACCCAATTCGTTTTCCACAAGTTGTCTCTAAGACAATGAAGTCATTAAAACCTGTTCCTGAAATGTTAGACATATTTAGATGTGTTGAAGTCAACATTCCTTCATTATATTTCATATAAATTTCTAATTATTCCATGTTTCTTAAGGAATTGTGCACTCCTAATAGAAAAATTATGACCATTGAGAATGATTCAACACAACAGTCTATACCCATAAAGTGTAAATATCCTGGGTCCTTTACTGTTTTATGCCAAATAAGAAGTTACAACTTCGATGATTCACTCATAGACCTAGTAGAATCAATAATTTTCATGCCCAAATCCATATTCTCTAACCTTGGTCTAGGTCCTTTACACCCAACATGTGTTGTAATCTAGTTATCCAATCGAAGCACAACAAATCCTAAGGGAATAATTGTGGATGTCCTTGTCTGAGTCAATGATCTAATCTTCCCAACTGACTTCTATGTCCTCGACATTGAAGGTGAGACAACTTCTTTCCAATCTACTCTAATTTTAGGAAGACCTTTCCTCATGAAATGTAAAAACAAAATTTATGTCAATGTTGGAATCTTATCCGTATAATTTAGTGACCAACTGGTCATGTTCAATATTTTTCAATCCAGGTGATACCCATCAGAGAATAAATCTACATTCTCTATCCATTCATTTGAAACTCTCTTTGAGAGTGTATTGAATCTCAATCCGTCATGTTATTATTTTTCTACTAATAGAGGAGTTTTTAAATATTTCATTCTCATTAATGAAGTCATAAATGTAGATGTTGATGTGGAAATTACAAATGCAAACTCCATTGATTGAAAGGATCTTTAAAACTCTTTAGAATCCCAAATCACCTCTGTCCTCGACTGATCCAACATGGATGGGAATGGGGAAGAAACAAGCACATTCATTTTTTGATTCAAATTTGATTGTCCAACATTCTTCATTTCCTATCAATGATTCTAAAAATTCTATTTTATGTGAGGTGAACCTTGAACAAATGTGTTTATATTGTCCTGATGGTAGTGAGGTTTGTCATATTTTTTCCCTAATTAATAAATTGATCACTAGTGATAACGTAATAGACCGTTATTCTGTGAACAACATTGATATAATGGATATTGAAAAATTTGTTCAGTATTATGACTCCACTGATCCTCATTACTCTACATTGGTAAGTGATGAAATAAATGAGTTAAAAACAATTGGGATCTCAAACTCTGGTTTCTTGTTATCTAAACCTTACAAAAATGAACCATTACAATTGAGACGTCTTCCTGAATATCTAAATATATAAAAGCATCATTTTTTTGATGAAATCATTCCTCATGTTGAAGAAAAAATAGAGGATAGTCATATTATATTTCCTCCCCCATTGAATTCCAAGAAAAAAATCATGGATGGAGATAAATTATACAATGAACAGTCAAGCATCCCAAAAAAAGTAGTTTTTCTGGAAGCACACTAGAGTTGAGAAAATATGGTGGCCACCATTAGACTATGGGTAGTCCACTGCAATTTTCTAACTATAGACAAAATAAATGCATTTATTTATGCGGGGCAACCCATGTTTTCTTTTACTTTTATGAAATTTTAGTTTATTTGGTTTTTCATTTGGTAAATAATGATTTTTCTTTTTTAGGTAACATCCCACATGAGGCGCATCAACTTCCACTAACCCACCACTGGATAGAGACGGTGAACCGCCAAATACAAACTATGGGAACCTCTTTCATTTTAACTCTACCACTTTCTTATTATACATCTCTCTTTAATTTTTTACAACTTCCTTTATCAAACCCTTTATTTTTCTCTTTCTATTTTGTGTAGGTGTTTATTTTAAAAACTAAAAAAACAAAAAAAAACTAAGAAATAAATAAAAAATAGTCATACATACTCACCATATGGTTTTGAAATTTTGTCCAACCATTTTGGGGAGTCAAAAGACATGTTTTTAACTAAAACATTTGGTATTTTCATCATGAATTTGGATAAATAATCTTATATAAAAACCAGAAACTTTTGAATGCTCAGTTTTTGATTTAGAAAATGATTATTCCCCAATTTTGAAGAAAATGATAGGATTTCTTGCCACGGCCACATATGGACATCTTATCAAAATGTTTTTTTTCACCCCCGATTGTGAGTCTTCAGTTTGGGGACCTTTGAGCTGAATTTACTACTTTTATGTGCATTAATATGATAGATGAATTTTCTAAACCTCATGAGAAACATAATTTCCAAATATCCTCCCTTTAACCAAACATTAATTCTAATTTGGAAAGAACCTATGAGACTACAAAAACCATTTCTTTGATAGACACATTACAAGCCCAATACCTTTTCCCACCCAACATATACCTGGATTTACATTTCATTATTTATTTAAATTTAACTATGGGGGAATGGATTTCATTTTTGGGTGTGCTTTTATTGATTTTAAACATCTTATCATATTCTTGAGGGTAAGCATCCATTTATGTGTGGGGGAGAGGTTTTCATTCAGTGGGGTTTGGGAATGTATATATTTATATCTTGTTGAAATGTTATTGAAAAGTGTTTAAAAAAATAAAAAAATAAAAAAAACAAAAAAAAAACCGGTTGTGTCTTGGGTAAGTCAAAAATCACTCTTCATAAACCTTTGATCTGGTTATAACTATTAAAATTAGTGTCATGAGTAAATCAATCATGCGTTGGGATATGTTTGTGATATCTTTTTCAAGTTCAACTTTCGATTAAAAATGAAATAATGGAATGAAAAAACCCTTGAATTATATATTCTTATGTCATTGTGATAAGTTTTGTGTTATGTATATATTTCACCTTCTCATCCACTTCAATTTTCTTCCTAATTTGTGTGTTTCTTCATGCACTCATTCCATTGTATATATGTGTTTTTATTTCCTTCCATGTTTTATTTCAAAAAAATTGTGCATTGTTTAACCCATGCTAATGTTTTACCCCTCTTCTCCTCTCTCTTTGACATTATATTCCTACAATCCCATAGACATAGAAAAATACCTTAAAAGGCCTCTTGATTATTGTGCACTTTAGTATAGGGAATAGAAACTAATAGATCTTTCAAACTCTATGTTTTTCACTTTTGTTTGGTGAATGAGTGAAGCTCCAGAAATAAATTTTTATCATCTAGAGAGGAGTGAGTTTTGAGTGCCAAATTTTTTCATTCCTAATTTTGTGCATGAAAAATGAATTGTTTTTGGAATATTATTTTAGTAAAAGTTTTTGGTGGAATTCAATAAGGATGAGTGAAATTGTCTTAACCTATCCTAAGTGGGGGAAAATTTACTATTTGTTATTGAGTGAAAATGATTCTGTAATGTTTTTATATATGTTCAACATGAGGACATGCACAAGCCTAAGTATGGGGGTGTTGATATTATTCACTTATTCAGAAATTTTTATATGATACATTTACTGTTTTTATATGAAATGTGAATAATTTCTGTGAAATATTAATTTTTAAATATTGAATAAAATTTTGAACAGTATTTGAATTCATCCCAATTCAAATCAGTTTACTATTTTAATAATAACTATCACAATGCTAATCAAAATTGTGTTGTTCTTGTTTTTTTAGGATTCCTTATTTAAGTTATAACATATAATTATGAATAATCAGTGGTAAATTTTTCCATTTTATGGGTCATATGGTCCTCACAAGAAGGCCCAAAAAATCTATGAAGAAACTAGAGCATTCATGAAGATTGAATTACTGGGCTCAATCAAGAAGCCTAAATTAATTTATTCTCCTCTAAAATTTGTGGAAAAATTCAAGGAGTCGTGTATAAAAATTTCAAGGCCAAAATCCATAATAAAGGGGGCCAAATGAATATTTGAAGTCCTGGTCAAAATTCTATGGAGGAATTGATATTAGAACACAAAATTTAATATTTCTTATGATAGATACAACCATTCGAGCTATGATTTTGAAGTGTGAAATAGGAGATATAGGAGGCAGAATTTGTTGAATAAAGATTTCTTATTTTAGGGCATCTTCCTATTCAACAACCCATTAACATTTCTTCCATTGAAAATGCATGGATAGAAATGGACAGTTTAACGTTGTTTAGGAAAACTGACATAACTTTGGATCCATAAGTCCAAATTCTATAATATTTTGAGAGTTGACTGAAAATTTTAATATCTACAACATTGTAGAATAATATTTCTCTATATTTGGATATCTGAAATTTCAAATTGGAAATGAATGTGGAGGGGTAGTTTTGGAATGCAAACATCCCACAACATTGGGATATAAATACATCCCCCACCTCACCCTTGCAAGAGGTTGGAATTTCAAAGAAAAGTAGGATAGGTTGGAATGACCAAGGATCTATCAAAGGATTGATATGATCTTTCATACTCATGTTTAAACTTGAGAATACATTTCTCCTTGATTCCTTTGATTTACTTTTGTGTTGTTTATCATTTATAATCATGTAAGTGTTTTTTTTAATTCTATTTTAATGAAAGTTTATTTTTTGTATTATCTTTTAATTATCCACCCACTATTATTAAATATTAATTCTCTTAAAATATTTGAAACCATTTTGAAACCTATTCCCTTCATTCACTTTCTCATTCAATATAAAGTTCTTTTATAAATTTCATCATCGTTCATATGTTTGTTTTCGATGCACAACTCTTTTCTTATCCCTTTCTTTTCATTATTTTTATAATTCATCATCATAAATATAATACACCAGATTACTAATCATATTAATGGATGATTAAATATCTAATTGGGGTGGGTCTTAATTTAGGTGTGTTAAGTGATTGATAACTTTTTCATGATGAATATTCTTTTAATTAACATTGCGTATGTTGGACTTAACATGTCATGGATTAATGACTTGTTTTGTTTAACGATTGGTTTTCATAGATGATTGGAACTATAAATACACTAAAATAAAAAAGATATGATTAATATTAAACCCATAAGATAAATTAAGGATTTTATAAAATCCTTAACACTTGGAAATTCCAATAAATCTCAATTTGTAGCATGGGTGTTAATTTAATTAAATATAAATCAGGGCTCAAGGATATCATAAGATTAACTACATAATGATGAACTAGCCCCAATATTTTTCAAAATTTTAAGTATAAAAAACCCATTAATCAATTTTTTAAGCATTTAAAACAAACCCCCAATCAAAATACACTCAACTAAAAACAATTTATAATTAAAAAGTATCATCGTTGAGGATTCGATCCGAGTGCTGCTATACACATTAACAGAGAACCAGAACCTTGAACAGTTGATTGGAAACATTCAGACATGATTTCAATATTATCATTTATAAATAAAATTGATATTAATTGGGATATGGGATATCATATCCCAACATGAAAAAAAGGAAATTAATAGGTATATCATAAAATAGGTTCTTGAATGGAAATGAGAAAAGAGAAATGCCTTACTAAACATCAACATGGTAATGGGTGTACATAATGGTTCATGGGAAGTATTACTGAGAGTGAAGGGGGTATATCATGATTCATACATCAAATTAATAGTAAATGAGATATATAATAACATATCCCAACATGAACAAACTAAAAGTAATAGGTATAACATAAAATAATTGCTTGAATAAAAAAGAGAGTGACAGATCCTTTACCCTGAGAGGGTGATTCCAAATGCTTGAGAGGAGATTCTTGAGAGCTTAGGGGAACCATGGGAGGAATCTATAGAGGTTTGGTTCAATTAAATACATTCTATATGGTTTTTGAGTGATCATAAATGGGGGATTGGGTGGTTTAATATAGGAAAGGAGTGGAGAATTATTTATTATTTCTCAAACATAGGTTTTAGACTAGATAATAAAATATAAAATCCACAAAACTTCCATTGGTTTTTTCCAATGGTTTCTACCAAATAAGGGTGGTTTTAATTATTTTACTAGTCTAATGGTCCAAATTGTTAAAATATTACCCCTTATGATGTGGAAGTGAGTCATTTCCTTAAATAAATGTCCTTAAAACCATAAAATATATTGTAGGTTTTAGAGGATTTATAAAGGCTTTATAAAATTTTCAAAATAACCTCAAAATCATATTATTTTAAAGAGAAAATATATATTTTTCATGGATACCATTTATATTATTACTGATATCATTTTGGGTCATTATGATTCCATAATACACAATGTATATTTAAACCGTATTTAATTTTTATATAATAATTTGATTGTCTCAGAAAATATTGAAAAAGTTCCATTTGGGTAATTTCAATGTTCTGATTCAAAAAAATATATTTTTAACCAAATCATTTTCTAGATATTTTAATTTTCATTTCTAAAAATAATAATCGTTATTTATTGAGAAATGAAATGTTTTTAGTCAATAAAATGTTGCAAACCCTTATAAAAATTACATTTGAATTCACACAAAAATATGTGATAATTTATATTTAATAAAAATTATTTAAAAATAATATTTCAATAAAATATTATTTATTTAAAAAATCCATTAAATTATTAAAATAAATTTCTTATTGAGTTTGGATATTACCCAAAAAATATAATTTGTGCTTTATTGTATCCAAAAATAATCATTTATAATATAATAAGAATATGAAAATTTATTTGCTATTATATATAATATACATATTCATATTATTAAGTTCTTGATACATATCAGTTTATTATGCTATAATATTCCCTAAGGGTAATGTGAGAGATAGTGAGACTTTCATGGGGGGATTTGGCGTACATGGTTTGGGTGGGCGTCTCGATGAGCTTCAACTTCTCCAATGAACAATTATTCATGTGATTAAGTTATTGGATATCTACATGGGTTTGGTCAATGGAAAGGCCTATTTATTCCATCTCCCTTGGTAGATCTGATAAATAGGCTTTTAGGGTACAATTATAATAGTTGAGGCTATAACTTCCTTTTTCTCTATCAATTGGATTTGTTAGAACCCTATATTTAAACTAATTTATGATCATTTTTCAATGATTATATTATAAATGGTAATGATGCTTAACAATATTTTCAATCTGATAGGTTATAATGAAATAAAATAAGTGAACTTGTTTTCTATATTCTTAATATATAAAAAATCATTTAATTAATTAATATAGGGAATTAAATTTATAAATGTTCTGGTCGTTACATTACTACCCCATCATCAAACCCGATTGTCAGACCCCCATACACTATACACTGATATACATAGTACTACCCTACATGAGAATAATTCCTCTATCTACAATGTGGAATCCCCATATTTTACTAGGGTTTGGGTCATTTAACATTTGGAGATTTAACTCCTTGGGGTTGTGGAGGAGTGTTGAGGTGTGAGCCCCACTCATAACTTATTTGGATGGATACATGAGATGATCGAAATTAGAGATGATCCCTTTTAGAGTTTTAGGTAGACTCAATGTTCATAGATGGGTTATAGAGATTGAGATCCCCATTCTCTCTAGTTTTGGTTTCCTAATGAGAATATATGGATGTTTATGGTGGTTTTCTCAGTTTCTGATTGACATGCCTTTGTTGGGTTGAGATGATAACTTATATCGGGTCTCCTGTTTCATTATCTCTTTAGTTTTTGGGGTGTTTTACTTCGTATTTATATAATAACCATTACATGGGCTTTACCCACACATGTAGTTTGTTGTGAAGATGACAGGTAGATCGATGGTGATGTTAGAAGAGCATAGAGATACTCGGTTACATATACCACAAATAGTGGTTGGGCTTAGATATCAAGAGTCTGTCATTCATAGATTTACATTATTCCAATTTTTTTAGGATGATAAATATTTTATGGTTGGGTGTATAATTCTCCCCATTACATTTTTATTTACACTATTGTACCCTTTTTTATTTTTCTAGAGGTTATTATATGAATTGTTTTCACTCTAAATGATATATCATTTTATTATTATTCCTAGACACTTTTTCATAGAGATGGTTGTGTTCTTGTATAAAGATACATTAAAAAAATTCCTTCCATATTTATTATTCTTTCTTGGATCTTTTTTCATGTCCCTTTCATATGGAGGAGGGCTTGGGGTTATGGTAGCCTGGTCTTCCACCGGGTCGATGGGCCCGGTGGGTTGGGTCATTACAGATTGGAATCAGAGCATTTCATTCCATGGGATGGTGTTTGAGGTTTTTCCTTTATATGGACTGGTTGTGACTTAGGGAAATTATTTCATGGTTTCTTAAGTGTGGATTTCAATCTATGGAACACAATTTTGGTGTTCTAGTTGACATATTCGTACACCATGACTCATACTACCTACTTTTCAACTCATTATAATGAGAAATGAATTTTAGGGAACTTGGTAAACACATCATATAGTACTGATTCCTTTTAATATAATTCTTTAGTCATATTCTCATATATATATTATCTTTGATCATCTTACATATTTAAAACGTTCAAAATTTATTTAAAAAGACATCTAGATATGATTTTAAGAACTTTTCATGGTGATGAGAGGTTGAGTGATGTGGCGAAAGTTTGAGGACCTACCCATGAGGTTCCTTTCTCCATATAGAAACCGAGTAGTGACACCACCAATTAAGAGGTGCATGGATCCCTTTGTAGATCAAACAGATTATTGTCCGCATGTTGAGAAGTCTATATCTCCAAAAATATAGGATGTTGTTTTACATAGTATTAGCATGTTATATGAGTGACATCTATGAAGACTGATGAGGTTTTTTATGAGACAAACCCTCAGGCATTAGAATCATTACTTTAGGAGGTGGTATAGGTTTTCAATCTTGTACGGACCTATATTGATTAGATGGTTTCATTGGGTATCAATCGTGTTCATTCAGTAGTTGTTGTATCCAGAGGTACTAATAGATGATAAACTTGTATTGAGTGTGCATGATTATTTTCAGAGATACAGATCACCCAGGTTTCATGGTGATATAGACACCCCTTATCATGTGGTATAGGACCGGCATGATCTTGTGGTGTGAATGTCCTACTTAGATAATACCCATTCTGATGGTGGTCCTAGTAGTAAGACATCTCTAGAGCGATAGAGGGAATCGGTAGAGCCCTATGTTGGTTATTTTTTATGCCACTATGGAAATGAATGAAATAGGTACACCTCCCCCATCAAGAAATTTTATTGTGCTGCGATTAAAAACCTTGAAGGTGAGTTAATGCCTCCAACATAATATAGTGTAGAGGTGTGGTAGACAAGATCCTTGACTTGAATGTTTGAGGTGATTCTTATGGGAAGGCATCATAGAAATCCCTAGTTATGGAGAACATGTGGGAAAGTGGAAAGATGGATTCAAGTGTTGGAGGCTTGTGATCCTGAGGCTTTGAGTGTGTTTTAGGTGAAACCAACATCTTCTCTAATTTGGTTTCAGTTTTGTATCACAATCAATAGCCACTTTCAATGGATGTATCCCCTATTTGATACATAACAATACTAGTGGGGGCCTTTTTTGTTTGACCCTTATGCTAGAGGATTCTGTAGAGAGGATCAATGATCATACATTTCTATAGATGGTGTGACCTAACATTGTGAGGAGTGGATGCCTCACACGAAACCATTCCATAGCATTAGTGGGACCCTATGATGTTTTCCTCAATATGGTCTAGTGGTTTACTATCTATGCTCTAAATATTTAGACCAGTATATGTTGTAGTTATTCCAGTTTTTTTGGATGTAGTTTTCCTTCTTTTTTAAGAAGTGATCTTTGGGTAGTGTAGGATGAGATCATTTGGAGGATGTTATAACCACTTCCTTATCTATTAGATAGTACTACCCTTATATTAGAAGATTCTTTGAGCTTCTAGTTTCTTATGATGGTGGAGGAGTATGAGGGTTTATGTCTTGAGGACATGCCAGTTCTACCTCCACATTAATGGTTTTTTTCTACATATTCATGCACCAGGGACTACCTAATACTTCTGAATAGTATATTAGATGACGATGTATAGCTATGAGAGATGGAGGTGTAGTTGGAAGTTATTTTAGAGTGGGGGATTCATAAGAACCAATTTGTTCTCTTGGGTATCACTATTTTGTTCACCTAGAGAAGGATAAAACATTAGGTTAGTTGTGGATTGGAATCACTTGATCCAGGTTACTATCTAGGATGAGTATCCACCCTTGATAATCAATGACCTCCTCTCATATTTGATCGAGGAAATGTGGATCGAAAATTTTATCCTCAGCATGGCTTATCACCAGAATGAGGTTCTAGAGGTTGACATGCCAAGCTTGGATTCCTAGAGTAATGGTACCCTCATGTCCTCAACATCATTGTTGGAGCACATAAGACACAAAAGGATAGTTATAGACATGCTTTGGGTGTGCTATCCATATGTTATATCTTGTCAAGATAGTTTTAGATTTGAATTTCCATGTCTCAGGATATGTATTCTCATACATGAGAGTGAAAGTGGACCCTACAAATGTTGAGGTGGCATGATATTGAGTACCACCAAGGGCGTGGTCATGGTAGTAGATGCTGAAAACAATTTTTTCATCTGCTTTTTTTACATTGGTGATATATTAGTTGACATATTTATAGTTGAACATTTTAAGATATGATAGTAAAATATACCTATAGTTGATGGTTTTTACCCCTATGCTTCTTTAGTGAGTAAGTGAGGCTTGACTTTGGGATATCATCAATGAGATATTTCTTCAATAGATAACCACTGGATATGTTCTTGATGGATTACCTAAATGTGGGGATGATGATATTCTTGATATGTGAAGGTTGGTGGCGTGATCATTCTGTTGAAAATGGGGTTTAGAAGGTTGTTTTCCCTTAGCAGTATACCCATGATAAGGGTGGTTGAATCAAGATCTGTCAACATTCAGATTAGGGTTCGTGTATTTTGTGACAAGTTACTGAGTTTAACACTTAACGCCTCATCGACCTATAGGTGGATACATAGGTATTGGGTGGGAGAGGAAATCATATGGGGTTTTTATAGTTTTTCTGATGGGATTCCCACGATTGAAAATAGGTCATGATGTTACTTGAATAATCAAAGACTGAATCACTATGTTGACTTAATTACCACCCATCCTAGAGTATATCTTAGTAGAGAGAGTTTTTTATGCCTCTTCATTATGGATATATAATGGTTTAATGGAATTTTTTAAAATATTGTTCATATTGTGGTGCTCAATTCACATCATGATTATGGATAGGTTGCAGGAGGCTTTGGGGACACAACTGTGATTGAGAAATGTATTTTCTACACTAGATTGAAGGATAGGGATATTAGACTATTCATGTTTTGGGTAACAGGATTTAGGATAACATGTTACCTTTGGGAAATATATAAGAGTATCTCTTTCCATCAATGGAGTGTGTATTACAATATTTATCACTCCACCATCAGCATAACACCATTTGAGGTCATATATGGGGGACCCTATAGGTCACTACTACATAGGCTGAAGTGTAATTCTCCAACCCCTATTACCCTGAATCGGTGCATTATTACATAACATTAGAATGATACATGGAATCCTGTCCTGAAATACCAATCAGTTTAGTTGCCTTGGAAGTACTATATACATACATAAGTTTTACATTACATCTTGAAATAAAAAAACAACATTGTGTCCCCTTTGAAAAATCTTATATCCCTTATCATATTCATGTTGGTTAATTGTAATATAATTATTTTCATCTTGGGGAAAAAATAAATCATAAGAAAGGGGTGAGCTCACATGCTCAGTAAGAAAAACAATATAGTGGAAACTGTCATAAATAAGAACAAACATTAAAGTCAATGTATAAGACTATAACACATGACTTTTAATGTTAAACTTCAAGATAACATGGAAAAGATAAATCAAATAATTCCATTTACTTATTCACATGGATATTATACTAGTCAAATAATCACATGTAATATCAATAGCCAATTTTAAAATGATGGAATTCATAATGCCAAACTTTATTACCACATAGTCAAGGCCTTGTTCCAAGACTACAAATATGATTTTGTCAAGGACTTGTGCCAAGAAACTAGTTTGTCTCGTGAGACATACAGATGCATCAAGAATCTATAGTAGGCCCCAAGTTTAACATACTAAGTCCAATTCATTCCTCATATGAAAACGTTGAAACATAACATAAACATTCGTATTAAACTATCATATGAAATGTCAACACTTTAACCATAAACCATGAATGGTATAAAAATAGCACATCCACAGTCAAACATAATTCATTAAATACAATAAAGAGGATTTTATTATAATAAATTATCCTCAATCGAGAATAAATAAGGATATTGACATAGATGAAAATAATCCTCAAAATTATTGGAGAGAAATATCCCCCTTTTTCTTGAAAACATTTAAATGTATCACTATTTATCAAAAAGCTATTTACAATATATTTTTGAATCAAAGTATCCCATACCACATTCAACCTTTTAAATGGAATTTTAATTTTAAAACATTATTTTCCATATAAATAAATCCTTAAAACAATTTTTAAAATTAGGCCATCAATGAGAATGATTTAGAAGAATAAATTTTTAAAACATTTAAAATGCTATTTTAGTTAGAGTTCCTAACCAAATTGGAGACACTTGAATAAAAATATTTCAGGTAATCAAAACATAATAATATCATGAGAATAAATTAATTCATTATATATTATTCCAAAGTATATTATATACACCAAATAAAATTTAATTGGTGCATAACAACAAACAAGTCTCAACGGAATGTAATTTGAGATGAAATCCCTTATAAAGACGGTATCCTTAGGTTAAGGATTAATCAATTACATAATTATGTGTGAAAAAAATAAATACACTAAATATTATTGGATATTTTGTGGAAAACTATCAGAGTACATTCACACATATTCTTGTAACAACAACACCAATGACTTGGATGTTTAAATCAATTAATGAAAAATGAGTTAAGATTGCTCTTATCAAGTTCATATCGATGACTTGGGAATTTATAAATGGATTGATTATGTGTATCAAAATAATATCCACACAAAGGTTAGTTTAAATGACGAAATAAATAAATAAATTGTGTTTTCACACATAATCTTAGAGTAAAATAATCAATGAAGTTTGCTTAAAATCCAATGAGTGGAAATCAAAATTAGAAATTCTGTTATCGATTTGGTGACTTACGAAACATACACCCCATGAAAGAAGGATAATATTATGAAGATTTAAATACCCATAAATTAAATTATATCTCATAAAGAATATAATCATGGGAAGTACATACCCCACAAAAAATAAAATAGTGGCAATATAGCATGAATCTCACATAAATAAGAAGTTAGATGAAAACCCCTTACCAAGTTGTAATCAATAGATTCATATGACCAAAAGTTAATTACCACCAAATTAATCACAGAATTCCATTAATACAAAGAGAATCATGATAATATATATCAAATGGTAGTACACAATACACCATATGTAATAAATAAGTGGCGAACCATGGAAATATCACGGAATTAAAAGTGAGATAAGAAACCACATACCTTGTACTTTTCCTCAGTATAGTGTAGTTTAACCGCTTGTATAATGTTGAAATAATTTTTATTAAATTATAAAATAATCAAATACATAAATATGATATCATATACGCTCTTCTAATATTGCTTTATTAATAATATTTCAGTAGTATCATCGTTTCAGATGTTAACTGATTCATTTTTCCTTATATGCTTGGTAATGTAATCTATTTTTGTTATTTATATGATGTATTTTATTTAAATAAAGAATTATATTATGTTTATAAAAATTATTTTGAATCTAAAAATGAAAATTTTTCGTGAATGATTACGATGGAGAATGAATCTCATCGTGTTTGTGGAGACTGTAATTTGTACCTATACAAGAGCAACAATATCATTATATTGATAGTGAAAACATATGAAATTGGATGGTATATCATATATAAATAATCATTATCATGTTATATTTATTATTTAAATCAGTTATACTCAGTATTATACCCATCCAAATAATGAAGTGTTTGAATAACAAACTACACCACGACGTGGAGACGGTAAGCCGTACGTACGCACGTATGGTGACTTTGTTCTTTATAGGATGGATAGAATAAAGAATATGGTTCAAACATATTTATAATAAAATCATATTATGTATAAGGTACTGGATTTATTATTTTGGTATGGAAAAAATAATGAGGAACTGGAAGAAAGAAAGAACTTGAAAGAGGGTGGTGAAATTATTACCTCTTCCTCAGGTGTTTCCTTTTGAGTTGATCAAAAGGGCTCCTGAGGTTGTATTTCTGATCAAAGTCAGGAATCTAGGTTGATATGATGGAATTTGGGAGAATATTTGGGCAGGGTTTGGCCAAGATAAATGGATTTTGAGGTATGAAATTAAGATAAGTACCCTTTTATAAGAGGGGTGAGGGTCACTTTAGGAAAACCTTGAAATATTATTTTATAATAAAATCATTTTAGGTTTATAATGGCTCCAAAATGATTTATTTATAATATAAGGTGGGTATGGGTCTAAAAAAATCAACCAATAGGTTTTAGACAAGTTTAGGTTACCATTATAACATTATCCTTTATATTTAACTCGTAGTTAAATAGTTTAACTTTTACCGTGTCTTCTTGTATTCTTACACAATATGGTAAATAAACTTATTCTAAACATAAAAGAGAACCTAAAGAGGTTAATTAATGACATATATAATATTATTTAATTCATTTAGTCAATACTTAATTTTATAAGAATATTATATCAACCAATAATATAGTATTTGTTTTAAAAACTCATTTATGTCAATTTTGACATTATTTAGTATTTGGTTTTTGTGAAAATTATAACAGCATGATTACTTATAAAAAATTTATTTAATAAACCCTAACATTTCAAATTAACATATAAAATTAGTGTAATTCATTAAAAGTATCAAATTATATTTCTTTGGATATTTATAGTATCAATTATTTTAATCTTTCATTAATAAGGTAATTACTACATCATCATTGTGTCATAAATAAATTTAATTATTTCTTGTATAAAAATTATAAATAAAAAACCAATATTTATGAAATATTTTTAGGTTTCTAATTAATATTTATAGTCTGATTTATCTTATGTATAAACCTATATTAAAAATGGTTTAGTTATTAAACTTTGAATTTAATTCTTTTTTTCTTTTATTTAAATAAAATAATAATAAATGTCATAATCTAATACAAGTAAACCAAAGAGGTTCATATTCAATTCCTAGTGTTTTTTTGGTCGAATTACACTTATCTAATAGAATTAGGAATTATAATATCATTTTTAGCATTAATTACCCTATTTACTTATAACCGAGGTAAATAAAAGTCAAAAGTTACTAATCGCCATAAATTATTTTCATCTTACTGAACCACATTTTACATACTTATGTCAACCATGTCTCTTAGATTTTTGAAATTCAACTCACCTAAGTGGTAAAATTATTTTTTTTTCAAATTTACAAATGCTTCTAGAAGGTGGGTAAAAGACAGTAAAAAGTTAAACATAATTTTATACATCTAATTTTATTATAAAATTACTCCAATTAATTTCATTAAACTTATATAGGTATTATATATCTATTTTTACTTAAAATAAATTTAAATAAAATAAATAATTATTTAAATAAAAAGTCAGTTTTATAATATAACGTAGTGTTTTTCACTATTTATCAAAAATTGAATGTTTTTCAGAAAAATACCAAAAATTCACCCTAATGTAATTTTGATAATCCAAATTCAAAAATGAATTCTATTTTACCAAATTCAAAACATATAATTTGCATTAAATAATTTAAAATTAATTCATGATGTTGAAACTGAAAAGCGGGTCATTTAAAAGTAAAAACTATCAAAAGATTGACATGTGTTTATGTTAGATTTAAATGTGAAATTACTTAAAATGACCTACATGATATTAAATGATAAAAATATAATATAATTATACTTCCAAACTATTAAAATGAATAATTTAACCCTATAAATTATTTCGATTAAAAAAAATTGTTTTCAATTAAAATTTAGTATTTTTCAGTATTCATCAAAATATGAAAGTTATCAGAAAAGTACCAAAGTTTTATTCAAAATAAATTTTTATTTCCAAATTCTAAATAAGAATTTAATTTCATTAAATTTAATATATAAAAGTGTCAAATATTGTTTTTAAAAATGGTTTTTCATTAGATGGTGGTCAAATTTCATTTTTTGAAAAATACTTCTTTTATCTGAAAAAATGAATTTGTTATTATATTATGTCTAAGAAATGAATAATATTGATTCTAAAATTATATGGAGTCTATAAAATTCAAAATTCAGTTAATACTATTCATTATCGCTTTTGAACGACTAGTTTGGTAAGTCGTGGCACTAGTGTAGAAAACGTTTTTTACGTCACCATTTTTTATGTCGGTTATATATAACCGACGTAAAAATGCGGTGAGTAGATTTTTAACGTCGGTTATTTTAAAAACCGATGTTAAAAATCATGCCTGTTGGGTTTTTACGCCGGTTATCTTATAACCGACGTAAAAAACCAATGCGCGGGGGGGTTTTTACGTCGGTTATTTGGAAACCGACGTAAAAAACAAAGCACGAGGTTTTTTACGTCAGTTATTTTATAACTGATGTAAAAACGCGTCCAGGCTGTGGTTTTTTACGTTGGTTATTAGATAACCGACGTAAAAAACGCGTAACTATCAGGTTTTTTTTACGTCGGTTATACAATAACCGACGTACCCCCCCCCCCCCCCCCCCCGCATTGGTTTTTTATGTCGGTTATAAAATAACCGATGTAAAAAACCAAAGCGCAGGAGATTTTTTATGTCGGTTTTAAAATAACCGATGTTATAAATTTAAAAAATAGTTTATAACGTTGGTTATATAATAACCGACGTTATAAAAATTTTAAAAAAATTAAAACCCGTGGACTATCATTTACGATTTTTCGCTCGACAGTCCGCCGACTCGTCTCTCTCGCGCGGTAAACCCTAAACGGCTCATCGATCGACCTGTGTTAAACTCAATTTGGCTTCATTGTTTATCTTCTTCACTCCTCTAGGATCTATCATCTCAACTCGCAACATTCAAGTAAGCCATCCACGAATTTATTTCATTCATTTTTGTTTCGATTCTTGATGTGCTTTTCGTTCGTTTTTGAATCTCGTGGAATTTTTTGTTATTGTAAATGGTTATTTGTATTTTGTTATTGAAAATGGTTATTTGTATTACAAATGGTTATTTGTATTTTGTTATTGAAAATGGTTATTTGAATCTCGTGGAATTATTTGTTGATATAACAAACTATGTTGAGGGAACATTAAACTAGATGAATAATGAGATAAAAAAGATGTGCATCGTTACTTTAAAGGAAAATAAATAATAATTACTTTTTATATCATATTTTGGATCGGTTTTTTTATAAATTAAAACAATAAATGTGATCCCCATTATATTATATTGGAGGAGTACCATGGTTTAACCACACAGTATGGAAAACCTAGAACCAACCCTAAAAAATGCATATGCATCATGCTGTGTGATTTCATGATAAATAAGTATGGTTTGAACAAAATATATTTCCTCCATTATATTTGTAAACAAATGTAAAATTTTTCCTAGGTAGAACCTCATGGTATTCACTAACCATGTTCCAACCATGAATAAGAATATAAAACTATAATATCCTAAAAAGTCAAAAAAAAAATAATACAAGGATGAATAAAAAAATTTAATCAAAATAATTTGATTTAATAAACTATAATAAATATAGAGGTGTTAAAATAACACAAACCATACTAAATTCTACCCCTAGAAGAATATGTTGAGGATGTTGGACCTAGATTGAGATTAGGCCACTACTCCATTATCAATGGCTCTCACACCTATGTCTCATTGGAATCGAAGACATGTTACCAATGATATTAAACCATATGAATTACCATATCATTTAGAACATTCACTTGAGAATATAAAACACATTATTATTGTTAATCATATACATATACATATTTAGTCTTGTAATTGCCAGGCTGTTCACTATTGTTGTTGATATTTGTTAATTCTTGGTGTTTATAATTTCTGAACATGTTTCCTGAAATTGGAATTCAGTTTTTGTCCATGTTTGTTTTGTTTTCGTTTTTGGATTTTGAAAACCTAAAATAAACAGAGTTTTGAGTCGAGTTTTATTTTGATTGATAACCGTTAAAGCTGAAGGCCAAGTACAAAATCAAATCCCCACAAGATATGTTACATGGGATTAAAAAGCAGAAATAAAGGATTAAACCGAATCAGTGGGACTATTGTTATTCTGAGCAGACCAGTGTTGGATGCGCTGGGCGGCCCTCTCAGCCTGCCAATGCAATTAACGATCATCAGAAACAAGAATGAGTGAATTGATGATAAAATAATAACATGCTGGTAGACCTCTTTTTGACAGTCACACCGAAGGGTGATGAAGACCAATATCAAGGTCTGCACGCCATTTAAAATAGGTTGTTTATCTAATATATTAAAACATCAAAACCGCAATAAATATTAATCTATGTAGGCATCATGGTTTTCTTTGATTCAATGAAATTTAAAACTGTTATATCTAACTATATTTTGTTTTAAAAATAATATTCAAGCATATTTTTTTAAATACCTATAGATTTGTTTTATATTTTAAATTGTTTTACATTCAAATTATGATTTTTTTCATATAAACATGTATTTGTCTTATCTTAAAAATATATATTTTTTGTTGATATTTGTTATAGGTAATAATGAGTCGAAGTTGGATTATGGCACATCGAATGAGCAATGAATTTGAGGATGGTGTTGATGCCTTTTTGGAATTTGCAAAACGAAATGTTCCAAGTAGTGAAATTTTTTTTTGTACATGCCTGAAATGTTTGAATATGAAGAAGTTGAAAAGTAGAGAGATAAAAGATCATCTGATATGTCATGGTTTTAATCTGAGTTACAGCCCTTGGATTTGGCATGGTGAAACTGGACGAAATGTCACTGATGATGATGATTCGCAAGATGGTAACTCCGATGGAATTGAAGAAATGATTCGCGATATTGTAGCAGAACAAATTGAGATAGAACCGACAGTTTCACGTCTATATGGTGATACTGAAAAACCATTATATCCCAGTTGTACAGATTTTACGGTTTTGTCGGCGGTGTTAAGATTGATTAACCTGAAGGAGAAACATGGATGGAGTGACAGAAGTTTTACAGAGCTGCTACAATTGATGAAAGACATTCTCCCAAAAGATAACTATATTCCAGATTCACATTACAAAGCCAAGAAAATATTATGCCCGATGGGATTGGGATACAAGAAAATACATTCCTGTCCAAATGACTACATTATATATAGGAAGGAATATGAATTTCTGTCAGAGTGTCCAAAATGTGGGACATCACGGTATAAGGTGAAAGAAAAATCACAGGGTGATGTAGAGATTACAAAGCTCCCTTCAAAGGTATTTTGGTATCTTCCTATAATTAATCGTTTCAAAAGTTTATTTGCTAATTCACATGATGCAAAAAGGTTAAGATGGCATGCTGAAGAGCGGGTATGTGATGTAAAAATACGTCATCCAGCTTATTGTCCACAATGGAAGAAAATTGATGCGCAATATTATATATTTGGAAATGAAATTAGAAATCTCAGACTAGGGTTGTGCACAGATGGAATGAATCCATACCGAACACTCAGTAGCACACATAGTTCATGGCCTGTTTTATTGATAATTTAAAACCTCTCTCCTAAAGTTTGTATGAAGTGCAAATATGTCATGTTGAGTACAATGATCTCTGGTCCAAAGAAACCTGGTAATGATATTGATGTTTACTTGTCACCGTTGATTGATGATTTGAAACTGTTATGGGCTGATGGTATTAGGGTGTATGATTCTTATAAAATGGAATATTTTCAACTGCATGCAGTGCTTCTGTTCACTATAAATGACTTCCCAGCGTATGGAAATTTGTCTGGATACAGTGTTAAAGGGAATAAAGCATGTCCAATTTGCAAACAACAGACGTCCTATTGTCAATTGCATAATGGGAGGAAAACAGTGTACATGGGTCATCGAAAGTTTTTGCCTATGGAACACCCTTATAGAAGACTAAAAAAGGCATTCAATGGCTCACAAGAATCTGATACTGCTCCTAAACCTTTATCCCCTGATCTGTATTTTGACAGGGTGAAAAAGCTTGACGTGACATTGGAAAAGACACAGAAATCTGGTAATGATAGACATATTTGGAAGAAAAGGTCATTTTTTTTGAGCTACCATATTGGAGGTATCATGAAGTTAAACATAATATTGATGTCATGCACGTGGAGAAGAATATCTGTGATTCTTTGATTGGGGCATTGTTAGATATTAAAGGAAAGACTAAAGATGGGTTGAAGGCAAGATTAGACTTACTATCAATGGGAATACGTTTGGAGTTAGCTCCTACTCCTAAAGGAAGACGAACATTTCTTCCCCCGACTTGTCATACATTATCGAAGAGGGAGAAAATTAGCTTCTGTCAGTGTCTTCATGATACCAAAGTGCCTCAAGGTTATTCTTCTAATGTAAAAAATTTTGTCTCATTGAAGGACTTGAAGTTGATAGGTATGAAATCACATGATTTTCACATCATGATGCAACAAATTCTACCAGTTTCATTGCGTGGAATATTTCCCATTCGTGTCAGAAAGACTATAATGAAGTTGTGTTATTTTTTCAATTCAATTTGTAACAAGGCGATTGATGTGAATGCTTTGAACATTTTGGAAAATGATGCAATTTTTATACTTTTCCAATTGGAAATGTATTTTCCTCCACCTTTTTTTCATATAATGGTGCATTTAATGATTCATTTGGTTCGAGAAATAAAGCTTTGTGGACCTGTATATCTTCGTTGGATGTATCCTTTTGAAAGGTATATGAAAATATTAAAGGGGTATGTTAAAAATATATATCTACTTGAAGCCTCCATTATTGAAAAGTATATTTCTGAGGAGGTAGCAGAGTTTTGTACGAGCTACTTGGCTGCGGCGCAACACATAGGTTTGCCTCCATCTCTCCATGAACGAGTTAATAATGAGGGAAAGGGGATTCGCGGCTTGAAAGTAAAATAATTGTCAGCTGAACAGATGAAGAAGTTAGAATCATACATCTTGAATAACATAGCTGATGCTCAACCATATATCACATTGCATATTAATGAGTTGAAACAATGTCATCCAAAGAAGAAAGAAATGTGGATTTTGAATGAGCACAACAAAAATTTTTTGTCATGGATTAAAAAGAATTTGCTTGGTAGATCAGATGTAGCAGAGAAATTAAAATGGATAGTGGGTGGTCCATGTTTAAATGTGATAACATGGTCTGGTTATGACATTAAGGGTTATACATTTCATACAAAAGATCAGGACAACATAAGTGCAGCTCAGAATAGTGGTGTATTGGTGTTTGCAGAAGCAATTCATTTTTCGAGTGCTAAGGACAAAAAACCAATTTCTGCATCAAATGCATATTATGGAGTGATTGAAGACATATGGGTGGTTGATTACATTAAAATTAAAGTTCCCGTTTTTAACTGTAAATGGTTTAACGGTAACAACAGTGTCAGACACGATGAATTTGGAATGACACTTGTTAATCTGAATAGATTGGAAGACATAGCTGATTCTTTTATAATGGAAACACATGAAAAATAAATTTTTTATATAGTAGATCAATCAGATATGCAGTGGGATGTTGTTTTAAAAGGGAAAAAACAATATGTTGGTGAGGATAAACTTGATGAATATGCTGATTTATGTGAGATCCCTACTTCCATGGAAATATTAACAGAACATAATGACGATCATGTTGAAGACATAGTTTTTGCCATAAGAAACGATCACGACGAAGGAATTTGGGAAAACATTCCATCTGTAAATTCCTAAAATTATAGGTAACATGTGGTTATTTCTTGTTTACATTTATTTTTTCCATAAATGTTAGATATTGTAAGTTTTTTATTTATTAAAACATGTTTTAAAATAAAATAAGTATATATTTTTGTTTGTTTTAAGTTTTTTTAGTTTACTTTATCATGTTTACAACCATTACAAGAATTTTAAAATGTTTATTTTTGTTCACTGACAATTACTTTACCATGTTTACAATGTTTACCAGGTTTACCATTTTTAGCATTTTTACCATCTTGACCATCTTGACCATCTTTTCCAACTTTACCATTGTTTAACATGCTTACCATATTACCAATGTTTACTACTATGTAACTTAGTACACTTTTCTATTTTCTGGTTACAGTAGTATTAAAATATTTGAATTTGTATATTTGTCACTGACAATTACTTTACCATGTTTACAATGTTTACCAGGTTTACCATTTTTTCCATTTTTACCACCTTGACCATCTTGACCATCTTTTCCATCTTTACCATTGTTTAACATGCTTACCATATTACCAATGTTTACTATTATGTAACATAGTACACTTTTCTATTTTCTGATTACATTAGTATTAAAATATTTGAATTTGTATATTTGTGAACTGACGTTTGTTTTTTTGATTTGATGGATAATGACAGATCATTCAGATGATCAACCACATGATTCTGGAGAGGAGCATATCGCTGGTCATACCTCTGGGGATGAACATTTACATGCTACTATTACGACAAAGAGTTAAAAGGTTGGAAAATGTGGGTGCACACGTTTACCAAAATTATCACTTGCCCGTACGCAGGATCAGAGGATAGTAGTTGAGTTTGATGATGATGATATTCTTAGAGGTCTGAATGCCAAAGATTTTAAGAGTTTTGTTGCAACTCAGGCTAAGACCAAAGTAAGCATTCTGTATGATGATTGGAGAGGTGTGGATAAAGCCATTATCTCTCAGTTGGGGGAGGCGATTTTGGTAATATCTTTTGTCATTGTTTGACCATTCTTTTAATGTTTCTAGTATATATAATATGTTTAACATCTTCTTTATCAGATGACATTTGATATTCCTGACACTGGAGGAGTCAGGAAGAAATGCTTATCGTTGGCTGCCAGGAGATGGAGGGATTTCAAATCAACCCTCACATCTGATTTCATTTATGGTCATAGGATTCATGACAATCCATGTCGTATATATCCTTTTATAGATGAATACACATGGAGACAATTTTTTGAATGTAGAAAAAAAGAGTCATTTCTGGTAAGGGCAATGTAAAATTTTATAAACTTTCTTATATAAATGATTTTATTAATGTTTTGTTAATGATTTATTATTCTTAAATTATAGCAAACAAGGAAATCTCATCAGGAGATCCAATCTAAAAATGTATACCCTCATAGTTTATCCCGGGGAGGGTATACATTATTGGAAGAAAAAATGATTGCAGAAAAATTTCAACAACTAAGAGATGAGTTTTCAAGCTCTGGAGAGGTGGCCCCTCCATCCCCTCCATCTAGACATGAAAAATGGAAGAGAGCTCGGAAGGGAAAAAAGGGAAATATATTTCGGAAGAATCGAGAATCGTAGCTGATAGGATTGTAAGATATCTATTTAATTTATTTAAGTTAACTTTTTTCTTTATATAAGTTTCAATCATTACAGAAATGTTCAATTAATTAATACAGGACTCTCTTGAAGAGCAGAGTTCATAGGGGACATTTACAGCTACTGGGAGGGAAGATATTTTATGTGCAGCATTGGGAAGGCCCGAACATCCTGGTCGTGTAAGAGGATATCAGGCAGGTGTATCATTAAGAAAAGTGTTTCCATGTTCTTCAACATCTAACATTGAGGGAGTTTATAAAAAAAATAGAATCCTTGGAGGCTGAAGTTAAAAATATTAATGCGACAATGGAAGACAAGATTAGAGAGTCGGTGTAGTCTATGTTTGCAGAAATGAAAAGACAATTTCAGACAGCAGCTCCCACTCCTCCACCTCCCCCTACAGACCCCATTATTTATCCTCCACCTCCTCCAGTAGCTCCCACTCCCACACCTCAGCCTGCGGACCCCATTTTTTATCCTACGCCTCCGCCGCAGCTTCTTACATATTGCGAGTTGTATGTTGATGATTCTCAACATCATATTGTAGCATACATGTTGGTATATTGTATAGGAGATACAGTTCATCATCAACCATTAGAGGTAGAGAATCAGAGGGTCACTGTACATGATATTATAGATAGATCAGCTAGGGTACCAATACCTACAGATGAGGTGGCGACAGTTGGACAGAGTATCGGCCATTTTTTAGTTTGGCCATCCAGACTTCTTCGACTCATTACCATAGAGGAATGAATGCTATATCTTTTATTTTATTTTTTTATTAAAGTTGTTTTATCATTTGAAAACTACTATATTTCTAAATTTTTTTCATAGGAATACTTAAAAGGTAAATAAATACTGTATAGACAACAACAAAGACAACAGGCTATGACATCAGATACAGATTCCAGTGGTCTTGACAGATTGTCAAGATATTCACATTTGTTGTTGGGTTTTTATGAGTTTTCAATGGAATCTCATGTTTGTGGACGTGAAATAAGTGTGGGGATTACAAAATCTGATATCATGGAGCTTGTTACTGGAGATAAGGTGGGCATCAACGTGGTGCAAATTTTTTCCATATAAGTCTTAACACCTTTTCCCTGCGCTATATGTATTAAAAATCTATACTTATATATGTTTTTTATTAGGTATATTTATAAAATTTGTGAGAGGAATGAACTGAGAGAAGCATATGGATTCATGGACCCGTAATTGATTTCCCCTGAAGCATGTGCATTGACTGAGGAACAAAGAATGGTTTATATTTCTGAAAGATTTGAAAAGAATATAATCAGACAATATTGGACGATTCCATTTTGTGAGAGGTATGAAACACATTTCTCTCAAAGAGTTAATTATCTTTTAACATATAAAACCACTAACATTAAATTTCCTTTTATCAGTGATCATTGGATGTTAGGGATTTTTTTCCCAAGGGAGAAAGCACTTTATTGGATATGCTCTGTTCATGGTGATGTGAGGGAAGGTTTTAAGAATATATTGGAAAAGTAAGTTTCAATTTTTCAATAGTTTTATATATTATAATGAATTTTAAATTTAACCCATTCGTATTATTTTCTAACAGTGCATGGGTCTACTTTCGAAAAAACACAAAGAAAAGAAATGCAAAGATCAAATATGTAAATGCGAAGGTAAATTTCCATTTATAATTTGTACTTTTTGATTTATTACATAAAAATAATATATTGAATTTACACTCATTCAAAACAGAATTGTCATGAACAACAAGGCCTCATAGAATGCGGATATTATATGTTAAGATTTATGTATGAAATAATAACAACCGGGACAGTTGTGAATTTTGACCTGGTACGATTTCCTCTTAAACTTTGCCATAATATTTCAATTTGATTTATTAATTATACACGTTAACTATCTTCTTTTTCATTTGTAGCTTTTTGATGACTCTCAACCCTATACTACTGAAGACATCAAACACGTACAAGTGGAGTGGTCAAATTATTTTATAGGTTTGATTGAATTTTAGTTGTTTGTAATGTAAAATGTAATTTTGAATATTGTCGTTTTAATTGTGTATTTGGTAGTTGTTTAGGTTTGATTTAGTTTTTTTGAAGTTGACATTGTAAGTTTTGAATGTTATATAAGTTAATGTTTAATTTTTCTCGACTTCTTATTTTGGTCTACTTTTGATAGTTCTTCTGCTATGGATTTGGGTTTGTGGGGGAGGTGTTCCAAGGGTGTGGTGGTGTGTTCAGTGGGGTTGGGGGTGTCCAGCAGTCTGGGAGGGCTGTGCGGTGGGGTGGGGGACAGTCATGGGTGGTGGCAGGGATGTCCAGGGGTGTGGGAAGCCTGTCCAAGGGAGTCGGAGTGCTGTCCAGGGGTGGGGGGTTGTCCAGGGGTGTTTGGGGCTGTCCAGGGGTGTGGTGGGGGCTGTCAAGTGGGGTGAGGGGGTGAGGGGGTGTTGTTCAGGCGGGTGGGGGTTGTCGAGGGGTGTTTGTGAGTGTCCGAGGGTCGAGGGGCAGTCCAGGAGTGTGGTGGGGGATCCAATGGGATGGGGGAGGGTTGTCCAAGGGGTATACATGAGGGTGGGAGCTCCAACGGGGTGGGGGAGGGCTGTCCAGGGGGTATACATGAGGGTGAGGGCTCCAACGGGGTGGGGGAGGGCTGTCCATGGGGTATAAATAAGGGTGGATGATGTCTAGTGGGTAAGTTTTATATGTTATCTATGTACATGCTTAATTTTGATGTACTTCTGTTTATGTGGTACGATTTCTTGATTTGTTTTCTGGTTGATTCTGGTGGAGAGAAGATCACTGCATTCTGTTTAAAAAAATATTGGGTTTATCACGTCTGTTATTTAATAACCGACGTGATAAATGGTCTGCAGAATGGTTTATCACGTCGGTTATTTAATAGCCGACGTGATAAAAGGCCTGGAGAATGGTTTCTCACGTCGGTTATTTAATAACCGACGTGATAAAAGGCCTAGAGAATGGTTTATCACGTCGGTTATTTAATAACCGACGTGATAAAAGGCCTGGAGAATGGTTTATCACGTCGGTTATTTAATTACCGACGTGATAAAAGGCCTGGAGAATGGTTTATCACATCGGTTATTTAATAACCGACGTGATAAAAGGCCTGGAGAATGGTTTATCATGTCGGTTATTTAATTACCGACGTGATAAAAGGCCTGGAGAATGGTTTATCATGTCGGTTATTTAATAACCGACGTGATAAATAGCCTCCCTCCAGTTTATCACGGCGGTTATATAAAAACCAACGTGATAAACCCCCCTCCCTCAGTTTTTCACGTCGGTTTTATATGAACCGACGTGATAAAACACGCTCAGCCCGGTTTATCACATAGGTTCTTATAGAACGGACGTGATAAACCGCCCTCACCCCAGTTTATCACGTCGGTTCTATATGAACCGACGTGATAAACCCCCTCGCCCCAGTTTGTCACGTCAGATGTTTAAGAACTGACGTGATAAACCATTGTCCATGCCATTTATCACGTCGGTTATTCAATAACCGACGTGATAAACCATTCTCTAGGCCCTTTATCACGTCGGTTCTAAAATAACCGACGTGATAAACCATTCTCCAGGCCCTTTATCACGTCGGTTCTAAAATAACCGACGTGATAAACATCGCGATTTTATGTTTTTGACGTCGGTTTTTAGATAACCGACATCAAAAACCTTATTTATAAAGTCGCACGTATTAAAGTCGGCTAAAAACTGACGTAAAAAATTAAAAATAACCGACGTAAAAAACGTTTTCTGCACTAGTGTGGTGTGCTCAAACTAGGGGTTGCGTGTAGCGTAAGCTATTGAAATACTTTAATTAAAATAACTTACTTTGAAATATTATGTAGTTACATTCTACCCCCACACCCCTATTTTGTAATTTTCATCCTTTAATTTTTAAAATTGGGCTTGGGAACTTCATTGAATATCCCACATTATAAAAAGAGTCAATACAACTATCACTTTAAAAGATAGAAAGAGAAGTAGAAAGGTCACCCGAGATAACCCATATCAGGATTCCATGTTGGAAAACATGGATATAGAAGATAAAATAAGTGTCAAGTTCTAATGGATAGTGATAGAAAACCTGATCAGGATAAAGTTAATAACAAAGAAACCACAAAATTTTGATGGGATAAACGGTCATTAGTTTCCCAGTAGAAAAAGTAAACAGACAACGTTTTTGTTTTGTTTTAAGTTCCATTTCATAAAGTTGAGGAATTTATTTATGATATTGACTAAGAACATAAAGATATATAATTACTTTTTAAGTAGAGTTTCATCCATTAATAAATTTCTACCACTAAATCATTTTTTTTTTCAAATTATGAGTATTCAAGATGACTTGGTCACACCTGAAGCGCTAGAATAAACTTCAAGAGAATCACATGATCCAGAAAGTATTAATTATATATTTACCTTTTCTTTAGAGATTAACCAAAACCAAAATGGTTAGTTCAAGATCAGATGATCCCCAAAAAGGATAATCCTTTAGAGAAAGAAATAATAATCTTAATTTATAAAATTAAACCAAAAATACCCAAAGTTTAATAAATACCATTCAATAAACAATTGTCCTTAAAATCAGTCAATGTAATACAAACTAATATTGAAACAAAAAACTTAGAATAGTATGATTACTTAGTCTTCCACATTAAATTGTATCTCAAAATAACATTTACTACTCTTAAAGTCACATACTTAATGTAATTAATCTAATCACATATTCTCTATGATAGGTTAATCATTTTCATAAATAACCCAAATTTCAATAAATCTAAAATACAAACATAGATAAAAATCCTCCATTCCTCCTCAAATGAAATCTCATAGTATTATATTTTCCTTAGGCATATAGTGTTCCCAACATAGTGAACATCTTCCAAAATATCATTTATCACTTAATCACCAAATCATTTTCCTATACTAAGGATATAAATTTGATAATACATAAGATCCAAAATCAACTTATTATTGATCAACAAAATCATTTAACTAAAAATAATTAGTCACACTAACCAGGGAATTCACGTAGTCCATCGGTATACGATAAATCCCAATCACACTCCGGTTGTGGTTTCGATTCCCATAGCTTTTTCCGATGCGATGGGTTGTCACATGGTCTACGTGTTTTCCTTTTTCAAAAGAAAAATAATTTATATCATTACTAAAATGAGAAAAATTCTTCAAAATAACCATAACATAATTTCACTGCAAAAGTTATCTCATACCTTTCATATTCATCCCAAAATTTAATAACTTGTAATTTCCTCAAATTCAAGAGTCATATAAACCCAAATGGTTATTTATAACTACAATAGAAATGATAATTCTTCCCTAAATATCATTTTCACATAACAAACATCAGGATTACACATACAAGAGAAAATTCTTCCAAAGTAATCCCATCAACAAAGATCATTAATACTTTTAAACAACTCACTATCCATTTATTTCCAAATAGGTTCTTCCTTGACCAAGATGACATCCTAAAGAATAGGGAATTCACTTGGGTAACACCCATGTCCCCTACATTTACAAAAAATTACTGTAAATGTATTCTGGGGATCATTTTTATTTTCTTCCATAGTACACTTCATTTTTCCTCAGTAATTCTTTACTTTATGTCATTCTTTCCCACACATAAATCATTTCTTTGTTCCATTGAGACAATTTTCTAGGTTCCTCCTTCCACATTTCCTACATTAATGAAATTGATATTTCTTTTCTCCATAGTCTCCACTGCTGAAGCACTTATCATTCACCACATTTCTCTTATTTGTTGAGTCCGGGAGTTGGTTAATATATATGTTGTTGATCATATTTTTGGAATAATGATTCGAAATGAACATGAAATCTTTTAAAACTATCAAGAATCCATTTCATTTATCATTTCCACCACCATTACCACAATGTACATCATGTTCATTGTTACTGTGACTTCCTTAGAATCCACCATTGACTAACACAAGAAAGCATAATGTGAGTCATAAAATCAATTATAAAATATCAAAACACCTTATTTTCTATCTTAAACACCTTAGGATTAACCAAGTTAATTTATTCTCATCTTATATTAAAATACTTAAAATCGGTTTGAAAAAAAATGTGAATGATCTTAAGCATATCCCCCAGAAGTGTCGTAACCAAGAGTGCAGCCAGGCCTGTTGTCATGTACCGGGATACCCTTTGTCAAGCCCGAAACTCCTTGTCAGAGTTTTCACTCCTAGGTAAATATATTTCAGAGCCACCTCTACCTGCTCATATCCAGACTTGGACGTATTTCTTGGAAACCCCACCTAATATTTACATTGCCAAAAAATTTGGATGTTCTTCTATACTAATCCATAATGTCCATCTTAGGGTATTGTTTTTTATTCAGAGTTTTTTTTCAAAATCAAGATTCTAGGGATTATAAAAACTTCTTCTGATACAAATATAACACCCCAACCCCAGGTACCTAGAATTGGGGCATTATTACATAACATTGGCATGATAAAAGTAATTAAGTCTCGAAATAACGATAAATTTAGTAGCTTTGGAATTACTAGATACATACATAAATTTTACATTACATATTGAAATAAAAAACTACATTGTTTCCCCTCTTAACACTCTTATATCCCCTAGCCTATTCCTATTGGTTAATTGAAAAATAATTTTTTGCATCCTAGGAAAAAATAGAACATAATAAAGGGGTGAGCTAAGATGCTCAATTAGGATAATAATATAGTGGAAACTGTTATAAATAAGAAAAAACATTTAAGGCAATGTATAAGACTAGAACACAAGCCTTTTAAACTTAAACTTCAACATAATATAGAAAAGATAAATCAAATAATTATATTTACTTGTTCAAATTGATATTCTACTAGTCTAATAATCATATGTAATATAAATAGACAATTTTAATTTTAAAAGTGCAACATACAACTTTGAAAATTTTAAAAGGAATTTTAATTTTAAAACATTAATTTCCATATAAATAAATCTTTAATTTTTCTTAAATTGGGATAGTAATGAGAAATATTTAGAAGAATAAAATTTTAAAACATTTAAAATGATATTTTAGTTAGAGTTCCTAACAAAATGAGAGACGCTTGAATAAAAATAATTAAGGTAATCAAAACTTAATAATATCCTGTGAATAAATGAATTCATTATATATTATGTCAATGTACATTATATAAACCAAATAAAAGTGAATTGGCAGATAACAACAAAGAAGTCTCAATGGAATGCAAGTTGAGATGAAATCCCTTATAAAGACCGTATACTTAGGTTACGGATAAATAAATGACATAATTATGTGTGAAAAATATAAATAAACTAAATATGATTGGATATTTAGTGTAAAATAATTATAGGACATTCACCCATATTCTTGTAACAACAACACCAATTACTTGGATGTTTAACTTAATTAATGAAAATTGAGTAATGATTACTCTTATCAAGTTCATATCGATGACTTGATAATTTATCCATGGAGTGATTATGTGTCTCAAAAGAATATATACACAAAGGGGAGTGTAAATTAGTACATAAATAATTAAATAATGATTTTACACATAATCTTGGAGTAAAATAATCAATGATGTTTGTGTAAAACCCAATGAGTGGAAATAGAAATTAGAAATTCTCTTACCGGTTTGGTGAGTTATGAAACATACGCCCCCTGAAATATGGATCATAAAATGAAGATTTAAATAACTATAAATTAATGTATATTACATAAGTAATAAAATCAGGGTCAGTACATACACAACACAAAATGAAATAGTGGCCAATTAGCATAAATCTTATAGAAATAAGAAGTGAGATGAAAACCCCTTACCATGTTGTAATCAATCGATTCTTATGACAAAAAGTTAATAACTACCAAATTAATCATAGAATACTAATAAAATAAATAGAATCATGATAATATTTATCGAATGGAAGTACACAATACACCACATGCAATAAATAAGTGGCGAACAATGAAAACCTCATGGAATTAAAAGTGAGATAAGAAACCCATTACCTTGTACTTTTCCTTAGTATAAGGTAAGTTAAACTCATGTATAATGGTGAAATAATTGTTATTAAATTATAAAATAACCAAATACAGAAATATGATATCATATATTATCTTCTAATATTGCTTTGGTAATAATATTTCAGTAGTTTCATCGTTTCGGGTGTTAACTGATTTGTTTTCCTTTATATGCTTAATTATGTAAGTCATATTTTTTAAAAATATGATGTATTTAATTAATAGACAGAATTATATTATGTTCATAAACATTATTTTTAATCATAAAAGGAAAATTATTATTGAATGATTACGATGGGGAATGAATCTCACCGCGATCATGGGGACGGTAATCTGTACGTACGCACGAGCAACAATATCATTATATTGATGGTGAATTTGTATGTAATTGGATTTTATATCATATATAAAGTATAATTATCATGTTATTTTTATTATTTACATCAGTTATACTCATTATTTTAACCATCCAAATAACTAATTGTTTGAATAACAAACTACACCACGATGTGGAGATGGTAAGCTGTACATATGCATGTATAGTGACTTTGTCATTCACAGGATAGATAGAATAAATAATATGGTTGTACCATATTTATAATAACAACACAGTATGTATATGTTTATGGAGTTATTATTTTGGTATTGAAACATAAAAGAAAGAGGAAGTGGAAGAAGAAAAGAACTTGAAAGAGGGTGGTGAAATTATTACCTCTTTCTCGGGTGTTTCCTTTTGAGTTGATCAAAAGGACTCCTAGATTAGATTTATTATCAAATTAAGGACCATAATTTGATTTTAGGTAAGTGGGGAGGATATTTGGGAAGGGTTTGGATGATACAAATGGCTTTGGAGGTGTAAAATTAAGAAAAGCGGAAGTACTCTTATATAAGAGAGGTGAGGGTCACTTTAGGAAAACCTTGATATATTATTTTATAATAAAATAATTTCTAGTTTAAAATGGCTCCAAAAAGATATTTTTCATAGATAAGGTAGGGATGGGTCGAAAAAATCTCAACCAATAGGTTTTAAACAAGTTTAGGTTACCATTTTAATCATGTCTTTTAGATTTAACTCACACTTAAATAGTTTAACTTTTACCGTGTCTTCTTTTATTCTTACACAATATGGTTAAAAAAATTCTCTAAACTTCCAAGAGAACATAAAGTGGTCCATTAAAGAAATATATAATATTATTTAAGCCCTTTTTTATAACCTTATATTTTTTAGAGTATTTTATCAACAAATAATATAGTATTTGTTTTATAAACTTATTTATGTCAATTTTTTCATTATTTAGTATTTGGATTTTCTGAAAATCATAGAAGCCTTATTAATTCAAACAACATTTATTTAATAAACCATAACATGTCATATTAACCTATAAAATTATTTTAATTCATCAAAATTCTCAAATTAGATTTATTTAGATGTTTATAATATCAGTTATTTTAGTCTTTCATTAATAAGGTAATTACTACATCGTCATTGTGTCATAAATAAATTTAATTATATAATGTCTAAAAAGTATAAATAAAATACCATTATATAGAAAATATTTTTAACTTTCTAATGAATATTTATAGTCAAATATATCTTATGTATAACCTTATATTAAAAATGGTTTAGTTATTAAACTTTGAATTTAACTCTTTTAACTCTTCTTTAAATAAAATAATAATAAATGTCCTTATCTAATCCAAGTGGACCAAAGAGGATCATATTTAATTAATAAGGTTGTTTTTGGTCTAATAACACTTATACAATAGAATTAGGACAAATGTTATGGTAATTATAATATCATTTTTACCCTTAATTACCCTATTTACTTTTATCCTTGGTAAATAAAAGTCAAAAGTTACTATTCAACAACAATTATTTTCATATTATTGAAAAAAAAATTACTTACTGATTTCTACCATATCCCTCAGATATTTTAAATTCAACTCACAGAAATGGTAAAATTAGGTTTTATGCGAATTTTAAAATTCTTCTAGAAGGTGGGTAAAAGACGGTAAAAAGTTCAACATAATTTTATACATCTATTTTTATTATAAAATGACTCCAATTAATGAAATTGAACTTATATAGGTATTATATATCTCCTTTTACTTATAATAAATTTAAATAAAATAAATAATTATTTAAAAAAAATCGGTTTTAAACTATAACGTAGTGTTTTTCACTATTTATCATGAATTGAATGTTTTCAGAAAAATACCAAAAATTTACCCTATGCTAAATTTGATATTCCCAATTAAAAAATTAATTCTATTTTAACAAATTCAAAACATATAAGTATCCTTAATTAATGTAAAATTAATTCCTGTTGTCGAAACCGGAAAGTGGTTTTTAAAAAGTAAAAACTACCAAAAGATTGACATGTGTTTATGTCAAATTTAAATGTGAAATTACTTATAAATACCTAAATTTTATTAAATAATAAAATTATAATATAATTATACATCCAAAACATTCAATTACATAGTTTAACACTATAAATTATTTTGATTAAAAAATTTGTTTTCAATTAAAATTTAGTATTTTTTAGTCTTTATCAAAATATGAAAGTTATAAGAAAAGTACAAAAAATTTATTCAAAATAAATTTTTACATCCTGATTCTAAAAAAGAATTTAATTTCATTAAATTGAATATATAAAAGTGTCAAATATTTGTTTTAAAAAGGGATTTCAATTAGAAGGTGGTAAAACTGCATTTTTTGAAAAAGACTTCTTTTATCTGGAAAAATGGATTTGTTCTTATATTATGTCTAAAAAACACATGATATTGATTCTAAAATTATATGGAGTATATAAAATTCAAAATTCAGTTAATAATTTTCATAACTTCTTTTGAACAACTAGTTTGGTAAGTCGTGGTGCGCTCAAACTCGGTGTTGCGTGTAGCGCAAGCTATTGAATTACTTTAAAAAAATAACTTACTATGAAATCTTGGGGTCACTAGTGCAGAAAAAAATTTTACGTCGGTTATTTTTAATTTTTTACGTCGGTTTCTATCCGACGTTAATATGTGGGACGTTATAAATAAGGTTTTTGACGTCGGTTATTTAAAAACCGACGTCAAAAAACATAAAATCGCGATGTTTATCACATCGATTATCGAAGAACCGACGTTATAAACTGGGGTTAGGGTGGTTTATCACGTCCGTTCTATAAGAATCGACGTGATAAACCGGGCTGAGCGTGGTTTATCACGTCGGTTCATATAAAACCGACGTGAAAAACTGGGGGGAGGGGGTTTATCACGTCGGTTATTGACTAACCGACGTGATAAACCGGTGGGAGGGGGTTTATCACGTCGGTTAGTCAATAACCGACGTGATAAACCCTTGTGCAGGCCGTTTAGCACGTCTGTTATTCAATAACCGACGTGCTAAACCATTCTCTAGGCCCTTTATCACGTCGGTTATTAAATAACCGATGTGATAAACCATTCTCCAGGCCTTTTATCACGTCGGTTATTAAATAACTGACGTGATAAACTAGTTTACAGGCCCTTTATCACGTCGGTTATTAAATAACCGACGTGATAAACCATTCTCCAGGCATTTTATCACGTCGGTTATTAAATAACCGACGTGATAAACCCAATTTTTTTTAAACAGAATGCAGTGATCTTCTCTCCACCAGAATCAACCAGAAAATAAATCAAGAAATCATACCACAAAAACAGAAGTACATCAAAAATAAGCATGTAAATAGATAACATATAAAACTTACCCACTAGACAGAATCCACCCTCATTTATACCCCCTGGACAGCCCTCCCCCACCCCGTTGGAGCCCTCACCCTCATGTATACCCCCAGGACAGCCCTCCCCCACCCCATTGGAGCTCCCACCTTCATGTATACCCCTTGGACAACCCTCCCCCACCCCATTAGATCCCCCACCACACTCCTGGACTGCCCCCCGACCCCCGAACACCCCCAAACACCCCTCGACAACCACCCACCCGCCTGAACAGCACCTCCTCACCCCCTCACCCCACTTGACAGCCCCCACCACACCCCTGGACAACCCCCCCCCCCCACCCCTGGACAGCACTCCCACACCCCTGGACCGGCTTCCCACACCCCTGGACATCCCTGCCACCCCTCCCCCACAGACCCAAATCCATACCAGAAGAACCATCAAAAGTAGACCAAAACAAGAAGTAGAGAAAAATTAAACATTCACTTATATAACATTCAAAACTTACACTGTCAACTTCAAAAAAAACCAAATCAAACCTAAAAAACTACCAAATAGACAATTAAAACGACAATATTCAAAATTACATTTTACATTACAAACAACTAAAATTCAATCAAACCTGTAAAATAATTTGACCACTCCACTTGTACGTGTTTGTTGTCTTCAGCAGTATAGGGTTGAGGGTCATAAAAAAGCTACAAATGAAAAAGAAGATAGTTTACATGTATAATGAATAAATCAAATTGAAATATGATGGCAAAGTTTAAGAGGAAATCGTACCAGGTCAAAACTCACAACTGTCCCAGTTGTTATTATTTCATACATAAATCTTAACATATAATATCCGCATTCGATGAGGCCTTGTTGTTCATGACAATTATATTTTTAATGAGTGTAAATTCAATATATTATTTTTATGTAATAAATCAAAAAGTACAAATTATAAATGGAAATTTACCTTCGCCTTTACATATTTGATCTTTGCATTTCTTTTCTTTGTGTTTTTTCGAAAGTAGGCCCATGCACTGTTAGAAAAATAATACGAATGGGGTAAATTTAAAATTTATTATAATATATAAAACTATTGAGAAATTGAAACTTACTTTTCCAATATATTCTTAAAACTCGCCCGCACATCACCATGAACAGAGCATATCCAATAAAGAGCTTTCTCCCTTGGGCAAAAAATCCCTAACATCCAATGATTACTCATAAAAGGAAATTTAATGTTAGTGGTTTTTTATGTTAAAAGATAATTAACTATTCGGGAGAAATGTGTTTCATACCTCTCCCAAAAAGGCATCATCCAACATTGTTGGATTATATTCTTTTCAAATCTTTCAGCAATATAAACCATTCTTTGTTCTTCAGTCAATGCACATGCTTCAGGGGAAATCAATTGTGTGTCCATGAATCCATATACTTCTGTCAGTTCATTCCTCTCACAAATTTTATAAAGATACCTAATACAAAACATATATAAGTATACATTTTTAATAAATATAACGCAGGGAAAAGGTGTTAGGACTTACATTGAAAAAATTTGCACCACGTTGATGCCCAACTTATCTCCATTAACAAGCTCCATGATATAAGATTTTGTAATCCCCACAGTTATTTCACGCACACAAACATGAGATTCCATTGGAAACTCATAAAAACCCAACAACAAATGTGAATATCTTGACAATATGTCAAGACCACTGGAATCTGTATCTGATGTCATAGCATGTTGTCTTTTTTGTTGTCTATACAGTATTTCTTTACCTTTGAAGTATTCCTGTGAAAAAAAAATTGAGAATTATAGTAGTTTTCAAATGATAAAACAACTTTAATAAAAAAAAAAAGATATAACATTCATACCTCTATGGTAATGAGTCGAAGAAGTCTGGATGGCCAAACTAAAAAATAGCCGATACTCTGTCCAACTGTCGCCACCTCATCTGTAGGTATTGGTACCCTAGCTGATCTATCTATAATATCTTGTACAGTGACCCTCTTATTCTCTACCTCTAATTGTTGATGATGAACTGTATCTCCTATACAATATACCAACCCGTATGCTACTATATGATGTTGAGAATCATCAACATACAACTCGCAATATGTAGGAAGCTGTGGCGGAGGCGTAGGATAAAAAATGGGGTCCTCAGGCTGAGGTGGGGGAGTGGGAGCTACTGGCGGAGGTGGAGGATAAATAATGGGGTCTGCAGGGGGAGGTGGAGGAGTGGGAGCTGCAGTCTAAAATTGTCTTTGCATTTCTGCAAACATAGATTGCACCGAATCTCTAATCTTGTCTTCCATCGTTGCATTAATATTTTGAACTTCAGCCTCCAAGGATTCTATTTTTTTTATAAACCCCCTCAATGTTAGAAGTTGAAGAACGTGGAAACACTTTTCTTATCGATACACCTGTCGGATATTCTCTTACACGACCAGGATGTTCGGGCCTTCCCAATGCTGAAAATAAAATATCTTCCCTCCCAGTAGCTGTAAATGTCCCCTCTGAACTTTTCTCCTCAAGAGAGTCCTGTTTTTATTAATTGAACATTTCTGTAATGATTGAAACTTATATGAAGAAAATAGTTAACTTAAATAAATTAAATAGATATCTTACAATCCTCTCAGCTACAATTCTCGATTCTTCCGAAAGAGATTTCCCTTTTTTTCCCTTCCGAGCTCTCTTCCATTTTTCATGTCTAGATGGATGGGATGGAGGGGACACCTCTCCAGAGCTTGAAGACTCAGCTCTTAGTTGTTGAAATTTTTCCGCTATCATTTTTTCTTCCAATAATGTATACCCTCCCCGAGATAAACTATGAGGGTATACATTTTTCGATTGGATCTCCTGATGAGCTTTCCTTGTTTGCTATAATTTAAGAATAAAAAATCATTAACAAAACATTAATAAAATCATTTATATAAGAAAGTATATAAAAGTTTACATTTCCCTGACCATAAATCACTCTTTTTTTCTACTTTCAAAAAACTGTCTCCATGTGTCTTCATCTATAAAAGGATATATACGACATGGATTGTCATGACTCCTATGACCATAAATGAAATCAGATGTGAGGGTTGATTTGAAATCCCTCCATCTCCTGGCAGCCAATGATAAGTATTTCTTCCTGACTCCTCCAGTGTGAGGAATATCAAATTTCATCTGATAAAGAAGAGGTTAAACATATTATATATACCAGAAACATTAAAAGAATGGTCAAACAATGACAAAAGATCTTACCAAAATCGTCTCCCACAACTGAGAGATAACCGCTTTATCCACACCTCTCCAATCATCATACAGAATGCTTACTTTGGTCTTAGCCTGAGTTTCAACAAAACTCTTAAAATCTTTGGAATTCGGACCTCTAGGAATATCATCATCATCAAACTCAACTACTATCCTCTGATCCTGCGTACGGGCAAGTGATAATTTTGGTAAACGTGTGCAACCACGTTTACCAACCTTTGAACTCTTTGTCGTAATAGGAGCATGTGAATGTTCATCCCCAGAGGTATGACCAGCAATATGCTCCTCCCCAGAATCATGTGGTGGATCATCTGAATGATCTGTCATTATCCTTCAAATCAAAAAAACAAAAGTTAGTTCACAAATATACAAATTCAAATATTTTAATACTACTGTAATCAGAAAATAGAAAAGTGTACTGGGTTACATAATAGAAAACATTGGTAATATGGTAAGCATGTTAAACAATGGTAAAGATGGCAAAGATGGTCAAGATGGTCAAAATGGTCAAGATGGTAAAAAATGGAAAAAATGGTAAACCTGGTAAACATTGTAAACATGGTAAAGTAAATGTCATTGAACAAAAATAAGCATTTTAAAAATCGTGTAATGGTTATAAATTGTTGGGTCGTAGAGCATTTCCTTCTGTCTGGGTTCCACCGGCTGACCGGTGGTCATCCACCGGTTGGCCGGTGTCCCCAGGCAGTGGGCAAGCCTACGGCCTGGGTCCTCCGGCTGGCCGGTGGGAAAGAACCGGTTGGCCGGTGCCCATACCGGCTGGCCGGTGCGCTAACACCGGCTGACCGGTGGCTCAGGCAGAAAGCAATTCTTCTGCCAGAGACCACCGGCTGGCCGGTGGTCATCCACCGGTTGGCCGGTGTCACCAGGCAGTGGGCAAGCCTACTGCCTTGCCCTCCGGCTGGTCGGTGGGCAAGAACCGGTTGGCCCGTGCCCATACCGGCTGGCCGGTGCGCTAACACCGGCTGACCGGTGGCTCTGGCAGAAAGCAATGCTTCTGCCAGAGACCACCGGCTGGCCGGTGGGAGGCCACCGGTTGGTCGGTAGACTCAGAGAGTCAATATCATCCTTATTTTAAAACATGTTTTAATAAATAAAAAACTTACAATATCTAACATTTATGGAAAAAATAAATGTAAACAAGAAATAAACATATGTTACCTGTAATTTTAGGAATGTACAGATGGATTGTTTTCCCAAATTCCTTCATCATGATCGTTCCTTATGGCACAAACTATGTCTTCAACATGATCGTCATTATGTTCTGTTAATATTTCCATTGAAGTAGGGATCTCACATAAATCAGCATATTCATCAAGTTCATCCTCACCAACATATTGTTTTTTTTTCTTGTAAAACAACAGCCCACTGCATATCTGATTGATCTACTACATAAAAAATTTGTTTTGCATGTGTTTCCATTATAAAAGAATCAGCTATGTCTTCCAATCTATTCAGATTAACAAGTGTCATTCCAAATTCATCGTGTCTGACACTGTTGTTACCGTTAAACCATTTACAGTTAAAAACATGGACTTTAATTTTAAAGTAATCAACCTCCCATATGTCTTCAATCACTCCATAATATGCATTTGATGCAGAAATTGGGTTTTTGTCCTTAGCACTCGAAAAATGCATTGCTTCTGCAAACACCAATACACCACTATTCTGAACCGCACTTCTGTTGTCCTGAGCTTTTGTATGAAATGTATAACCATTAATGTCATAACCAGACCACGTTATCACATTTAAACATGGACCACCCACTATCCATTTTAATGTCTCTGATACATCTGATCTACCAAGCAAAGTCTTTTTAATCCATGAAAAAAAAGTTTTGTTGTGCTCATTCAAAATCCACATTTCTTTCTTCTTTGGATGACATTGTTTCAACTCATTAATGTGAAATGTGATATATGGTTGAGCATCAGCTATGTTCTTCAAGATGTATGATTCTAACTTCTTCATCTGTTCAGCTGACAATGATTTGACACTCAAGCCACGAATCCCCTTTCCCTCATTATTAACTCGTTCATGGGGAGATGGAGGCAAACCTATGTGTTGCGCCGCAGCCAAGTATCTCGTACAAAACTCTGCTACCTCCTCAGAAATATACTTTTCAATAATGGAGGCTTCAGGTCGATATAGATTTTTAACATACCCCTTTAATATTTTCATATACCTTTCAAAAGGATACATCCAACGAAGATATACAGGTCCACAAAGCTTTATTTCTCGAACCAGATTTATCATTAAATGCACCATTATATCAAAAAAAGTTGGAGGAAAATACATTTCCAATTGACAAAGTATTAAAATTGCATCCTTTTCCAAAATGTTCAAAGCATTCACATCAATCGCCTTGTTACAAATTGAATTGAAAAAATAACACAACTTTATTATAGTCTTTCTGACACGAATGGGCAATATTCCACGCAATGCAACTGGTAGAATTTGTTGCATCATGACGTGACAATCATGTGATTTCTTACCTATCAACTTCAAGTCCTTCATTGAGACAAAATTTTTTACATTATAATAATAACCTTGAGGCACTTTGGTATCATGAAGACACTGACAGAAGCTAATTTTCTCCCTCTTCGATAATGTATGACAAGCCGGGGGAAGAAATGTTCGTCTTCCTTTAGGAGTGGGAGCTAACTCCAAACGTATTCCCATTGATAGTAAGTCTAATCTTGCATTCAACCCATCTTTAGTCTTTCCATTAATATCTAACAATGTTCCAATCAAAGAATCACAGATATTATTCTCCACGTGCATGACATCAATATTATGTTTAACTTCATGATACCTCCAATATGGTAGCTCAAAAAATATTGACCTTTTCTTCCAATTATGTCTATCATTACCAGATTTCTGTGTCTTTCCCAATGTCACGTCAAGGTTTTTCACCCTCTCAAAATACTGATCATGGGATAAAGGTTTTGGAGCAGTATCAAATTCTTGTGAGCCATTAAATTCCTTTTTTAGTCTTCTATAAGGGTGTTCCATAGGCAAAAACTTTCGATGACCCATGTACACTGTTTTCCTCCCATGATGCAATTGACAATAGGACGTCTGTTGTTCGCAAATTGGACATGCTTTATTCCCTTTAACACTGTATCCAGACAAATTTCCATACGCTGGGAAGTCATTTATAGTGAACAGAAGCACTGCATGCAGTTGAAAATATTCCATTTTATAAGAATCATACACCCTAATACCATCAGCTCATAACAGTTTCAAATCATCAATCAACGGTGACAAGTAAACATCAATATCATTACCGGGTTGATTTGGACCAGAGATCATTGTACTCAAAATGACATATTTGCGCTTTATACAAACTTCAGGAGGGAGGTTGTAAATTACCAATAAAACAGGCCATGAACTATGTGTGCTACTGAGTGTTCGGTATGGATTCATTCCATCTGTGCACAACCCTAGTCTGAGATTTCTTATTTCATTTCCAAATGTAGAATACTGCGCATCAATTTTCTTCCATTGTGGACAATCAGCTGGATGACGTATTTTTCCATCACATACCCGCTCTTCAGCATGCCATCTTAACCTTTTTGCATCATGTGAATTAGCAAATAAATGTTTGAAACGATTAATTATAGGGAGATACCAAAATACCTTTGAAGGGAGCTTTGTAATATCTACATCACCCTGTGATTTTTCTTTCACCTTATACCGTGATGTCCCACATTTTGGAAACTCTGACATAAATTCATATTCCTTCTTATATATAATATAGTCATTCGGACAGGCATGTATTTTCTTGTATCCCAATCCCATCGGGCATAATATTTTCTTGGCTTTGTAATGTGAATCTGGAAGATCGTTATCTTTTGGAAGAATGTCTTTCATCAATTGTAGCAGCTCTGTAAAACTTCTGTCACTCCATCCATGCTTCACCTTTAGGTTAATCAATCTTAACACCGCCAACAGAACCGTAAAATCTGTACAACCGGGATATAATGGTTTTTCAGCATCACCATATAGACGTGCAACTGTCGGTTCTATCTCAATTTGTTCTGCTACAATATCGCGAATCATTTCTTCAATTCCATCGGAGTTACCATCTTGCGAATCATCATCATCAGTGACATTCCGTCCAATTTCACCATGCCAAATCCAAGGGCTGTAACTCAGATTAAAACCATGACATATCAGATGATCTTTTATCTCTCTACTTTTCAACTTCTTCATATTCAAACATTTCAGGCATGGACAGAAAAAAATGTCACTACTTGGAACATTTCGTTTTTCAAATTCGAAAAAGGCATCAACACCTTCCTCAAATTCATTGCTCATTCGATGTGCCGTAATCTAACTTCGACTCATTATTACCTATAACAAATATCAACAAAAAATATATATTTTTAAGATAAGAGAAAACATGTTTATATGAAAAAAATCATAATTTGAATGTAAAACAATTTAAAATATAAAACAAATCTTGAAAGTAGTAGTAGTTTTCATAAGTACCCAACACCAAATAGCTATACATCGTAAGTGTCATGTTAAAAATATGAATATAGACCATTTTTTTTATGTTTAATAATATTGTCATATTATCTGATCATTCTGATTATATATTAGAATTACTATATCCTTTTGATCCGATATATAATCTAAGGACATTAATATTTCTTTAGAAAAAGTAATTTTAATATCATAGTAATGTAAAAAAAAGTATATGTCGAACTATATATATGTAATACCAATAAAAAAATACATATGTGTTTGGCCTGGGTTTCACACATAAATCAACTCATCTCACAGATTAAATTTTTGAATCATCCTACATAATACTTATTTTTATAACTTAGGGAATGAAAATAATAATGTTTCTGGAAGAATGGAACGTTACAGTACCACCCATTATTTTTCAGATTTTGCTGAAGCTAATCCACAATGTTTTAATAATCATTTGCGAGTTGAATGTTGCGAGTTGAATGAACATAATAACCATTTGCAATAAAAAAAATTCCACGAGATTCAAAAACGAACGAAAAGCACATCAAGAATCAAAACGAAAACGAAAGAAATAAATTCGTGGAAGGCTTACTTGAATGTCGCGAGTTGAGATGATAGATCCAAGATCAGTGAAGAAGATAAACAATGAAGCCAAAATGAGTGTAATGAAGGCGATCGATGAGCCGATTAGAGTTTACCGCGCGAGAGAGAGACGAGTCGGCGACTGTCAATCGAAAAAATCGTAAATGACAGAACGCGGGCATTGATTTTTTTAAATGATTTATAACATCGGTTATTATATAACCGACGTTATAAACTATTTTTAAGCTTTTTTACGTCGGTTATTTTATAACTGACGTTATAAACCCCAGGGTGCTTTGGTTTTTTACGTCGGTTATTGGATAACCGACATAAAAAACGCGTAGATATCGGGTTTTTTTACGCCGGTTTCCACATAACCGACGTAAAAAAAACCCGATATCTACACGTTTTTGACGTCGGTTATCCAATAACTGACGTAAAAAACCAAAGCACCCGACAGTTTTTTACGTTGGTTATGTTATAACCGACGTAAAAAACACCGCGCTTTGGTTTTTTACGTCGGTTATTTGATAACCGACGTAAAAACCGCGGTTTTTTTACGTCGGTTACAAAATAATCGATGTAAAAAACCCCCGCGCATTGATTTGTTACATCGGTTATCAAATAACCGACGTAAAAACCCAACAGGCGCGATTTGTAACGTCGGTTATTAAAATAACCGACGTGAAAAATCTACTCGCCGCATTGTTACGTCGGTTATATATAACCGACGTAAAAAATGGTGATGTAAAAAACGATTTCTGCACTAGTGGGTGTTACATGAAGCAAGTTAGAGTTAGTTTCTGTAGTCATATGGTTGCTTCTAGTGATGGTTTTTAAAGGTGTTCAATTCAACTGGTGGAATATGACGACTTCCTTTAAAACATTTGGCATCCTTTGTAGATTGATGATGGTGATCTTTGGAGTTTGATGAGGAAATAATTTGTTATCAGATATCTCACCATATCTGATTCACAGGGATTTGACCTAGACATCAGACTATCTATAAGGATAATATGTCATTTTCCATTTACTACATTAGGTTAGCTAGGTGGTGTAATACTTTACCTTGTGATTAATATTAGACCGAGTTCTTGGTGTTTTACACTTTTCACAACTAAAGAGATATGTTCATGTCTTATTGTATAGTGTTGAACTAGATGAGATATGTGTGGGGTGTGGAGCTTCCTTTAACCATTCTTGATGGTGGTTGTGAACTAGCTTGGCAAGACCCATCATGGGCATGTTGTTTCCTTGGGTGCATGTTAGTTGATAGCACATGATTGTATTCAAGAGCTCCTAGGAGTCGAAGATCCAAATATGAGATCAGTATCCCTACCTTTTAGTAAATTTTTATCTTTTCAAAGAATAAAATAATTGATGGAGGGAATAATGTAGAGACTTTGGTTTTTTGTGTGTACGACTATTGAATATTCATGGGAATATTTTTAGATCATGGTGATGAGATGGTGAGTAATTTTGAGGCCCAGTGATACCAGAATTGATATTATAAAATATAAAATATATTAATATTACCTGTAAATAGTTTTCCTAAAAAAATTGGAATAACTATTTAATGGATCCTTGGATTAGAAATCAAATACCACAGTTGAGTCTCAAATATGGGGTTTACCATATGTGTGACCTACAGTCGATTGGTGCCAGATGTTTGGTTAAAGAAGTCGCAGGATGGTGCATTTAATTAAAATAACTATGTTTTTTTATTAAATGAGTTAATTAAAATCCACTATAAATACCCACTAAATAAGATTTTATAAGGGTTAAATGGAAAAAAATTCTATTTTTGAGTAGAGGAGGAGAGCATTATCATTTGGCAGATTGACATCAAATGACGGCCATGGATCAGAATGAGGTGGATTGATGGGTAATGAATGCAGTGGGTCATCATTATTGTTGGAGAACTCATTATTCAACAAATATCAATCCATAATTGATGTATGGAACATAAATTGTTGATTTCACATGTTTGATTAAAATTTTCAGAATGGATAAATTTTATTCTTTTGATTTTGGGTTTATTTATTCTTTCGCATGAGCCCTATTACCTTATTGTATATTTGATCTGTTAAACCCCTTGTTTCCCTTGATATCATACCATTTATATAATATTTATCCAACAATTCTTGGAAAATGATGGTTCACTTTGTTCTTATTTTTCCCCTCTCCTTTCATCATGTTCATCATAATTGGCCTACGGGGCCATGATTGGAAATTGTTAGGGTGGGTTTGAAAGCGATTGAACCCCAAGATTCATTGTGGTATAATGTAGAAAATGTAAAATGATGTTATGTTGTTATATATATAAACTATATAAGATTTAGGTGACACTCCATGGATTTCGGATCTGCAGGGTCGATGTGATCGAGTGGAAGATACATGGGAGGCGTGTTCTGGTATGTGTGATTGCTGCAGATGGATGTAGATAGTATTCTAGTTAAGAACAACTAGATTGTTATTTCATTTTGGATGTGGAGTGAGGCATATCTTCTTATTATTTTAAATAATAATAACATTGATTCTTATATTATTTAATAATTACAACATTTGGTACTAATAATAATAATATTATTATTAATCATGGTTTATTAGATTAAAATAAAGAGATTTAAATGAAATCTTGATGGAGAGGGAGTCAGGAGAAACCATACGGTAGGTGTACCCTGTATGCGAAATAAGGGTGGAATTCCATTTATCATGTGATATATTATAATGATGAACATATAATAATAATTATGAGAATAATTTATAAAGTTAGAGATAGGGGATGCACTTTAAGTGGGAAGGAAGTGTGCCACCTCTGGTACATAGTACACCCTGGGCATGAGAAATGGAGTGATTTCCCCTCCCCTTGTATTATTATGGATATTATTATTATTATTATTATTATTGAACCCCATTTCGGTTGTAACCTCTTCATCCAATGTGATAATGAAGAACTGTTTGTGGCATCCTGATCATTGTAATAAAGAATTTAATTAATGACCATTATTGGATACCTTTTTCTAACTCATAGATCAGGTCCACAAAATGAAGTGCATATATGTTACTACAAAATGTGTTTTATCATAGGGTGTCTGATTTGGGTTAGTAAGTATCCTATCCAAATTTTGTTTCTATGAAGATTGAAATAGTGTGATCTATTTTGATATTAATGTCTATTTGGGAAGAAATATTGGTGGATTAACATTTTATCTTGATGTATAAATGAATACCCTTGTCCACTAATTATTCTTTCAAAAAAACTAATACTTTGGCCCGTGATAAGCCTATCCTAAGGTTTTTTTCTACAAGGAATGAAATTGATGTTTTTTTAGAAAATGAGATATGATGTGAGGTTTTTTTATTGAGATTCTTCATTAAGAGATTATTGAAGATGAAAGTGATATTAAAGTATCATTGGAGAGTTAATTTAGATAAGGTGCTCCCCTGTCACACTAGGGTGCAAGACTTCTATCCATGGAGATGATACTCCCTTATCACACAAGGGAAAGGGTCCTCCATAATTTTTGTTTAGATTAAAATAGTTTTCCTTATAACACTAGTTTTTGGTTCATATATCTATGGATATGGTACTCCTCTATTACATTAAGGTGTGTGTCCTTCATACTCATTTTTTATATAGATACAGTACCCCCCTATCGCACCAGGGTGAGGGTCATTTATCCATGGAGATGGTAATCCCCTATTACACTAGGTTTCAAGTCCTCTTTAATCATTTCTTAGGTGGATATGATAGTACTCGATTCATGGTGTGTGTTCTCTATTTATGGGAAAGATACACCTTTATATCACCAGGGCATGAGTCCCCCATACTCTTTAAACTTGTAGAGATGGTACTCCCCTATACGGGCATTAGTCCTCTATCTACGGGGATGTTACTACCAAGCCACACTAGGGAATTAGTCCCCATAATCTTTAAAAAAGATAAGGATAATACCCCCTTTACAAGAACAAGTCCTATGTCTACTGAGTGGCATCATCATATTGTATTGGGGAGTGATTCCTCTACCTTTTATAGATTACACTTCATTGGGTTATGGAGTAATGGTGAGGTGAATTCACTCTTCTTGACATATTAGGATGGATACATGAGATTATGGGAACCACAGATGGTCCCTTTTTAGATATACTACCAGAATCATTGTTATTATATGGTATTTGGAGACCGAGATCCCTTTTCTCTCTCATTTAGACTTCTTATTGAGCATATCTGTAGGTTTACGATTGTTATCTCAGTTTTTTCTTGACATGCCTTTATTAGATGGAGATAACTACTTTTATCATGTTTTTACTGCTCTCTCTTCATTTTTGGGTCATCCTACTATGTATATATATAATCACCCCTTTATGGTATTTTCCCACATATGTCATGTCATATGAAGATAATAGATAGATTAGTAGGGATGTCATGAAATAATATGGATACTCGAGTGTATAGACCACAAATGTTGGTTGGTCTTGGAGATCATGATATGGGATAACTCGACTTCACATTATTTAATTTGTTATTAGGATGTGATATATTTTCTAGTTAGGAATGTATTTTTCCATTAATATTTAGATTTCTACTATCATACACTTTTGAATTTTCCTATAGGTTACTACATGCATGGTTTTCCCTGTATATGATATTGTCTTATATTTTTATTCCTTTTCACTTCTATATGGAAATGTTTGGGTTCATGAATATAAGAAAATTCTTAAAAGGCCTCCCATATTTTTTATGCCTTCTTGATTTTTTGTTTACAACCCTTTCCCTATAGAGGCCAAATTTAGGTTGTCCGGGCATGTTCTCTTGCTGACTAGGTGGACCTCAGTGGTTTGGGTTGTTACAATAACATTCATGAATTCATATTTCATTCATATTATTTACATTAAAAAATATTAAATCCCTTATAATGGATGTATAATATGATAATATCACTTTTAACTTTTCATAATTACACATAGTTCACTATTTTTTGCTTTAGGTTTTATAAGAGGATCAATTTTCTTCACATAACAAAATAAAAGGAAACACGATTATATGATTACACTTATTCATGAAAACTAGTATGGACTTGCAAAAATTTTCTTCATAAAATGATGTATATATTAGAAAATTATGTGTATGTCATTCAAAATAATTATCAAAATATTATCTCCTTTATATACCTGGGTAAGGATTTCTGGTGGCGTTCTCCTTCTTTATAGAACGTTAGAGGCTATTTGATACTTCTTCCCTAAACAAAACAACTAAATGCGTGATGATTCTCTATTTATCTTATTAAAAAAAGATCTGCAAAATGATGAATGTCAGCAACAATATTTAGGATCATGTCTTTGGTATTTATACACCTTGAGCACTTCTTTCGTTTTATGTTTCATGTTGTGTCATAGATGAATAAAAAATCCTTCAAAGATCATAGAACATTTAATCCATATAACATGGTATTTTTTTTACCATTCATCACAAGAAAACATGGTTCCACATCTTTTGTGAGATCATGTTTTCTCTTATAAGTGAGGCTCTCATGTGCTTGTGGTGATAATTTCATGATCCTTTAAACCTCAATTTCATCCAAGCATCACAAATATATGATGTTGTTATGCACACCCACTATGCCTACCCCCTTTTGCACCACCATATTACACATTGAGAGTGCTATTCACACCTACTATGCCTTATCTGCTCCATATGTGCACTATGCTACCCTTTCTACCACAAATTTTTCTTGGGACTGCTCTCCCTCATGGTTGAGATTTCTCCCATAGTGAGGCTAATGAGTTATCACACGTTACATGTATGGTTGGCCAATTTTTGGATAAAGGATTACATATGGTTCTATCCAAATAATTATTGATATTGGAATCCAAACCATAATCTCAAAATGGAATTAAAATAAATTCATTTCTATATAAGAACCTTTATTCATCACCAACCTCTTTTAACTTATCAGATCATCAAGATATGATCCATATCCAAATTTTTATATTATTTCACACTAATGATGATTATAATAATCTTAAAAAGTCTATATATAAATTTTATAAACAATTCAAATTATCCTATTGAAATGATATATTTTTGGGAAATTAATAATAAATCTTTAATCATCATGTTTATTAGAATATTCTTCATTCAAAAAATATAAATTGTTTTGCATGAAATTCATTATTCTATGATTTCTTCTTAAAAAATCCATTGATAATTCGTCACTTATCCTCATGCAAGAATAATTAATATTTTAATTGTATTTAATCAATTCCTCATGTAAATAGGTATTTTCATGTTATTATTTTAAAAACTAGAGCATAATATTATAACAATATTTGATAGGAGTGTAGAAAATTCTTGGAATCTATTCATCTTTACCAAAATTCTTATTCACATCTTATAGGACTATTTTTGACAATAAATAAAAATTCCAAAAAGTGGACTCAATAAATATAATATAATATTAATAATAATAAATACCAAGAGTTATTATAATTTCAAAACAAAAAATTACAATAGTTATAAACATAAAAAAATAATATTAATTACACTCCCGAAAAAATACTCAACCATTTCTAAAATTTAAATAATTATATTTAAAAAATAAAAAACATGATTATTATTATTATAAAAAAATTATAAACAAAAAAATACAATAGCATATTTTATATAAACCCTGCTTTTCAATATAATATAATCAAACATTCAAATAATAACACATCAATAAAAGTCATATAAAATGATAAATAATATTTTAATTATATCCCATAAATTGGTTAAATCATGTATACGGGAGTTCAAAAGAAAAAAAAGAAAACTCTGGATACATTTATAATGATGTGAAGTTGGCATGAATGATATCTGAACAATGTACAAGGATATTTATCTCTGAGTACCTCAAAACTCACATGACACAATTGAGATTGTTGGTCTCTAAATTGTGAAAATAACAATGAAAATCCTAATAATTTTATAGAATTAATAATTCTTATTTTTAGTAAAAACGATAAAGTATATTTGAAATACTAAAAAACAGTGTTACCATTTTCCCCACCATAAAATATTTCTCCCCAGAAACCCCCTCAAATTTTCATCATTGATAATATTGTTGCTTTATTAAAAATAAACCCTACACTGATTTGGTAAGAATTTTTAAATTTTAAAACAACACAAACATTAAAAATAAATTAATTATCTACCTTTTTAGAAAATGATTACCTCTAAAATATCAAATCTAAAAATTTTAATCTCAAGAGTTATCTTATTGGATGTGAACATAAAATATATGTATGTGATGAATATATCATAAGGCCATAAACCTAATCTTGAGATTACATTGGTTACAAATTACTCTAGTTGAATATGTTACAACTCAAGACAACATCACACCCAACATAATATAGGCTAAGTGCATGTATCTACCACCTCAATCTCACATGATCTCAACCAATTTCTAATACCTTGTGAATTGATTAAAGATAGATTGTATATCCATTGAAGTGGTTTAATGGATTATCTAATTGGAATTAATTCATTATATAATACATCATATTCTTCACATGGATAATGCACTATTCTTTTAATATAGAGCATTAATGTGGGATATATAAAGGGATTTGATCTCTCCTTTGGGATTATAATAATAGGTTTCATTAAAATATCTATGAAGATATATTCTTCTTAAAACATCATTAATTCACGTATAGTAAAGTAACATGCACCCCAATCTATGTTAAAATATACTCATGAAAAGATCATGGATCTTTTAGCTTCTATAATCCCTTAGAGGAACAAAGTGGAATTTATATTCTGTGGTGACTATCATCAAAAATAATCTATTGAGATAGTGGCTTCTAAAACCACAATACAATCACTCTATGTTATTATTTTTTCAAACATGTTGAATATTTCAAGTATATATTTGGTATATGTCAGTTTTATACCACTTATATCATTCATATGATGGGCATAAAGATACCATGAGTGGTATTAATGCTACCTTATATGATGAACCAATGTTTATTTTTTTATTTTTAATAAAGAAATCACTTAATAATTTTAAACCGCTTTCCCCACATTAAATTTTGTTATATAATAACATAATTCTTGATTATTGACATGTTACTCTATTGGGGTGTGGTAAAAAATAATTTAATAATTTAAAATTTAGTAATGTGTTAAAAGTCAGTTTTCTCTAGAGAGGAAAACACAATAATCAAGTTTTCACTGTTAAATTAAAGGAACAATTTTATGGTTTATAAATTGTTTGATTTTGAAAAAAAACTAAAGAAATGAATCAAAATAAATAAATTAAGAAAAAAAATAAAAAAAATGAATACTCAAATGATTAAAAACTATGATATGATAAGGGCGATCATTCTGAGGTCTATTTTACAAATGTAATTTTACCCTAGTTTCAATTTTTACAATCCTCTTATACTAAACTGATTAAAGTGATATTCCATGATTGATTCTACTCAATCCCTTTGTTAAATGGTGATGATGAGAGGAACATTTCCAAGATCTCAATTCATTCTCCTCTTCTTCCAATTTGTGAGTGATTTATAGAGAATATTCTCGATGGTCATAGGCAATACTCGATCTGGTCTTCTTTATCACAAAAAATCTAGAATATCCACTACCCCTCCCACACATACTGACAATCGTTGAGTACATCAACACTAATAATATTTCTATTCCATTTTCTATTAACAAGAACATCGTGGAGGAAGATAATAATCATTTATCAAATAAAAATCAATAACAGAATAAAAAACCAAACATGATCATACATGATAATAAAAACCACTGTTATAAACTAAAAGAAACTTTATTGAATAGAGGAAAAAAATATATTCAATAAATCAAAAGAACTCAAGAATTACATAGAAAAAATCTCCCATTACATGATAAATCAAGAATGTTTCCTCTCCATTTGAATGGAAACCAAAGAATAAGGGGGATGATGAAGGCATTAAACCATATGAAAAAGAAAACAGTGACCAAGAAATACATAAAATTTCTCATCTAGAATATCTCTAATGGATGTTGGATCCTATTATACCCACCTTATAGATGAACCTATCAAAGGTTTCTTTATAGAAATTTTGAGAAATTGATTTTTATCTTGATACTATAAATTTCAAAGTCTTTGGACATGTATGAATGAATTTATGACATAATTAATGAGTCACACTTTTTCTAGCCAAAGATTCTCTAAATATTCCTATAACATGGAGTGCTCAATGGCCATATTAATGAGTAAATATCACAATAAAATTTAATTTAGAGACATTTAATCATGTCCTATTTAAAATACATCTTTAATCACCTAATTTTACGTTTTTTATGTAGATTGATGCCTCATTTACTTAGGTGGGGTCCACTCTTTTTGCTATAATTTTTTTTTCAAATTGAGTTATTTTTATTGGTCTAGGGTAATTTCAAACTAGCTCTGGGTGCATAAAAATATATTGAATCTCAAAAAAAAATTCCTAAAAAAATTATCCCTCAAATTGGATCAATACTTTAAAAGATATTCTCTAAATAAAATAATCATAAAAATCTATTAAAATTACTGAATTAAGTGATTTTCATATTTTATCCCCAAACACACCAATAATACATAAATTATATAAATCAGCTGAAATTTTTATATCTTACAGGATTAAATAATTGAAATATATATTAAAAATGGTGAAAATATTAGCTCTTTCAACTCCTCTACACTTTTCACATGGACTCCTCGACAAGTAAGTATGAGATTCAATTCAAAGAAATTTCAAAACACATACTCATGAGATCAACCAATTTTTCAGCAAGAAAAAAATTATATAATTCCTCCTAAAAAATTACTTCAATTTCTACACTCATATCATTCAATATATTTCAACTTCATTTTTCCTCCAATATACACAAAATACCTTCCCCACATGAATTATTTTTCTCATATCACAAATATCAATTTTCAATAACTCTTTTCTCAAACAAACCCATGAAGGAGTCACAATATTCATGATATATTCCTACATATCGACTTTATGTTAGTTAAAGAAATGTGTTTATTATGAGAAAATTTTAGGTTTTTTCTGTGTCTTTTGGTTGGAATGATACAGTCATCAACAATTACAAGTATAAATAGAGAGAGTTTATCTATTTTTGTAGAAAATTTGAAATATTATAAATTAAACTCAAGTATAGTATCCTTATAACTTAATTTAGAATAATATAATCTCCTATAATATTTGAAAATATCCTGAAAATACCACACATTCTCCAATTATTCATCATTATCATAGAAATTACTTCCCAAAATTTCATATTTTTTAAAAAAATCTTTAGAAATGCAAGAGTTATTTTATCATGAAATCTCCTCAAGAAAAATATCTTAAAAGAATGATTTTTTTGGTATAAAACCATCTATTAATTATTTTAGTATCCACACAAGGTATCACCTAATTATTTATCACAAAAAAATGAAACTTCCCCCCACACTTAAGATCAACTAGATCATGAAACTTCACTTCAAGAGCATGTTAGATATGGAAAATTGGCCTGTAATATGGAGAACCTAATAGTATGTTCATGTATTGTAATGGAAAAAAAGGATTAAATATACAAGTTAGGATAGAATATAAATCATTCACTTGAAAAATGAGATTAAAAAATGAATAAGTCCTTCAATCATTTAAAACACAAGTACCTAAAACCCCATTTTTGGATAAGAATAAATAAAATTTTGGTTAAAGAAATCATCGTTTAGTTCAATCAGGATGTTAATTGAATGTAAAGATTATGAAAAAATGGTTTATAAGCCTAATGGGAGTGTGATTTCAATGATAAATATATAGTGAGATGTGGAATGCGATTCAAAAACCATATATCTATTCATAAAATTACCAATGATTTGAACAAGAATCAAACTCATTTTTAGTATCCATTTAAGATCTATATCATGGGATAAATTTTTTCAATAATTAAAATGGGTTTTAAAAAAATGGATGAGATTTTCATTTGAGATCACAAGTTTCAAAAAAACCCAAAAATTGAAAAATAAAAACACAAAAATGTAAAATACACAAATTTTTTTTGAAAAATAAAAGAAAATTATATTTGAAATCCTAAACAAAAAATGTTTCATATCACACACTTATATGATACATTGTAACCAATTAATTTAAATAGATATATTATATAAGTATAATTTTAATTGAATAACAATAATAAATTAAGTGTAATGGATTGTTACGACTTATCTTTCTGGAAGTGTAATGTTTAGTTAATCTCATAAATGTTGCTCACTAAAAATATACATGAAAATATAGGGAATATTACATATTAATTTTATTGAAAAAAATAAAACATAAATAAAATAATAAATGAAAATAAAAGAGTATAGATATTTGATTAATCCCCCAAGTGGACCCTAGGTTTTTAGTGACTCTATATGGGATGTTATTGTGGGTTATTCCCAATTTGATGGTTAGTATAGTTTAATTGAGATGATCCAAAAACACTTATTCTTTCAGTATTATATTTCATTTTTTAGGACTCCATTAATAGAGTATAAAAAATTCACCCCAAGAAAATTAGATACAACATTCATAGTTTGGTTAGAATAAATAATGATTCCACATATTTATTGGTTTCCACTTAAATAACCTCTTCTTCATTATCTAGTTATTTTTTTGGTATTCAAAATCAGTGGAATAATCAAACTAAAAGTGATATTTTAATTCTATTTGAACAAAAATAAATTCTGAATAATCAATATAAAATTAATCCCTTAAAAATTAAGTAGATTTTGTCTCTATTTCCACCAAAAAAACTACCTTTTCTACCTCTTTAACTCCCAAAAATATATGTTAAACATTTTTAGGGAGATTCATATATACCTCTTCAGTTAGAACTTATTATTTTTCTTATTAATCTTATAATTTAATAGAAGTGTTTTCCTAATTTTAAAATTTGAAATAGGGGGATAATGGTCAATTCATGATTAATAAAATAAAAATTAAAATAGTTTAAGAAAATATCATCTCCCTAAGTATGTTAAGCTTCAATATATTCATTAGTGGAAAATGCCTCCGAGATTTGAATTTCATTAGATAGAGGTAGGCAGTTAGGCTCCTCCATATTATCTTCCAATACCTCTAGTTGTGTGGTTACATATTCTTCTAAAAAAATTAATAGGTATTGTGGTGTTTACTATTCTTTCTTCAAAGGGATATTGATATCATATTTTACTTCATATTCATTAATGAAGTCATACAAATCTCAATGATCTCCCATATGTATTTTATACGAAGAATATTCTTCATCCAAATCCTCCAAAAATTGTTGAGCATATCCAGATGGATCATCTTTGAATTCCATAAAGGTCTCCCCAGGTTCTTTAACATTAAACGTGAGTGGTGAATCCACTAACAATAATGGCTGGGGTTTAGATTTGGTTTTCTCTTGGGATGTGCATACATATTTCTATAAATATTTCTATTTTTCTATAAAACTCCTATATTTATTATCAAATTCATTGCAATTACTTTTTATTTCTATTGTAATCCACCGACACATGATTTTTCAACTTAAAAATTTCTTGATAAAATTTTGGGATGTAATAACAGAGTTCAGTTAATTCTCTTTCCAATCCCTCCAACACTGGGTATTTAAGTTTCTCTTTGAGGTCCTAGTTGAGATCCTTGAATTTATCCTTTATAAAAAACATTCATCGAGCTCCTCTAATTTTTTTAGTAAATAAATAAACATTATCAACCATAAACCAGAGTATGTTAATAATTTTTGATTTTTTTTAATTTAAAACAATCAAATATTTACATTTATATTGTTGGAACTGTTTCCTTGGAAATGGTTCCATTTTTTGAAATCTGATTTCCATGGTGTCTTTCAAAAAAAATTACAAAGTTAAAATATAGTAAAGTGGCCAAACTAGGTTGTCTCTAGATAAGAGTGTTAAAAAAATAAAGTTTTCACCTTTAAATTAGTGGAAAATGTTACGGGTTTTGAAATTTTTATATTTGTTAAACAAACAAAATAAAGGAACCAAAATAAAATAATTAGAAAAATGACTAGAAACAATGACAATTAATGTGATTGAAAACTATGATATGGTAGTGATCATGTCTAGGATTGTTTGAAAATAAAATTCTATCATAGTATCAATTTTTCTAGTCCTTTTCTACTAATTAGATTAAAGTGATATTTTAAGATTGATTCCTCTCACAGTCATAGTCAGATAGTGATTTTGGGAGTAAAAATTTAAAATATCCAAGTCTTGTCTACTCTCATTCCAATGCATAAGAGAGTTGTGGTGATTTTCCTCAATTGACTTAGGCAATACCATATTAGGTATTATTTATCCCAAACAATCATGAATGTCCACTAACCCACCTACACGTACTGATGATCATCATGTACTTCACCACTAAGACTTGGTAAATTCCATCCTATATAAACTAGAGCCTATTAGATGGAGATAATGATCATTGAACAATGAAAATTCAATAACAGAATCAAAAACCAAATATGATCATACTTGATAATAAAAACTACTATTATAAATCGAAATAAACATTATATAAGAGGTAATGAAATGTTATTAAATAAATCAAAAGAACTCAATCATTAAAAAGGAGGAAACCTCCCTTTTTTACAAAAAATCAAACATTTACCCATCCAATTTAAGGGTATCCAATAATAAAGGGGTAGAATAAAACATTACAATTCTATGAAAAATAAAAGAAGAAAGTTTTTTCCTCTAGAATCTGTACACCAGATGTTATTTTCTATTATTATCACCATATATATGAAACTCTCCAATTTTACTTCTTATATGTTGTGAGAAATTGATTTTTTATTTACCATAAAAATTTTAATTTCCTTTTACATTTATGAAAAATTTTATGACATAATTAAATTGTAATGATTTTTTTGGATGAAGATTGCATAAATAATCCTTGAATTTAGAGCGTTCTATGGATACTTTAATGAGGGAATTCCTCAATTAAACTTAATGTACAAATATTTAATAATGTCTTATTTACAATACATTTAGAAGCACCTCATTTATAGGTCATTATCTCATGTTATTCTTAATATACATTGGTGGAATCCCTTCTATCTATAAAAAATATTTTCAACATGATTTATTTTTTGGGCTTATAGGATTTATATTTAGCTCTTGGCCCAGAATACAAATTTGAATTCCTCAAACAATGTCATCTTAAAAAAATTATAACTCTAATTGGTTTATTATTTTAAAATTTATTCTTGAAATACCAAAGTGATAAAAGTATGTTAATATTTAGGAATTAATAAATTTTTATATTTTATACCAAAACCCACAAAAGATCGATAAATGATACAAATCAACACAAATTGTTAAATTTTATGGGATTAAGTAATCAAAATAATTATGAAACTGGTGAAAATATTATCTCTACTAGTGATTCATTCAACATTATGTTAAGTAGTTTATGTAATGAGGAGTGGGAAGCAATATTAATTTAAGTTGGTAATGTAATCTAGAGAAGAAGTTCTGAATAATATTAATAAGTTAATGAAACCAATATTAATTAAATGGAAAATAATGAAATCATTTTTTCTCTACCTAATGTAGCATTGACTATAAATGTAATTTTCAAAGTAGTCATGGCATGTCACACCAAGTCTTAGATGTCACTAAACTAGTGCCCCGAGATGATGCACCACATAGCCTCAAGAGCGCCTCCCTATATTCCATAGGTTGTGGACTAGTTGTGAGGGCATGTGAGTTTACTGTAAAGAGAATATACCCTCATTACTAGAGTTCACAACACGGAAGTAAATAAGGGAAACATCACATGACATCCTGAAATAGATAAATAAACAACAGGGTTAAATTTCCAAATCTCATCCCATACAATATGATAATGATGCTACATATGTTATAGGTAGGGAATTAAATAATAATAAAGTCAAGTAAAACCATATGAAAAATAGAAAAAATGGATCAAACTAAAATAAAACACAACCCATAATAGTCTGGATCTCTATAAAGACACCCATATCCCAATATAAAAACTATCTAAATAATTAAGCATCAAATCGTTTCATCACCTGAACCTATAACCTATAACTAAGTAGCATCTTCTCAGACATGAAAGTTCGATAGAGGCCCAATTAGGGTGTGAGTACAACTCATTATTCCACCACTGATGGTGTCTAATTAAAATCTAATATGTATGTGTAAATCATAAGGTGCGAATAAAGAAGTGATGTAGCAATAATAATAATATGCCGAAGAAATAAATTTAACCCTATAAAACCATAGGTATAAAGGGGATAACCTAGGATGAGATAACCTGATTTGACACTAACAACTCTATAAACATGATGGAGGTATCATGTCTCAATTTAATTCCAATGTACATCATCTTGGAAACCATAATGTTATAACCTGATGGGAATCCACATGTCTTAAACGAGAATTACCTTCCAACAATTCCAAAATAAATCTGTTAGTTTGGTTTAAACTCAAGGAATAGTCCTTGAAATTCAAAATAAAATCTCGATTGGAATTTAAAGCTCACACCCAAGGATTTTCACCCAATAAGATCGAGAAAAATTTGGGGAGATCATCCCAAAACATTCAACAAGGGTCGCCCTTATATATCCACAACATTAATGAATGGTATTCAATGATGTGGATATTACCAAAATCAAAGTGCGAGAAAACCCATGAAATTCATGATAATGAGTCTCAGTAGAACCAACTGGATGGATCAAGGAATTCTACATCTTCAGACCTCCTTAAATCTATGTATATCTTTATTCCTAAAATTCACATAAATCTCTTAGGGAACTCCTACTATCATTCATTTAATTCCACATCAGCATAATTTATAAGGAATCGAAGGAACATCCAATGTAATTCCAATTATACTAAAACTTCTAAGAGAATCCAACAAGTCATTATTCCATAATTTAAACATAAATACACATAGAAATTTAATATAGAAACACCCCAATGGATAATTTCACACATATATAATTAAAACATTTTAATCCAAGTTTTATATATAATTTAATTCATAAGTACATCAAGTATATCGGGGCCATAAGAACAAACAATTTCTAAGGGTTATCCTAGGAAACCAAAATTCCAAATTAAGTCATTAAATTTCCATGGTCAGCCCTTAACCACACAATTTATTTACCTATTTTAAATTCACGCATCAATTATGCTACGGTAATATTTTTCATGAAGGTATAACTCAAGACAATATGTTTCTCTCAACCCAAATGGGTTTTAAAGACATATATAAGGAAACAAAACTATTAATTTATATTTCAAGTCATGCAATCAGTAAGTTGATGTGAATACACATGATATACACATAATTAAGGGAATGACATAATAGAACATAATTTTTACCACCTAACTTAACCTTGAAGGGTCCCACTCCTCTGATATAAACCTTTAGTTCAAGATAAAATACAATAAATCAATGATCCAGACCAATTCCCTGCAAATAGAGAAAAACTAGTATAAATAGTGTGAGAAACCTTTATAATAAAAGAAAAAAATAAAGGCAGGTATTTGACTATTAGAATTAGAACATTCCTTATAATACATATGACTGAATAAAAAATAGCTAGTATCTAGAGGAGATCCCCCATGGCCAAAGATAAGAGGTGGAGGGCTTCAACACTAATAGAAATGGCCCTAAATATAGTAAAAATGTGGATAACGATGAAGTGGGTGATGAGATGAAATGACCCTTTACTCCCTTAAGAATGGGATACAGAATCCCCAGATCACCGATGGACCATAAGTGGGATAGTGAGACCAAGAATACCTACACCCCTACAAGACCACCACCACCATGTTAGTGGCTTTGTATCGACTATCTGGTGGGACTGTGACAATATTTTTTATTCATAACTCATATTCCCAAGCCTCCAAATCCTTCCTAAGACCCAAAAACCCCATATATCACATCATTTCATGTCCAAAATGTATATTTTTAGGGGTTTGATCCCTTGAAATTTGATTTAGAAATCCATTATAAAATCAAACCCATTCACTAAATAAAAACTACAACTTTCCTCAAAGACTGATCACCGGTATGGATAGATGGTTTTTCAATCTATCCCCCCCATATAATATCTTATCCTTGATCTATATCCCCAACAATTATCAAGAATTAACTCATGAAAAAACTGCAAACACCACAAAAGATAAGGTCTTACAAAAACTATTTTCAACCATATTCACTATTTTACACCCCACTATCCCAAACATTGTAGTGTCGATGAAGTTGTCAAAGAAAAAATGAATCCCCACTACTAATAACATCCATGAAACCTTTATTCACTAACATATCACATCATTTATTTTTTTCATTGGTCTATACCATACAACTCTTATCCAAAACCACATCCAAATGAGTAGCCTTACTCTCGAGACCAATTATATCATAATAAATTTACTTAAAATTAACACCAGCATGCCCCTTATAACTCTAGATCCATAAAAACCAAGTTTTAAAACTATAACCAACCAATTCCAACGTAAACTAACCAACTAAGTCCTACACCTATGTTTTTTATAAAACCAAACATCAACAAATATTTTTAATAACATGAAATTAATAATGTTTATAAAAACCTATAATAAATGTGAACCTAACACTAAATATATCCATTGTGTGCAACCCACCTAAGTGAATCCTTATTATCAATCTATGAGCACTAAATCATATGATACTCTCTATTATCCAAACACTAGCATTCTAGAGCCTCGATCACATACTTGGTCAAGCCACCAACCAAAACCTTAATTTAGGTTTTATTAAAAAATATCCCATAAAATGTATTACCATTATAAGACAAAAAACCCAAGATAATTAACACAACCCAGTCTATAAAAGGTGCTAACATGCAATACTCAACTCTTAGATAGGGCATTGGTCAAAAGTCAATACAACTCCTCATTCTAGGTCCCCGACCAATACTGATGATTTTCACCTCCTCTCATTTAAAGGTTTCTTGGCCAGAGAGTTTCTTGGGATCCAATTTATTACTCATTTATTCACATCATATTTAACATGATTCATCTTAAGTGGTTTACAACCCTTTATGAAAATTTATAAGAAAAATAACCCTTTTAAATTCAATATATGATTATTCAAATCACATGGATCTACCTAATGATGCCCCACTCTAGCACCCAGAAAAAAATTTCTTTACACCAGATACATTCCATTAATATCTATAAATTATTAATGAATTATAACCCCACTATTTACTGAAACCCCATGGTAAATTCACCAAATAACTAAGCTTGTCATCGTGAACTATAACTTGTATCAACACCCATCAATAAAAGTCACCCTAAAATAACCTTTAATGCATATGAAGATGATGTAAATACTAAATATTCACCTAATATCACATATGAAATTATCCCCAGTATCCTCATAGGGATTTAGAAAATACAAAATCACCAGCCCAATGGTTAGTCACACCACACTGATATCACCTTAACACAAGGGTTGAGAATTTCAAGACTGATTTGAAACACCCAACCAAGGAGTTTCCTTAATATAAAAAAAGGACATAAACTATTACCCCTGATGGAGAATATAGTATTCATCAATATACATAATGATTGGATGTGGAATTGCTTCTTAAATCTATGCACCATACATGATATATTATCCACTTACCATATCTGACTTATAATAATTTCATGCACAACTTCCATCAATACATCATTCAATATAAGGGTCTCACCCCCAAATAGCCCGTGGTTCACACATAACCACATGACGTAACTTGAAAAAACCACACACCAATCCCAATAGAATTAAATATACTCAAATACATTATGGTTGTTCTGATCAATGCCCATCCACATCATCTACCCCTGATGCATCAATAAATTGTATCTATATTTGATGATACCTGTATACCTTGATCCTTCATGGAGTCAATACCACCAAATAAGAGACCTCTAAATTCTCATAAAATCCCTAGGAAACCTGCCTACAAGAATTAGTAATTTATCACTCAACTTATTGCAAGAAGAATTTTATGATCAGAACTCATATGGTCCCACGAACCTCCACCATTCTATTATGAACCCATTTTCATCACGACACTATTATCATCACGCCAATTGAGTTATTCCATGACCTAAAATATTTAGCATGGGCCCATACATGAACTATTTAACGAATCCAATCCAAACAGAGCTATGCATATCCAATATGCACTACTTTTTCCATAATAAAAACAATAGGTTCCCTCTCCAGAGACTTTTAGTCATATCAACTAACATGAACAACACCCCTTTAACAAGAACATGTACCATTAATTATAGTGAGTCCTATGGGGTTTCATGCTTCATCTATAACCATTTTATCCTTTAAATCCCAATCCCATAAATCATATAATGTTAATACCCACTCATATTATGGTTCAAGCATCTGACCAAGCCATAACTCACCCCATGACCACCTATCACCCATGTTTCATTCTACCATAGAGAATCTAACCACCCTCACTAAATAAAATAATGAATTGAAGATCCATAGGTCATGGATTTACAATAATATTTCTCTCAAATATATCTTATACACTAGGAGAACTAACACATAAGGTTCCCCAGACCCCAAAAGACGAGGTAACCCACAAGACTTTATAAAACCCATCTCATAGTACTCCTGAGGAACCCCATATATAAATAAAAAGATTTCATATACTTCCTATGATTATGTTCCAACACATATAAGTTTACCCTTATTTAATAATCATGGACCCTCCTATTTAGGATCATTTTTTACTAGACCATTGAAACTCCACCATTAGATAACCAGTTAGGAATTTTTATGATCATGCCTTCCAAAACATCCTAACAGCTATGGGTTCTATAACATGAAGTGATCATCCCTAAAAAACACAAGGAACTAAAATAATGAGAACCATGCACTTGGTATAACATCATATATAGTAATTCCATAAGGAAAATCATTCATCCAAGTTTCATGCAATCAACAATACACAAGAATGGGTGTACCCCCTCATGAATCACCCTCACAGATCACTAAGATTTGACTCACTAAGAACCAGGGACAATCCTAAGGATCAATTGGTGTTTTTCCTAGAATAAACACCATACAACATCATGTTATAAATTAAGGTAAACAACACTACAAAAATATCAAGATCATAGGTGTCGATCATGCAAAAAATAACTAGCATTCTCAAGGATGACACATATAATGACCCATACTTTACATACATTGTTATTACTTCAGAATTGAATCACACTTATTACAACATATAACAAAACCAATAAAAGACCGTATAGGTATAGTGTCTTTAGAAACTGGGAAACATAAACAACTAGTTCATAAAGCATCTAATTTTCCTCCCATTTATTTCATCATATCTAGAGTCCATTTTTGGCATATCCTACTTAATAACCTTCTTCCTAACCTGGGGAAATAAAACATACAAAAGGGTGAGCTCAAATTCCCAGTAAGGGTAAACAAAAGAAATATCAATAACACCATATACATAAGAACATAACTTTTGAAAATCTTAACCTGCAAAAGAGATCATAATATCATAACATGTGATAAATCATAGAAGTGAAATGTAATCCCAATAATCATAACGTAAAACATGAAACTTTGTGGCATACACACATAATCATAGAGAATCATTTCTTGTTAGTCAAGACTCATTGCAAGACTATCTTAGTGGACAAAGTTCATTTCTGAACCGAGTTCACTTCTCGTTTCAGTCCTGTTTCACTGAATTGGTATAACCTACCATTCCAGCCATGTCTATCTCATGAGATATAAAATCTTTACCCAGTGCATTGGAAGGAGATATAGGTCCCACCCATCTCATAATGATACCATTATTATGTGTGCCCCAAAATCATAAATCATACATCATTGCATAACCCATGTAATAAAAATGGGAATCTTAAACATCATGACATCATAAAACGATTCAAATAAGATAAAGGAATTCATAAAAATATTTCCACCACAACATAATCAAGTAAGTGTAATAATAGGGATAGAAACAGAACCCTATATTATCTTAGATGGAAAATAATTTTGATAAGACACTTGAACTCCATTCTTGAGGAAAATATCCTTTATACTTCAAAAACATTTTTCCTTTCTTAACATGTCATAGAATTTTAAACTAAAAGAAGTTGATTAAAAACAAACATGAAAAATTTTAAGGGAAGCTTCTTGGAAATAATTTTTTAAAAATCCATTCATGCCGTATAAGTTAAAAGAAAACATTCTTCTCATACTTTTGTCGGAAAAGTTAAAAAGTACCTCGTACGAAAAACGACAAAAGATTCCTTTCATATCTTTTACTAAAAAATCACCGAAGGGTAAAATTTGATATAAACTATTTTAGAAGGATATAAATATTACATATTGAGGAAACATGGATGGGGATGATAAAATACACCCCAGTAAATACCAAAGAATAAACAATCTCAGATAAAAATGAGATTGTGATATTTCCCTTACCTTTGGTCCGATATGCTTTGTACGTGTCCAAAACTCCTGTATAATGATTTAAATAATGTTATTGACTTATTACATAATCATACATATTTTTATGATATCATATATGGTCATATTCTTAGATTATTATTAGTAATATTTCATTACTACTTGTTATTCAGGTGTTTATAACTTTTTGTTCTTATGCGTGTTTTGTCGAATAAATTCTTATTCTTATCTTTAGGTTATAGATACCTCATTTACAGAATGGTATTAATGTAACATATATCATATTAATTCATTCAATTCATTTATATAATCATTATGCAGTGAAGATCATGTAGAACCAGTCGCATCACATCGTGGAGACGGTATTCCGTACGTGTGCACGAGTGATGATATCGCTCCTATGATCGTGGAATTGTATTAGAGTGTATGTATACTATTTCAGAATCAATATCACTTTATAATAGTTATTTATAGTCATTATTTACACCATTATACCCATCCAAGTGAGGTGGTGGTGGAAAATAGATTACACCACGGCGTGGAGACGGTATTCCGTACGTACGCACGCGCGTTGATTTATTTTTCTATAGGATGGATAGATGGTGAAATAGGGTTGTTTCATACTTATAATAACATGTCATTATATGAGTGATACTGATGTTATTACTTCATAATGAAACAACTAAATAAGAATAAGTGGAAGAAGAAATAAAGATGAAATAATTGGTAACGGACATTACCTCTTCTTTGAAGTGCTTCTTTGAGACCTTCTTTTAGGGCACTAAAATTGGCCTTTGAAGAAGACCAGGACCTCTCGGATGTCTCTAGGGAAGTGGAGAGGAGAAAGTGGCAGGGGTTGGCCGAGCTTCAAGTCTCAATGTGGTGTGAGGAAGAGAGGGAAGAGGTGCCCTTTTATAAGGGAGGAGAGGGGCACCTTTGGAATAACAAAAAATATTATTTTATTATAAAGTCAAATTCGGTTTTAAATAGCTGCAAATTGATTTATTTCGAGGCTAAGGTGGGGATGGGTCGAAATCCTCTCATCCAATAGAATTTAGACAATTTTAGGTTCCTATTTTAACCTTATCATTTAGATTTAACATTAAGTTAAATAATTTTACTTTTACTGTGTCTTCTTGTGTTCTTATACTATAAGGTTAATTAACTTACTATAAGCAGCCAAACGAACCCCAAGTTGTTTATTATTAATATATATAACCATATCTAAGTCATTTGGCCGAACCTTTGTTTTTTAGAAATAAAATAACAATTACTAATATAATATTTTTTTTAAAAACTATTTTATGTCAATTTTGACACTATTTAGTAATTAATATTTGTGAAAATCATAACAGAATGATTAGTTCGAACAAAGTTAAATAAATAAATACTAACATGTCATATTAATCTATAGAATTATTGTAATTTATAAAAGGTCTCAAATTACATTTATTTTGGTGTTTATAACATCAATTATGTCAATATTTCATTAATAAGATAATTATTGCATCATCATTGTGTCATAAATAAATTAAATTATTTAATGTCTAAAAATTACAAATAAACTACCATTATGTAGGAAATATTTTTAGATTTCTAATGAATATTTATAGTCAAATTTATGTTATGTATAATCCCGTATTAAAAATGATTTAGTTATTAAACTTTGATTTTATCTATTTTAACCCTTCTTTAAATAAATTAATAATAAATGTCCTAATCTAATCCAAGTGGGCCTAAATGGTCATATTTTATTCCTAAGTTTGTTTTTGGTCGAATTACACTTTCCAATAGAATTAGGACATGTGTTAGGGAAATAATAATATCCTTTTTACCCTTAATTACCCTATTTACTTTTAACCGTGGTAAAAAAAGGTAAAAAGATACTATTCACCACAAATTATTTTCATCTCATTGAACCACATTTTAGTCCTTGATATTAACCGTTTCTCTCGGATTTACGAAATTCCACTCACAGAAGTGGTAAAATTAATTTTTATGAAAAAATTTGTTTTTTTAACTACCACTTAGTGGTTTCACTATTCATCAAAAATTGAAAGTTTCCCGAAAAATACCAAAATTTCACCCTAGGCTAATTTCGATATTACAATTCCAAAAATGAAGTCCATTTTGAAAAATAAAATTAATAAAGTTTCAAAAAGTGGTTATTACTATTCATAACGGCTATTTTTAATAATATTTTAATAGTATATCGTTGTTTAGTGACACTCGGTATTGCGTACGATGCAAGCTATCGAGGAAGGTCGTAGTTGCATGTAAAGAAAGCCAAGATAGTGTTGTGTGTAGTGAAAGATTCATTTGATGATTTATATAACATAAAAACAAAGTATTTTACATAAAATCTCGGGTGTTACATTCAACCCCCTTTAAAATGAATTTCACCCTCAAAATTCGTCACTTTGTAACAAACAGATGAGGATACCTCTCCCTCACCATATCCTCAAGCTCCCATTTAGCTTCTTCTAAATGGTGGTTCCTCCATAACACTTTCATCAATCGAGTGGTCTTGTTTCGTAGGACTTTTTCGCTACGATCCAGAATCTCTATCGGTTGTTCTTCATAAGAAAGATCTTGCTCCAGCGGTACAACTTCTGAGCTGAAGTACATGTGAAGGATCAGGTATGAACTTTCTAAGGAGAGATACATGGAACACATCGTGAACTTGAGAGAGATTCGGTGGAAGCTCCAATCGGTAAGCTACCTTCCCAACACGATCCAGTATTTCGAATGGACCAATATATCTAGGGCTCAACTTCCCATTCTTTCCAAATCTCATAACCCTCTTCCAGGGAGATATTCGTAAGAACACTTTATCACCCACTTCAAACTCTAGGTCTTTTCTTTAGTTGTTGGCATAACTTTTCTATCTACTCTGAGCTGCTCTTATGTGTTGTTGAATAGATCTGACCTTTTCTGCCATTTCATCAACGAGATCAGGTCCTAATAGCTTTCTTTCCCCAACTTCATCCCAGGAAGTTGGAGTCCTGCATTTCTTTCCATAGAGAGATTCATAAGGAGCCATCTGAATACTGGAGTGAAAGCTATTATTATAAGAAAATTCCACCAAAGGTAGGTGTTGATCCCAACCACCTTTGAAGTCCATAGAGAAAGATCTCAGCATATCTTCTAGAGTTTTAATTGTTCTCTCAGACTGACCGTCTGTCTGAGGATGATAAGCAGTGCTGAAACTCAACTCTGTATCCAGAGTATGCTGAAGACTTCGCCAGAACTTCGAGGTAAATCTCAGATCCCGATCAGATATAATAGAATGTGGTACTCCACGCAATCTTACCACTTCCTTTACATATATCCTGGCAAGCTGATCCAGAGAGAAATCCTCTCTAATAGTAATGAAGTGCGCAGACTTTGTAAGAAGATCAACTATGACTCAGATAGCATTATTGCCTTTGGATGTTTTAGGAAGTCCTGTGACAAATTCCATAGTGATGTTTTCCCATTTCCATTCGGGTATGGGTAATGGTTGCAACATCTTCTTAGACTTCTGTCTCTCAGCTTTAACTTGTTGACAAACCAAGCATCGAGAGACATATTCAGCAACATCTCTTTTCATCCCATCCCACCAGAGGTACTCTTTCAGGTCCCTATACATCTTCGTGCTTCCAGGATGAATAGATAATGAAGAACAATGAGCCTCATCCAGCAGCTCCTTCTTTAATACGGGGATGGGAGGAACACAAACCCGATTCCTGAACTTTATTATCCCATCAGAATCAAGGTTGAATTCAGGAACATTTCTCAACTTCTTTTGTAACTCGACATCTTCTTTCTGTGCCTCTTTAATCTTCACATGTATAGATGGTTGAACATTCATTTGAGAAAAGATATGATTTTTCCCCTTTCATTATAATTCCATGATCCATCCTTTGTAAATCCATAAATATTGGATCTTTTGTGATCCTCATCATGGATAAACTAGCATGGTCTTGTCAACTTAATACATTTTCCACCTTGTTTGCTTTCCCAGGGTGGTAATGGATTGAGCAGTCGTAATCCTTAATCAGCTCCAACCATCTTCTTTGGCACATATTCAGCTGCTTTTGTGTGAAAATATACTATAAACTTTTATGATCAGTATAAATATCACACCTTTCACCATAAAGGTAATGCCTCCAAATCTTTAATGCAAAGATTACCGCAGCTAACTCCAAATCATGAGTTGGGTAATTTTGATCATGTATTTTCAACTGTCGTGAGGCATAAGCTATCACCATATCATTTTTCAAAAGAACACACCCCAATCCCTTCTTGGATGCATCACTATAGATCACAAACCTTTCTCCACTACAAGGCAGTGTGAGCACAGGTGCACTGGATAACCTTCTTTTCAACTCCTTGAAATTCTCTTCACATTCCTCCGTCCAAACAAACTTAACTCCTTTCCGAGTCAACTTGGTGAGTGGATTAGATAATTGTGAAAAATCTTTCACAAAATGTTGATAATATCCAACCAAACCAAGAAAACTTCAGATCTCAGTCACTGTTGTTGGTCTCGACCATCTTTCGATAACCTCTGTTTTTGCTGGATCCACAGATATCCCCTCTTTTGAGATTATGTGACCCAAAAATGAAACTTTTTGAAGCCAAAATTCACACTTCGTAAATTTGGCATAAAGCATCTCCTTTCCCAGGGTCTTCAATACAATTATCAAGTGATCTTCATGTTCTTCCTTGATCTTTGAATAGACAAGAATATCGTCTATAAAGACTACCACAAACTGATCAAGATAGTCTCTAAATACTCTATTCATTAGATCCATGAAGATAGCAGGGGCATTAGTAAGACCAAATGGCATCACTATAAATTCATAGTGTCCATACCTTGTACGGAAATCCATCTTTGGTATATCCTCCCTTTTGACCCTTAATTGATGATACCGTGAACGAAGATCAATCTTGGAAAAGTATTGATCTCCACGTAGTTGGTCAAATAGGTCATCAATGTGCGGGAGAGGATATTTGTTCTTGATAGTGATCTTGTTAAGTTCTTGATAATCAATGCAGAGTCTCATTGATCCATCTTTCTTCTTAACAAACAGAACAGGTTCTCCCCAAGGTGATGCACTAGGACGTATGAACCCCTTATCAAGATTCTCAGGGAGTTACTTCTTCAATTCCTGCAACTCAATTGGGGCCATTCTATAAGGTGTCTTTGAAATAGGCAAAACACCCGGTATGAGTTCTATTGAAAACTCAACTTCAGGATTCGGTGGAAGACCCAGTAATTCCTCTGGAAAGACATCATCAAACTCCCATACAATGAGAATATTCTTAATTGTTAGTTTCTCACCAACCATTTGAGATAAATAACCATCCTTTAGTGGAATCAGGACCCATAAGATGGAATGAATTTCCACTGGAAGGTTATGTTCATCCTTGCATCGATAGACGATCATAGATTGATCTGGAATATGAAATGTGACTTCCCATCTTTGGAAATTGATATGATCTCCATGTAGAGAACCCCAATCCATGCCAAGAATCTCATAAAATTCCACTATAGGAAGGATCACAAGATTTGCAGGAAGCACTCTCCCACAAACTTCAATTGGAGAAGAATTATAAACTTTTGATGCGACTGTTGTGCCATTAGGTAATGTCATAGCTAACTCAACATCTAATTGTTGAGGTAATACGGTGATATCCTTAGAAAATTCTTCAGAAATAAAGGAGTGGGTGGATCCAAAATCAAATAAAACATTTCCTAATTTAGAGTGGATGGTAAGTGTACCTTTCACCACATCGTTATCGTACTCTAAATCGCTGATAGAAATTGCATGTGACTTTCCTTTATCTTTATCCTTAAGAGTTTGTTGATGTCGACCATCATCATCAACCCTTGGATTTGGGCATTGATTGGAATAATGCCTCATCTCCTTGACCTTGAAACATTGAAGTGTAGTAGGCTCATTCTGTGCATCCCTTCCTTTATTTTCATCATTAGACATCTTTTTCCCATCATTATGGCATTCAAATGCCCGATGACCTTCCTTTCCACATTTGAAACATTTACTTGTCCCTTTAAGACAACTCCCTCCAGGTTTCTTTCTACACTTTGAGCAAAAGGGAATGCTCATCTTCTTTTCAGTGTGCTCTTTAGATTTTCCATTGAATTCCATTTTCCTCTTCTTATCAAACCCATATGACTGATGGGTTACTCCAATCTCCATCTCAACTTTGAGGGCACATCGAACGATTTCCTCATAGCTATTGAAGTCCCTTATGGCTAAGGCCCTTTGAAGACTTGGTTTTAAGCCACTAAAGAATCGATCGATCTTACTCTCAGGTTGGATAATAATACCAAAAGTGTACCTCGCAAGTCATGAAAATTTACTTCATAGGTACCAACAGATTCATCATCCTTTTGCTTTAGTTCAAGAAACTCTTTATCCATATTTTTTCGGAGAATACGAGGGAATTACTTATTGAAAAATAAGTTCTTGAACTCGTCCCATTCCATGGACTCAATTTCATCCCTTTGCCTCATATTCTTAATAAGATTCCACCATTTATCAGCATCACCTTCCAAACGATACACTACTAAGATGAATTTATCATGCTCAGAACATTGAAGAACTGAAAATATCTTTTCAGTAGTACTAATCCATTATTCAGCAACTAATGGATCAGTAGACCCACTGAATGAAGGTGGACGCTGTCTCATGAAGGATTCAACAGAATGTTGCTCCTTCCTTTGCTCATTTGGAAGTCCTGCATGATTCATAGCTTGAGAAAGTTGTGTGAGCATGGCTACAAGATTTTGCATTCCATATCCCATAACGTTTGGTTTCTCAGGGGGACAATCATTTCATTGCCCGTCACATTCCGCATTAACATGGTTCCTTCGGGTTCCATCCATTGACTAAAACCAAGAAGAATAGTGTGAGTAACACTAATTATAATAGAAAAATCACATAATCAAGAATAAAATTTCACACTTAAGGTCTTATACTAGGTCATTCATGGCCATTTCTAAAACACTAAGATTGTGTTCTATGCTTAGACTTATCCTTAGGGTTCTTACTAAGGCTTTCACATCCTAGCTTCCAATGGTTGACTATACCTTTCCTCTGATACCAACTATAACGACCCATACTTTACATACATTGTTATTAATTCAGAATTGAATCACACTTATTACAACATATAACAAAACTAAGAAAGGACCGTATAGGTATAGTGTCTTTAGAAAACATGAACAACTGGTTCATAAAGCATCTACTTTTCCTCCCATTTATTTCATCATATATAGAGTCCCTTTTTGGCATATCCTACTTAATAACCTTCTTCCTGACCTGGGGAAATAAAACATACAAAAGGGTGAGCTCAAATGCTCAGTAAGGGTAAACAAAAGAAATATCAATCACACCATATACATAAGAACATAACTTTTGGAAATCTTAACCTGAAAAAGAGATCATAATATCATAACATGGGATAAATCATAGAAGTGAAATGTCATCCCAATAATAATAACTTAAAACATGAAACTTTGTGGCATACCCACATAATCATAGAGAATCATTTCTTGTTAGTCAAGACTCATTTCCAGGACTATCTTAGTGGACAAAGTCCATTTCTAAACCGAGTTCACTTCTAGTTTCAGTCCTGTTTCACTGAACCGGTATAACCTACCATTCCAGCCATGTCTATCTCATGAGATATAAAATCTTTACCCAATTCATTGAAGGGAGATATAGTTCCCACCCATCTCATAATGATACCATTCTTATGTGTGCCACAAAATCATAAATCATACATCATTGCATAACCCATGTAATAAAAATGGGAATCTTAAACATCATGACATCATAAAACAATCCATATAAGATAAAGGAATTCATAAAAATATTTCCATCACAACATAATCAAGTAAATGTAATAATAGGGATAGAAACAGAACCCTATATTATCTTAGATGGAAAATAATTTTGATAAGACACTTGAACTCCATTCTTGAGGAAAATATCCTTTCTACTTCAAAAACATTTTTCCTTTCTTAACATGTCATAGAATTTTAAACTAAAAGAAGTTGATTAAAAACAAAATTGAAAACTTGTAAGGGAAGCTTCTTGGAAATAATTTTTTAAAAATCCATTCATTCCATTTAAGTTAAAAGAAAACATTCTTCTCGTACTTTTGTCGGAAAAGTCAAAAACTGCCTCGTACGAAAAACGACAAAAGATTCCTTTCATATCTTTTACTAAAAACTCACCAAAGGGTAAAATTTGATATAGACTATTTTAGAAGGATATAAATATTACATATTGAGGAAACATGGATGTGGATGATAAAATACACCCCAGTAAATACCAAAGAATAAACAATCTCGGATAAAAATGAGATTGTGATATTTCCCTTACCTTTGGTCCGATATGCATTGTACGTGTAAAAACCTCTTGTATAATGATTTAAATAATGTTATTGACTTATTAAAGAATCATACTTATTTTTATGATATCATATATGGTCATATTCTTATCTTATTATTAGTAATATTTCATTACTACTTGTTATTCGGGTGTTTATAACTTTTTGTTCTTATGCGTGATTTGTCGAATAAATTCTTATTCTTCTCTTTAGGTTATAGATACCTCATTTCCAGAATGTTATTAGGGTAACATATATCATATTCATTCATTCAATTCATTTATATAATCATTATGCAATGAAGATCATGTATAACGAGTCGCATCACATCGTGGAGACGGTATTCTGTACGTACGCACGAGTGATGATATCGTTCCTATGATCGTGGAATTGTATTGGAGTGTATGTATACTATTTCAGAATCAATATCACTTTATAATAGTCATATATAGTCATTATTTACACCATTATACCCATCCAAGTGAGGTGGTGTTGGAAAATAGATTACACCACGGCGTGGAGACGGTATTCCGTACGTACGCACGCGCGGTGATTTCTTTTTCCGTAGGATGGATAGATGGTGAAATAGGGTTGTTTCATACTTATAATAACATGTAAGTATTTGAGTGAAACTGATGTTATTACTTCATAATGAAATAACTAAAGAATAATAAGTTGAAGAAGAAATAAAGATGAAAGCATCTGTAACGGACATTACCTCTTCTTTGAAGTGCTTCTTTGAGACCTTATTTTATGGCACTAAAATTGGTCTTTGAAGAAGACCAGGACCTCTAAGATGTCTCTAGGGAAGTGGAGAGGAGAAAGTGTCAGGGGTTTGCCGAGCTTGAAGGCTCAAAGTGGTGTGAGGAAGAGAGGGAGGAGGTGCCCTTTTATAAGGGAGGAGAGGTGCACCTTTGGAATAACTAAAAATATTATTTTATTAGAAAGTCATGTTCGGTTTTAAATAGCTCCAAATTGATTTATTTAGAGGCTTTGGTGGGGATGGGTCGAAATCCTCTAATCCAATAGTATTTAGAAAAGTTTAGGTTCCTATTTTAACCTTATCATTTAGATTTAACATTAATTTAAATAAATTTACTTTTACCGTGTCTTCTTGTGTTCTTATACTATAAGGTTAATAAACTTACTATAAGCAGCCAAAAGAACCCCTAGTTGTTTATTATTAATATATATAAACTTATCTAAGTCATTTGTCCGAACCTTAGATTTTCAGGAATAAAATAAAAATTACTAATATAATATTTGTTTTAAAAACTATTTTTTGTCAATTTTGACACTATTTAGTAATTAATTTTTGTGAAAATCATAACAGAATGATTAGTTCGAAAAAATTTAATTAAATAAATACTAAAATGTCATATTAATCTATAATATTAGTTGAATTCATAAAAAGTCTCAAATTACATTTATTTTGGTGTTTATAACATCAATTATGTCAATATTTCATTAATAAGATAATTACTGCATCATCATTGTGTCATAAATAAATTAAATTATTTAATGTCAAAAAATTACAAATAAACTACAATTATGTAGGAAATAGTTTTTGATTTCTAATGAATATTTATAGTCGAATTTATCTTATGTATAACCTTATATTAAAAATGATTTTGTCATTAAACTTTGATTTTAACTATTTTAACCCTTCTTTAAATAAATTAACAATAAATGTCCTAATCTAATCCAAGTGGGCCTAAATGGTCATATTTTATTCCTAAGTTTTTTTTTGGTCGAATTACACTTGTCCAATAGAATTAGGACATGTGTTAGGGTAATAATAATATCATTTTTATCCTTAATTACCCTATTTACTTTTAACCATGGTAAAAAAAGGTAAAAAGTTACTATTCACCAAAAATTATTTTCATCTCATTGAACCACATTTTAGTCCTTGATATTAACCATGTCTCTCGGATTTTTGAAATTCCACTCACAGAAGCGGTAAAATTAAGTTTTATGAAAAATTCAGTTTTTTTAACTACCACTTAGTGGTTTCACTATTCATCAAAAATTGAAATTTTTCAGAAAAATACCAAAATTTCATCCTAGGCTAATTTCGATATTACGAATCCAAAAATGAAGTCCATTTTGAAAAATAAAATTTATAAAATTTCAGAAAGTGGTTATTACTATTCATAACGGCTAGTTTTAATAATATTTTAATAGTATATCGTTGTTTAGTGAAACTCGGTATAACATACGACACAAGCTATCAAGGATGGTCGCGGTTGTGTGTAAAGCAAGCCAAGCAAGTGTTCTGTGTAGTGAAAGATTCCTTTGATGATTTATATAACATAAAAACAAAATATTTCACATAAAAGTCTCGAGTGTTACAACACACATACAAACACACAAACATTAGAAAGGTATAAAAATTAATTATTTCTCTCTAGACTAGACTTCTGAAAACTAGGGTAACCATCCATGAGATATGTTCACAGAACTCATTCTTCCCCAATCCCCTACTACCAATAAAATCTAAAAACCACTATTATGAAGATTCAATTTTTCTTATTCATCTAGTGATCTCTTCATTTAAATTTTTTTTATTTTTAAGATTCTATATCTACCATCACATTTCTATGATTAGATAATTAATATTTCATTAAAATGATAAGATTTAAAGATCTTGATAAGTTGCTCACTGTAATTTTATATAACCAATACAATAATTTAATTTGATACATGTCTCACATATCAAATAATTTTGAGTCTTTATCAATTTATCATTTTCTTAATATTTCAAATTCCATCTACAAGGTTCCTTTATATGAAGGGTAAATACCAAGTTATACAAGAAAAAATATTTAAATTATGATTAGAACCCCATTTAATTGACACTAATTTAATTTCAAATTTATAATCCATAGGTTGTGTGTAATTGTGTATAAAATTAATTCCATGTTTAATAAACCAAGGACTCCATTGATCCAGATTCACTATCAAAATCCAGATAAAATTATCACCATATGAATAAATTTTTATAAAGTTAATTGTTCAAAAAATTCTATGATTTTACTATTCATTTTTTTATATAAATATCACTTCCCTTGGTTTGGTTATATATGATGTCATGAAAAAGTTATAGAGAAAAAAATTATATGTTTGTTACTAAAATATTATTTAAGACAAAAAATTACATTAATAACTCATTTATATCTACCTAATATTTTAAAGGGGATACTCTTGGAGTTTTCCATGTACAGTTCCAACATACACTTATTTTGAGAAGAATCATAAAAATTGTTACAAGATACTAGTTGATGAAGTGTACTATATAGAAGTAAATAGGTGAAACAAAATATTACATCACAAACTATATAAATTAATTGAAGTTTAGAAATTACCCAATCATGTCCTATTCAATATCATAATGATGCTACACACATAACAGTCAGAGAAATAAATAATGATCAAGTCAAATAAAACCACCCCAAAAAGTAAATAAAGGAGACAAAAAAATCACAACCTTGTAAGTACCGAGATCTAGTTAAACTCCCAAAAAACAAATATCTCAACTAGAAAAAAAATCATGAATCACATTAGGTTATGCCCTGAACCTGTAACATGTGACCAAGGAGCATATTCCCAGGTACCCAAGTACCATGGTGGCCCCATCAAGGTATGAGTATTAATCAATAGTCCACCAAAAATGGTGTCTAATGAAAATAATGTTTTAAGTGAAAAAAATATGTGAAATAAATAAGTGAATAATTGATAATAAGAAACTATAGAAAAAATAAAACCCAATCAAGACATGGGTCTCAAGGGGAAAACCTAGGCCGACACTGTGTACTTGGAACCTTGATGGTCTCTGAACACAGTTGAAGAATCATGTCTTAATATAGTGCCAAAGAGATTCATCAAGGTAAACATAATAAAGTAACCTTAGTAGAATCTACTTGGATCAAACAAGAATTTCCATCTATAAATATGTAAAGAAAACCATTAGTATAGTCTGAACTCAAGGAATAATCATTTACATTTAGAAGCATGGATTGATTAGAATCCAATGCTCATACCTAAGTAATTCCACCCAATTAGATTCATCTAAATCAATGGAGCTCATCCTATGACATCAAAAAAAGGTACCCATCAAGAATTCATGAAATTAATTTGTGACATTATGTAATGTTTAAATTACCCAAATCTATGGGGGATCTACTCCATGGAATTTTTGGTAATGAATCTAAGTATAATACAGTATCTCACTTTAGGTATTTCATAGAATTAGACACCAATTAATTCATGGAAGTATTCAATACCAGTATTCAAATGATACCCCTAATGGAATCCAAGGCTTGTCTATGTCATTAAAAAGCAAAATAATTTATAAGGAATCCAAGGAACCTCCCAAGGCATTATAATTCTCACAAATATAATAATATAATCAAACAAGTCATTATTCCAATATTTAAACATAAGAAACCATAATAATTTAAATCAATATTACAACTATGAATCATTTCAAATATATAAAACATATACATTAAACCCATGTTTTCATAAAATTCAATTCACAAATTCATTATGTATTATAAGGACATGAAAAAAACCAGTTCATAAGGGTTATTCTAGGAAAATGACATCCCATCTTAAGCCATTACATTACAAGGGAATCCCTAAACCACACAATTCATTTTAACATTTCCAAAGAACACACAAATTCCTCTACTTTAATAGTTTTCAAGAAGTTCCACCCCAAGACAATATGTTTTCTTAAAAAAGGGGGGTTCAAGACATCTCAAAGTTAAAAAACTATTAATTTGGTTTTTAGGTAAAGAAAATGGTAAGTCAGAAAGACTACATATTCCAAATGAATTAGGATGAAACTACATTAAGGGAATATCATTTATGTCAACTAACATAACCTTTGATATAAATAATCATTTTATAAAATAATTTTTTTAGAGTTAAAATCAGAGAAATCAATGAATTAGACTAACACTAAAAAATAGGGCATAGCCCACATAAACCGCATGAGAACCCTTAATAGTTATGAATGAAAAAAAGGTAGGCAGATGATTCTTAGACACTAATATTTCCTTTAAATTCATATTTCTAAAGGAAAATTGTCCAAGATCTGGAGGAGATTGTCATGGATAATGAGATGAGGATGAGGGAATCAATGATTTTTAGATGGACCTTAAGAGATAAATAATCATGTTAAAGAGGAAGAAGTGTGAATAAGGGAAATGAACTTATTTAAAAATTTAAAAATGATCAAAAATACTGAAATGTATGGAATTGTTATCATTGGAATTCTATTGAACCTAGGTAGACCCACACCCCTATTGGAATACGATCGGCTAGCCATTCACCTTACATCGACAAGCCAATGGGGATACAAAAACTGGTTGTAGTTCTATCTCATGCACCTAGGCCTCTATATCCTTCTTGAGACCCAAAAATCCCTATATCACTTCATTCATATTCGAAAAAAGATGTTTTTTGGGGGTTAGACACTAAAATTTTTAATATGAATGATATTACACAATATGACCTCTCCACTAAATAAAAACTTAAACTTTCTTTAGAAACTAAACAAGCATATGAACAAGAGGTTTTACATGAAATTAAATTGTAAGACAGTGTAATATAAAGAATTATATTTAGTAAAGATGATTAAATAATGAAAAATTCCCACTAAAAAGTGAATTCTATATTAGACTTTAATATGGTAGTTATTTTCTTCATTACCTTGGTATTTCTATAGACATAAATTAAATTTTCATACAGCTATGCTGATGTACAACCAATGCCACCGTAATACCTCACATGGTGGCATTTCTCCCCTTACACTGCCTCATGCTCTTCCTTCTAGTGGTGGCATGCACTGTCCCTATGTACCAGCCAACATGGAATTAATGGTCAATGTATTTTTAAGAGTTTGTAGATTAAAAAACCAAAATTTTATATTTAGATATTTTTTATAGTTTTGAAATTTATTATAAATTATAAGTGTTAGGATTTATAAATGTGTTTTATAATCCTAAATTAAATATAAAATGTTTCCATATATTTCTCATTTTAAATAAAGTATTTATATATTTATTATTTAATATTAATCATGTTTATGGATTTTTTATATAATATAAATAATAATTATGCTTATATTTATGTGATAAACTTTCTCCTAGAGATATATTCTTGCATTACAAACTACATGTTATATCTTACGATTTATTTATTTTATCTACATTTACTATAGTTTTTTTGAGTTATAAGTTGTAGAATAGTCATTGAATATATTTTGTTAATATTATTTGTTATATATAACATAAATAAATTTGTCTATTTATTAATCTCTCCCTAGGGAGATGGAATTAGGGTTAGCATACCCACCGACCAGAGTCTTATGCCTTATACTAGAAATTTGAGGGATTTTCTATATATTTTTATAGGATTAATCATACAAAGATTACTGATCTCATATAATTTTATAATTTTAATTGAAAAGTTTTTTTTACCTTATATAGGATATTTATTCAAATATATATTAATATACTTATATTTTTTGGTTGAGTAATAAATAGTGATTGGTTTTGTTTGAACACAATAATTTGGCGATGGAAAAGGGATTATATTACTAAATAATTTGAATCATGAATACACAAAGGAATAAAATATGATAAGATAAAATTTAAATTTGATTCAATAGATATGAATTTAATATGAATATTATACATTTTATGATAGTGGTACTTTTAAAAGTGAACCCATTAAATACTATGTGTGATATTCCTTCCAATGTGGGACTTTTCAATAACTTGATCATTCGGTATGGGGGAACATAACCCTAAGTTTCACCGTGATTATTTTTTCTAAGGAAATAATGTTATGAGGAGACTCTAACCATTAAGTTCGATGTTATTTCCATTTTATTTATATTACACTAATCAAGAATCCCTATGTTTTAAGAAACCATAAAAATGGGTTGAGTGAATCCATGTAAAATATTTGGATAAAAAATAGTTTATCCACTAAGTTATCCAAAAATAATATATGATATTATTGAATAATTGTTCTCAACTAGATATATTCATGGCTTATTTAAATGTTACCTAATGTAATTCATGGAAAAATGTGAATCCTATCTCATTAAATAGATATGATGTAAGGGGAAACATTTTTGTGGGGGGGGGGGTTATTAAAATTGTTTGATGAAAAGATATAATACATGATACTTACCTATGGAAATTTATTTGTTATGGGTTATTGATTATTTCCTGATAATCATATTGAGATCTGTTATAGGTATAACATATATAATAGTTAGAGATTGGTATCTAAGGTTGATAAGTGATTTCTTGGAGAAATATTATAAACATCTAGATGTAATTTTTATAAAGATCCATTCCACCAACACTGATTCATGGGTATTTGATATAGGATGCACATAAAAAATATTTCTGATAAACATAGACTCATAGATAAGACTGAATTATTAAATGGTGAATTAGATATTAATCTTGTTAATAGAGAATTAGTTTCTATATTAGAGGTTGAAACTTATGATCTTATCTTACCAAGTGAATTAATACTTTCCTTAGATAAGTATTATTCTATTCGAAATATAATGTGGAATTTGATATCTATATTTTTTTAGATAACAAGGTATTTTCATTCATTATTAGGAAAAATATTTTTGTTATATATTTAATAATGAAATTTTTATGGAATTAGGAATATAGTAAATGGTTTATATATATTCTAGATTTTGATAATTATACTTATAATAATCAGAACAAGAAGGATAGGTGTGATCTAATCCCAAATATCTTTGTCATCATCGCCTTGGTTATATAAATTAGAAATGAATCCAAAGACTATATAAAGATGTATTATTGAAACCATTATATTATTAATGTTTTTAAAATTTAGAATATTTTTTATTAGGAAAAAAGACCAAATCATATTTTAGTAGAAAATGTGAAAGGGCTAGTGGAAAATTGGATATCATATGCAGTGATGCATGTAGACCAATGAGTGCCCAAGAAATAAAAACTTTTTGGTACTTTGTTACTTTTAATGATGAATTTAGTTGATATAGATATGTGTATCAGAGGAAAAACAAGTGTAAAACTTTTAAAAATATCAATGTATTTCAGAATGAAATATAGAATCAACTAGGAAAGAGTATTAAGATTATATGATCTAATGAGGGCAGTGAATGCTTGATCCATGAATTCATGGATCATATGAGGTATTATGGAAATGTTTCACAACTCGCCCGTCTCAAAACACTAAAATGTAATGTTATGACTGAAAAGAGGAACCATAACTTGGTTGGAATTGTTCTATCAAGGGGGATTCAATGTTACCTTTCTATTACATTTTGGTGTTACGCCCTTGAGATTGCTTCATTTTTATTAAACCTTGTTCCATATAAATTATTCATGAAGACACTATATGAGATACGACATAGAAAATATCCCAATATGTGTTTTATTAGGATTTAATTTTGTAAATATTATATTTTAAATTGGGATTATTATAAACTCAACCATAAATCACATGAATTGTTATTTTTTATCCCAAATAGACTATTGGATATTATTACTATTTTATTGCTAAATAAATTTTTTGTTGGTATAACATAATGTATTACATGATAAGGAATACATTATTTGATGATTCGGTAGGAGTAAATTTGATCTTGGAGTATTTCAAGACCAATAAACATGTTGTGTTACTAAGATATAGGAAAATATTGTTCCACAAAAAGTTGTGGAAAAAGATTTGGCCCAAGTTACACCAGAACCTCAAAGGTTATGTAGGATTCATCAAGAGTTCATGAGATATGGATTTCTTATAGCTAATAATGATAAGGTAATGTTAATATATTTTGAACCTAAAACCTACTATGAGTTTATAAAGAGTTTATATTATGACAAATGTTTAAAATCATGTAATCTAAAATAGACTCTATATACACAAAACAAGTTTATAACTTTGTTGATAAAATATAAGAGGTAAGTCTCATAGGTTGTAAGGCGGGTTTCCATATGAAAATTGACATAGATATTAGGGCATAATCCTATATATCATTCATGGATTTAACAGGTTAAAAAATTATAGTTTTTTGATATAACATCTCATTTTGATTATGATATATATAAAATGGATGTAATAAAGGATTTATTTTATTGGTATTTATTTGTGGACATTTATATGATACATATAAAAGGTTTTAAAGTTCAAAATTAGACATATTTGTTGTAAAATATTCAATGGCCCATTTATATATTGAATTATAATTCTTATAGTTGGAATATCATGTTTGATGATGAAATCTAAGAGTTTTATTTCATCAAAAATTTGGATGATTATAGTGTATACAATCATACAAGTGGGAGATTTATAGTGTTTCTAATATTTTATTTGGATGAAATAATTCTTATAAAAAATAAAATATCAACACTTCATTTTTTGAAGGTTTGGTTGGGTAAATACTTCTCAATGAAATACAAGGTTGAAGTTTCAAACATATTGGTTTTTAAGATCTATAGAGATAAATATAATAAGTTACTTAGAATTAGTAGAGTTACTGAAATTAGTAAAGTGGTAAATAATTTTATCTTGGAGAACTCTAAAGGGAGTATTTAATAGTGTTACATGGATTCAATATTAGGAATATTAAAGATCCTTCTAAAGAGTTAGAAAAGATCGACTGAATTCCTTATGCACCTTCCATAGGTTCTATCATGTCTTCCATGTTATGTAATTGACCCAATGTCAAATATTAACTTATAATTGCATCTAGATACTAATCCAATCCCAGTAAGAGTCCTTATATTATTGTAAATAATATCTTTAATTACATGATAGGACTAGAGATATGCTATTGGTATATAGAGGAGAGCATGAACTCTGTGTAAAGGGTTACACATATTCTAGTTTCCAATATTATATTGATGACATTAACTCTCAATAAATATTTCTATTTTACCTGAATGGTGGAGATATTGGTCTAAAAAGATCTAAATAAACAACCATATAGGAACATACAACAGAGGTAAAATATATTGATACACCAGATTATCTGAATGTAGGTATTTGGACTAAGAATTTCATCTATGAACCATAATTTATTCTTTTAGTCAAAGGAGTAATCAAGATTTACAATGATAAAATAAATCTGTTATTAAATATAAGGAACTCCAGTTTTAAAAAAGATCATAAAAATCCTTCAAAAATACCATATTATCTTAGAGATCATTAAGATAGGTTATGTAAACATTAGTCAGGTGGCTATATATGAGAACGTATTAGATCCATTGAAAAATACATTATCATAGAAGAATCATGATGTTTATAGAGTCATGTGGTGTATGAAACTCAATATATTGATGTAATAGTTTCATAATGTATCATGTCATTATAAAAAATTTAATATATATTTATTATACATTTATTTGTGTTGGAATTTATTTAACATTAAAAACCAAAAGATAAAATCCTCCAAAAGCGACACATCGAGTTGTCCCTAAATGATGAATATCAAAAAGTATTTTGGGATATGATTATATGTTAATATTAGAATGAATATAATATCGTACTCATTAAAATTTGTTTTATGTGAGGTTAAAAGAATAAATTGATGAAGTAATTGTCTAGACTTATTACTTACATTGATGCACCAAAGTATATCTCATGAAATTTCTTATAATCATTGATATACATAAGGGTGTATGCTTACTATCAATCCTCACTACCTGATGTTAGAGAGAAATTATCATGAGAAACTTTATACTTTGTAATATTTATTATGAAATTAAAAACATCATAGCTAATTAGGGGTTCGTTGGATATTTTCTAATAATTATGTTGGTCAGAGTGCATAAATATGATATTTTATTACTTGTATGATGATTAATGAATTATAGGTCCTTATTTAATTGGTTTATGAAATTCATTCCCACGTATGATGTGTTCAACTACATGGATGAGATACCTATGATGTGATCATATATTTGATGAATAAAATGTGATGTATTAATTTATTAGTTAAAATTTTTCATAGAATCAAGAAATGTTGAAATGACATATTCTAGATTGACATTCTTCCATATTTGGTGGTCACTTGATAGCATGGTAAAATAAATAGCATAGGTATATATATGATGTATGTGATATATCTTCTGGTAAAAATTATTTTATAGATAAAGAATAATGCTGTATAGAAATCAAAATATACCCCTTAGTAACTTGAGTAAAACTGATTCTTTTCTAATGGCCTCTATTTTTTATATTTTTTAAATAAGGATTTTATTTTTTTTAATGATACTAATCCTCATAGGTACACAATATTAGTATATTGGATATGGATTATGTTTTGTAATTTTTTTTCAAGAATGGAGATATATTTATTAAACAGTATCTAAAAGAGTTTGGATGGATTTGTAATGAGTTGTAATTTTTTGGATAATGTTCTTATGAATTTTTAGAACTGTTGGGTTATTTTTGGATGAGAACTAAAAATATTTTCATGTGATTTATAAAATAAAAATAATTGATTCCAAGGTATCCCTAATATTGATCTTGGGATTATATTGGTTTCAATGTAGTTTGGTTTTATATGTGTAACCAATGGCTAGGATGCATCCAATATAATACAATATGAGTGAATACATCTATCGTTGTGATAAAATGTGATTTACATCAGTTTCTAATCCATTATAAATAGATTAAGTTTATATTTCATATCCATTGAATGGGTTTAATGAATTATTCAATGGGAACTAATGAACAAGATAATACCTAATATGTTACATATAGCTGACACACAATTCATTTAAAGAAGACCATCGAGGATGCATATATAAAGGTATGCACTCCCTCCTTTTGTATTTTGGTCATCAGTTTCATGAAATTATTTTTTAAGATACATTCCTACCACAATTTCATTTATAACATACTAGTAAGCCACTACCATCACTCACTACATTTGAAAATATTCACGATACGATCATCGATCATTTATCTAGTGTAATCCCTCAAAGTTGGGAATGTTATGTTTTTTTATTCAGTGATCATCTTCAAGATGGAGGATTTTGCAACTGTGATAAGGGTCTCATATGTTATTTTTTTTTCAAACACATTGAATCTATCGAGGATAGGTCTAACATATATGGGTTTTATTTTTCTTTTATCATTCATATGATGAATACCCAAAACTAATTAGGTTTACTCACTATAATTATTTTATTTATACTTCATATATGTCATTATCATAAATCGATCATCTATATAATATTTTATATAATATTTTATTAAATAATAAGTCTCAAAACATCCATTAACAAAAATAAACAAGAAATTGGGTAAAACCCAACTTAAATAAAAAGAAATTATAAATAGTGTTATGATATTATCCAATATAAAAACTATTACTATAACATAACATTGAATTAATCTTAAATTCATTAAAAATAAATTTTTATGAACAAATGTAAATTTTAAATAGAAGTTATCTTTAAAATATTAACAAAAAAAAATTTATCCATTGAAAACTACCATTCCTATTTATTTACAATTACATTAAAACATCACAGAATTAACAAAAAAATCAAGTCTCCTTTTACAACATCTCAATAATTAGTCAAATATATTTAATAAAGTATTTTAAATAAATTACATACATGAAATAAAAATTTAATTAAAAAATATACATGAAGCACAAACAATTAGACATTCACCAATAAATAATAAAAAAACATTTATCTAATCATTTATAAATTTATAAAAGGTAGATAAACATAATGATTTCACATGGATATTTTAACTATAAAATTTTGAACTGTATGAAGGGAAATATTTTAATGTAACTTGTATCTTACGAAAAACTCACGCAATTCCAAAAAGGATAATATTTTTATTACCACAATAAGCTAACCAAAAATTACCCCACTTTAAAAATATAACTCAAGGTCTTAGTTTAAATAAAAATAAATTTTAATATATTATTTCCCTATCCAATTATATACCATTTAAAAAAATATAAAATGTAAAATGCACGGGTTCCACAAAAATCAAATAAATTGAAACAATAGTTTTCAAAACATTAAAATTAACCAAAACAAAAAAACATCACTTTTAAATAAAATTACTTGAAATACCATAAAAATAACAAAATTATAAAAACCCATTTTAATTTCCACCAAGTTCCAGTAACAAGAATCATTCCAAATCCAATTACCTAAAATATAATTATATAATAAATGCATTTAAATTTTATTATGACTTCTCTATGCCCAAATATATTGAAATCAAGATACAAAACCCATCCAAAATGTATACTTGGAGAGAAAATAATAAAAGGAAAGAAAAAATATACAAAAAATATACCTCACTATCTATGTAGAATCCCATATAATAGTGAGTTTGATTGAGATTCCTTAGAAACAATAAATGGTTTTATTTTTTAAAAGGTATCCATTATCTAAAATAGGATCACCAAAGGCTTTGATAAGAACCTTTCACCTTCAAAGGTGTGATAACACTAGTCATTAACCGGCTCAGGTCGACCAAACCCATCACCTGACCTTGTTTACAACATGTTTTGAAGGGTGTTATCGATCCTTATGGGATAAAATACATTGATTAAGAATTAGGGATACATACTTGGGAATTATTTCACCCCCAAAAATAAAAACCATCAAAGGGAATTCCAACTGAAAATATGACATGATTTGTCCATATACCAAACATCCATGATCAAAACCAATAGAACAAATAAAATATACCCAATCAAATTAGTCAGTAGTAGGAATTTATAAACATAAAAACAAGATATTAGTAATTAAATAACATAACATGTATATATTAATTTCATAAATACATTAAATATATAAAATAGAGCTTTGAGATTATGAATCTAATAAATTCACTTCCCTAATACAATCCCCGAGACAAAACATTACCAATAATCTCCATGAGACCAAAATTCACTCACCCAATCCTAAAATAACTCCCATCAGTCCAAATAAAACATCAAATGAGAAATGGATCAGACCAAAGATACCAAAAAGAGAAAAAATTGAATTTCATGCATCAAATGGTGTATGCCGGGTGTGAGAAAACCACAACCAATAAGATTTCACTAGAGATTTTCTATAATTCATTTTTAAAAATTAATTTAATAATAGTTAGTTTCAAATATAGAAAGAATATATGTTTTTATATAATATGTTTAACAAGATACATAATAGATAATTTATATTTCTTATAATTATCCATTTCATTTAAGAAAAACCAAGGTGGGAAAATTCCTCTTTAATAAAACATTTAAACCAATTTTTTAAACAAAAATAAAATATTTTGAAATATATTATGGAAAAGGTCACAAATTACATAAAAATTTCCCATTTTTATAAAAATCCTTTTCAAAAACGTTTCTAAAATCATTTATAAGACACACTAATGCTATATAAAAAAGGTAAATTTAAAGGCACCGTGTCACCAATAAATAAAACAAGAAATAAAAGTAAATAATCAGTAGAACCACATGCATAGAGAATAGATAATACAATAGGAGATCATAGATATTACCTACTAAAACCCAATAATGAAGGAAAAGGATTCATGGGATCTGCTCTAGAACCTAAAATAAGAAAGTCTTAAACATTACCAAATTTAGACCAACCCTCCTTACCATGTTGAGTCTAACAACCCAATTCACCAGAGTAGGCTACATTAACCCTCACTGGGGGATACCGCCATCAAGTCCAATCTCGCACTAGAGGGGACACTATTAGTTTGAAACCATTAAGTGTTCTATAAATCCAAAAATCCCACTTAGCTACCTAGGTTCCCATGAAAAAATAGAAGGTGTAAATAATAATCATTAGTCTATACAAGCATCACAAAGTAAAAATAATAAACCCGACCCACCCAAAATACCCTCATAAGAAACAACACCTATTTATTTGTTACCTGATCAATACATACATAAATAACTACCAATAAAAGGGGAAAATTGTAAGTGAAAAATAAAGGGTCTCACGCACCCATAAATCTTGAAAACCATTATAAATTTCGGAACATGCATTCTTGAAAACTGACTAAAAATGACAAGTCTTTTTAAACCCATTCCTAATACATTTACAAAACACACTTTTAAATAATTTACTTAAAACCATGATTAATAATTTTATGAAATATTTATTATTTTTATAAATATTTTAAAAGTTTCAAACAATACTCTTTACCCATTTTATATCCCAAATGAGGTAAAAGAAAATAAAAATTAAAATTACATATTTAAATAATATTTTATCGCATTTCAATGATAATTGGAATTCAAAAATCATTTAAAAAAGTAGTAAAACAATTAAATAAAATTTTATTCCAAGAGAGAGATAAAATTAAAAAAAATATCATTATTAAACTATTACATATAAATTTAATTTAATAAAAAAACTTTAAAAATGATCTTGCACACAATGTGATTCCATGTAAATAATTACTTATATACACATACATATAATGATAGGAAATCAAGTCACGAAAATACAGAATGAGTAGAAATTAATGGAGAAATCCCAAAATATGAATACGATGACTTGAAATTATGTACATTTCCAAATCCCTATTTTAGATCTACCCTCGAACAATAATCTAATCTTGGAAGCCCATACGATTTTGGAGAAGAAGAAAAATTAAGAGATGATGAGAGAAGGAGGGTGGAAGAATGGAATCGAAATGTAATAATGGAATTTATCTTGAGATATTTCCATAAAATTGGAGGTTCAAATGACCAAAATCAAAGGAGGATGGACGGAGTGAACCTTAGTTATCACACCAAACCTAGCAGAAATAAATTAGGGAGAGAAGATGAAACCTTAAAATCACCAAGGTTAAAGGGGACTTTTCATCCACTAAAAAACTAGGCCTATAGTATCTATGATGTATCCCCAAGGTTTATGATGTGTATCATCCCTGAAAGACCCTCATATGATGTATCCTAAGTGAGGAACCATGGATCACCCCTGGGTAAAACCAGGGGTTGAAACCCCAATGAATTATAATGTAGTATATCTCCCATATAGAGCAAAATTCTTCACAAGAACCCCAAAACACCAAGCAACATGATATAGGTCCCCACCCCTTATTGTTATGTATAATAGAATGGATGAGGTCCCAGAAGACTCTATAGTGAAACCATTCATCATACGACATAGAGTTCTTTATTATACACCCTCCAAATAGAATTGAATCCTTCTCATCATGGCCTAGCCATTGTGAATGCACACAACTCCCTTAATTATTTATGAACTACCTAAAATAAACTCCATAAATTACTCTTAAAAAATACAAAACCATCCATAATACCCTTAAGAAACCCACACTATGGTGTATCCAAAGGATTACGCTATGAAGACCTCTGGTCAAAGAGACCCAAGGGTTTTGAGTATAACTATTGTGAACTGGCCTCCATGACCGGTGACATAGTCTATAGGGTTACCCATACAACTCTAAAACTTTCTTAAGGATAAAACCAATTACCATTTTGCAATTTTATTCCATAAATATAGATAGATGTAACACCTCATGAATATTTTTTTAGTTTCCCAGAAGCTTCTAAAATGCCCAAAAACACCCAAAAACTTTCATTACACTAGAAAATCATAAAACAACCCAAAATAAAATAAAATAAAATAGAATATTAATGACAATAGGTTATGAAAATTCCCCCCACAATGTCAGATTCTGCCTCCATAAAGTCCTTGGTATAAAAAGAATGATTACAAATAAAATAAAACATGATTCCTCATGTGAATGGATGGATTGTAAGGAAATCAACTGTATGGGATTCTAAATAATTAAAACCACTAAACAAGAACAATACTCCAAGATAACAAAACAACTCTTTAAAATTCAAAAATATATCGAAGAAAAAAATAATAACACAACACATTGGACCAAAAATATATGGAGACCTAACATAGGTCTCCTATCCATTTAAAATTCATCTATATTTGTGATATTTTAACTAAACGTACCCCTTTATATGAAACACCACAAAAAACAACACTTCCACTAAGAACATGAGACTCTTAGAACCAAAAAATCCCACATCCATCAAAGGACCATATTTGGAACCAAAATATAAATACAACCAACAACCAACCTCATCCAAGCCAATAAGTATTCTAGACCCTATGTGATGATAACTACAAAAAGTACCCAAATACCCAAATCCATAATATATTTGTATGTTAATTTCAATAAGTAAAACCATTTCTATTGAGTTCTAAATGTTACATTATTTTTGCTAGTCCCAAATACCTAATTAATTTCACATGGTTCTTCCCACACGTAACCCAATTATATTCTAACCCCTATAAGGCTAAATCAAAAGCATAATAAAATATCAAGAGAAAATCCTATATTAATAATGAAATAAAAAAACCAAAATTCACCAAAAAACACAAAGAGAAACCCAAAAATATCAAAGTGACCACAAATACTATAGAAATAGATAAATATCACATGAAACACTACTACCATAACCTAGAGAACACCCAAAACAACACATTACATACCAGAAGATCCCTAAATCCCAATCAAACTCAAAATATACTTGAAAAAACACAAAATAATGATCACCCAAAAAAAATTTCCTATCACATATCCTCTTCTGATAAATTAATCTAAAATACCTCTAAATAGATATTAACAAGACACACAAATTATACACCCTCATAACTTCCAAATAAGAAAACATTGAATGAAATGATTTCCCATGATAGAAGCACAAAAGACATCACTTTATCATGTGAGGTGATAAGCCCTACTCAACCAGTCTTTCCCACTTGGGATTGAACATCATCTTCTTCCCACTAGAAAATAAATATTCACAAAGGTCAATCAAAACTAATTCCTCATTTAACACATGTTTCCCTACATTCTCAGCTTATACTGATATGAACTTCACCCTTCAATCCTAGGGATTTTTAGAGAACAATAGGCTTTTTCAATTCCCTCTAATATTTCCATTTAATCAAAAAATACATTTATAACCATGAAATTATGGTGGTTGATGATTTAGAATGTTTTGGGTAGTGTTTACGTTCACAAAGTATTATAACTCCACCAGTCAATCTTGAGTCTGGTAAACATATAAAGTTAGAGATTCACTCCAAAACAATAAGGTGAAATGAACTAGAGGGAAACTTAATGAACATACTTCATTATTTAAATAATATTTATAAGGAATATTCTAAAAAATATAAAAAAAATAAGTTAACTAAATTTTAAAAAATAAAAATAAAAAGTATAAATAAATAAAACATGTCAATAAAAATACTCATTAAAATATTTCATAAAAATTACCCATTCAAATCACAACCCCTTAGTAACCCCCCGCCCCAAATTAATTTCTTTAAAACATCGATCTTATATTTTTAAATAGCACACCTATTTATGAAATCATAATTTTAATTAAAAAATCCACACTTCCCTTCCAAAATACTTTTTAATTATAACTTTTGAAAGATAAATTTCCATTAAAAAATACACCACCACCATTTGTAAAAATTTCATTAAAGCTAAAAATTTGTAATGAAAAATGATAAAATTTTCTTTTCTAATCCCAAAACATATCCCCCCAATATAAAATTAACCTTTAAAATTTAAATCCACACAAAAAAATGAACATTAATCAAAACCAAATCCAGTAACATAAGTACATAAAACAACACCCAAAGATTCACCTCAAAAAAGTATTGGACACCATCACAACCCATTTGAGATCTAAATGAGTTTAAAATAAAAGTACAATGAGTTATAGATCAATTCATGATTTGGCCACATGGTTTTTTTGGCTAGTTTCACAACATTTTTTAGTCTCTATGAAAATATTGAAACCATGTGATCGAGGATTCAACATGGTTTTATTGACCATGTGAGATACCAATGAAACTTTAGTTCTCATTTAAATTCCACTCCACTTAGAATAACCTAAAAAATCCCATAAATTGGTCAAATATCCACAAAGTTATCCAAAATTAAAAACCCTTTAATTCAAAACCCCAATCTCCCAAGAAAACTCAAGTATCATCATAATAAGTGGTGATCAAAAACAAATATGTGATCTACCTCTTAAGTCTTGACATAATTCTAATATACTTTATACATTAACACCTATAAATAACATAATTCATTTACAAGAATCTGGGATCCCTCCAATTAACCCAGGCTATGATATCAATTTTCCAAAACAAGACTAATTTGACACAACCCATTACCTGAAAAATATCATAACATGGTCCAATGTGATTTCTAAATCCCCTCAATCTGGAAAATAGTATTTTAGAGTTCAATTAACACACATGGGAGTGTTATCTCTCAATAAAATGAAAACCAAAAAAGGTAATTCCTCTTAAAAATCCATCATGAACAATATATATACTGAACATCCTAACTCTAAACCCATATAACCAATAAATTATATCTAATCAGAGTAATCACCATTAAGGTTGAATAAAAATAACCCAACTAAGACTCAATAATAAACAAAACATAAAATAATTTACATTTATATAAAAAAAATAGATAGAGGAGGTGTTTGGGCCAATGAAGATAATATAAACTCATATCAAATAAAACCCATAAGACAATGCACTACTAAGAAGCTTAAAGAGATCCACCATCACTAAAGCCATCACAAACCAACTACCATTAGTCTAAATAGAGCATAAAATAATAGGGGGGTAGTAATATGAGATTACTAAAATAGAATCATAAGAACTACATACATTGAATGGTGTATGCAAGGTGTGAGAAAAACACACCTAGTAAGATTTCACAAGAGAGTTTCGGTAATTCATTTTTAAAAATAATTTTCATTGGATCTAGTTTGAAATATAATAAAAAATAGTTTTATAAGAATATTTTCAACAATCCATATAATAAAATAATTCTTGTTTCATTAAACCGTCATTTTCTTTTAAGAAAACCAAATAAGAAACAATTCCTTTTTAATAAACAATTTGAACAACTTTTCTTTAAATGAAAATAACCTCATTAAAAAATTATTCTTGAAAATTTCACACATGCTATTAAAATACCCCATTCCTATTTAATTATCCTCTTAAAAATGTTTGAAAACCATTTAGAAAACCAACTAATGTAGAATAAATGAAAAGATCAATCAAAAGGAACATTTTCATAAACAAATAAAACAAGTAATTCACGTAAAAACCCTCTGGTTCTACATGATAGTTGATGGTGGAATAAAAAAATATCGTAGATATTACATAACTCAAACAACCAATCCACGATAAGATTTCATGGGATATACCCTAGTTATGAACATGAGATAGGCCAATGCCTTACAAAACACTAACCAAGCTATCTATCCACATTGTTTCCAAGAATAAAAGCTACTTGTAACATCCAAAATTTCCATAGAATATATTTTATGAACTATTATTCTTAAATTAAATATGTAAATTTTAAATTTATTTATTTATTTTGTTTTCAGGGAATAATTTTTAGATGTTTTTCACCAAAGTCGTTTCCTTTACATGTTTTCCTTAAAAACCTTTATTCAAGTATAATGATTTTTTTATTAAAATGTTGTATAAAATATATTTAACTACATTAAAAATTGTTTTTAAATATATATATTTTATAACTATAATTTTTCATTATTTTTTTTATTTTCATGGTAATTACTTCATTATAATATATTGGTTAACAAAGTTTGATACATGTTTTCATATTCACAAAATTTTAACTTTTAACCATTGAAATAAATATCATATTTTAATTTTTTATGAAATATATGATATCATTATTACACTAAAATAATTCATTATTAAGAAATATTAATTACATTATAGTTTATTTAATTTTTAAATGGTTTTTATCTTATTCTGTATAAATATTTTTTTCAATTAGAAAATTTAATTTTTAAAAATTAAGTTACATGTTTTATAAAAAATTAATATTATAAAATTTATATTTGGAAATGAAATTATTATTATCTATGGTGCCTTATTATTAGTTATTTATGCTTTTGTTCTCCATATAATGTGGGAATTTTATACTTGTTTGACCCTATCCTTTCCCCCTTTTCCATTTATTTTTTCCTAAAAATTGGTTTTAACCCACAACCTTTTCTAATAAAATAAATAATAACAAATATAATTATTTCAACTCATTACAAAATAAATTGTTTTTGTTATTAATAAATTTGGATTTAATATAATATATGATTTTATTTAAAATTTAATTATATAATAGTTAGCTTTTTTATTTTATAAAATAATCTTTATTTTTTATTTTAACAGAAAAATCTAGCTTATCGTGGGTTTGGATACTTTTCTAATAAGGTTTATTTTTATATGAATATTAAAAATGATGTTTTAAGAATTCAAAATTTATTATTTTTAAATATAAATATTAAAAAAATTGTAAATTTTTTTAAAAAAATACAGCATATTTATTAAAGGAAATTTTATTTTTAGGAATAATATTAAGTTAAAGATGAAATTTTTTGTTACTATAGTAAAGGTAAATATTCCATTTTCAAATAATTGTTTTTCTAAGTATTGGGTATTTTGAAAAATTAAATTTATATACATTAAATTATGAGTCTAATGAAATATTGAATTATATATAAAAAATATATTAAGTCTCATTTACTTAATAATTTATAGGATATAAGGAAAAGAACACATAATGTATAAAAGGAAACTTTTCCAAAAAATTGTTTTTTCTCTATATAATAGGTTTTAATTTAAAATTTAAATATCATATATTTAAAAAATTATTTTTATAAAATGGGTTTCACTCTTCAAATAAGAACATAAAAATTATCCAATGGTGAATTTTCCTTTTTTTAGACAATTGAATATTTAGGTAAAATGTAAAAAATGGTGTGTGTGTGTGTGTGTGTGTGTGTGGTATGTATTATTTCATAATAATGACTTAAAATATTTCTAATTAGTAATATAAATTTCATCTCAACCAAAACAATATTTTCACATCAATATTTTTTATTTTATTGTAATAATATTAATTTTTCAAAGCTATAATGAATATTCCAAAACCTAAAGTAAATTTTATATCTCTAAAAATAATTATTTATGAATATTAATCCTATAAACATCAAAAAATAATATATATTTAATTAGAATCATCTCATAAATATTAAAAATACTAAAAAATAGTTACCCTAGAAAAATACCATGGGGTCAACCATGGGAAGGCCAATAATTTTTTATTTATTATAACTTAGCATCCAAAACCAATTTTAATAAATCAACAAACACTTCCCCTTATTTGGATATAAATTACCACAAATTCTCCCCAATAAAAATCCATTAATAATTTATTTTACCTCATTTTATCTATCTAAAGAATTTTTTGGAGTTCTTAAGGTTCTAAGTATCTCTTTCCAAGCTTTAACAAGTTATCTCACAAGGAAAGGGATTACCTTACTCTTTCTTTTTATTCATGTACTTCCTTTATAATAAGACTTATTGATTTTAAATTAATTATATATACATTAGATCATAATCACTCCTTTACATTCCAAGTTATTCCTTATTAATGAGATACAACATTTATCTTTAATTATTTCCATTCCATAAACTATTATTAATACCTGTTATACTGCTAAAATTGTTCAATGATTTTCCAAGACATGCCTTTATGTTTTGAATAACTATCCCTACTTTCATTAAACTGTATTCATATAGATATGATTATAATTCATTTATTTTGGACATCCATGTATGAAACCCAAATTCCCCACTCAGAGGTTAAAATTATGAAATTCATTATTATGATATATTATTCATATGGAATACATAATGCTAGAAAAATGAAGCATGACCCCTGATAGCACTTTAACAAATTGAGTAAATAATTATTCTCTGTATATGAAATTATACTGATATATTGGAATAATTCTTGGGTAATGTTTTATGAAACTAGAGTGAATAACCTTGGTAATATGATTTTATGACACATTGGTGATGACCCTTGGTGATATGATTACAAATATATCATTTTTATATTATATCTACATTTCCATGTTATATTTCATATATTTATGGTTATGATATAATTTTATGCCTCATGTTTTATCCATAATTGTCACTCATATTCAATTTTATTTGTTTATCCATTACAATGAGTTGTGCTCGCCGTTTTCTATTAATTCTTTTACCAAGAAAATTTCATGTGATAAGGTTAACAAGAATATTTTTTAAAGGATTAATTCAATTTAATTAAATAAACTTTATATTTTTTATGTTCTATACACTTAAAGTATTATGTTCCCAGCTTTCGAAATACTAATCCTCAAAAATATCCTACATAAGTTATCAATGTAATAATTATTAATGAAATATGTTAAAAAAACAAGTATGAAGATGGTGGGTCACCAATGTTGGATTCATATTTTTGATTAGTTATTTTATTGAAAATTAATAGTATAAGATAATAGTGAAATCTCTTGGTATAAGCCTAAATATAGGGAAATATCTGATATTTTGGTCAAGTATTGGGTGTGTGGTTCCATAGAAATTAAATCCGTATCTGGATAAAAACATGTGAATTAATTATTTAGAATATATAGACCTAGGAGTGTTAACACTAAAAATGATTGGTGTGGTATTATGTTGATGTTCTATTAGTGCGTGACTAGTGGGCCTAACTCTACACTGGAATTGACACTCCTATAGGATATTATTTGATTAATCAAATACACATTACTGACCATTATGAAGGATTTGAATATAATTTTATGGTTTTTATATTCGAGGAATTATGGTTCTTTGTGAAAATGAGTTAATTTATGTGGAAAAATAAGTTGAGTAGTATAAATATCCTTGGTGGTTTGGAGGTAATTTTGTGACAAGGAGATTGAGGTTATTTAAAAAAAAGATTGATGTCATTTTAAAAGTATATATTGTTAAGGTATATATAAATTGATATGTGAATTTATGGAAAAAGGGTAAGTTGAGTTTTGGGAGCATATATTTCAATGATTTTTGGGTTGAGAATATAGTAAGAATGTTCATGATAATTATGGGTGTGTTTGTTTTATGAATTAAGAATTTGAATAATTTGGTATGTGGTCTTAGATTGAAAATAATTTTATAAAGTATTTTACTATATATAGAGAGTTTTGATATATATATTTAACATTTCTCATACATTTATATTGATTCATACTATAAAATTTCTATATTTAATGTTTTAGATGACCTTAAGGAATAATATTGTGGCTCATAAAAATGGGGAAAACATTAATATGTCTTTATCAATGAGTAAAATTATGAGGATATAATATCTTTAAGGGGGATCTGAAGTTTTTATGATTTTTAAAACTTAAATTAAATATTAAAATTTTAAATTCATTTATTTTTATCTTACTTTTCATCAAGAATTTTAGTATATATTTATCACCAAATTTGTTAAATTTACATTTTTTTCTTTCAAAATATTTATTCATGTATAATGGAATTTTATTTATTAATTTTTTTATAAAAGATATTTTACTATATTCATTATTATTTATAAATATATAGTTTACAACTATAAAAATTTTATTAATAGTTTTAACTTCACTATAATTCGGTCATTATAATCTCTTGGTTAACGAATAACGATACGTGTTTTCATTGTAAAAATATTTTAACATATAACCATAAAAAATGATTTCATACATAATTTTATGTAAAACATATTATATCATTAATAAACTAAAATAATAATTTATTCATAATTTTTAATTACACTACTATATTTTAATATTGAAATTTTTTTATGATATTTCATGTTCTTATTTTTTTAGTCTAAAAAATTCATTTTAAAACACTATGTAAGTTGTTTTATAATTAATCCACATTATTAAATATATATTTTAAAATTTAATTCCTATTATGTAAATTTTTTTATTATCATGAACCATTTATAAAATTTTTAAAATATGTTTTTTAGAAAAGTAAAATGGTCATTAACAAATTAATAAAATCAAAGTGTATAATTTTATTTCACTAAAACCATTTTATCTATTATATATTTAAAAAATAGATTCCATATAATTTGATTAATAATTTCATATTTTTTACATTTATCAGTAATGATTTAAAAATTATAATAATTGATGGATATGAAAAATATAAATATTATCACTCATAAAAAAAGAAATAGTTTTTGTTCTAAATAAATTTTCTTTCTATGGAATATATTATTTTATTTTAACCATAAAAATATAATATTTCGAATTTGAATTATATATAATAAAAATTCTTCTGTATTGAAAATGGAAAAACTTTCTTAGAGTAGATTTTTGGGACTTTTATTGAAAGGTTGATTTTTAGTGGAATAGAAAAATAGAATTTTTATAAATTATATATTTATTATTTTAGGAATTTAATATAATAAAATGGTTTTAGTATTTTTAATAAACATTTTTAAATGATTTTTTAAGGTAAATTTTATTTTGAGGCATAATTGTATGTTAACAAGATTAAATTTCATAACCATGGTAAAGGGAAACATGTTTTGTCAAGGAATTGTTTTTCTTAAGTTTTGGATTTTTTTATTAGTTAAATTGATTTTATATAAATGAAGAAACTAATGTGATTTTAAAAAAATATAAAAAAAATATTTTAAGTCTCATTTAATTATTAATTGTAGGAAATAAGGATTGGAACACATACTGTATAAAAAAACATTTTTTCACAAAAAAAGTTTTTCTCTATATATTAAATTTTAATTAAAAAGATAAATTTATCATATTTATAAAATTATTTTGACAACATAGATTTCACTCATGATAAAATTTATAAACTATCCAACAATGATGTTTTTAGTATTTTTTAAGACAATTGATCATTTGGGTAAAATGTAAAATATGGTTTGCATATATGGTAAGTATTACAACATTAAATGACTTAAAAGTGATATAGTATATTATATAAATTATATTACAACCATAATTTGATTTTATCATTAATATAATTTATTTTATGTATAAGATAAATTTTCTCAATCCTATAATGAATCTTCCAAAACCTAAATAAAATTTTATGTCTGAAAATAATCTTTTTGAATAAGAATCCACTCCAATTCCAAAATATTATTTACTAAGTTGGGTTGAGATTAAAAATAATTAAAACACTAAAATTTTCTTCCCCTTGAATAATACAAATTGATTAAATTTATTGATACAATTTTTTTTTAATTTTTTCCACTTTTAGTCCAAAACCAAAATTTAGAAATTACTACACAATTACCCCTATTTTGAAATAAATATCCACCCATTTTTTCATTACTCTCCTCTCTGAAGCCATTAATCATGGTTTACCCTTGTTTCATCTCTCAAAAATTTTTCCCAATGAGTTATTAATGATCTATGGATCTCTTATCAATCATTAAAAAATATCTCGTAAGGTAATAATTCTCTTCCTCTTTATTTTTATTCATGTTCTTAATTTTTATTAAGCGCTTATATTTTCAATCAATTTTGTATTCCAGAGTTCAAAATGATTCCTTTAATATCAAAATTATTCCTTATTAATTAGATAATAACTTTATCACTCATTATTCCCAATCTGTAAACTATTATGCATTCCCTTTATGTTGCTGAAATAATTTTTTGGATTTCTAAGGCATACCTTTTTAGTTAATACCCAACCCTAAATTCATTAATGTGAATTTATAAAGATTTTATTATAATTTACTTATAGGTGATATCCATAAATAAACCCCCCATTCCATACTCATGGTTTGAAATGGTGAAATTCATTTTTATGATATATGATCTGTGTGGAATAATTAATGATAAGAATTTGAAGGGTTAACAATGATAGAACATCAATGAATTGGATACATAATTAATTTATAGAGGTGAATTATTTATAATACCTTGATATAATTCCATGATAATTTCTTATTATAAATTTCCAAAAAAATATTGGTAGTATTTTTTATGAAAACTTGGGGATGAAGCTTGGTAATATGATCATCAATGTATTATTTTAATATTATATCCAATATTTTATATTATCTCTCATAGACTTAATATTATTGTCGTAGGTTATTCCTCATTTTTTATCAATAAAGAAAACTGACATTATATTTTTCTTTTTATCCATTAATAGGATTTATGATCACCATTTTTATTGTTGTATGTCCCCATAACATTATATGTTGTGTGGTGAACTTAGATGAATTTATAAATGGGTCTTTCAATAGCATTAAATAAGGTTTATTTTTTATGATATATGCACTTCAAGTATTATGTACTTAGTTTATAAGATAATAAACATAAAAATCTATTATAGAAGTTATAAATGTAATATTTTGTTATGTAAATTTGTAAAAAAATCGTTATTGAAAATTGAATGTTTTTATAGTTGGTATCAATGTAATTATTGGTTATTTTTTAGGAATTTGAATTATAAAACATTAGAAAAAACACTAAGGATAAGTATAAATATTAAAAAATACCCAAAATTTTGGTAAAGTATATTGTGCATGGTTTCCTAGAAATTAAATCCTAATACGAATATACAAAATTTGATATATGATTTAAAAGAAATGCTCTTAAGGGTAATAAACCTGAAAAATATTAGTTTGATATTAACTTGATCTTCAAATGGTGCATTTCTTATAGACCTAATTGCACACCTAGTTTTACACTCCCATGAGATATGATTTGGAAAATTTCATATTGTTTACAAACCATTATGAAGGTTTGGAATATATTTTTATGTATATAACATTTGAGAAACTGTGGTTATTTAGGACAATGTATTAATAGGTTTTGAAAAAAATAAGTTGATAAACATAAATATACTAGGTGGTTGGGGTGTAATTTAGTGACTTGGATATTCAGGTTTTTCCAAAAATATTAATACCATTTTAAGAGTATATAGTGTTTAGGTATATATAATGGTATGTTATTTTATGGATAAAGCCTATGTTCAATTTTGAGAGGACTGATTTCAATGTTTTTTGGGTTAATAATATAGTACTAAAGTTTATGATAATTTTGGGTTAGTTATTTTTGGGAATTCATATTTTGAATATTTAGGTTGAGGGAGTTAGATTGATAACCATTTTATTTAGAGTATTATATTATGTGTATATATTTTGGATATATATGATGAATATTTCCCATATATTTGTTTATGAGTCGTATTATAACCTTCCTAGAGTTAATGTTTTAGATGTCATTAGTGAATAATATTATGGTTTATAAAAATCAAAGAAAATATTAAAAAAAAATTATCAATAAGTAAAATTATGATTACACAATTTATTTAAAGGGGATGAACGAAACATTAAAACTTTCAATATATATACACACATATATATATTTAAAAAAATCATAAATTAAACATGTTAATTTTTAATTCATTTCATTGTTTTTTATTTTTCACCAATAATTTATACAGATATTCTTCATATAAGTTGTTTCCATTTCATGTTTTTCTTTCAATTATTTATTCAAGTATAATGGAATTTTATTTATTCAAATGGTTTTAAAAAATAACTATCAATATAATTACTATTATTTTTTTACATATATAGTTTTATAACTAAAATAATTTTATTAATAAATTTATTTTCATGGAAATTATTCAATTATAATCTATTGGTTCACAAATTATGATACACCTTTCCATAGAAAAAAAACATTAATATATAACCATTGAAATTAATTTCATATATAATGTTATGTAAAACATGTAATATAATTGTTATATAAAAATAACACTTTATAGGGAATTTTTAATTACATTATTTCTCAATTTCTAAACTCTTTTAATTGTATTATATATATATATATTATTAGTCAGAAAATTTCCTTTTATAATATTATGTACCTTTTTATAATAAAATGAAATTATGAAATTTCATTTTTAAAATTTAATTCCAATAATGTATAGTTCTTTATTATCACAAAATGGTGGTAAAATTTTGATAATATAGTATTTAGAAAATTAAAATGGTTATTAATAATGTATTGTAATCAATTTGAATAAATATTGTTGCACTAAAACCATTTTATCAATAATTTATTTAAAATGTTAATTCAACTAAATTAGATGAATACTTTTTATTTTTTTATATTTATTAAAAATAAATTATAGAATATATAACACTTAATGTATAATAACAAATATAAATACAGTCACACAAAATAATATAAATGGTTTTTTTTAATAAATTGTTTTTATATGTAATATCCGATATTATTTATTAATTAATTATCTAAAATATTGAATTTTAATTTTATAAAATATACAATATTTTTGTATTTAAAAGGCCAAAACTTATTATTTTTAATTTTTGAAACTTTAATAAATGTTTATTTTTGAGAGAGCTATAAAAATATAGTTTTATGCATTATACATTTATTATTTTAGAAATTAAATATATTAAGATGGTATACATTTATTATTTTCTAATTTTAATATAATAATTTTTTTCATAAATTTAATATAATTTTTCAAATAATTTATTATGGTCAATTTTTGTTGTAATCATTATATTAATTTAACAAGGTAATTGTTTGTTACCATGGGAAAGGTGAAAGGGTTATTTTCAAAGAATTGTTTTCTTATGAGTTAGGTATTTTTTTAAATTACATTACAAAACATTATATGATAAATATATTTAACGTTAAAATATATAAAAAATTTATAAAGTATCATTTAATTAGTAATTTATAGAAAATGAGGATAAGAACACATCATCTATAAAAATCCATTTTATCAACAAAAACAAATTTTATATCTTTATGCTATGTTTTAATTTTAATGTAAAATTTATAATATTGAGAAAATTAGTTTGATAAAATGGATTTCATACTTGAAATAAAAATTTCAAATTTATCTAATAGTGTATTTTTTATTATTTTCTATTATAGTTGAATTTTTGGGTAAAATGCAAAAGGCAGTTTGTATATACAGTATATATTATGAAATCATAAATACATAAAGGTTTTTGTATAAGTAATATAAATAATCCCTCAAACAAAATAATGGGGTTTTACATTAATATATTGAATTTTAAATTAATAATATTAATTTTACAAACATATAATTACTACTCTAAAACCAAAATAATATTTTATGTTTTTTTAGATTTTTTAATTATGAATAATAATATTAACCAAAATTCATAATAATTTATATTAAAATGGTTTTGGATCATAAAATACTAAAATATTTAAAACTACATACCCTTAGAAAATACCATGGGGTGAAACCATTTGGAGACCAATGGGTTTTCATTTTTTATAACCTAGTGTAAAAAAACCATATTTAGAAATTAATAGATAATACCCCCATCATTTTCTATAAATATTGTCCCATTATCCCATTACACTTAACTCATAATACATTAATAAATATTCCCCCCTTATTTTATCTATCTAGAGCCTTTCTGAAGAGGTATTATGATTCCTAGGAGATCTTGTCAAGATTTAACAATCTGTCTCACAATATTATGGATTCTCTTCCTCTTTCCTTTTTTTCAAGTACATCCTTTGTAATAAGACTATTTATATTCAACTTATTATTTATTCATGACTTAATAATAATTAATTTATTGTTAAAATGACTCCTTATTAATGAGTGACTACCTTTATCTCACATTAATCTCCTCCCATAAACTATTATGTGTCTGCATTATGCTGCTGAAATCATTCGTTTATTTTCCATTCCATAGATTTATATTGTGAATACTAAACCTCACCTCCATTCAATGATATATATATATATATATTAAAATTATTTTATTGATTATGTACTTTCATGTATAAAACCCATATTCTATACTCATGGGAAAATATAATGAAATATATTCTTATGATATATAAGCAAGTTGGAATATATAATGTAGGACATATGTATGGTGTACCGTAATAACACTCAATTGAATTGGGTAAAGAATTAATCTCTAGAGATGACATGTTTATAATGCAATGTCAGCATGTCTTGGTAATGTTTTGTGATACCTTGGTGAAAAAAATAGTTAATATATTTGATGAAACCTTGGAAATTTTCCTTGGTGATATTCTTATGAATGTCTCATTTTTATCTCAAAACCACATTTACATGTTATGGATCATATAAATATAAAAAATTTCTCATTACATGCATAATTTTGTATCCATTATGCTCAATGAAATTCTATTTTATATATTTATCCCATACCACTTTCTTTTATATAACTTTTCTATTCATGTATATTTCTAGAAAATCATATTAATTGAGGTGTCCTATGATGGAATTATAATAGAGTATTTTAATATTATTAAATAAATCTTATGACTTTTTTATTCTATGTACTTTTAATATTATTTTAATAGTTTTTAAGACACTGAACCTCAAAATATCAAGAGGAAGTTAAAAATGTAATATTTTTTAAAGGAAATATGTTAAATATCATCTATGAAAAAGGAATTTCACCATAGCTGGTATCAATGAATTGTTTAGTTATTTGTATAAATTAAAATTTTAAAATATTAGTGAAACCTCTGGGGATGAGTATAAATATAGGAAACCATCCTAAATGATTTTAGAATATAGAGTTTGTATTATTCTATAAATTAAATCTCTTTTTGAATACAAATATGTTGATATATGCTCTAACATAGATACACCAAGGGGTAATAACCTTGAAAAATGTTTTTTGGGTATTATGCTGATCTTGACATGATGCACCACTAGGTGTACTAATTGAAAACCATGTTTGAATATCTGGTGGAATATGATTTGGTTGATCACATGGTATTTACAAACTATTAAGAAGGAATGTTATATATTATAATGGATTTAATTTTTAAGTAATTATGTTTAATTTGAAAATGGGTTAATTTATGTTGGGAAAATAAGTTGTGTAGTATAAATATCTGTAGTGGCTGAGAGGTAATTTAGTGACAAACCAATTTAGGGTTTTTTGGAAAAGATTAATATTCTTTTAAGAGTATATATTGTGATGGTATATAATAATTGATAACTAACCATATGGATAGAGTAATTTCAAGTTTTGGAGAATATATTTCAACAACTGTTTGGTCGATAATATATTAATAAAGTTCATGATAATTTTCAGTCACTAATTTTTGGGAATATTGATTTTCAATTTTTTGGTATAGAGCTATAGATAAATAACCCTTTTTTTCTAGAGTATTAGATTATGTATTTCAAATCTGACTATGTAGGTTGAAAATATCGAATAAATTCATGTTGATTCATATTATAACCTTTTCATAATTTATTTTTTAGATGAAATTAGGTAAAAGAATTTTGGATTATAAAACTAGGTGAAAAGATTAATAATTTTTTATGAGTGAGTAAAATTATTAAGAAACAATATCTTTAAGGGGTAGAACATAACATACTATATTTCTAGTGAATAAATTGTATTAATTTTCATTCCTAAACTAAATATTTAAATTCCAAATTAATTTTTTTTAATGTTTTTAACTCAGAATTTATGTACATATTTATCACTTATATTATTTTTATTACATTATTTTATTAAAAATATTAATTCATGTATAATAGAATTTTATTTGTTAAATCGATTTTAAAAAATCAATTTTAATATATTCACAAATTTTTCATACCAATATAGTTTTATAACAACAATTATTTTATTAATAGTTTTATTTTCATGGAAAATTAATCATTATAAACTTTTGGTAAACAAAATGTAATGCATGTTTTCATAATCACCAAATTATATCAAATAATCATTAAATTTAATTTCATATAAAGTTTTATGTAATCCATATTATATAATTATTACACTAAAACAATACCTTATTGTGAATTCTTAAATATATTATAGTTTATTAAATTTATAAATGATTATTATTATAATCTATGTACATATTTATGTAGTCCGAAAATTTCCTTTTAAAACATTATGTAACATGTTTAATAATAAAATAACATCATTAAATTTTTATTTGAAAATTTATTTCCCTTTATATATGGTAATACCCCTAAAAATAGTTTAAAATAATAATAAGTTCAATAACTCGCCCAACATGCATCATCAAATATTATATGAATTTTTATATATTATAAAACTATTATTATATCCTACTCATTTAATTATAAGTTATAAATATGAGAAAAAAATTATTTAAAATATTTTTAATGGTAATAATCAATAAAAATTTACTAATTAGTTCGTAGAAAATAATCCCTTAATTATTGGTAAACTCATTTTAAGCATAAAAACTCATTTTCCTCAAAAGTGGTTTTTGTTGTTTTGGGTGAATAAATATTATAATAAATTTATGAAACTTTCATAAATATTATTTTGTAAATTTAGAATCATTTTCTAAATATTAATATCAAAATTAACTTATGGTGAAATTTTGGTATTTTTCTAAAATTGTTTATTTTTCAGTAAATAGTGAAAAATACATACTTTTAGAAAACTCTCATCTGTTTTTATTAAATCATGGAATTTAAAAGTTCCATTATATTTTGGATTTATTATTAAAGTTTAATATGATCCTTTTTATTTATAAAAATCTAATTAGTTCAACTTTAATTAGAAACAATCATTATTTTGATATAAGTTAATTTTTATGCTTAAAAATTCTTTTTTTAACTGTTTCCATTGAATTTTACACATTTATACTAAAATGGATTACTTAAACATATATATATTGAATATAAAATATTGGATACCCTATTTTGATTTAATAGGTTCTAATTTGGTATATATTTCCCTAGTGTTTTTTTCAATATTAATGGTTAGAATGATAAATATTTTTCACCTCAATAAGGGTATAATGGGTAAAACAAGGTTAAAACTATAATATATGGTTTCAAAATCAACCAAAAACGTTACATTATTTCATTTTATGGGATATATTAGTGAATATTCACCATAAATTATAATATATGGAATTTTAGTTATATTTTCCCATAATAATTCAATTTATATCATATTACGTAAAGAAAATTCCAAAATGTCACTATCTTGTTTTGGATTTATTTTATATGTTCACATAAAGATAATATTACATTGTGATTGAATATTCATATATATAATGAAACAAAAAATTAAAAAAAATCTTTCGTTTTAATTCAATAATAAATTTTCTAACATTTTATGAACTTTTTAGGTTTAGAGTTTTAGAGAATTAGGTCATAACTTATACATTAAAAATCCATATATATATATACAAAGTGAGAATTTTTTATAAGTATCCATTATTCCCATAATTTAAAACTTTTTAAACAAAACAAGATATATTTTTATGAAATATATTCCTAAATTTCATGTTAACAACTTTTTTTCTTTACCCATCCTTAAACCTAGTGAAAAGCATTTTAAAATATTAGATGAGCATAAATAGCTCAGTAATGGACCGAAAAGAAGAAGTTAATTAGTCTTGTGAAAACAATGAAAACCCATGAAATGTTTAACTTTGTCTCAAATTTATTTGAGATAAATGAAATAAATAATTTTCATAGGAAATCACACACACTTTTTTCCAAAATAAATCATTTGAAGCATGTGAAAAAACATATAATTCATTTAAGTAACTTAGGACATTTTCATTTATATCACTATTAAAAAATGGAATAAGCAATATGGTCAATGTCTATATCCAAATTAATTAATTAATTGGAGGGATATCATAGAACCACAGGTACTTCATTTTTCACAAAACCACTCATCCTTTATTAATAACATCACCACCAATCGTTAGTTTTTAATAGAACCACTATTCATTGGTTTATAACATAACCACCCATCCATGTTTTATAAGAGAACCACATTTAATAAAACACAACTCCCAATAACAATAAAATAATTATAATTAATTAAATTTCTCATTTTAATCACAAAACTCTTTACAACCCATTTTAATCATGTGTGAAAAACACTTTCAGATATCAAAACATTCATTTATTTTAAAAACCATTTTCAATAATAAATTATATTTTCTACTCAAAACCCATTTTAATACCAAAATACTAAGAAAAAGTGAAATAGTTATTTTCTTGGAATAATAAATAAAATATTTTAAAGGTACTCAAAAATTAAATAATGGTTCTCATTATTGGGAAATTATTTTTAATGATATATGATATAATAAAAAAAATTGTGTTTATTGTTTGTGATGAAAGTAAAACATTCCATAGAAAAATATTATTTTTCTCTTCAGAATAATTGAAATAAAGAAAAAATTCCATTTATAAAACTCTCAAATTTCTATCAAATAATAATCTAAAAAAATGGACATGGAAGAGAAAGATAGTTTGAAGGAACAAATTAAAAGATGATTGTTTTTCAAAGAGAAGTCACTTATGACTTCGAAAAAATTTGAATCATATGCTATAAGAAAAAAAAAATTTCAAAAAAAAAATTAAATATCATTATAATAGATAAATTAATGATTCAAAATTTAAAAATGGATATATATACACCACTTAAATTAATACACTTCCATAACATCAAAATATTCCTCAATGAAAGGGGATTAAGGTGATGTCCCTTACCTAGAGTTCAATTTATCATGTTCATTCTTTATATTTATTAATAATAAACATAAGTTAATTATTTAACTTATTAAGAACACTTTTCAAGTTCATTATTCATTTTATTTCACTTATTACCATGTTATATACATTTACATAATCAATTAAGTTTATGTTGTATATTTTCATGATATTTGGATTATATATCCATAAAATGACTTTGGTAGGTTGACAATAGTCAAAGTGGTAATTATTTTAACATATATGATGTAAATACATAATATATTGAATGATAAGGAAATGTGTAAATTTAGTTAATCATCAATAACAACCCAAATCACATATTTATCTCATGAGGTATTTTATAATTTCACCATGAAATCCATTGATGAATTTTTCTATTTACACTCTATAATCGGGAAAGTTTGAAGTATTACCTTCGGTAATTTTCATTCTTCATTAACATACTAAAAATAAAAATAGTTTCTATAAAAGTCATCAATATCTATTTTTAAACCATCCCACCAATAATAGTCTCGATGGAATTGGTACAACATAGTACTTCCCGAATGAATTGAAAATATAGAACTATAAGCTTCACTGAAGAACTATTTATTTAATTGGGAATCAAAATACACACATAATATTTTTCCAAATCATAAAAAACATTTTTATAAATATTAAAATTAGGAAACATACCCTAATTATTATATTTTACCTTTTATAGAAAAGCATGGTCCGCCTTATAATCTATCTTTATTTTTTATAAAAAATATCACTACACTAAAACATGAAAAAATAGATTATTTCCATGATTATATAACTTATAGAAAAAATACATCAAATAATTAATTATAGGGCTACTTTATAAACATAACATGGTTAATTTAGTATTATTTTTCTAACTCTAATAATTGAAAAAAAAAAAATTTCCATGATAGTAATGTATCTTGAAATCATAATCCTTGATTAATTTCAACCATATTCTCAATCTCATGTTATGTTATTTATGAGTGAATATATACTTCAAAATTCTATTATTAGTATATATATCACACTTTACTCCACAAAAAATATGCCTCAAAACATTAAATGAAAAATGTACATAATCTAATTCCATATCATGTGTGGGGTTATTTAACGTGTGAGGAATTAAATGACATAAATCAATTGTAATTAACTAATCATTCAATTTTAGGACACAACTATGTACTGTTAATGAAGCATCACTATTTATAAAAAATTCACCATTCTTAGAATAAATGGATAAAAATTGAGTATTCAAAAATATTCATTTTAGTTCATGAAAAAAATCATCGCATTCCTCTTTCCATATTAATTTAACTTCATTTCATGTTTACATAGATGGTAGAATAGATAACTAAGAAACATTTTCCAAAAACATCTAGAAGTAACATGCTTATCCATGAAAACTATGAATCCTTGTAATATTTGTTGGTGTAGGTCATTCTTCAACATATTTTGTTTTTCCATGGTCAATAGTTATGCAATAATTAAAAAATATATTCAGAAGAAACTTAATTTATTCAAACAAAAATGCACCCATGCTATATTTTCCATAAAATTTACTTTCTTTTAACGTTTGAAAAAAATTATAAGTGTCTTTTATGTTTCTACTGAATTTTAAAATACACCAAAATATCATCAGAAAACAAGATCACAAACACACATAAGAAATGATTGAAAACTACTTTTATATGACCCATAAATATTTTAGGTACTTTATAAAACCAATAGGGAATAACTAGAAACACATAATGACTATATCTAGTCTGAAATGCAGTCTTTGTAATATTTATTTCCTTTAATTTCAATCGATCGTACCCCAAATTGATATCATCCTTTAAAAAATAATGTACTACCTAGATCTGATCAAACAAATCATTGATATGAGACAAATGATATTAAATCTTAACAATGATTTTATTTGAATCTCTATAGTAAATGTAAAAAAATAAGTTAATCGTATTAATTTTTGACAAACAAAAAGTATTACCTTACAGTGATGTGTTAGGGTGAATGAGACCTTTATCTAGAAATTCATGTAAACGATTTTTCAATTCTAAAATTTTGAATTGATCCATTTGATAAGGAGGATTAAAATATGCTTAAAATAATGAATTATGTCAACCGTAAACTCAACCTCTTAATCAGGAATAATACTAGGTAAATCATCAAGAAATACATCCATGCATTCATTCATTACTGGAATATATCTAATTTGAATAGTTCCTCTCCTTTCAATAATATGATCTTGGTAGCGTTCATTTCTTTCTATGATCAATTTCTTAGCTTTTGGGTATGTTATCAAAGGCATTAAATCATTGAATTTAAATTTATTATCTATAAAATTTATCATATCCGGATAAAACGAAATCCAATACATACTAATAAAAAACTATACTATATATATATATATAAACATGATTTTTAGTAAATACCATCCCACTAATGATAATAGGATGATTATTATAAATATTTGTTTCTTCAATGATTCCACTCAAAGTTTTCAACAAAAGTTCCTTCTTAATTTCAAGATGAGATATTCCAAATTTAATTGAAAATTTATAAATAATGAAATAATTTGTATATTCAGAGTCAAATAAGGTATTTGAATAATATTAATAAACAAGTAACATACCTATAACCACTTCACTTGATGGCCCAAAAATAACCATAGTAGCTGCAAAAGTTTTTCCTCACCTTTCATCTTCTGATATTGATGATTTCCTCCTTGACTGAATAAATTTTGACATACATTATCATAATTCCCAAAATCATTACAACTGAATATTCTTTCCACATGATTTTCATTATTTTCTACTCATTTTTCTTATAGTCATGAGACATATGTCCAATCCTACAACATTAGAAACACTTCATAGAATTTTTTTATACTTTCCTCATGATTATAATTACCACACTTGTCAAAATATTGGAAATTGGTTTTCTAACCACCATATTTCTCTAATGGGTGATTCCACCATTTAATTCCATAATAACCATTTCATACTCTTATTATATCTATGAATATAATTTTACCCTAAATCCATCTCCACTTTCTCATCATAATAAAAAAACATTCTAATATATTTTAAATTATTGTGAAGCAAATGATCTTCGTAAAATTGGTTTTAAACCTTTGTAAAATCTATAAATATTACTATAAATGAACCAAAAAAAACTTGGTATGTACCTGTACAATATTTTATAATTTAAATCATATGCGACCATAAGATATTCATGTTCTTTCCATAATTCTAGGAATATTTTTCCAAATAGAGTCAAGATTCCTCAGGGAAATATTTTTCAATGAAAATATACATAAATATTTCCATTTCCATGGTATCAAGATCACATTTCTCTCTGTTATTGTTAATTAGATACCACCATCTATCAGATCGCCTTCAAAATGATAAATTGAAGGAGTTACCATTTGATGTTCCAAATATACCATGACTTCAAATATCTTATCCAAAGCACTAATCCATTCTTTATCTATCATAGGTTCAAATGATCCACTTAATGATGGGGGATATTATCTCATGAAATTTTCTAATACAGAAATATTATTTCATGGAAAATTGATCTTATCTCTTGCATGGTCCCCACTAACATTTATAGCTTCTGTCAATTGATCCATCTTCGTAACAAACTATTCCATTACAATTTCGACCGTCTCGTGATGCTAGTTTGAAAGGATATTTTCCTCTCAGCGCATTCCCACAATAGTTTTCTTATTTCCTCTATGGAAAACTATTATAAATAGACATATTTTAGATGAATCAACACGATAATAATTAAATTATATATCATTTATACATAACCATAAAGTAAAATACTACAAGGGAATGCTATTATCCTTATCCCAAACTCTAATTTCATCTAAAACCTCCTCTGATACCAAATTTAAATACTTATACTTAAATATTGAATAATCTTGAGTTTTAAATAAAAAATTAATTCTATTATATTTTAATATATTTTTAGGTTTACTGTTTTACATAATTAGTTCATAACATATCTATTTCGTAAACATATATTTACAAAGTGGACACTTCTATTGAGTATCTATTTTTCTATTAGTATAAAACTTTTGAAATAAAACATTGTTTCATTTCATGAAAAATATTCAAAACATTCAACTAGAAGTATTTCTTTCTTTTACCCATGATTAGACCCTATGAATGTTTTTTAAATGTGATATATGTACAAAAATATCTACAAGGGACAAAAAAGAAGAATTTGTTCAATCCAGTGGAAAACACGAAAACCCAAGAAATGATTACATTTAACTTAATGTTAATTGAAAAAAATGAAATAAATAATTTTCATATATAATCACACATAATTTTTTATAATTAATTTATTTAAAACATGTTGAATGTACATATAAATCATACAGGTAACATGGGACATCATCATTCATATCACTTTTACAAAATGAATTAATCTATATGGTAAACTTACATATCCAGAGTACCTAATTCATTAGAGGGATATCATGGAACCACCCATACATGGTTTATCATAGAACCACCCATCCATGGTTAATAGCTTTACCACCCATTCTTTGTCTATAAAGAAACAACCCATCATTTAATTATAACTTAAACACTCATACTTTTTTATTATGGAATCAACCGTCATCATAAAATATTACCAAGAACTATAACATAATCAAAAATCATTAAATCATGAATTTTAATCATAGAACTCTTTAAAAACTCTTTTAATCCCATATTAAAATCTCCTTCATATATCAAAACGCCCATTTTTTAAAAAAATCCATTTTCCATACCAAAAATACATTTTTCTTTTAAAACACATTTTCAATACCATAATACTCAAAAAAAAAGGGAAAGAGGGTTTTTATTTAATGAAGACGTGAAATATTAAAAATGAATCCAAAATCAAAATAATGGTTAGAGAGGTGGAAAATTTACTATCACTATACATGTTAAAATAGAACATTCCTTTTGTCATTTTTAAAGAAAGTTAATCATTTTGTACAAAGATTATTTTTAATGAAAAAATATTAACTAAAAGCAAATATATACTTTATAAAGCTCTAAAATTCAATTCATATAATCATTTTCAATATATATATATAAGAGAAATATATTCTTAAGTAAAATAATAAAATAATATTTAGTTAAAGAAAAGTGCCTTACTACTTGGGAAATATTTAAATTGTAATACCAAGGAAAGAATAACATTAAAAGAACAATAAAATTTTTTACTACAGATAAATTGATGATAAAATATGTAAATGTGGTGGTATATATACCTCATAAAATTATATAGGTTTATAAGGTCAAAATATTCCACAAAAAGGGGGATTGAGACAAAGTCCCTTACCTCAAGTTTGATTCATTCTGATTGATCTTTATATTCCTAAATAATAAACATAATTTAATTATTTAATTTATTAAGAACATTTCCCAAGTTTATTAATCCTTTTATTTCACTTATTAACATGGTATATAGAATTACTTAACCAGTTAATGTCACATCATATGTTTTGATGATATTTAGTTTATATATCTTAAAATGAATTTTGTAGGATTACTATGATCAAAGAGATCATTATTTAAAAATTAAAATAATAATAATATATAAATAAATAATTACCATATTTATTCATCAATTTACCTTCTTAAAACTAATCATAAATTAAGGATACAAAAAAATTAACTACACTGCGATCATGGAGACAATATGTCATACGTAGACATGTGTTACATTTTTTTAATGGTCATTATGGAAAGTAAGTAAGTCACAAACTGAATCGGGTCACAATCAAAACCAGAACATGACTCGACCTATGAAAAATAAATAAGGGCATTCCTGATCCCCATGATCTGGAAAAAGTTCTCTAGTATCATAAACAGATAATTGGGAATGATTTACCTGAGTTTATAAACATACAATGAAAAATAAGTTCAATAAAATGAATCTGGATTTTTCAAACAAATTTATCCTTTACAAAATTTCAGAATTGAATTAAACAATTTAAAACAATGATAAAAGACCATTAAATATTTAAAAAACTTAAAATGATAGCCCAAGAACTTCCACATGGCAAGAGGCACCACCCTCAATCTATCTCCACAACATAGCACCATGAAGGACCTGCTAGAATCTTGAACCACTGGAACTAAAAACGGTACCCAAATCCATGAAAAAAATAAAATAGTCTACTTACACGAAAAGGTGTAAGTAGGGTTAAAGACAAATCCTAGTAGGATACCACCACAAATACATTCCATGTGATAAACATTTAGAGATGAAAAGCATGAATGTTTTTTAAAACGTGAAATGAAAGTTACAATTTCTAAAAGATGCACCTTTAAATATAAGTTGTTTTCAAGTGGGATATTGTAATGAATCAACACTTTTCAAAGAAATGGGAAATCTACTGAATTTTTTTAGACAATAATAATGTATGTAGACGGTAAGCACAAATAATTTAATGAGAACAAGAAATAAGAAAAACCCCTATGAACTATCTCATTGTGGGTCCCAGGTACCTGGTATCTCGATGAAAGTAACCATCACAATATTTGTTCTCGAGCATGAGCCACTAGTAAGAAACATAACCATAACCTATTAGTCCCAAATAATCATCCTCATCATATTTTATTTATTGTTATAATCATCAATATTGCTATGTGAAACTGAGGCCAAACCCCACGGGATCACTAGCATACCATTACAAGTCCACCGACCAAGATACCTGGTTATCCCTCTTGTGCTCAAACAAATTCAATAAACCAAGAAAAATAATTTTCACATGTAAATACAACTTCCACATCCTACATTAACCAAACATCCCCCATGTATATCACACAACTCATATCATTCCCCTTTTTATTCAAATTGCTTTTGAAATCCAACTCACACAAAAATAACCCACAACACATTTTTCATATCTTTCACAATTTAACAAATCCATTAACAATTTTATAAAATATTTCCCAAGATGATAAACATAACATAACAGCCCACTCAAAAGTTACATAATTCCCTTTTCATACACAAATTATATTTTGCACATAACTCTCACACAAAAAATCCAGAATACATGTTTCTCACCCACATCATAATTTCATAAATCGCCTCAATAAAATACAAAACATTACCAATACATTTGACATAAAAATGACCACTTTTTCTTTCAAAAACTCATTTTAAGAACATACTACCACCAAAAAATTTCATAATTATTCTTTTCACACATTGTGTAACTCGTTAAATCATTTACAATTTTCATAAAACCAACCCAAGGGGTATAACTTTGTTTTTCCCACAAAACCCATTTCAAAATCCTCTATTGAAGCCAAAATCACACCAATACCAATCCAAAATATAATTTAAATACCTAGAAATATTTATCTATCCACTCTCAAGTATTATAAATCACCTCAAATAATACCACAAAATAAGAACATGAAAACCCCACATTTTTATATAATGATTTCAAGAGGAAATACATGGTTTCACTCATAAAACCCATTCAAAAAACACTTTAAAACAAAAAATCACATCAATAATCTACCAAAGAATAATTGGCATCACAAACAAAATTCATTAAACCTCTTTCATATGTTATATAATCACCCAAATAATACCACAAGAGTTTCACAAGGAAATATACCCAAGTTAAATCAAAATGCAACTATAGAATTAAATGCTTACCCAAATCCAAAACAAATCAG